>OX419607.1:7298029-8011396 GCA_948473455.1 Teleiodes luculella
AGGACGAGAAGAAGAAGAAGATCAGTTTGTCAGCGTAAAGAAGAATACTGAACTTGATAATATGACCAGTGGCGTGCACAGGTATTAGGGCCAGGGTAGGCACACATAGTAGAAAAGTTTTTAAATGAACCTTTTGTTGTTTGATGAGTTTTGCATAAGTACTATTACTTATGCAAGACTCATCAAACACACTTTCATATTTTTAATATTTCGGCTAATTAATTGATTTAGTTTCTACGCCAGTTTTAAAACTCACAATAAAAAACTGTGGTCCGCCGGCGTAAGTAAGGTCGATAACCTCAGTCAAAGTTTTTGATTATAATTTATAAGTCGATAGATCTTGCACTTTATTCAAAACGTCTATCAAATAAAAACTAGCTATTTACTTACCTGTAACATGAAAATAATATTCACCCAACCCCGTTTTCGAAACATGCAAATCGTTTAAATTATTTTTCCCTTTTCGCGTCTCTTCTTCATAATACAGATATTATTATTTCATCACAAGTTGTAATTTACTTGTCTATTATTAATTGCCACGCCACTACACAGCATTTACAATGAATTTCAACACAAATACGAAGATTTTAAAGAAATAATAATCACAAAGTATCGTTTCGTTTGTTTGTTTTGATTGATTGAGCCGCGCGTTTGAGGTTATCTTACTTTTTTTATAAACTCTGCCTAGGTAGTGTAAGATATTGAGCATTTGAAGCCAGAAGTTAAATTTAATTTCAACAATACTTTTTGTTTTTTAACTGATTTTATGTACCTGTGCACCGTTTTAAATACATAATTACATATTTGTAAACTTAGAGTGAAATATCGGTACTGTAAATAAGAAAAACAAATTAAATCGAGAGTATTATTTTCTGCGCTAGAGAAATGGGCTCCGTACCCAGAGCCATTGGCGCCTGTTACACGTAAAGTATTTACTGTGTTCCGGCAATAAATACTGAAGTATCGTGGTATTTATTGAACGTGTAACTAGCGTACTGATGGATGTCCATATTTAATCATGGATTTCTAGATTTCTTGATTCCGGATTGACGAACCGTTGTAATATGATAAATATTGAACGTGTAATCTCGCGTCAGTATTTACCACGTCAGTACGCATCGGCTAGCGATGGAGGCGGACGACTTGTTTGAAGAGGTTATCGCGAAGTTTACTACCTGCGATAAGAAATTATACATAAACTCTATAATTACATAATGAAATGTCAACAGTTCAGACATCTTACTATTTTGTATCTCTCTCTGTCTCTCTGGTTTCTTACTATTAACACTGTCACAAGGGAACTTTATGTTCTTCTCTTGAAAGACCTCCACCTGCCCCTTATAGTCTTTCCCTAACCAGCCAAGTTATCATCTCTCTATATATTTATCATCATCCTGCCTCACCTTCAGTGAGTCTAGCAATCTATACCTATTCTAATGTGACAGTATCAATGTAGTGTGCTCTCTTTACACACACTACTGAGGAACCCTCCTCCGGTTTCAATGGTAACTCTCTGTAACCATTTCTCTCTCGTAGATCTGATTCTCTTAAGTTCTTATTGTAGCTGAAATCTAGACAATACATATTTTCTGTACACCACAACGTGGCTATAAGGAATATATCAGAAATTACTTACATAGTTTAGGAAGGAAATTAACTCACCGGCTTTCCTTACGTTATCTTTAACGTTACCTCATTGCATCATCTTTACTTTATATCCAATATCTAAGTGCGGTTATTTCTCACCTCCTTGACGACCTCTCGCTACGACCGCTCGAGACCCAAGAAGCGCGTGCCGGCTGGGCGACGCTATTTAAGCGTACGTCAAACGTCACCGCGCCAACCTCACTCCGGTCGATTATAACAATTCTACCCTCAACTATTTGAGAACGTTAAAATAACTGGAAAAATCTAATCACCAGTTAACCTCTAAAAGCATGTGCCATTTCTGACACATCCAAACTCAAACTTACCAACCTAACGGCAAAGAGCCTTGTCTACATCTCTATGGTAGGTACGTTCGCAATCTTCGCGACACTCCCCAACTTCAGGAGAAAGTGTAAGCAGTCAATTATGCAGGTACTATTCTCTACCTACTCTATTGTAACCTCACCAGTAACATCGATCTACTAAGTAAGTATTAGCCAAAAGATCTATCAAGATAAGACTCTAGGTAGGTTAAGCCTTTAAACCCACACGATACGTGAACATGGTAATACCATTTTCTTGTATGAGGATATCTAAGGGTATCAACTCTAGTAAATCATCTTAACTCACTCTTACCGATCTCTCTGGGTGTGTTCCCTCTACTTATCTCTTCTTTCTTTGACTATGCACGATCTCAGCGTGTATGCGTCCCAACTTATCTTCTTCTAGTAGTTCTAGTCGATGGTAATCTCATCTCCTTTCATAATTCTCAATGTTGTTCCAACCTCAATATCTTCTACTGTTAAAGGGTGTCAGATGGGATGTAAACGGATGAACTGCTACTTAATTCTTTACTCTCACTTTAGCTCTTTGATCTTTAAATCAAAGCCTTAAATTATTTTGTTTATCTTCAAAGTTTGAGTTCTTTACATCAACTTACAATTTCGCAGAATCACCGTGGTGCTCTTTCTCATTAAACTCTTCGTTGCTTGGTGACATGCTTATCATTTTATTTAGCTTGACAATTATAAGAAGATTTGTAAAATTAAATCTGCTTTCATCCATTAATTCGTTTTATTGAATATCTAGTAAACGGACTTTCTATCCGAATCATCGTCGTCCCGTCTTTTTATTTAGGTATGCTTAGGGATACAGGGCTTGCAGCATACTTCTCTTCTTAACTGTTGTTTTGCAGTAATCTTCAACTTTGGCCCGCTCATGCCGGGACTGGGCTTCCCAAATTGACAGATCGTTGCTCCGTCGTTCTCGGTTCTTCCAGGTGTTCGTAAAGTCGCAGGGCTTGTTTTGGCTTTTTAACAGAGCTAGCCTCTCTTTCAGTTCTTATTTCTTCTGGTTACTTTTCAACCAGACCCTCCTCAACGGAAAGAAATGACTTTCGACCAGTTTGAGGATTTATTATTTTCTTATTATTTTTATTATAACTCGCAATAAGTTTTTATCCAGATATTAGTCTTCAGTTGAAAGGCCTTAAGTACCACTCCAATAATCAATCTTGAAATGAAAATTCCCTGGTTCAACCTTTACATTTACCCATCTTTCATTACACAAATTCTTCTAAACCGACCTTAACGAAGAGATGTTCACAATGCTCGAGAACATTTCGATCTAGATACCTACTTATATGCGTTTTGATTTAAAATCTTCAGTTTACGCCAGTAGTACGATCATGTCTCCTCTTATCGAGTTCGGTTAAAATGGCTTCCAATAAGGAATCGCAGGGATTTATTATACCCTTTCTCTGTTGTCCTTTATTCTACTCTCGTCGACTTTAAGTAGGTATTACCTACTCCGTCGCTTAAGAACGTCATCACTTTAGTCTAAGTAGGTACTTATTACTCTCAATCATAGGTAGGTACTCAGACTTTCTCGCCTTGTTTCTTGTAGGTACCTACCTACTTGCTATTTCACAATTTTGATAAGTTGTATAATAGGTAGCTCATTTTTCCTTACAAGCTGCAGGGTTCTGGAAATTAGACCTTTTATTTTATCTTAGTTTAAAAATGTAGTTCTATAGATAGATACCTGCACCAGCTTGCGTTTATCTCCTCTATCCACCCATGACTGCCTGATAGAAAACTGCTGCCTTTAGCCTCAAGGCTGTCCACCTGTAGGTACAGTTTATTTGCCACAAGCACAGTGTTTATATACCTACCTAAGTAAGTGATTATTCTATTTTTCTCTGTTCTTTTTCCTTTTCTCTTCTTTTCTTTTATTATCTTCTGCAGTAGGTATCTGTTAAAAGTAAAACTACATTCTATTCTTAAATTGCATTCTTTCTTCTGTACTTAGTTTCAATTAGGCTAAGCAAAAGACCATACGCATACCTACAACATAAACAGAGGCAGGCACATCTGTCATGTGTCATTTGTTCTTCATGTTAGGTACCTATCTATATTTAATATATCTTATTGATACAACTTCATTTTACCTTTTGTAGGTACCTTTGTAACTTCTTTGACG
The DNA here is from genome assembly GCA_948473455.1 of Teleiodes luculella. NCBI lineage: Eukaryota > Metazoa > Arthropoda > Insecta > Lepidoptera > Gelechiidae > Teleiodes > Teleiodes luculella. The sequence goes on from OX419607.1 coordinate 7,302,158, forward strand.
TCCTGAAATATGGTTCAGAAAACATTATTTATATATTAGTCCATTCACATAATATTTACCTTCATTCTTGACTATAAGTACCAAACAGGACAGTCACTGCTAACGGGTTTAAATATACTATTTTGATTTTTAATCTTGTCACCTCTCTATTATCTAACTTCTATGAAAGTCTTTTAATATCAAGTACTCAGTAATCTTTCTAGTTTTAAATTGAAGTAACAATTTGGCTAGTGTAGATGCACCTTTAAGGAAGGGCACTTATAGAATCATCTGATCTTTAACTGTAGAAACATCATAGACTATGCAATTTCTTCTGCATAGCTATTTACTAATTCTATTTTAATACCTACAGTAGATAATAGAGAGACGGTATCACTCTACATCATTTAGACCGTGAATATGATTTCTGTCTTCTGTTTTCAGCTGTTCTTTTAGGAAACATTCTGTGAAGAAACTATTCAACATCAAGTCTACAGAACAGACTGATTGACCAGTCTCCCAGTTCCTGTTAATATTACCTATACTTTACTCTCCTACTGAAGTACTCAACATTCTTATCTTAAAAGAAAGTCTCTAGTATAATTATAATTTCTTTACTGTCAAATATTCACAGAACTTTAAAGTGGTAGGTTTAGTCAAGGTTTAGTTCTGTAAAATATGGTAAGTCGAAATCATGACAAAATTGATATGACTCATTTCTCTATATTGTCTGAAGTATTTACCTACATCATGAACAACTTAAAATTCAATAAATGATTTTGAATTTTGAACTTAATTCTGTGTTAAGATTTTTAAATAATATTTATTCTTTTTTCATCAATTAAAGTAAACTCTTAGGTAATTATATGTAGTATATTCTCTCTATGTAAGTTAATGTTATTAACTCTTTCTTTCTAGTTTTGCTCTGAACTTATTATTATTTAATCGCTGGTTAGCAGCACTACCTTTAGCCTGCTCTCAATTACCAAAGGTTAGCTGTTTACCTGTGTTGTAAGTTTACCTTTATACTGAATTAATTTGTTAATTCAATAAAGAATTTTCATTCACACTAATGTAAAATTGATGAAAGAAAAAAGAAATAAATAATATGAATGTCTCACATTTTTTGTTACCAAAATAAAATAAATCTATTTCCTTATCTACCTCACTAGGTAGGTACTTAATACCCTTTTATTTCTATATCTGGGGGAAGTTTTGTGTAATTTATCCGAGACATTTTTGATCTCCAACCTTTTAATACTCTCTTCTTCTTCAGTATCTTAATATTGCATTTTGTAAAAATAGAAAGGCTTACTAATTCTGTAGGCCAGCTGCTTCTCAGTTTGTCTATTACCTCTCTGCCCTCTCGGTCTATAACTTTGTTTCTTGTTTACCTTTAACGATTTGCAAAATTTTCTATATGAGTTTGTTATATTCCAGGGGGCAGACATAATTTTCATGTTCTCTAAACTACTAGCTACTTTACAACCACACAAGCCTGGGTTATATGTAAATTTTAACTGATAAGTTTTTGTCCTTTGTGTAAGTTATGCTCAAATCCATACCAGAGTTCTATGTAACTCAGTAAATAATACCTATCTCCTTATACACGGGTTGACCTTTTTGGAAGTTTAACAATTTTCCAGGTCTCTTGTAAAGTAACTGGGTACTTAGGTAGGTAGGTAGGTACTTACTTATTGCAATGAACCTACCTACTTATTGTTTACTTCCAGCATTTAGTTCCACTCTAATCTTCTTAGAGTGGTTAGTACAAGGTAGGTAAGTACTAGACTTTGTACTAGGTATCTCGAAGTTGAGATCTCTTTCTTGAATGATTGACTACACATACATAATACCTCTTAATGTTATGTACACACCTCTGATGAAAATTAAATTCTGTGGAAACTCTTTGAACTGATTGTGTTTCTTGACTACAGTAGGTACTAAGTATTATTTTTACTGCATCATTTTAACTTGGTTCTTGGTGAGAAAGCTTGCAGTTCCGCTATCTAAGAAATAAAATAAATAAACAAACAAACACAAACCGCAGCTGTCATGCATGTAATAGTGATGTTATATAGTTCACTGGTGACTAATGTCATAAGCTTGAGTCGACAAAAAGAGAAACGAGCTAATTCAATGAATTCAATTGAATACTTTGTTACGGCATTTCTCTTACGACGTCCTCATTAAAACTCATAATCGCGTATCCAACAAAATGAATGACTTACGTGGTATCTAATACACCGCACATTCGTTGTCGTGTAAAACCATATTCTTTCTAATAGGTACGACTACGAATGTATAAAAAAAAAAAAACGCAAGCACCAACGCTACGCAATCGCATTGAACTAAAATCAGTAGCATTGAATATTATATTATAAGGATTCTGGTCATACAGCGTCACTTACGATTCGCCCATCTCTTACAACTTTTTGAAAGAGATCTACCCGCCAGACATGCTGGTAATAATAGTGCAGAATGAGTCAGGTCTATCTCATCTCTCCTCTCTCTCTAGTCAAGAACTATAGGTACTCTTGTAATGCCGGTGGGAACACTCGCTCTTTTCTTTCTTTGCTAGTTGTTTAACCATGGCTCGAATTATAGATTTCTCTTTTAATTATTTAGTCCGGTTCGCTCCAGTACTGAATGAAAAAAATCTATCTGTCATTCCTGTAAATGGCAACGACTCATACCGTTGGATTCGTCTTGGTGTCCTGTACGTGGAACTGTCGGTCGTCAAGTTCTAAAGTGGTGGAAGGAGGAGGGGAGGGGTAATCAAAGTTGGCGAATTTGTACTTTTGTTTTTACGCTGTAATTTGAAAACTAGTGGACCGATTTCTTTGTTACTGGTATTATTTGAAAGTGTATAATATTACCTTAAAGACGTTCTTATACATCGAATACGCCAATTCAGCGGTTACCGCGCAATAATACGAAACATTGAAAAAAAGAAATTGTGTATAAATAATATCACAGATTACGCTAAATCTATAACGTTTTCGTGGAAACAATGTTCACTACTTTAATTCTAAAACAAATTACCTAATCAAAAAGGTAACAATAATTACTATATAATTTATGGTGCCTGAGCTAGAGCTAATTTACGAAACGTAGTCGTAGGATCACTATACTACGAGTACGCAAATATAAGTAAATGAATGAGAAGAGATGGGTAAGTAATCACCATATTACTTTAATTATATATTTCAAGCTTACATTTTTCAAATAATACCTTGAAAAAAGACTTTACGTCGAAATAAAGAGGATAATTTTTTTTTGTTTTTCACTATTAGTAGTTTTGAATTTGCCTGTAGCATCTGACCCAAGGTACGTGACAAGATAAAACTTTTGTCAGGGATAGATATTAGTAATACCTACCCATGATAAAAAAATAAAAGAAATCTACGGCGAAATAACCCGAGAAACATTTTTTTAGGTTTTCACTATAGTATTTTTTACTTTCCCTGTAGCATCTGACCCAAGGTACCTGACGAGATTAAACTTATGTCAGTAGATAGATTTTAGTAATCCCTTTCCATGATAAAAAATTAAATGAAATTTACGTCGAAATGACACGGAAAACAATGTTTTAGTTTTCACTATAGTTGTTTTAACTTTGCCTGTAGCACCTGACTCAAGGTACCTGACGGGATAAAACCTACATCAGAAGATAGATATCTGTAACACCTACCTATGATAAAGAAATAAAATAAATTTACGTCGAAATAACGCGGAAAACAATCTTTTAGCTTTTCACTATAGTAGTTTTGACTTTGCCTGTAGCACCTGACCCGAGGTACCTGACAGAATAAAAACTATGTCAGGGGATAGATATTGGTAATATCTAACCATGATAAAAAAATAAAAGAAATTTACGTCGAAATAACGCAGAAAACATTTTTTTAGTTTTCACTATAGTAGTTTTTAATTTGCCTGTAGCCCCTGGCCTAAAGTTCCTGACAGGATAAAAACTATGCCAGGGGATATATATTGGTAATATCTACCCATGATATAAAAATAAAAGAAATTTAGGTCGAAAAAAAATAAAAAAAAAATAAAAAAATAATTATGTTTATTTTAGACAATTCAGTACATACAATTACATGTTAGTACAGTTTAATTTGTAACAATTAACGCAGAAAACAATTTTTTATTGCGTACTCGTAGTATATTGACCTGCGACTACGTTTAGTTAATTATCTCTAGCTCAGGCACCATAAATCCTATAGTAATTATTGTTACCTTATTGATTAGGTAATTTGTTGTAGAATTAAAGTAAGCAACATTTTTATCACAAAAACTTTATAGATTTAGCGTAATCTGTGATATTATTTAAACACAATTATTTTTTATTATGTTTCGTATTATTACGCGGTAACCACTGCATTGACGTATTCGATGTATATGAACGTGTTGTAGATAATGTTATACCCGTTCAAATAATACTAATAATAAAGAAATCGGTCCACTAGTTTTCAAATTACAACGTAAAATCCAGCGATCTTTGATTACCCCCCCCTCATCCCTCCACCACTTTAGCACTTGACGACCGACAGTTTCACGTTCAGGACATCAAGACGAATCCAACGGTAGGAGTCGTTGCCATTTACAGGAGTGACAGATGAAACTCAAGTTCTAGAGCACTTTTGGTCTAAAATGAACCGGACTAATTGTAAGTAAATAAATATTGAAATATTGTTCACACGTCATCTATGGAACGACTCTGCTAACAGTCGAGGTTCATATGCCGTATTATGTCTCATCGTTCTTGATCAATTCTCAGCTTAGCGTATTTATGATATCTACAATAAAATCTTGATGATAATCTTGCTGCAAATATTGTAGGGCGAAATTATTTATGAATCTTGAGTTCCTTACAATCTTGAAGGCGGGATCCGAAGGCTGGAAGCTGCTCCGTTTCAACCATCTTGATAGCTGAATGAAGTCAATAGTTTGACATTGGTTTAAGACGGCGCTGTTCTGCTTCCATAATATTCTATATCGAGAACTTGGTCAGACTCATCCTCTTTTGACGTCAACCTTTTCTCCTCTGTGTTTTCTATAAAAGCAACGATTGTCTTATCATATGACCAATCATTTCTTTTCTGCAATTCTAGTTTCTCTTGATCGATCTCGTGTCTAATCTTCTTCAATAAGTATTTACGTTTTAATCGGACGCTACCTCCAATAAGATCGACTGTTTTCTTTTTTACTTCAAGCCCTTCTTTACGCCCTTATCATATATCCCGCTTCAGAGATTTGAATTTGCTTGGATCACACTTAACCGCAATTATACTTCGTCCGTAATTAAATAGCTGTCATAAGCTAAATGACACGAAACTCTTTTGAGTAATCTATATTTCGCATCACTAGCCTACAGTAACACAAACTTGGGGCGCGTTCAGTGGCTTCGTACGAGTGCGCGCTCTAACCGTTCCGTGGCTCGGTGAAATTTTACCCTGACAGCTGTCAGAGCGTAGTTTCACCCGTTCCGTGGCTCAGAGTGAAACAACCAAACAACCGACTAATGAGATGGTTAATTTTCACTCCGACAGCCACCCGACGTCCAAAGCTTGCAATCCATGTCAAAGTCAAAAGACTCAAAAGGCCCGCCATTTTGTTTCGCAGTCACCCTAGAACAACTTTGTTAAATTTGTATATCACAGACGTCTAAATCCGTCTAATACGTCTGTAATGTATATAAAAGTAGAAAACAATTGAGACAGGGGAAGAATTTTCTCTAGTCAAATATTTGAGGTTATAAAAACAACTCGATCGTTCAGTGGCTCGGTTGCAACTCAAACGGGTTAAATTTTACCCAAACAACTACGCTCGAAGCCACAGAACGCACTCTTGAAGAAAATACTTTCCGGGATGCATCAATAACAGTTTCTACTTACTGTCAGGTATATGTACCTACTTCAAGTAGTAGATAAGTAGATTTAATTTACTAAGTTTTGTTGCAAGTCTTACAGGTATCAGTAATGATAATTTCAGATCTCTGTTAATTATTTCTATGCAAATTGATCATTTACCTCAATACAATGTTTACTTTTAACGTGCCGACGACTGCACGTCTCGGAACAGACCAACGATGTCGTTTCGTTGTTGCCCTAAACACATTATGTAGGTATGTTAAACGGGAGGAACAAATAAAAGTAAACATTGTACAAAATGCAAATCTCATTTGAATGATAAACTGTTAGGGAATAAATAAAATATCTTTTTGCAGTAACATTTTACTTTACTTACTTACTTTGTGTTTTTACTACTCTGAATATGTACCTAACAAGATAATTATAACAAGGTACATCAATAGGTAGCCTTACAGACCACTATAAGCTCTCAAAGGGCCACTCTCTATTCTCTGTAATCCGCTAGAAACTTCATTCTAGCAGGCCGCTCTTGATCATCTCTTGGCCGCTAGAAACTTCTATCTAGCGGGCTGGTATTTATTATCTCTTGGCCGCTAGAAACTTCATTCTAGCGGGCTGGTATTTATATCTCTTGGCCGCCAGAACCTTCGCTCTGGCGGGCTGGTATTTATATCTCTTGGCCGCCAGAACCTTCGCTCTGGCGGGCTGGTATTTATATCTCTTGGCCGCTAGAAACTTCATTCTAGCGGGCTGGTATTTGTATCTCTTGGCCGCCAGAACCTTCGCTCTGGCGGGCTGGTATTTATATCTCTTGGCCGCCAGAACCTTCGCTCTGGCGGGCTGGTATTTATATCTCTTGGCCGCTAGAAACTTCATTCTAGCGGGCTGGTATATCATCTCTGGGCCGCTAGAACCCTCTCTCCAGCGGGCCGCTGTACATCATCTCTGGGCCGCTAGAACCCTCTCTTCAGCGGGCTGCTGTACATCATCTCTGGGCCGCTAGAAACTTCTCTCTAGCGGGCTGCTGTATTCTCTGTAATTTAGTCAATCAAGTTAGTACATCTAATCAAGTACACATGTGAAACTTGCAGGCCTCCCGACCTCAAAAGAAAAAAAAAGCATCTCCACCATTTTATCGCGAAGTTTACTACCTGCGATAAGAAATTATACATAAACTCTATAATTACATAATGAAATGTCAACAGTTCAGACATCTTACTATTTTGTATCTCTCTCTGTCTCTCTGGTTTCTTACTATTAACACTGTCACAAGGGAACTTTATGTTCTTCTCTTGAAAGACCTCCACCTGCCCCTTATAGTCTTTCCCTAACCAGCCAAGTTATCATCTCTCTATATATTTATCATCATCCTGCCTCACCTTCAGTGAGTCTAGCAATCTATACCTATTCTAATGTGACAGTATCAATGTAGTGTGCTCTCTTTACACACACTACTGAGGAACCCTCCTCCGGTTTCAATGGTAACTCTCTGTAACCATTTCTCTCTCGTAGATCTGATTCTCTTAAGTTCTTATTGTAGCTGAAATCTAGACAATACATATTTTCTGTACACCACAACGTGGCTATAAGGAATATATCAGAAATTACTTACATAGTTTAGGAAGGAAATTAACTCACCGGCTTTCCTTACGTTATCTTTAACGTTACCTCATTGCATCATCTTTACTTTATATCCAATATCTAAGTGCGGTTATTTCTCACCTCCTTGACGACCTCTCGCTACGACCGCTCGAGACCCAAGAAGCGCGTGCCGGCTGGGCGACGCTATTTAAGCGTACGTCAAACGTCACCGCGCCAACCTCACTCCGGTCGATTATAACAATTCTACCCTCAACTATTTGAGAACGTTAAAATAACTGGAAAAATCTAATCACCAGTTAACCTCTAAAAGCATGTGCCATTTCTGACACATCCAAACTCAAACTTACCAACCTAACGGCAAAGAGCCTTGTCTACATCTCTATGGTAGGTACGTTCGCAATCTTCGCGACAGAGGTGGAAGCTCAGGGGGAAGTATCGTTGCCCTAGTCCTCGCCCCGCACCCTCACTAGGGATCAAGAAGTTCTAAAGGAGTTTATTCTAACTTTAGAAATTCGTAATCATCCATTTCGCCATGTAGTTTAATTTCGGCCATTAAATTCAAATAGGTGTACCTCTCTCTTTGTAGGTACCAGTTTTTTGACCATTTTGTTCTTTTAACTTTTTTTTTTAAACCAATTGCTAAAATAATAGCCAGACAAGCTTTAATTTTTAGCTCTGTGTCCATTTTACGTGTATTCAGCAAGAAACTGCACTAAATACTGACATAATAAATATTGTACGTGTGTTCTTCTGGTGTTAAATCAAATAATTACGTACGTCTATCAATAAATACTGAACTGACGGATCACAGTAAATACTTTACGTGTAACAGGCGCCTTAAACAGATAAAAAAAAACTTTCCGCCAGTACTCCATTCCACTATGCGGCGACGCGGGATGCTAGTTTGAGTTTCATTGCTGAGTTAGTACAAAATTATTTATATGATCATCCTACAAAGCTATCAATGTAAAGCGTAGTTTCTAGGCGCGTAATACAGTAGAGTTGAAAGGTGCAAAAAAGGCAGAGCTTTTGCATTGCTGGTAAAGGATTATATTCTCTAACTTATTACCTCAAAGTCAAATTTAACTTTGAACACATTTGAATTGAAGGTTGTTTTCGTGTGCGTGAGTTGTGTTTTTATAGAGATTTTTAGAGCACACTAGCATAGAAATTGTCAGTTCGAGTAGGCACGGCTTTTTGAGCGTGCCAGCATGGGAAAGTAAATTCTATTTCACTGTTTTAGAAATTAAATTCAACTGTTCAAAATTGGGTTAGTATTATGTTTGTCAAATAGATGATAGGTAGGTAATTGAGCTGTACGCCCAGGGTAGGCAGTGCCTTTCTGCCTGTACGGAGTGCACGCCACTGAATATGACGAGTATTAAGAGGATCAATCTGATGAGATTAGATACGATAATAGACTCCATTTATCGTGTGAATGAAGATGATGACAGAAAGCTGCTAAGAATAGTTTCTCAATATTCTCTCTGACAAATTTTATGATAATCTCGGATACTCTTTTTGATTTGTGCCTGAATTTCAGATATATTTATATACAGTACCAGACAGAAAGTAATGCATATCTTGATATCAGAAAGAGATAATCAGTACTTTCGTATTTTCAAAGCGTTGTCTCTGTCACTCATGTCCTTTGAGAAGTTAAGACACTAATGGTGCAAGACTGACACTTCATAAGTGGAAAATAACCAACTATCTCTTTCTAACATCCAACAAGCATGCTTTACCACCGGGTATTGTTGGCTTGTACAAGTAAATATCATTTGCCAATCAAATATAAAGATTTATATTGAGTAGTTTCCTTTTTTTCTTTAAGACTTTGGGAAAGATATTTTTAGCTGCACCAAAATATTTCCTGAATAATTTTAATGAGTCTGGACTTGACTTTCAAAACCAATAGAGAACCGGCTTAATCCAAAAGGCAGAGATGCCACAGAAATGAGACAAGTTCTGGACAAGAAATAAATACATAACTGATGGTACCACATTGCAACCAATTCGTGATGGTTAGCATGTAGCACACAGTTTTTAGAGCAAATTTTATGAGATGCATGTCATCCATCTATCCGCAACAGAAAAGTTAAACACATGATGAACGCGTGTCTGAAAATTCTGCATGAAGTATTACATAGAAGATTATTTAGGCAAAGTTTGAAGAATTTAAATTTTCGATGGTAAGATGGTTGGAATTTCCATAATTTTTGCCACGTAAATGTGGGACCAGCTACGCAACCTACATATTTTTCCACGTATATTATTATTATATATATATAGGATGAGTAAAATTGTGTACAGTGTAGCGTATGTGGAGTAGTTATGTATGATTTATATATAGTGCCCTTTGATGTAAGAGAAAACGAACCAAGTCAAAACCAAAAACAAAGACAAAAACTAACAACTAGAACAACAATCATGTTTTGCTTCAACAAGTAATGAAGATAAGGCCGCCATTTGCCCTTTTCTTCCCTTGTATTTTTGTTTTTTTGTACAAAAAGTACAATAATTATTTGATTTTGTAATATTTTCGAAATTTGCACCATTATGAAATAACCCATCAAATTTTGATTGGTTTCAATATTTCTGTAAAGGTAATTAAAGGGTTGCAAATGATAAATCATGGCATAAAATTAATACAAAATTAAATTTATTTACACAATTCAAATGACTGGTTCATCAACTATTTGTTACACTTACAATTAAAAATCAGTCTGAATAATTTCAGTATAATATGGCACATAATAATTCGAATTAATTATAAAGGATTAATGAATCACAAATGATACATGAATGGCACATGAATATAAAAATAGGAAGACATATAAATGATATACACACACAGCTGGTAAGGAAAATAAAATGGTATGGACTTTAATGATGATACAATTAAAGATTGACCCAAAAAATTAAAAACCATACATATCTTTATATTGTTTCTGGCAACAATAGCAATTTTGAAATTGGTTCAATTGACTTTCCGTAATATGTAGAGGTTTTTTATTTTTTTGGTCGGGTTATACAATGAATCAGCATAAAAATTTGCAATGTATAGAAATAATATTATATGATGAATTTGTCAGGAAAAAGGTCTGGAAATATTGGGAAGCATATAAATGATATATATTATAAGGAAAATAGAAGGATAATAAGTCCTACCTAGCATGTTACTCAGTTGTGTGTTTGTAACCTTATTCTAATAGGAACTGTGTTACTTAAATCTATATACATATACATACATGTTTATTTTTATTTTTTTGCTTATTTTTTAGTCAATCTGGGCATGAGCCTCTATTTTTTCTTTTTTTTTGTGTCAGTCTGGGCATGAGCCTCTATATTTTCTTTTTTGTCTATGTTTTTTTTTTAAATACTTTTAAATCACATAGTACTACACGTACCCTTACCGTCGACCTTCGCCTTCACCACAGGCGGTTCTCTCCCATCCAACTTCTTCAACCTCTCCCTCATCAGTCGTTCCTTCTTCAGCGACGGCGACATGTATTCCTGTAGCTGTGCGAATGTCTTGTACTCGGTGAGTATTTGAGTGACGCCGGGTATGTGTGCGATACTCACGCTGCTCTCGGAGAGGCGCTTCTTCTTGTGGTGCGCGGGGGGGTGGGGCGGCGGCGCGGTGTCCGACTTGCGCTTGGTGCCCGAGGTGGTGCGCTCGCGCTTCAGGAGGGAGGGAGACAGGTATTGGTGTAGCTGCTTGCGTCGCACGTGCCGCGCCTGGGGGGGAAACATTTTTTTTATTGACCTATGCTTGAGTCGAAAAACTACGACGCAAAAAAGTCATATACCAACGCGTGTAGGAGCGGCTCAAGGAAGTCTCGGACCACGGCCTAGTAGAGCCATTGTTGATGTTTGTATTTTAGTGTGTGTGTGTGTGTGTATGTTTGTAATGAATAAACTCAAAAACTACTGAACCAATTTCAAAAATTCTTTCACCATTAGAAAGCTCTATTTACCCTGAGTAACATAGGCTACCTTTTACCGCGGGAAAATGCCTCGTTCCTACGGGAAAAACTGTTAACGCGAGCGGCGGAAGGCTAGTCTTAAATATTTGGAAAGTATCCTTCATCCAACAACGAATATCTATCAGCTGTAGGCCTACTATGTAAGTAGCGACAGGCTCGAGAAGCTGTCAAACGCGACATAGTGACATTAGAGCCATAGTAGTTCTGTCAATATGTCGCGTTTGACAGCTTCTCGAGCCTGTCGCTACTTACATAGTAGGCCTACTGAAATACACTAAGGCGTTGTCCTAATAGAACGCGACCACGCGATCATCGCAAGTTCGCGCGAATGCGCGATTGTCAAATGTATGAAGAAATCGTTCTATCGCGCGATCGTCTATTAGGACACATATTCGACTTCAATATGTTTGATCGCGCGTTCGTACGAGTAAAATTCGCGCGAACTTGCGATGATCGCGCGATCGCGTTCTATTAGGACAACGCCTAAGAATGTTGAATGTAACCAATACCAACCTCAATGGTCATCCCCTCTCTAAGCATGTTGGTGTTCTCGGCCTGGTAGTGCACCGCCTTGGTGAACTGCGAGATGTCGTGAGTCAGGTCCACGTTAAGGTTGGTCTTCTCGAACACCAGCCCGATGAACCACATCGAACAGTTGTTCGGCAACACTTCTCCCTAAGGGTAATGTAGACTGTTAATACTTGTTTCGTAACTTTACAAAAGTCAAAGTTTTTTATTCGTAGTAAGATTTTACAAATCACTTTTCGACGTCGAGGCGAGTTCACATTTTGACTGTCTTCTGTGGAGAAGAACTCGCCGGAAGAAACTCCACAGGCGTTGCATGTTTTCAAAATATTACAAAATACAATCACTACATAGTATAAAACAAAGTCGCTTTCTCTGTCCCTATGTTCCTATGTATGCTTAAATCTTAAACTACGCAACGGATATTGATGCGGTTTTTTTAATAGATAGAGTGATTCGAGAGGAAGGTTTATATGTATAATACATGCATAATATACTTAAGGATAACCCACAATAACCATTTCCCGTGCGAAACCGGAGCGGGTCGCTAGTTTTATTAATATAACAACAAACAATTATTTAAAAATTATATATCATGTACAAGAATCGTTGCTTGCTTGCTTTTCGTGTTGGTTTCGAGGTTACCCTACCTCACATCACAAACCCTGGTGTCACAATTATTGAGCCGCCTAAAGTTTCGAGGTTACCCTACCTCACATCACAAACCCTGGTGTCACAATTATTGAGCCGCCTAAAGTTTCGAGGTTACCCTACCTCACATCACAAACCCTGGTGTCACAATTATTGAGCCGCCTAAAGTTTCGAGGTTACCCTACCTCACATCACAAACCCTGGTGTCACAATTATTGAGCCGCCTAAAGTTTCGAGGTTACCCTACCTCACATCACAAACCCTGGTGTCACAATTATTGAGCCGCCTAAAGTTTCGAGGTTACCCTACCTCACATCACAAACCCTGGTGTCACAATTATTGAGCCGCCTAAAGTTTCTGGCATGGCTCCTGGAACGACTATATCCGTAGATCATAGCCGGGACCAACGACTTTATGTGCCTTCCGAAGCACGGAATCATCTTACTTTTCGGACAATCAGGTGATTCAGCCTGCTATGTCCTAACCAAACTGCGGAAAGTGATATTTGTTCGATAAGTTCCCCACCGGGATTCTAACCCGGAACCTCAGTAATGACAGTCGAGCTTTTGACCACTCGACCACGGAGGCTGTTATAATAAGAATCGTTTAAAATATGTCATAATGGGTTACCTATTGTATTTCCGATATTTTTTGTTCCAAATATTGTTATTCCGCTAACTTTTTGACATTTATCAGTTGGAAATTTTATTTATTATCCGAAATAACATTTTCCATTGTTTTATATTTCCGCGTTTTAATTGACCTTTTTATTTGTTCACCGATGTTTCACATTTCCACTAAACTATTTACCAGTATACCGAAAATCCATGACAACATTAAAAAATTTTTTACATGTGCAATAGCTCAATTGACCCAAGGCAAGGTCAAATTTCATTTCTCCATTTTACATTCTGTACTCCATCAAGCATGCAAGCAAGAAAGCAAGCTTGCATGCAAGCTAGCAAGCATGCATGCAAGCAAGCAAACAAGCATGCATGCAAGAAAGCATGCAAGCAAGCATGCAACCAAGGACAAGCAGGCATGCATACATGTCAAACCTAACAGAAGGGTATGGCGGGCGAGGTGGGCTCGCTTTGCTCGCCCACCACGCCCGCCATACCCTTCTAACCTAACCGACAGATGTCGGGGTGCCCTGAACTCCAAAAACATTATGTATCGTAATTATAAAAAAATATAATAATTGTTACTTCGGAATAATAAAAATAACAACAAAAAAAATCTAGCGTTTAAAAAAAGACCAAGTGAGATTACGGTATTTAGTAAAAAAGATTAATCGTAAAACGGAATATCTGTAAAGTGTAATTGTGGTGATTTAAAAATATGTGAAGTCATATAATGGAAATTGAAAAATGTATGAATCGTTTACGGATTATTGAAATTCGGATATCAGTTTTTCGAAAATGTGATAGGTTACCGTCATAATGTGTTCTTTCTTAGTGCAAAATGATAGCTGTAATTTAGATTTAGTGGTAAATGAGTTGGAGAGGTTTTACTACTTGAAGATATTTTATTAAAATACTTACATTTTCGTTCTTCTTGATTTCTGGCGCCAGATCTGACTGTATTTCCGCACCTGAAGAGAATACAAAATTTAATAATGCTTACTTTTAATCATTCAGGACTAAATCTGATAATACGAAAAAACAAGATGTTTCATGCACAAGTTGAACTGAAAAAATGTGTGAAACAGCTGATTCTTATTTACAACTTTAAAGTCGACTCATAGTAAAAGGTTGTTTATATTATTGTGAATATCTCCTAGAGGCGTTAAAACAAATTAAAAATTTGATTCAGTTAGTTTGCAGGTGAAGGAAAACATCATCGTGAGAAAACCTGCAAACATCTAAGAAGTAATTCAAAGGTTGTGTGTGTGTTCGTGACGTGACCAACCCACAACCCCCGCAAGTGCCTCGGGAGATTGAATAAAAGACTATTTACTAGTCGAGAGCTAAACGTATAATGAATGTTAAAATCTGAGTGATATTTTAGGTTAATACTTAAAATGCTAACGCAAGCAATACGCTTCTCGTGACGTGTGTAATAATAATAATAACTAATAACTATGTGGGATATCTCACACACGGCCACCTGACCCCAAACTAGGCAGAGCCTGTACTATGGGTGTCAGACAGCTGATATACATACATATATAAATATACAACATCCAGACACAAGGCAAACACAAGTGCTCATCACACGAATGTTTGCCCTGGGCGGGATTCGAACCCGCGACCCTGTGCTCAGTAGGCAAACGCACTACCAACTAGGCTACGGGGCCGTACGGGCCGTGTCCACTTCACACTACACGCCGAGGCGAGGACATATTCATCTGTTAACGGATGACATTTGTGTATAGAATGGAATGAGAAGTGTAACGGCCTCCGTAGCCTAGTTGGTAGTACGTCTGCCTACGAAGCACAAGGTCTCGGGTTTGAATCCCGCCCAGGGCAAACATTCGTGTGATGAGCACTTGTGTTTGCCTTGTGTCTGGATGTTGTATATTTATATATGCATGTATATCAGCTGTCTGACACCCATAGTACGGGCTCTGCCTAGTTTGGGGTCAGATGGCCGTGTGTGAGGTGTCCCACATATTATTATTGTGTGTTTGTGTGTGTGTGTATATTTACCGGGCGGCAGTGCGAGCGGCTGTCCGTTGTTGGTGTGCAGCGGCACGGAGTTGTAGCACTCGGGGTTCACGTGAGCGATGGTGATGTACTGGTTGCGCTCCAGGGTCGCTGCAAACAACAGACAAACACATCGTCAGTACCGCCACAGAATATATAATAGTACTAGGTACAGAAGGTGCACTCTCTGATAGCAAACGCGCGAATTTAATTCTAGCTACCACGCCACTAACGTTCAAATTACATTGAACGCGTCGAACGTGACCCTGGCTATAATAGCCTACCGTTTGTCGTTGCGCTCGTATTAAAACAAAATGCACCTTATGACCGCGCCGCAAGAGTACGTATTACCATAGACTAAATAATAGCGTGCCACAGTATAACCAGTAAGTTATCTTTGCCGCTGTCGGTTTGAATGTGTGCGTCCGCGCCGCGCGCCGTGTAGGCACGCGCTATCATGCACACACTAGCATACAGTAAGGGAGGGGGGGGAGGCGGCAGTATGGGCTCAATGCAAGCGTGTGCGTGACGGCGCGTGCCTACACGGCGCGCTCACATTCAAACCGATGCGGCCATTTCTGTTCTTAGTCTTCTGTGTCGTTAGTACAGCTTAACGTTTAGAAGCTTGGGCTCAATTTAGAAGTTAACCTTTGATACAATTTTTTTAAATTCCTAGCTGAAATGTAGGACTGATTGTTGTGCAAATCTATACTTTAGTGGAGGACTTTGTCTAGAAATGGACTCGTTTCGGCTGAAATGCAAGATCGATCATTGTGGAAATCTTTGCAGGACGCCTTTGTACACAATGGACTTTTACTGGCTGAAATATTGGACTGATTATTTTTCTTAATAATTTTTATTAGACGATCACGAATTACTATTTTTAGAAATATAAAATATAAATAGCCACATAAGCTACAGAACGTAGGATATAGGATAGGGATCACCACACTTGGTGCCGTGACCAGGATGATGATGCTCATGACCAAAAATTAACTTATTTAATTTTTATCTTAGCACTATAAAGTGTATATATAATACTAGAGATCCGCCCCGGCTCCGCACGGGAAAATTGTTATTGTGGGTTATCTTTAAGTATATTATGCATGTATTATACATGTAAACCTTCCTCTTGAATCACTCTATCTATTAAAAGAAACCGCATCAAAATCCGTTGCGTAGTTTTAAAGATTTAAGCATATGTTTTATACTATGTAGTGATACTGACTGATGAGATGCCTGATGCGGCTCTCGATGAGCCCGCACCAGTGCAGCTGGTCGGCGGGCGACGCGGACGAGGCCAGCAGCACTATGAAGTGGCGGTAGCGGCTGAAGAAGTGAGGCGCCTCGAACAGACGCTCCCAGCCGCACTTGCCCAGCATTATCTCGTCCGTGATCGCCAGCCCTGCGAACCAAGGGAAATTATTAAAACCATCATATAAATACTAGTACAGTACAACTAGCGCCGGAAGACGTAGCGTGGGCAGGCCCCCTACAAGGTGGACCGACGATCTGGTGAGGGTCGCGGGAAGCCGCTGGATGCGGGCAGCGCGGGACCGATCTTTGTGGAGATCTTTGGGGGAGGCCTTTGTCCAGCAGTGGACGTTTACTGGCTGAAATGATGATGATGATGACGGTTCAACTCCAGCCAGTCAAAATCAAAAGGTTTTTATTCGAAGTAAGATTTACAAATCCATTTTTCGACGTCAAAGGTATAAACAAACAGGCCGCTGCAGGACAAAAAAAACACATAAAAATTTATTATTGCTTGTTGCAATAACTCACCAAGCCTGAACTCCTCCATGATGACGGTCCTTGTGGACGCGGACACGTTGAAGGTGGAGTTCTGCTGCGGGTACGCCGGCGTGATGATCGGCATCAGGTGGAAACGGTCCGATACGTTCACCTACACAACGGCACATTACACATTTCTTTAATATTTGAAATCAAACCACAGTAATTAAATTAATACTGGATTTATTGTGGCAATCACACACTGTACACTTTAATTCAGGGGCGCGTTCAGTGGCTTCGTACGAGTGCACTCGAGCGCGCTCTGGTGCGCGCTCTAACCGTTCCGTGGCTCGGTGAAATTTTACCCTGACAGCTGTCAGAGCGTAGTTTCACCCGTTCCGTGGCTCAGAGCGAAACAACCAAACAACCGTCTAATGAGATGGTTAATTTTTACTCTGACAGCTATTTGACGTTTAAAGCTTGCAATTTATGTCAAAGTCAAAAGACTCAAAAAGCCCGCCATTTTGTTTCGTAGTTACTTTATAATAATTTTATTATTTGTATATCACAGGCGTCTAATACGTCTGTAATGTATATAAAAGTGGAAAAAAATTGAGACAGAAGAATTTTCTCTTGTTAAATATTTGAGGTTATAAAAACAACTCGATCGTTCAGTGGCTCGGTTGCAACTCAAGCGGGTTAAAATTTAACCGAACAACTACGCTCGAAGCCACTGAACGCACTCCAAATCCGAGAGAGAGCGACAGAGAGCACCGAGTGAGACAACAAACAAGAATAGAACACAAAGTAATGGCTGCGTTCCCACAATTAGTTTACGATACATTTGTTTAAAAAAACTTTCAAACAATATAAATTTCAAATAACTTTAACAAGGTTTGTATTTTAATTTCGAATGCTCTAAATCATTAAGATTGCAGTTTTAATTGAAGGGTAAGATTTCAATAGTGTATATGAGGATGTGTTACCCGTGGGTCCCAGACGGGGAAGCCGAGGTTGACGCTGGCGGGCTGCTTGAGCAGCACGGGCTGCGGCCACTTCCACTGGCTGAACACCAGGAAGAACTTGTGCAGTGAAGCTAGTGTATATGAGGATGTGTTACCCGTGGGTCCCAGACGGGGAAGCCGAGGTTGACGCTGGCGGGCTGCTTGAGCAGCACGGGCTGCGGCCACTTCCACTGGCTGAACACCAGGAAGAACTTGTGCAGTGAAGCTAGTGTATATGAGGATGTGTTACCCGTGGGTCCCAGACGGGGAAGCCGAGGTTGACGCTGGCGGGCTGCTTGAGCAGCACGGGCTGCGGCCACTTCCACTGGCTGAACACCAGGAAGAACTTGTGCAGTGAAGCTAGTGTATATGAGGATGTGTTACCCGTGGGTCCCAGACGGGGAAGCCGAGGTTGACGCTGGCGGGCTGCTTGAGCAGCACGGGCTGCGGCCACTTCCACTGGCTGAACACCAGGAAGAACTTGTGCACCAGCGTGGCGGGCAGCGCGTTCGGGTACAGCTGGCACGTGCGCGCCACCAGCATCGCCCACGACACGCCGCCCAGGTAGCCCAGCGTGTTCGAGTAGATGCCGTGCTCTGTAGGGGAGGACTTATATCAAGCTAACGGTACTTTCTAATTACTCAAAACAAATATATTTTGAGTGCGATATTTAATTAAACTTTATTTTAACACACATACATACATAAACACACACATACAGGATGTTACAATAATACCCGTAAAGCTTAAAAGAGGTAAAAGCGTTGCTTGTAAGGAGTCTACTGACCAAGTATGAGACCTGTAGTAAGACATTTTGACTTGATAAAAAGTAGCATTTTTTAACTAAAAATATTTCTTTTTCATCTTAAGAACCCAGCTCTATTATTCCCGGAAGCACTGGTACTGGAAAAGAATAATGGCAATGCAATTCTGCAGATATGTCATTAGTGGTATAGTAAATTAGTGGTACTGTAAATTAATGATAGTGTTGCAGTAACGAGTTTTAAGGCGGGTATTCATTAGGCAACATTTGATTATAAACTGTTTACAGAGTTGATCATCGTGTTTATATACAAGTTTACCATAAACACTGTTTCTTAAACTTCGCAGTCCACACTTGTCAGATATTGCTAAGAAGTCGCCCAAAGAATATTTCTTTGTTGATACATGATACTATTAGCTTTGCTACTTGGTCGTTACTCCACACTACTTTCACGTTTCTTTGACCCGCAACACACGTCTACAACCGTCAACTTTTGTTTAGAAACTAGATGTTTCGGCTTGCTCTCCACTCAAAGTGGAGAACACGGCAACATGTATCTGAAACAATGTTTCATCACCTAAGTTCATAAACTGTGTACGAACTGTTTATAAACTGTTTACGGAGATGATGAAACATTGTGAAACACTGTTTATAAACAGTGTTTATAAACAAATGTTGCCTAATGAATACCCGCCTTTAAAAGTTCCCAATATCTCCCATGTAAACACATTTATTCGACAGACTATAGTATAAACAATTCAAAGTCCACTCACTTTTGGCCCAAAGCTTGATGGCCCTCAGTGTGAGCCTGAAGTTGTTGATGTTGGGAACGAGGCGCAGGATCTCGTCGGTGACGCGGCAGCCGTTGAGGGAACGCACAGACTTCTGGTCCAAGTTCTTCAGCAGCAAATCGTCGCTCAGGTCGAAGGAGTCTGGGAAATGCAAAGTCATTGAGGTTCTGTTTTTTAACACTGCCAAAGATAACATGATTTAAAAAATAATGAGACAGCCATTTTGTGGTTTAAAACGAAATAGCTACAAGTCTGCATTTGGTAAAAACTTTTTTTTAATCACTACATAGTATAAAACAAAGTAGCTTTCTCTGTCCCTATGTCCCTATATCCCTATGTATGCTTAAATCTTTACAACCACGCAACGGATTTTGATGCGGTTTTTTTAAATAGATAGAGTGATTTAAGAGGAAGGTTTGTAACGAGGTGCATTGTGTGCTACCTCGTTGCCACATTTTCTACTTCATTTCTCACCTCATTTACCATTTTCATCTAAATTCAAATATGTTTAATTTTGGAATTCATTCAAAATCATCCGTCAATCATCCTTTTTCATCAGTCAGTCATCCATTTTTCGTCAGTCGTCCACCTTCTACCTTTAGGCCAAGTACAACACGGCCATACTTCTTAAATGTATTCGCAAATATTTGTTGTTATCTTTATTTAAACTCTCGAAATATATATTAACTTAGTAACAGTGAACGCCGGCTTTTATTCCAATTCCACAGTGTGTGTTGTAGTGCAGAACCTTCCTTTCTTCTTATCTACGTATTAACGTGGTTACTCCGCTGGCTTGCCCCAGAGCAAGGCGAGCCGCGGGTGTAACAGGTTTATATGTATAATACATGCATAATATACTGAAGGATAATCCACAATAACCATTTTCCCGTGCGGAGCCAGGGCGGGTCGCTAGTAGTCTATAAACTCCTTTAATCAACGACTTTTGAATGCCATATTGAATGTTTATCAGGGTATTTAAATTCAATTGTTGTAATGTAAATGAAAAATAAATATGAAGAAGTACAAGTATATTGTATTGTAAATGTATGTAAAAATGCACACCTGGTATTTCCTTTAGCGCGAGGCGAGCGAACAACAAATCAATCTCGATTCCATTAAAATCCATCTTGATGACAGGCACAAATGCATCCTCCACGGCGCGCAAGTCTTTCACCTTCAAATATATGCAAAGAGAATCCTATAAGATACTTTTTTCATAAAATTTTAATGATTGTCTGGCTGATCACTGGTAACTTATTCAAATGCTTATATACTTATCAACAAGGAAACTTTAAACCTGGGGATCTGTAATATTAAGAATCTTTAAAACTTGGATTCTGTAAAACTGAGTATTTGTAAAATTGGGAATTGGGGTTTAAAGATGTATTTCTTTGATAAATTTCAAATGTCATGTTTATTTAATCCAGACCGTCTGCACATATTCATGTATGTATCATATTACGATTGCCACTGATAAAAAAATGTCTTGAAAATGAAATATGTTTTATTCGAAGTAAGATTTTACATATCACTTTTCGACGTCGAGTCTTAGTTTTAAATTTCCAGTCTTCATTCTTACCTGGGGCTGCGTCTTCAATAGTTCATAGAATGATGTGAAGTAGTCACTTCGGTCAATGTGTCGTGGTGCCACGCAAAGCGCGTCGATATCGGCACCTCTATGGTGAACCTAAACAAAACAAAAGCTAGGATTAGCTCAAGAGAATGGCAAGTTTAGTATGAGTTTCAAGATTAACCTACCTCAACTTACAAATTGTGATGTCAGACTTATTGAGCTGCCTACAATTTATTGCCATTAGGGTACTAACTAACACCTAGCAAGATTATAAGTCTAATCTAAAAACTACAAAAAAATTACTTTAATTACTAATCAAACTTTAGTGAAATTTTGGTAAAGAGAAGAGTTAATAGTTTTTATAAATATTTTTAATCACATAATACAAGTTAACAGAAATTATCTGAGTTAACAAAATCTGTGTCAACAAAATCAGCCTTGTTTGTTAACTAGGGCACAGAACTACAGATGTGTGCAAATAGTATGCTAAATGAATACAATGATTTAATAATTATAAATTGGGTCATGTATAAATTTTATAGCTGGCAGGTGGTTTTACTACCTGCCATCAGTTGAGTAGCACTAAAAAGAATAAACCCTAAGTTTTAATAAGAACAAGAATAGAATAGAATATACTTTATTGCACACCAGAATAAAACAGAACAGTAAAATTCACGAAAAAATTATTAAGAGTGTACATGTAGGCGGCCTTATTGCTAAGTAACAATTTCTTCCAGGCAACCTTAACAGTTATTTGTTGAACAAGAGAATTTAGATCAAAATTTGTAATAGTAAAATTAAACTTACCCCAAGACGATAAGATCCAAAGGTGTATATATTCCCTCCAACGGTGTCAGCTACACTTGGTGGCATATTCTTGCGGAGAGACTCATCCCTAATCCACTGGCGCACGAGCCTGTGCAGCTGACCCAGCACTTCCATTCGGTGATGCATCTCTGCTTCCGATTCAAAAACACCAAATGGTGTTAAGGAATCCTTCAGTTCATTCGTCTTCTCTATGTCTATGGGTTTTGGACCTACAATAGGGATTTTCAAATTATTATAGGAAATAGAAGTTTATGAATAATAATAATAATAGCCTTTATTCGAGAATCTCGTTAGAGTTTACATTTTTAAATTACATTTTTACAGTTATATCTCTAATTTCTGTGTGTCTCTTGATATAGGCCTCCGCCAACTTGGATGTTTTTTTTATCTGGGAACATAAATTAGATATAAAAACCATACTAACCTGCCATAGAGATGGCAGAAGTCATCCCCAAGGTCTTCAGATTCTGTTGATTCTGATGTTCATTCTGTTTAGGTTGGTGGGGGTTGTTGGTATGGGAATATTGCGATGCTGGCCACATCTTGACTGTTCTTAATTTAAATTTTCTTAAGATACTATCCAACTTAATCTACTAGGCATTCATTTAAATGCTAGTCTAACTGCTACTCTACACTCTCCACTTGATGTGGTATCTGAAACAAAAAAAAAGTTAATTAAATGAACACTATTCAAATTATTATGCTAGAAAAGTTATACAGATAGTTTAAAAAGTGCTTAATAAGACTAGATTAAACTTGATTAGTTTCTGTTAGCCTATTTGAACTATACATAAAATGATTAAGAATATTAGTTCTAGTTGAGGTGTCTCTCCTCATGCAATGTAGATTTGATTGTTAAGAGGACTTCACCTATTTACTTCAAGATATCAATTAATTTAACATTAGGTAAATAACAATACTGTGACGTCGACAGTGAGAAAATAGCTTTTTGTAGAATGTTGTATTGGGTTCATTCACCTCCAAATGTGGAAAGACTTAGTAAGGAAACCATCGTAAACATTTATGCTAGTAAGCTGATTTCTTGCAGCAGGAAGACTCTATTCTATCAATGATTTAACCAGTACATTGTGAAAACATCAAGAATATTCGAGTAACAATTGATTCAGTCTTCAACCTTTTGTTTTTCTGTTCTTTAAGACTGGAAGGTCACAAAACTGTACAAAATCACATTCCGCTGAACAATACTGTAAGGGATATAATCGAAATTTTAAATGAAATAGCTAACTATAGCTGAAAATAAAGCATTTCTGCGAAAAACATGTGGGAATTGCGCCCAAAAATGTCTCAAAGAAACTTCACGTTGCATTGTGCTGACTCCTTACAATGACCATGATTGTACAACACTAGACGGCGTAGAAAAGCGTCATAAGACTTACCAATTACCTAAATAAGGAACCCAACTACAGCGTGGCACACATACACAACTAATTGAACTCATAATAAAGTAACTAAACCATTATTTATCTAACAAACAAGCAACCAACAGTCACCAACAACAAGGCAGCCATTTTTATTTATTTCAAAATGGCGCACATTTTATTGCCATAACAAAATAAATGTGTTGCCATTTGAAATACTACGCCTTTCGCTATCACAAAAACTTAAGTTTCCATTTACACTTTCTACATTTTAAATGCATTAAAGATGGATAAAGTAGTCCATTTTATGAGAAAACAATAATAGATATGGCGGAAAAATATGAAGAGCTGTTGAAAAAGTTCGTCTTTCAAAGAAATGATTTTGTTCTTTGTGATAACAAAACGCAAACGGTCACGTTCAAAATTTTCAATACTTAGCAGCTCTGCGCATGTTCATTGGTCACTTTTTAGTGACGTATCTTTTCAACGTATCAAAAACGCCGTTGCACACGGTTATCTATAGCCGTCTCTCTTGTTAACGTACAAAAAGTCAGCAATTGATAGAGATCCAGATGATGTTTTCGTGTCAGCCTTGTGCCCATTTACGAGGAGTAGGTAAAATCCGCCATCTTGAGAGTGAATTCAAGAATGTGAAGACTTTTTAGCACAGCAAAGTTAATTATTTAGTAATTTTATTATTAAATGGACGTATATTTGTCCACTACGCGGATCATCATCATCCGCACGAGCCGGTCGGGTTGAATATTCAGTGTCGCGCGTCAGTGCAGACTTGAAACGCTGAATTCCTCGATAGTGTTTATGTGACAGAAGACACCGTAAGCTTTCTAATAGTTTTTTGCGTGTCTATTTCCGTTTTCCATCTCGACGATCGTTAGCATATACGTGAAAGTGAAATAGGTATCGATATCGCTTCTAAAGTCGTAATAGAAGGTATTCGCGATGCATTTTTGTTGTGGAAAATGCGGTTAGATGGGCGTTGGTGGTTGTCATTAGGGGAAGTGAGGTTCTGAAGGTGTTTGAGGGTCGGTGTAGTGGCCGGCCGGTGTGGACGGTGCGCGGAGGATGCGAGCGGCGCGGGCCAGTGGCTGGTGAAGTGTTAGTGTTGACTGTAAAGTGACGATGTCGACTACGATGCGGCCTACTCTGCAAACTGTTCCGGAGTCCTTGCCAGCAGACCACGTGACGACGCCGGCTCCGGCGCCTGCTACTACCACCGCGACGTCTACGGCGCCTTCCCAGACGCGCCCCAGGAAAATATTATCGGTAAGTGTCTCATAACTATCATGTTTGAGTCTGTTGCACTTCTACCAGGCAGCAGTATGATACCCTCATCTCTATCTGAAACGAACTGCTAGCAAAGAAGAGTTCAAAAGAAAAGCTACAGGTATGATCGAATTTGAATTCCTTATCCTAAATAAAAATTAAGGCAGGAGACAAACAATTTTATTATAATAATTGTTTAGAAAGGATTTGTCAATATGAAATGAATGAAACTATACTCTAGAAACAAAGAATTGTGCAAAACTAGCCTAGATCTTGCTAGAAAGTGTGGGTAGCCTAGCGTAAAGGCTAAGAACATGTATATCTGTCAAAATTACAGTAAGTACACTAGAACTACTTAAGTAGTGTAAATTAAAGTTATCATCACCATTACCGTAAGGATATTAATTTTATTACTAAGTGTAAAACAGAATGCAATTTATTATGTAAAATATTGTTTTAAGAATGATTACTAGTTTTATTACTGATAGCCTAATTAATTTTTAAAAGAAAATATTTCTAAACTTCTGGTTAAGGTTTTTAACTACTGGTTAATGATTTTGGTGTACAAATAAATTATTGTGTCTATCGTAACCGCTATAAATAAACTCAATCTTTTGTGTTATATTTTTTTTCCGAACAGGACAATTCCTGAATATAATGAAAACCATCAATGCAATGTTCAATTTTTCCTTGTACGTAAAGAAAATACTCTGTATTATATATTAATTTTTATGGAGATTAATTACAGTATTATGTCTAACACTATTTTGAATGAGTATGTCATGATATTGTTTTAATAGGTCTTTCTTTGTTTTCTTATGTGTTTACTTTTAACAAACATTAAAGTTATTGGATTGTCTGTTTGGTTACAGAGTGACGACAATGTTTTGCAGCACTGTATAATTAAGTGACTCGCAAGCTTTTGTGCCAATTTATTTTATTAAATAAAGGCTGGTTGATAAATTATCTGGGCTTGTATTCTTAAATGAAAGTCATTTCAATAAAGTAATGGTTACATTTATATTTTTAATGAGGATAATCAATTTTTTTTTTTAATTTTGAACACAAAAAATGTAATTGTTTTTGTACCTACAGCATTAAAATCAGCAGCCAACATCCAACTGCGCCGTATATTTTAGTTCGCACTATAAATGAGAAAACTTCCATAAAATACGTCTAAAACACAAAACACTTCCCACCACCTATCTAAAATACAATTAAAATGAAAGAAACATTTCAAAGTTTTTTTTATTTTTTTGTGATTTCATAACATGCAGTCAGTCCTTAGACTATAGTTGTTTGGATATGAGTATAGCGAATTCGGCATTCCCTTCCATTGTTGGGTCGCCTTCATGAGTTACTAGGTAGAGCATTATCCCAGGTGTGCAGTCTTTGTAAGCGTCTCACTTTTAGAGGTTCACCAAGCTCTAGGGCCGGTCTATTTTGGTGATTTGAGACTCTGTCCTTGTAAACTCTTGTCATGTTGCTTATCTCCTCTTTGACTGTAGGAAATAGGAATGTTCATGAATTCATCCATTCTTGTGAACCATGGAGCATTTACTATGGCCTTGAGAACACCATTTTGAAATCTTAAATATTAATAACGAAACAAGAAAAACTCAATACATTACACTGCACAAAACTATATTAAATATGGCGCACACAACCCTCCAAATTAATTAAGAACTTTCCAAATTTAAAGCTGTCGTAAATATCGCGAGTCGGTCGGTTCAATCAACGACCTTACCCACACGAACAGAAGAGTCAACTAGGCACACAACGCGTAACGTAAGAAACTTTCAAGTTCAAGTTCTAATTATCACAAATAAAACTAAGTCTCATGCACTGCTCATTTATTTTTCAAAGACTGAACAAAACAGAACTGTCACTAGATATTATCTCTCTCCTTATCCTCGCTCATAGGGTACAATAAAAAATATTTTAACTTTAAATCTGTAAACGTTTATTAAAGCAAAACACTTGACGCGTCTCAAAACTCAAATGAAACAACATTACATCACACAAAAAAAATGCACTAGAGAAATGCTGAAATACTAGTAGTAGACTGTAGAGCACTATAATAGGTTTGTACTTTGACTGGATATTTTAGTATCGTAATTTAAGTATTTTTACTAAAATCATTATCATCAATTTATAAGTAGAACAAATAAGAAAGTTCTAGTACCTACCTATCTAATGTCTACTTAAACAAGAAATCATAGTCGGCGTATAAACGCTAACACAAGTTACGGTTAATAAATACACTATATATATATAGCTAGAAATAATATTTTAAAATCACAACAAAAAAAAACATACCTCTCAAAATGAAGTTTCAGTCCAGCAGTATCACAACACTGCACCACAAATCTCCAAAGCTTCAAACAATCACCTTCACTCAAATATTTAAACGCGAACGATTCGGGAATCTGGATTCGATGTGAACCCTTCCGGAGTCACTGGTTTAATGATAAATTTTGAAATTTCACTCCCTATTTATACCCAAGTCCCTCATTATTATCAATTACCCTTTTACTATTCACTAATAAGCCAATTGACTGATGTCTACCTGAACTTATTCACTGATAGTGTAACCCTTTTATGACGCGGAGCCACTGGTGATTAAGGAACAAAAGGTCATTACTAGGAATGACTAAAAGGGTTATCTACCTAGTTTACTTAAACACTGTAAAAATTACCACGAGGTACATTTATTACATGCATGTCTAGTTTTAAGTTATACATATTTGTTTTTATCTCCACAGCAAATTTTAAAATTACTGTTAAGAAAAATAATTTTTCGACGTCAGAGCTAAAATAATAGTTTTAAAAACACTAGAAAACGCGTGACAGACATAATTTTGTCGTGCGTATTCTCTTATCGGCTTATCCTATTGGAGAATATTTCAATATGGCGGGTTTTTTGACAGTTAAATGTAGGTACGACAAACTTTTGTCATAGCATTGCATGTTACGGGGCCAGGTCGGCCTAATGAAAGCGTGTTAATAAAAATACCAAGGACCAGACTACTGTGACCAGACTGTCCATGGTTGGCCGTTCAAAAGTGGCGTAGAAAAGATTAAATACCTCTTTCCTACATTAATTTCTCATTTCAATAACGCGAAAATCCGTGAAATCGACATTATTCGTAACCAGCAAACATCTTAACAACATTTGTTTATTAATAATATGAAAATATAATTAATATAGATATTTACCTATCTATACCTATTCAACGTAACTTTGTTTTAAAATATCGACATCACGAATCATGTTAATTTTTCGATCCTAATATAATACATAATACATAGGTAATGAATATTATCAAACACGAAACTATCGTCTCACAAGTTCGTGTATCATAATTTGGTTCTAAATACGCAACCAAATATAATTTTGAACTGTACATCATTAATAGATAGTTATATACCTATATCACATTGGTTGCGCATCGTAGGTAAAGTTGTCCCTAGCGTATTTTAACTAATCTAAAGTTACTAATTGTAAGTTTAATTGCTAGTGTGTGGTGGCTAGAGGGATAACGTGAAACTGAAAATAGTACAACTATTGAAGTTACACATTTTGCCTGATTTGATTAGTCGATTTCATAAACTATTACAGCAATTATATTTTATCAGAATAGAATTTACACTTATACATTCCCATCAAGTTCCAATTTCTTCATCCTGTATTCTTTTTTCGTAAAATAATTTCATTCTTACTAATAGACTAAACTACGATGTTCATAATACAAATGCCACCACGAACACCTTATTTTAGTTCCGCAATGTTACGAGTATTTAATAGTACTCAGATTACATTGAAGTTATTGTAAATATATTACCGCATGGTAACTAGATATACAATACGCCATACACAGTCCACTGCAGGACTAGTATTATTCATCAAACTAGAATGGAATAAAAATAATTATGTCTAAATAGAAGAAATTGAATATAAATAGGTCTCTTGTCTTGTGTAAGTAAAAACCTAAAATTGTAAGAAAAAAAAAATTAAAGCTTCTCTCTTGGGAATTCTTACCATAATCAGATTCACCACGTTTGGCAGTCGGTTTACGGATCGCAGTTGTTGTTAGTTACACATAGGAAGGAAGGATTGTTCCGTATATTCAAATTCACCACGCGCCGCGCCACGACGGAAACCACGCTTCTCAATTAACTACATACTAAAATATGTGTATGTTATTTTTGTATAATAAATGTGATTTGTAGTTATTGTGCTATCTCGCAGATTATCACTAAACAGATGTTTCGAACATCTGCTGGTATTTTAAAAATAAACATTGTTAGTACTTGATTTGAGCGCGTTTATAATTAAATCTTTAAGATTACAATTTGAGTCATATAAATAAATTATGCTTATTATTTCTGCCTTATTTTACTGTCTTTTGTCTTATTTAATAAAAACTAATCCAACAGTGTAGTTTTTCCTTTTTAATAAACAATCCATTTTACTGAAAGGAAATATAAACTAACGAACGTCCAACATTTTCGCGAATAGTGAGATTTATTTGAAATATATTTGGCGTGTTTCATTCATTACCAATTCGTAGTTCATTAAATAATAGAATTTAAAAAATCCTTCCTATTAAATGCTCTCTCCTCATTGAATTATTCTAAAATTAAACTAAGTATTTTTGTAACCTAATAATGTTTTTAAAGTGTTAACACTTTTTTAGGGAGAGCATTTAATCGGTGGGAATCGTGGTAGTTTTAGAACCGTGTAAATTTCGAATCGCATTACAACACTTCTGTAAATCACATATACCACGAACTGTAGATAAAGGTAAAAGTATGAATACACACCTGATTGTTAAATATTATACAAATACAATTAGTATCATTAACCAGGCGGTGATGTGAGTCAAAGAGCGGCTTACCTTACAATTCATAGCTTTTGTTTCGGTGGCTAAAATTATTATGGATAGTAAAAGAATCCTTTTGTTTAACTATTACTAAAGTAGTCTTATCAGTTTTGCGAGTTAATTGTTTCGTGGTATTTTCTGAATAATTTTTTTTAGTTTATTTATGTAGAAATAACTTAATGTCCATTCAAATCACAGCTTTTTCGCTCGGAGAGAAATTTCGCGTTGTACACATTTAACTAATTTATTAATCTACCAAATGTAAATATTATGAGAAAGTGACGTGATTGCCTAAACGGCTAAGTATATTTATTAATTAAATAGGCAGAATGTTATATGAGTGTAGGTCATAAATATTTTTTCCCATAGCAAACCTAGTTCGAGTCTATTGCAAGTCAACTATGTTATTCTGTTATGTACAAAAAATATAAGTCCGTCCGGAATATTACAACTAAGTAAATGAAAAGGTGTATTAGTACTAAATTTTAGCGTAACAAAAATTTTTAAAGTAACAATACGCATAAATACTTTTCGAAAATATTTTGAAATCTATGCATTCGTCGTTGGTAGTTATACATACACTATACTATAGAGATAAGATTTTTTAATCCGCGGTTTCTTTCTTTTAGTTCGGTTAAATAAACGGGAAGTATAGACTTTAAATTTAGAGCGTAATAAATAACTACAAATTCACTCGTTGTCTGAAAAGAAATAACTATTTCGAACATATCAGCATTTGTGGCAAGTTGTTCAAGCTAGCTTATTAATGTAATTAGCAGTTCTTGTTGTATATATCCAACATGCGATTATTTTTACCGCTAACTGTACGAGTATTACCTTCTAAACACGTGAATCAGCGCCATACGCCAATTGATTATTTCATCGGCATATCGTATTTATACTAGGGTTATAACTCTACGATAAGAGGTATAAGAAATGTACGGAGAGAAATTGATATTTATAATATATTCAATAACATCATACCTACTCAAAGAAATTGCTTATCGAGTGGTTTTCGAGGTGAACCTACCTCACAAACCCTGGTGTCGGAATTGTCGAGCCGCCTTAGGCTTCCGACACGGCTCATATAACGACTACATCCGTAGATAGTAGCCGGTACCAACGGCTTTGCGTGCTTTTCGAAGCACGGAATTATCTTTCTTTTCGGACAGTCAGTTGATTCAGCCTGCAATGTCCTAACCAAACTGGGGAAAGTCTCACAAAGTGATATTTGTTCGACGGAGCCCCATCGGGATTCGAACCGAGACCTCCGTAACGTCAGACGAGTTTTTGACCACTCGACCACGGAGGTTGTTTACTTTTAATTACTTACTATTGTTTCAACTATAACTACATTAATGGTGTACTCACGTGCCCGTATTGTGCAAGGTCTTTCACACACAAAATAGGCTTCATAAGTCACATACGGGCACATGATCGCCAGAATCAGAGCTGAAGCAGTCGCCGTAGCCGAAATCGGTCAAGGGAGTATTATTATTATTGTTTTAATTTAACCCTGGCAACCTCAATTGTTTAAATCATGGTATATATTTAATAGAGGTAACATGATATTACCTCCATTGTATACTTTTTTGTTATTTACTGTAAAGCTTCAATTTTACGGGATTGAATATTTATTGTTGATTACTCAAAATAACGAATATCGTCCGATCAACAATATATTATTGTTTTACCAAGAATATCCATGGTATTTTGAACAGTTACGATATCGAGTACGTATAAAATAACAGACGAAACATATTGATTATTTTATCAGCAAATATTGCTTTGGCTGGTCTGAATAACGCCCTTGCGATAGCAGTTAGATAGCAGTTAATAATTAATTAGCCTGATAGATGATAGTACAATCTATTTATGAAAAAGCCTAGAGAGCTACTTACTACACGATTGTAAATCAATTGAAATCTGTATCAGTTTTACTTGGTCTTAAAAATGTACTTCCTTGGTCTTTCACGTCATCTCCTGATTTCTCTGTTTTTCTATCTTTCCTTCCATTATTGCTTTTGTTTTAGCTTTCCGCCCTATGGCTCCGCCCGCGCTAACAGATTTTCCCGTGGGAATAAGGATTTTTTCCGCGGTAAAAGGTAGCCTATGTGTTATTCTGATGTATTAAGCTATACATATTATTGTAAGGTTTCATTAAAATCCATTCAGTAGTGTTTGCGTAAAAGAGTAACTAACATATATCCATCCATCCTCACAAACTTTCGCGTTGATAATAATATTATTAGTAGGATATGTAAATATAATCATTCTTATTATTAATTCGTTTTTATTTAAAATTTTATTTATTTATTTTTATTTATTTATTTATCGTACACACACAAACATACAGAAAATTACAAAGTAAAGTTGATATTATACAGTAGGTAAGCTTAACTCACAATGAGTTCTCTGCCAGCTAACCTGGTGAGAAAAAGATGCTATAGGAAGCAGCAGGTAGACCTGTGTACTACGCTAGTTTCAACACTTAATTTAATGAATCAAATAATTGTAAAATACTCAAATACTTACATATTATACATACAGATAATAAACTACATACAATATCAGGTAAAATATATAATCTTTCTATTTAACATGAGCCAGAAAATATTTTAATCTTTCTATTTAACATGAGCCAGCAAATTTAAAGCTTATTCATAAAAAAAAACATGCATTAA
Source organism: Teleiodes luculella (assembly GCA_948473455.1). Classification (NCBI taxonomy): domain Eukaryota; kingdom Metazoa; phylum Arthropoda; class Insecta; order Lepidoptera; family Gelechiidae; genus Teleiodes; species Teleiodes luculella. Next base: position 7,334,357 of record OX419607.1, read on the forward strand.
ACTTTACCTGCTAGTTACTCAAAAAAATTGCATGTCTAAACTGAATTCGTTACGTTAGTTCATTAGGTGGAATGTAGGCCACGTGAATTTTAAATTAGCATTTTTTTATTAAATGCTCGAATTCTCAGAATCCTCTCTAGGTTAGCATGGTGTTTTAAGGTCTGTTAGCTCTAATTTAGGTTAGGCTCTATCCCCTCGAGATGATGATGTATAAATAAATTAAGTGTACTGTTGACTTTGATGTATAAAACGACAGTTTTTTTTTGTTTCCAAGAAAAGTTTCTTAGTAAAGGTGCTCAAAACCCTCAGCATGTCTCAGTATTTGCTGAGCCGATACCTAAACCCTTTTTATTTCCAATATAACCAACTTTATAAAAATATATTCCAAGTAATGATAAGTAGAGTAGGTCCAGTTGTCTTAAGAAAGATTAATACTTATTTTTATTATTCTCGTTGCTTTGTGTAAGAAGCATTCAGACGATTAATAAGTAAGCTTGCGTGTTAGTTTAACATCTGTTACGTCACGTGGTAAAAAAAATGTTGTCCTTCTCCAGATTTCATTAGACCAATAATCAAGCAATTGTAGAGATCAAATAACAGAAAGTAAATAATATATTAAAAGGCGTAAATACTTATTAATTCATTTTAAAATCGTTAATGTAGGTAATATATATTATTATTTATTATGTAATACATTATACCTGTCTATTTCGTATTTTCACTTCTTTTTGTTGGACTCGTACTATGACTTGGCTTGTTGCGCGCTTGTGTTGGCCCGGACATCCAAGGAGATTCAGGTTCAAATCCCTGCCCGAGCTAAGTGCTCTTAATTTTTGCTTTGATTTAATTAAAACACCATGTCCAATAACCTGACGCCTGACCATCATAAAAACAAAATTATATATAATTATAATTATTTCTATTGGTGATACGGTTTAACAACGGTTCCGATTGTAACCATGGATTTAGAAAAATAAAATTTTTATATAAATTTTGTCCTGACAAGAAAGAACGCAACAAAAAAGAAATCAGCAAAATTTTTCGATACATACTAAACATGTTATAAACGAAAGAGACGGCAAGTAATATGCAATAAAACGTAATCGATTGTAACTAATATATCACTTATTGTGATTTAATCACTAATAAAATGATTTGTAATTATATTTTCTTATGAAACTACTAATCCTTAGCCACATTAGGTACTTAATTGTTCGATTTATTGGACGTGAATAATATTTTTAATGCCGACTACAAAATAATGACGTTAAACAAGAGATCATCACGAGTTCTCTGTCAAAAATTCCTTAGTTGATGAAATTCATTTTATTGGCATGTATAATTTTTACAATCGTTGCCGATCTCTACAATGAAAGACTAAATAATTCTTAAACGAACTTAATGCTATAAAGCATTTTCTTCCAGTTTCTCTTGTGGTCGGTCAGGGTAAGCCCCTAGTCCCGAGTTCATCAACAATTAAATAACCGAGACATAACGTTTAAACGGTTGATCGAAATAGCTCAGAATATGTTGTATACGAGAGATTTCGGACGGTTTATTTTGTACATAATCTAGGTAGTTGTAGTTGTTTTGAACGCAGTAAACATACCCACAGATGAAGACTGATAAAGATAAATCTAATAAGCAGCTCATCTGATTCAAGTATCGTCTAAGCGTGTCTCTATAAGCTTATTTTGTTGGTTTTTCTTGTATTCTGCCGATATTCACATATTCCCCTTCCTAACGTTACATATTCTAGTGACCCAAGAGAGTAGTGACCGATGGTTCGACCGCGATCGATATGCAACCAACTGTACCCGCAGGACAACATTTTAAATGCGTTTGCTGCCAGCCTTTTCGAATTCGATATTCAAAACGGATGGATTAAAAAGAACTGATGGATGACTTTCTTCTTTTTACAAATAGTTTCGAATTCTATATTCAAAACGCACTTAAACAACTTTTTCTTCTTTTTACAAACTGCCAGCTAATAAAAGGTTTCAGTATTGATTCTTTACCCTCCTCAGCCAGTGTTTAATTCGATAGAAAAAGGGTTGCTTGCTACATGAAAAAATTAAGTGATCAACCCTTAGCGGAACACCCGAGTGGAAATTTCACACGTGTCGATTTTCACTTGGAAGTTTGGCAAAGTTGCAAAATTACATTGAATCAAAACTTTAATTACTATCTCTTGTTTTCCAGCCCCTGTCGTACGTTATCGGAAAGAAGATTTTTACTTCTACTGTTAAACCCGTTATATTCCTTTTTAACTTTTTAATACAATGTTATATTCTTTATTGACACCATAAAACATATAATACAGAAAAACAGTAAAAAAAGAGTCAAAAGATGGCCTTATTGCTAAGGTAGCAATTACTACCAGGCAACCTTTGGGTATGGAAATGCGTAAATAGAAATGTTGTGGGTTGGTGGTTTGATTTAGGTTGCTTTTATTGTAAGTGTAAAAGTTAAAATTTTAGTGGGAATATTAGGAGCCTAGTCAGTCACTGCCTAGAATGGAAATCTTTGAGCAGGGCCTTAGTCCAGAAGTAGACGTAACATTATGCTATTAGAGTTAGTGTTATCTATGTCTAACCTATTCGTACTTAGCATTGGCATTTTCTTGTCTCCTAGTAGTTGAAACCTTGTAATACCCGGATCAATACTCGAACGTGGCTCGTATCATCTCATGCATAAAGACACGCGTTAACATTTACCCGGACGAGCGGTTCTCTTTGCGTCATAATTTTCCCGCCATGTTTACGTTTTTTCTTCCTTCCCCCTTTTTCCGCGCCGCCGCTGTATGCAAATGAAAAATTAATATACTGCCTACTCGGTATAATAATGGACCAGTTTTCTCGCTTGGGTTAATCTGACGCATACTTGCTTGTTTTATTTGCTTTTCATCGCGTCTGATTGTCTGATCGAGACTACGCCTAAAATACTGTGATCGTTTTTAAACTCATGTGCGTCTAATGTAGGTATACTCTTATCGTCGATTCTATACTTGATATGGTTAACGATTTAACCCGTAAAAATGTGTGTTAGTGTAAAAAAGACTAATTACGCGTATTCATATCAAGTAGAGAATCGACGTGACGAGTATACCTACACTATGGTTTGCTTCATATTAATGCGAACAAAAGGTAATAATAATAAATAATAATTTATTTAATTATCTCACCACCAGATACATCGAGTTGTAAAGATGTGAAAGTACATTACAACTAGTATTTAACATTGCGTTAACATAGTACTAGTGGAGAGACGGGAGTCCCAAACTAGGAAAAACCAAAGGTCATTGACGCCTGCATACAATACCTGTGACAATACGCACATTTTTTTCAAACGATACGATAAAACTAAAGGAAATTATCGCAAAATACGTAATTTGGCGGGGTGAGCGTGTGACCTTGCCAGACATTTTGGAGTTACATTATTTTTAATAACTTTCAAGAAAAGAAAGACTTGTCCGTATTTATATGAAATAGACTATGTAGATGCAAAAAGGTTCAGTATGGACGGATGTAGATATATGTGTATTTTTTTTTAAGTTTTAATAACAATAGCCAAAATCTAAGAATGTCCATACTCTTCTTTAGCTTTATGAAAAACAACACATTTTAACAAAAGTCTGTACGTAAACTTATTATTTGGTATTCTCTGTTCGTTTTTTTAAGGTTTATAAAAAAAATACAAATTTCGTACAAATAAAATTCTTTAGTATCGTTTAATTATACTACCACAGCAAGATTGTAAGAATAGGTAATAGAATAAAACATAATGTAATGGTCTTTCAGGATTTACATTGTATCGAATAGCAGGAAATTTCTGAATAGAATAGGGTAAATAGTAAAAGTATATTTTGAAATCATTAACACGAGTTACATTACCCATATTAAGTAGATCGCTTAATAATATTCGTATTATGTGTGTTGACAAAATAATTATAATACGAGTAAAGCGACTTTGTAGCGGTTCTGTTTTGTTTATTTGGGATCATCAGGCAAAATTGAAAATCAGAGACGGAGCCCCTCAGGCGTCGTCTCCTTCACGATATTTTCAATATCAACGCGCTAGGCCGTGGTCCGAGGCTCCCTCGAGCCGCCCCTAGACGCGTTGGTATATGACTTTTTTTGGGGTAGAGTCTTCCACTCCCCCGCCAGTCCGGTGAAGCTTGATTTGTCGTACCTTTTCGACACAAGCATAGGCCAATTCAAAAAAAAAAAAAAAAAAAAAAAAAAAAAAACAGGGATTCTCTTGAGGTTATTTGTTGTTTGGGTTATTTTGGAGGTCTTTTGATTACATGCTCTAGTTTCTGTCTGATTAATTATTATATTATTATTATGTCTTGCGGTGTATTATTTTGTTAGGTATTACAATAGTGGCCTTTTATATAAAAAATGTTGTTTTAATTTTTCATGACAAACAAAAAAGCTTTAAAAAGACGCTCTCATATTTATCGTAAATTGTTGTCTGTTTTACTTTTAATATAAATACTTATGTCTTCTTTGTATTTTTAAGCTGTTCCTAGCAATTTATTGTGTATTCTTGGAATAAAAATTTAAAACCAAAAATTTTAATCGATGTTTTACAAACCATTTTTTGTTAAACATCGATTACAATTCAATACCAAAGACCAGAACTGTCGTTGGTCGTTCAAAGGTGGTGTTCGTCTGTGGAGAAGAACGGCCGTAAGATAATCTTCATCTTTACAATAAATGAGCAAGTAAGAGTTATAATTATTTTTAAATTTTTGTTGAACGCTGAACTTTTGTTTCATATAAGAAAGGGCACAACAAGGGAGTTTGATCGATGAACGATCGTGGCTTTTAAAGCACACGATATGCATTTGCATGTAATTCTGCCCATGCAGGACGTGTATTACCGAATAAGCAACAGTCTGTCTCGTCTTACGAGTGCAGGCGAACCATAATGTGTGCACATTGTCTTTGAGTGCGTAGCGGTCAGTTTAATAGCACGCACACAAAAGCGCGTATAGACGCACTACATCACAGAAGAAAATAATAGTACTAACCCGTACAGAAAGAAAACTCACCCCCCCGCGCTAAAATGAGTTCCCCGCCTGATATAGCGCCCCACGCCCCGCACCCCGCAGGCGCCGCGGGACTCTACCAGGGGTATTCGGGGGTGTTTTACATAGCGCCTAGCGCCATTGACTTGTAGTTGATATTCAGTTGTTATTCAAAAAGAAGTAGCTTGTCAAAACGCGTTTTCTGTATGGAGTCACCGCCCAGTGACACTACAAGTAAGGCTCGCCCGCACTCGTCAGATAAAATAACTTTAATAAAAATAATACTAATACAAATTACACTTCACCGTAATCAACCTACACAATATACCTTCTAGAGAAAACAACTCAACTCAAGATGCATTTCCGAATTTAGCTTGCTGCTGTAGTTATGTCAGCGTGCGCCGGCTAAAAATACGCCTGTGACGACGTGGGTTCCGCCAGAATAATTAAATCTTCACATGTAAACTGTTGTAACGTCAGATTGTAGGAGTGGCTGCTAAATATAAAACGCACTGTCCGCCCCCTTCGTTTAAACTGTTCAGTTTACTTCAAAACTATTCATTATAAAATAGTAAAAAAAACTATATATTTGAAATTGTCACAACAAGCTCTTTCATTTGGTACGCCATACGATACAATTAGTTTGCAAAACTATTTCAGTCCCCGTAGTATGCCATGCATCTGTGACAACTATATATCCCTTACGGAGCTGTCAAATTACCCTAAGAAATCCACCATATTGAAACATTCTCTTGATAACAGTATACGCACGACAAATTTATGTCTGTCACGTGCGAATGGTCATGCTAAGAGGTAAAATTTTTAATTATTTACTCGTAATGTTACACTTCCTTTTCGTCACGCACGCCGCCGTCTTTCTTTGGGGCACAAATTAAACAAATTTCAACATTTCAACCTAATCGGTCCAGTTCTTTCGACTGATGCATGAAGAAGTTTATACTTATCCGTTCCCTTTTCTATGTGCAAGAAACCTCTTTTATCTGCTGTTATATTGTTTTGTAAAATAGGCACCGACCAACAAATTGTATCATCAACAATGTTGGCACACCAATTCCCATTGTTTGCTTTATTTTGACTAAAATGTTTGCCCGCAATAAAAAGTATTTAAAAGCTAAATAAAAGGAGCCTTAAGTCATAGCCAGCGCACATGGTATTTTCTAAATAACCCTTTATCTGTCTGTAATTGTAATTCCAAGAAAAAGTTTACTGCTAATGTATCCTGGTAGCACCTGGTAGTTCGATGGGTCCGGATTAATAATTTCTTAGAGCGTCTCGGTGGCCAAGTCAAATCGGGATGTACAGGTTCGAGCCTCGGCACGTACCAATGTGTTTATGATTTTGCAAGTTTATTAGACTATTTTACGGTACACACCTTCTGCGAAGAAATTCAAAGGTTGTGTTTTTGAACGTATATACGTAAAGAGGAGGACATGTGCCGAACACTTTCGCTTACTTTGAGTCTGGATATTGTATATTTATTTAAATACATTCAAGTTTATTTATCTTTCTGTACATCATCTGCCTGATACCCCGGTTTGCCTAGCTTGGGGTCAGTTGGCCGTGAGATGTACCTACATACCATATTAAAGTTTGATTGGAACCACGTGTTTGATGAGGAAGCTAGATCGAAACCCGTCGCTTTTCATAAGTTCGTTCATCCGTAAACGCCACGCTATGCGCTATTTCGGTCGCCCTGAGTTGACTCACTTTATTAGCCATCTATCTAACTTCCAAACACATATAAAAGAAATCTCTTCGCTGACTCTTGTTTTTAGTAGTTGTTTCTATCCTTCCACGCTTATATATGACTTTACGGAGATTTAACCGCGGTAAAAATATTTTTCTCAACGTGCATGCATATTATATTTATAATTTTTGAAATCGGTATAGTAGTTTTTGAGTTTATTCAAAGAGTTCAAAGAATTTATTTTTAACTTTTGGACATTATTACATCACTTAGTTATGTCATTTAAATTATCTTTTCTTTTGAGTTTATTCAAAGAGTTCAAAGAATTTATTTTCAACTTTTGGACATTATTACATCACTTAGTTATGTCATTTAAATTATCTTTTCTGGCGAGTTCAAAAATTTGGCTGTCTTCTGTGGAGAAGAGCTCGCCGAAGAAACTCCACAGGCGTTGCATCTTTTAAACATATTTTTACAGTTATTATTTATTATTTACAGTTATTATTCATTACAAACATACACACACACACATAAATACAAATACAAATCTTTCCTCTTTATAATATTAGTATAGATGTCGCTAATGTTTGTTTAAGCGCGCTTTGCAAATAAAGTATAGCGTATTTTAATGGGTCTTATTCGCGATAATTTTTGATAGGTATGTTTTACGAAAACGATCGCATTCAAATATAGAGGCAATTGTGTGTATAATTGCCCGACAATAAAAATAATGAAGACGTTAAAAAAGCCTTGCAGTAAAGTAAAAATTCAACGAAACAAGCAATAGTTTTTTATATAAACTCTACTATATTCTTTAATTCAATATAGTTAGAGGCAGATTTTTATGTCAGCTATGGCGATGGAGAGGGCTATGCTTGGAGTTCCCTTGCGTGATCGAATCAGGAATGATGATTATCCGCAGGCGAACCAGAGTCACCGACATAGCCCGAAGAATCGCTAGACTTAAGTGGCAATGGGCTGAGCACATTGCGCGTAGAACCGATGGCCGTTGGGGCAGAAAGGTTCTTGAATGGCGGGCGCGCGCCGGAAGACGTAGTATGGGCAGGCCCCCACGAGGTAGACCGACGATCTGATGAGGGTCGCGGGAAGCCGCTGGATGCGGGCAGCGCAGGACCGATCATTGTGGAGATCCTTGGGGGAGACCTTTGTAAATCAGTGGACGTCGATGATGATGAGAGAGCCTTTCAGGCGACGTCTCCTTCAGGATGTTACCCATGTCACTGTGCTAGGCCGAGCTAATACTATAAATGCGAAAGTATTTTTTCCTGTCTGTGATTTCATTCTTAAACGATTCAACCGTTTGACCTTTACGAGTATATGTATTTGACTGAAAATGTTAAGTTGCTGTTATCTAAGGGTACTTGATACACATAGGCACTTAATTAAACATTTGTACGATTTGATATAATTAAAAGCAGTACAATATTAAATACATTCTGCAAGGTCTTAAGTCTCTCCCAATTTGTTAAATAGGTATGATTGCCTTAGGCTTCGCTTTGTTCTTAAAGGTTTTGACAATATAATCCCACATACATATAAAATATTTGTGACGTTACACGTGCAAAGAAACGTTTTTATGGCGGGTTTTAGTGCCTATGAAGATAATCTTTTTGGATTTGAATAGCTTATGACTTAAAAGACACTTAAATGTCAAGTCAAATGAGTTTCGTTTTTTATGAAATGTTAAATAAAACAATATTTTATGTGGAAAATTAAGGGAACTTATGACGTCAGCGTTTTGTATTGATTTTTTTACGATTTTTAATATCTTTGATAGTAAACCATAAATGTAAAAATCGTCGCAAAATGTTACCTAGAATATTTAAAGGCCTTTGATTTCTTGCATAGTGTAAGATAATTTTTGAATACAGTCAATATCCATATAAATTTACATGCAGTTCATTACGTAAGTACCCGAAGAACAAAAGGCTGAAGTGACAAATAGGGGTATAGCAATATGTCGCGTTGACAGGCTTAATTTGTGTAGTTTGGGGAACTATTCGCAGAATCCCCGGGTTGTTTCCTATAGGGACGGAATGGAGCGAAGTCCGGAAATTGTTGCCAACTTGTTTGTACTTGTAAAAGGGACTTGACTGGCACTTTAGCATTACTTACTTTGAATTTGTTTTGCTTCTTTATTTCGTTACATACATACATAAATACATACTGACTTCAGGGTAGATTTGAGCCCCTCGGTGAGGAGTTGTTAACGAAGAAGACGATACATAAGCTAAAGGCAAAAATAATTATTATGTGTGGGGGGACAACTCATTTTCGATTAATTTCCATTTTTATTCAGTAAATAAGGAATATCAAATGAGGGCGCTAGTAGACTGTAAATAAATAGGCATCTTAAACACCACGGTTATAAACAGACAAAAAGACACGCTAAAATATCTTCTAAGCATAAGGTTTTTCATACAAACCATTATATAGATAGACAATCGTTTGACGTAGGTTTAGACCTTTATATTTCACGTAAAGACCGTATAATTACGATCGCAATCGCTGAAACGTCCCTATTTGTCAGTCTTAGTAACACGTCACCGTAAAACCGCTTAGGCTCATGTTCCATTAAGCTATACACCATGTATACACATGTACGAGTATGTATGTACGATTCGCGTTATAATCTATCTACGACCTTTGAACCAGGAACAACTCTATGCTTTTCTGAAGTCCTGGTACCTTTACTATAACAAACTGTTTTTAGCTATGGGCACGAGTTATTTTCAAAGATTAAAAAGTGAATAACTATGACACCTTTCATCATGATGAAATTTTTTATCGCATATCGTTCAGCTGTTTATGCGTGAAAGCGTAAGACATACATAATATGATATACAATATAATATTTATTTGATATAGAAAGAAAGAAATCATTTATTTAGATAGAACATACATTTATATAGAATAGACATTGTCTCAAGGGTGTTACAATACATAATCGTTACATAAAAGATTGTCTACCTTAATTATTACTAGGCATGCTAACATAAAACTACACTTTAATAACATTTATAAAGACTACATCGTTTGACTTTATTTTCATGGCATGAGACTCATGTTCCAAAAATTCTTTAAAACGTATGAAAATTATGTTTCAGTAGCCATTTTTACAGTATTTTTTAAAACGTTGTTTTCATAATTATGTGTTCTGTGATATAACTAAGAGATCCGGATAAATCAACCAGCTTCCGTACATTTAAGATCATAAATGACATTAAGAACTATCTACTTCGATAATGGTATTCCTTCGATAATGGTGCTCCATCTTAAAACCTTGTTACCATCAAAATACGCGAACCTATCGCCTATTTGTTGTGACGTCATAGTTAATCCCTTAGGGTCGTGTTATTAAACATGTGCGTAAACCTGGTGGTTCGCGTTATGATCTATGTGACCTTTGACCTTCTTCCACTTATCTACGTAATCAGCTTAGATCACCCTGTACTATACATAATGAAACTATATCGTTCGAAAAGACCTGCCATGAGTAGCTTAATCTTAATCCGGAAAAGTATCCAGCCACCTTGAATCGAAAACATGGAACAATATTTATTTTACGATCTCGGTACAGACCGATAAGGATTTTTAAGTGAGCGGATGATGATTCCTATTCAGTTAGATAAGGAATAAGCAGCAGTGTTCACTTGTGTAACCATCAGTGCGATCTACTCGCCTGCCAAGATCGAATTCGAACCGTTTTGACATATCCAGACCAAGAAAGAAGCCTATAGTGTAGCACGCCAATGCTGGACTAAGAGAGATGCTTAAAAATGGTCACATACACCACTTTGAAGAAAAAGGACGTTCCGAATAGTGGCTACTCCATACAAAGTGTCTTATAATATCTCGCACGCACACATTGACGTGACATTTTCAGGCCTGCTCAAACAGTATGAAGCAGTACTATAACAGTGACAGACCCCTAACACCTAGAGTCTAGGTGTTGGGGGCTCTAGGTTCTAGAGGGATCGGCAAGCTTACGTAAACATAATTTGGCGAGAATGGTCTTTTTGCGACCTTCTTATGTTCTGTGGTAACACGCTTCTTATTACCCCCTCTCCCACCTCCCTTGCGATTGTTTCTCTTTGTTTGTTGTTAAACGTATCTTCTCCTTTGTTGCATTGTAGTGTTAAATAAATTATGCGTATGATATTGCAGTAGTAGATTTAAACGACAGCGTTTTACAATTTTATGCTTTACTAACTGGACTTGTAAGTAGTGCGACTAGTGCGTCAGTAGTTAGAAGCCTTAGAACTACTGAAACGTGATACTTACCGCTAACTAACTAATAGTTACTCTCAGTCATCTTATTTATTTATTTATATGTTTCCTTTCGTATGAATAGTTTTATAATCATATTAATTTGTTTAATTTTGGAGTTAATTAATGTATAAAACCATAAACATATTATGGTCAAGTAGGGCTATAAAAACTTATGGGTGTTTACCACAAATGAGTTAGACACTACTGGTTAAATTGTTGTTTAAAAAAACTTTATGAAAAATCTTTTTTAGTTTTTTTAAGGTAATTAGTAATTTTAGGTAGTTTCACCCCCATTATATTTTTCCCTATGGAAATGAGGTGTTTTAGCGCTGTAATATATTGATTACAAACCTCTCTACTGCCGATATTTCTTATTTATTTTACGTACCGTTTGTTTCATCAAATATTTTTTATTATTATTAGATTAAGAAACAGAGTAAGCCAAAATTTTTCATATATTTTTTAGGTATTGACGATTATTAAGAAATCTTCACATTCCTGTGGGCAAAACTCTAGGTTATCTAGGCATTTTATTACATATTCGCGGCATCTTTCAGCTTGATCGAACTTAGGGCGTGTCACTTGTCTAACACGACACATTAATGGCACAAGTTTCAATTTTCAGAACAGAACCTACGTACAGTCAATAGCACGTAAACAAATCGCATGTAAGGTAGGAAGGAAACAATTTTTTTAATGATTATTATTCCTAAGTGAACATTATACACCGTGCAACTGAACAAAGTGGCCGATCACATAACCGAAGTTTAAATGAAAAGTGTAATATTTTTTGAGATTTCAACCCGTGCGTCGCATTTTCATTATTTCGCTTTAATCTTCGTCGAATTCAAGTTTTTCACTCGTCCTTAGGGGAAAGTTGTTCAGTTTCATGAGTACCACCACCATGTTGCGTATAAATAACCAGATTTCGCGGTGTGTAGTTTTTTTTATAATTGTCTTGAGTTCGCGATTGACAACAGTCTCCACTGACGGAAAGAGACGACGACGTGGCCGAAGATGGAACACGCTCACCCAGAAGGTGCCTGTTCACTCTTGCTTTGAAAACACTAAGGTTATATGATTCCGGATAAACGAATAATTTTTATTTATTTAACCATTTATTGTACACAAAAACATACAAAGGACAAATACAAAATAGAGATACGACACAACAGGTCTGCTTATTTCTGTAGAAATATCTTACAGCAGACCCAGGGAAGTGAAAGGACATATAAGCAAGTCGCGAGTAAACGTGCACAAAACAGAAAATACAAATAAGAAATACTACACCTATGTTTACACAAACAATATGGGAACTAATACAATACATAAATTGATACAATACAATATATAAATTGATACAATACAATATAATCATCATTTCAGTCTGTAGACGTACACTGCTGGATAAAGGCCTCCCCCTAAGATCTTCACAACGATAGATCCCGCGCTGCCCGCATCCACCAGTTTCCCGTAACCCTAACCAGATCGTCGATCGTCATACATCTTGTGGCCTGACCATGATCTGGTTCCGAAAAAACAGATGTCAGGTGAAAATTCCAATTAACCAGCTTTTGTTGCATAGACTGAATTTACTAAAAGTATAAATAAATCAAAATGGTAAATGAAAAAAAAGCTAGTCCCTTCCTAAAGTTTTTTTGGAAATTCTCAGAGACATCCATTCCATGTTTGATTGCGAGGGAATTTAAAACGGCCAAAAATCGCGCAATAATCGAATGAAAATTCATTGGTAACGGGTTTTGTTTGCTTTAAAAGGGTGTACCTACACTTTTTAAAAGACCAATGACCGTTGAATTACATGTTCGTTTGTAATACTATATAACCTACGGATTGTATGATGATATGGGGATGAGATTATTACGATGAAACTTGGAAAAGTTTCTACCAAACGAAAATGAAAAAGAAAAGTTTTTCAACTGGCATATTTTAAACATTAATACTCGTAGCACATGAGTAAATAATCGGAACAGAGTTTAGGCTTCAAACAAGCGCGCGGAATCGTTGCACTACTACAAGCGCGCGGAGCATGTGTGGGTGTCCACTGGCTGCATGTCGCGTACGCGGCGAGACTGGTTAAAACCGGTTTATTCCCGCACAGCCAGTGGACATTCTCAGGGTTAGCGTGACGCACGTTCTCTAAAATTGTTGATAGAAAGGTTGAAAATTGAATTATTATTTGATATTTTTTACGTGATATTATACAATAATGGTTGTTTATTGTACTGTGTGTATGAATTATACAAGAAAAAATAAAAATATATCATACTTTAACTATCCCAAGGAGTGCAATAGGTAAGTAAATATAATAATATTATGTATGATTGTTTTTTTAAGTAGGTAGAAGGCCGAACCCGAATTTTATGATCTTTGTTTTAATTTATTGAGCTGCGTCTCAGTTAACATAAAAAGTATAAAATATTGATAAGGTTATAATAGAAGTTCTACGTGGTTCTACGCAAAACTTTTCCCATACAGACATTTCTAAATTCAAATGAGTAGAGATGTGTAGGTAATAAAGAGAGAGGTGTGTGTGTGGGTATTTGTATTGTATTGTAATAAGTATACCTAATATCACAAAAGTAATATCACCTTATAGGTAATGCAATATCACACACACGAAATACGGGCGCTCTCAAGGTCGACATGTCTAGCCGCATGTGCTGGCTACTGTACTAAGTGATAAATTTAATTCAACATTTCGGGGTAATGTTTAGGGTGATGTATGTGTAATGGTGCGGGGTGATATATCACTTTTCGAAAGTAATGAGTAATGTGATATGCCATTAAAACGTATTGTTTTGCGCATGCTAAGAGGAACGATAGGTATTGATAAGCAGAAGAAAACACGACGCCCGTTTTTTTTCGTGGCATCGTTAAAAGATAGCCTATGTGTTAGTCTGATGTATAAGTTATATTATTGTAAAGTTTAATTAAAATATTTTCAGTAGTTTATGCGTGAAAGAATAACAAATATCCATCCATACATCTATTCTCACAAACTTTCACGTTTATAATGTTAGTAGGAAACATCCACTTATCCATCCATACATCTATCCTCAAATTAGTAGGATTGTTGATATAGTTTATTGCTTTTTCAAGTGAATAATAAAACTATTTATACAAATGTTTTGTTTAATTTGTCATAAACTATTGTGACAACCCTACCAGAATAGGTAACAATTTTGCACGTTCTTAAGAAGCCTACACTCTGTTCCGATTATTTACTCATGTGCTCGTAGCTTCCGTAGTTTAATGATCATAAGCAAGCAATGTTTATTAAATACCCAGTTATATTATAGATATCGGTAAACAAATTCAGCAAGCAAGCGGGGTGAGGAATGAGCGCGGAGGGTGTATAAATACATTTTACTATGAACTTGTCGTGCGCGCGCATTTGTACCACGTGACATCTTGTCTAAGTTGTTTGCCGCTATAGTTGCCGGTATAGATATAGTTAGTTACCTATTGTCTTTGCACAGCTGGAGTTCAAACCATGTTCAGGACAACAATCCACATTGCAGACTTATATATGGCTGGAAATCGACGGAGGTTGTGGTCTTAAATTCCCATAACACTCGGTATGCATATTGCACCCATTGTTTCACGTTCAAGAATCAAAACTTGTGCTAAATATGGAAACCAAACATAAAGAAAATACACACATACTCACTCACAACACATACAAAATTCATCATCATTAATTGGTCTTACATGCATTTTTACAATAGATATTGTACTCTGTGGTTTTTAGTACAACAGTATAAAATATACAGCATTCAAGTATATTAAGTTCTTAGTTAAGTATTGAGTACAACAACATAGCAAATATGTAGTACTAGCTTTCCGCCGCGTTAACAGTTTTTCCCGTGGGAATGAGGCATTTTCCCGCGGTAAAAGGTAGCCTTTGTTGCTCAGGGTGAATGTAGCTTTCTAATGGTGAAAGAGTTTATGAAATCGGTTCAGTAGTTTTTGAGTTTATTCATTACAAACATACACACACAAAAATACAAATCTTTCCTCTTTATAATATTAGTATGATTAAGAATAAAATATGATTTGTAGGGTACAGGGAAAATGTAAGTAACGAACAGTTTTTGTAATTTTATATTATGTAAAAAAAATATAATTTTATTGGCCCAATAAAATAAAGTAACGAACTAATCACGTTTGTTATTTTCGTATACACATATGGTTTTTTGAAAGTGAAATACTGTGCCTACTCCGTTATCTCCTATTCAACCAACTTATAGGTTGGCTGGAGGAGATTTCTTATAAAAATAAGCTCGCCTTTGTACACTAGCTATAAGTATCAAAATGTATGTTTGTTTTGTGCAATAAAGGATACATATTAAATAAATATTTATACATACATTTATAGAATAGTGGAAAATAATAGTTCATTGCGACCACTACATTCTGATATATAAATCACATTTAAAAAAAGAAACGGACTAAATAAGTTTTTTCCTTATATTGTTTACTTACTTAGTCTTTAGTACCCTTGTCTAACAATCACATCGTTGGATTGCAACCTACTAGACCAGCAAAAGCAATTTCCAATTCCCACTAAATGAACATAAAAATGCCGACATTTCCTTCAATTTCCGCCCTCCACTTTGAAAACTAAATCCTTTCCGGTGAAACGTGCCTTGCACAGGAAAAAGGAGCGAAAAAGACTCCCAGATTAAATCTTGGTCTGTAGCACGAACACTGTATAAGTGTGTACATACCACAGATAATTAAACTCATCAGACTGCGCAGCTCCAATACATACCGCAAATACCAAAATCAGATTGATAATCAGAGACGGAGCCCCTCAGGCGTCGTCTCCTTCACGATGTTTTTTAATATCAACGCGCTAGGCCGTGGTCCGAGGCTTCCCTGAGCCGCCCCTAGACGCGTTGGTAGGTATAATATGACTTTTTTTGGGGTAGTCTTCCGCTCCCCTGCAATTCCGGTGAAGCTTGATCCGTCCACTTTTTAGACTCAAGCATAGTCTGTGACAATGACCAATGACAATACGGTACAATAAGAAGAGAATCTTTCAAAGCTGGTGTGATATTACACTGTTTTACAACAAACAATACAATACAATACTCTTTATTGACAAAAGACACAGCACACAGAAAACAAATCAGAAGAGTCAAAAGGTAGCCTTATTGCTAAGTTAGCTATTTCTACCAGGCAACCTTTAGGTATAGAAAAAGTTAGATAAAAGTGATGCGGGTTGGTGGTCTAAACAGAGTAGGTAAACTGACAATATTACAAAATTACAACTTACAATATTACAACCCTCATTTTATAAGTATCTCCAAGAAGTTTTAACTTTTGTCACGGCAACTAACGTTTTATTTGACTAAATCATTCATAAAGTGATAAAGTCTGAGAGCAAAACGTTATTTATTCAACTGTCTAATTAATCATACATCTCAATATAATAATCAATTATAGTCATCATTAATACATTCTACGTTCGATAACTGAAATTAAAAAAAATTGCGATGCCTGTAGAGATTCTACGACGAGTTCTTCTCCGCAGAATTATTGCTTTGCTGCACTAGACACTAAAGGTAAATTACTTTTTTTAAATTAGTGATATAGAATGTCCGAAAGTTAAAAATAAACGTTTTTATAACCGTTGCGGTGTCTGAATTTGTTTGTAGTCTGTGGTGGTTACAGATGAAGCAAGGTCTGGTTGCAGCTTCCTTTTAAGGATGCGTCGCGAGAGTTGTCGTTGCTTTAAGGCGTTGTCCTAATAGAACGCGACTACGCGATTATCGCGCGAGTAAGCGACGCGACCATCGCGTGTTCGCGCGATCAAACATATTGATGTCGAATAGGTGTCCTAATAGACGGTCGCGCGACAACACGATTTCTCCATACATTTGACAATCGCGCGTTCGCGCGAACTTGCGATGGTCGCGTAGTCGCGTTCTATTAGGACAACGCCTAAGAGTGGAGGGACGATTCGGTTGTACAGTAGCCAGCACACGCGGTTGGACATTCGCACTACGAAATTCACCCCTACCGCTACGGAATACGGGCGCTCTCAAGGTCAACATGTCCAGCCGCGTGTGCTGGCTACTGCACAACCAACCGTGTACTGCAAAAGGAACGTGATTGGGAACTTATTGGCTTATATAATATTCCGACTGTCTTATCTTACTAATATTATAAACGCGAAAGTTTGTGAGAATGGATGATTGTTAAAACTGTTGAATAGATTTTAATGAAGCAACAATAATCATACGAATCGTACTATCATACTAATATTATAAAGAGGAAAGATTTGTATATTTGTGTGTATGTTTGTAATGAATAAACTCAAAAAGTACTGAACCGATTCCAAAAATTCTTTCACCATTAGAAAGCTACGAGTACATTCACCCTGCCTGAGTAACATAGGCTACCTTCTCATTCCCGCGGAAAGTTAGTGTCCAATAATAAAGTGCATATTATCATCTGTCAAGGGTAGCATAGCATAAGGTTTAATTTCATATGAGGATGTCAGAAGCCTGATGAGGCTCGAAAATTCTGACACCAGGTTTATAATATAGATAGATTAACGTTCAAACCCACACGATAAGTAAGCAGCGTAATAAAGACGCCTGCCTACGACTTTCAAGAAAACTCGTTGTGAAATCATAACTTGCAAGATTTCACTTCAAAACCTATTTAAAAGTTAAAAAGCTTTTTTCTCTTGTCGACCTTTCGCAAGTTCTTAGCGACTTTGTGATCAATAATCCTGTAGTGTTTACTGAACTGCTTTTACTGCCCTTGGTATAATATGTGCCCCTGGTATTCTCCTAGTCCACGGAACATCGTTACGTCATCAAAATTTGATATTGATGATCTGGTTAGCCACACGTGTGGCTCAAGACAATTCATGAGAAAACCACGTTTCAAAAAAACACGTTTCATAGAAAAAAAGTCAGACAAATGCAAACCCTAACGTACTTGTATACTTGCCTTGGTATTGTGATAATACCTCCCAACCCAGGGAAAGTCCTTAGTCCAATAATAAACATATAGATTGTAGTAGTATAAAATAAAGCATAGCAAAAATTGTAAATTCATTTTCATCATCAGACACGTTCTTCCGCCGCACAGTAGTAGACGTTGTATGGCGCGGCGGAAAAAAATGATTTTTGAGAAGGAGATGTTATGAATGTTGCACATAGTTCATAAAATAATGAGACTTCATAGTTTTTTTCGTTTTAAAATTATAATATGATATTGTAAAAATAAAAAAGTAGTGATAACAAATAATAATAATTTAGTATTACTGTATCAGTTATTAACATGTAATATATAATAAAACAACAGTTTAACCCATTTAAAGACATTACTATCATAATTTTAGTTAAACTACATTTATTAAAAATTATTTCTTATTTTTTGGTAATTTAAAGCACATTTACTATTAGGCCTGTGAAATGAAGGCTTGCAAAAACTTGCAGCTAGAAATGATTTGTTATTTATCTATAGGAATGTACCTATCACGTGAACTATATAAGACACCGCCGATCAGCGCCGATCGCTAATTATCGTCTATTGAAAAAAGAGATTTTGTTAACAAAAATTTGCTCTGATCTTTAATTACACTACATTCATACTAAGTACTTTATTTTTATTCCAAATTAAAATTAAAATGCTCTAATGTGTGTAGTATCACCGATAATTTTTATATTTTTTGAATCTGTACTGGTCGCGAAATATAACTCATAGATAAAAGTTACATTTTCTTAGAAATAATTTCAAATCTCTTTAAAGTCTGACTTTAGCCCTTTTTTTAACCAAGTAGATGAATGATTAAAAAAAATTTCTTATATGGTTTTGTTCGTTAAAGTATCTAGTATTTATTAGTGATACACAATATGCGTAAATTTTTACTCTGAAAAAGGGACTATTTTCCGCCCATCTACCACTGTGCGCCGCAAGCAAAATGACTCAACTGAGGTTTTTCGGTGCGCGCTATAATGAAATTATGCAAATTTTTAATCTACCCCCGGATTTATTGGCGTATTAAAGCTGGCAGCGTAAAGGATTGTAGGGATCCGCAAGGTTTAGAATAATGGTTTCCAATTCCGTTGGGGATTTTTGGATGAGGAAATGTTTGTTTACCCCGGTTTTGTGACCCCTATTTCGGAGGTCAGTGATAAATTGTGAGGGAAATTGTATTAAACCACGTTATACACCCAAGATTTTTAAATTGTCTATGACTCTATGTTGTTTTGTGATAGTCTCTTCTGCACGCTTACTAAATATTGCATAGAAAGAAGCTAAGCGACATGTGACATAGAGCCAGAGCCCCTCTAACATGCCCGGTCTACGCGTGACAGTCATTATTTTGGCATGCGTATTCTTTTATCCTATTGGAGGATATTTCAATATGGCAGGTTTCTCGCGCGACAAACTTTTGTCATAGCACTGCATGTTACGGGGGCTGTTCTTTAATTATGTCGCATTTGACAAATTCACGAGATTCTCGCGAATTACGCATTAAGCCTGCTTTATTATTTCTACTACCATAGACCATAGACAATGAAGATATTTTTATTTCAACTCAAAAATACCTTGTTTTGTAACTCATTCATGCATGAGTCACTATCGTGACTAATATAGTAATATTTCTTTATTAAATTAGTATGCTTACAACAACTTGTACCTATATGCTTATAGATGGTCACATACAAAAGACTTAATTTATGTTCAACTTCGTGATGGTAATTAAGTTGTATGGTTTACAAAAGAACTGTTCAAATTCAAATTAACAAGTACAATTTAAGCAACTAAGTACAATTCATGTATAATGTATCGATTAAAACTAATAAACATTTTTGAGTTTTACTTAAAAATATCTGATTGCAAATTAATTATTAAAAAAAAATTAAAACAATTATTTTTTTAATTTTAAAGAAACATCTACCAATTGAAATATTGATAAGTTTTGAATTTTGAACTTGAATTAATTTAAATCTTATTAGGAACAAGGCATAAAATAAATCTTAGTAATAGATACGAGTATAATAAAGTTTTTAGTAGATATTCAAATGTATTAAATATTTTTTTTTAGATTCATAGAAAACAACCAAAACGTAAACCTTCCGGCGGGACTTGAATCCACGACCTTCGGCCTATACGCAGCCAAAAAAAAAAGATTCAAATGTATGTTGTTTAACAATACTACAATGTATAAAACTTGGAAATATAGTGAACTTAATTCGGCAAATAATTTGACATAATATTTATTGATTCTGCGGTGCGAAGTTCGCTGGGTCCACTAGTATTTTTATTATTATTATTATATTATAGAATTCTTTATATTTTAAACAGCTATACTGGACCATTATGATGTTTTTCACAAAAATCGCCAAACTTTATATTAATGTTATCAGATGGTATTATCTATAGATTTCCGTGTAGTTATAACTTGAAATCCAGTTAGGTGTGAAATTTTACTTAGTGCGGTAGACTTCGTCAATTTATATATTAAAATTGTGAAATATTTTTAAGGTTATGATTTATAAATTCTGTGCTACTTTATGTGAGGTTGGTAAGGCTTTTTAACACGCTTTTTATTATGAATCATAAAGCTAACACACTTGACAAGTCCGTAGCAGATTATTACACTATCTGGCGATTGTTTTATACGCTCAACGTGCCTGCTAAAGCACGGAGTAAATTCTGAATGATCTTATGATTAAGCATTGGACGTCTTTTAGGTTTTGAATTTAGTGCTTGCAAATTTGAAAGAATATTACAAGTTGCAATATTCTTTCTTTGCAAGGGCCTCAGAAGGCATCAAACCTGGAAGCTCACTTAAAAGCAAACATTTTAGTCACCTTTGGTCAGTGGACTTCTTTGACTTGTAATCTTCTCCTTCTTGTTCTATTCTATTCTTATTTACTTCAAATTCTTAGGTTATGTTAGGTATTTTACGCTTTAGGTACATAACACTATAGCGGTATATTCAAAAAATACAATTTTACTAGTCGAGGCGTATGAGTAATTGGCATTTATGGCCGAATGTAATTGAAAGTGATTAACTTATTAAGCGTTTCATTAGTTCGGCTCATTTTCATTCACACCAATTTTGTTGAATGCCGCTTTACTACAAAATGTCGGTGTTACGTTTTGTAATTCTATTCTGCTACTTATGAAGGACAAATTATCGAATATAAATGGATCTATTCTTTTTTAATGTAGTCGCCATTTTTCAAATTTGTGATACACATAATCGTAGCTCTACTCTACCTCAGACATCCGTGACGTTTTAAAAATAAAACATTATCTTCCTGGCAATTTTTTTATTATATTTTTATTTACTAATAAACCTATAATAATCAAAATCACATTCACTAACCTCATAACCTTAAAGTTTAGCATAAGATACATAAGAATTTGTTCTATATATTTAGTTCTTTTTATATTAATTATTTCCACAATCAACAAACTACATTATATTCGTTATAATGTTCTTACGCAGTCATGGTCTAGTTTTATATAGATACGAAGAGAAATAAAGAGATGGAAGGAGTATTTTGAAAGTTTATTTGAAAGAGAGGATGCACAGGTGCGAGGTCCAGAGCTTGATCAGGACCTTAACATTAGTGACGCTGAAAGTGATATAAGTATGGATGAAATTGTGAAAGCGTTGAAAAGTATGAAATTAGGTAAGGCTGCAGGATATGATAGGATTTCCGTTGAGATGCTAAAGGCTGGGCAGGGAGTGGTTGCGAGTCAGTTGTACCGCCTTTTCAACTTGTGTTGGAGGAACGGCCGAGTGCCAGGAGACTGGTGTAAGGCTGTAATCGTACCGTTGTACAAAGGAAAAGGGTCACAATATGATTGTAAAAATTTCCGCGGAATAAGTCTCCTCAGCGTTGTTGGAAAACTGTATGCGAAATTATTGATTGAGAGAGTCATGAAAGAAACGGATAGGAAGGTATGGGATGTGCAAGCGGGATTTAGAAGGGGAATGGGATGTACATATCAGGTCTTTTACTTGCGATGCATAGCGGAAAAGTTCTTGGCTAAAAGCCAGAAAGTTTATTGCGCGTTTGTCGATTTGGAAAAGGCCTACGATAGAGTGGTGAGGAATGAATTGTGGTCAGCATTATCATGGCATGGTGTTAGCGATGATCTTATACGAGCACTGTGTAAGAATCAATGGGGCGTACACTGA
This sequence comes from Teleiodes luculella, assembly GCA_948473455.1. Classification (NCBI taxonomy): domain Eukaryota; kingdom Metazoa; phylum Arthropoda; class Insecta; order Lepidoptera; family Gelechiidae; genus Teleiodes; species Teleiodes luculella. The sequence goes on from OX419607.1 coordinate 7,356,602, forward strand.
CTGGTTTGGCATCGAAAAGGGTGTTAGACAGGGATGTGTAGCGTCACCGTGGCTATTCAACTTGTTCATGAATACATGCTTGATGGATCTGAAAGAGAGTGATTGTGGATTAAGAATGAATGAGTTACTAGTCAAATGTCTTCTCTACGCTGATGATCAAGTGCTACTTGCATCCTCGGCTCAAGAGTTGCAGGTGATGGTAACTAGCCTAAATGAAGCATTGGAAAGAAAAGGAATGAAAGTGAATGTAAGTAAGACGAAAGTATTGGTGTTTGAAAGAGAGGAAAATATGACCGAGTGTGATATTAGGATAAAGGATGAACAATTACAGCAAGTGAATGAGTTCGTATATTTGGAATCGTTGTTTACTAGGGATGGAAAACATGAAAGTGACATTGAAAGGAGAGTGAATGCTGGTAATATGGTGAACGGGGCGCTGTGCGCCTTTATGAACAGTCAGAAGGTGACTAAAAAGGCACGTCTGGCTGTTCATAGGGGGGTACTGCTTCCGACTCTAATGTATGGAAGCGAAAGCTGGGTATGGCAGAAAAAACATGAAAGTAGAATATGTGCTGTAGAAATGAGAGCATTGAGAGGTATGATTGGCGTTAAATTGTGTGATAGGATTAGGAACAGTGTGATAAGGGAGAAATGTGGAGTAAAAGAAGATGTAGTGACGAGAATTGAGAAAGGGATGCTAAATTGGTTTGGTCACGTGGAGAGAATGAGTGAAGAGAGATTGACTAAACAGATTTATAAGGCGAGAGTGGAAGGAAGCGTTGGAAGGGGTAGACCAAGACGAACGTTCCAAAACCAAATCGGGGACGTTCTGAAAAAAGGTCGGGTCAAGAGTACTCTAAACCGACGAGCATGTATGAGGAGATTAATGAGTGTGGATGAAGCGAAAGAAGTATGTTTGGATCGTAGCAAGTGGAAGGAAGTGGTCTCTGCCTACCCCTCCGGGAAAGAGGCGTGAGTTTATGTATGTATGTATGTACGAAGATGCCCGAATGTATGTCCAATAAAACATCCTTGAAGGAAATATAAAATCGTAAAGGGGCCTCTTATGTAGTAAGGTGCCGTAGTTACTTATATTGAAGATAGCTTTTAAAAATATTCGATGACTGAACGAACAGCAAAAAGGAAGCAAAAAAAACAGGCTCATAAAAAGAATAGATTTGGTTCGTCAAGTATAGGGCGCTCGAGTAGGTATTATTAGGTACAGTAGCCAGCGCATGCGGCTGGACATGTTGACCTTGAGAGCGCCCGTATTCCGTAGTGGTAGGGGTGAATTTCGTAGTACGAATGTCCAACCGCATATGCTGACTTCTGTACAATCATCCTTTCTACGGGCACACCGGCAAAAATTAAAATAAGAGATAGTTATAGCAAAGCAAGTGCGAATAATAATATAATTATGTTTTTTTTTATTTTATTTAACTTTTGGTATGGTTTTTATTTATTGTATGTACTTGTAAATACTCATTAGTCTTTCCTCATTTTTGCCTTTATAAATACACGGCATAGGTTCTAATTAATTTTGATAGGCCCCGACATTTTGAAGTATTTTAACTTTCAATTTAAAACTAATTAAGTAAAGTTCGACTTCTAAGGATGGTTCATTACAACATCTAAAGTAGGTACTCTTTGCTACCAGGCTTGTTAAAATAAATTTCAATTTTCAGTGTTCCTTATTTTTCTTGACGTTAAGGTACTCTTGTTTATTTTGTTTTCGTTCATTATAATTCATTGTTATATGAGGTATATGTAGGGAAAGACATGGTATCGTTTACGGCCGCATTGCTTTAACTTTTATGTGGAAATTTACATTTTCACTATTATATCTGATCTATCTATCTACCTACTAAGTGTTATCCAAATCATTTTAGCGGAACTAACATGCCTCGATACTCACGTCTAAAATATCTCATTCCCATGGGAAAAACTGTTAACGCGAGCGGAGCCGACGGGCGGAAAGCTAGTTTATAATATTGAGTGCTGATATTCAGAATCAGAACATATTCGTTCCTTTTTTGAATCACAGATCACAGAATATTATTATATTATTATTATTACAGAATCGATATCCCCAATTTCACCATTCGATCACATCCAAACAATGCGAAAGGTGTGGCTTTGGCGAGACGTCTTTCAAATCTACTTAGCTTCCAAACGTTATCGAGCGAATCGATTCAGAAACCGGTGTGTGACTCACAGCGGCGGTCAAGTTCGCGTCCTTACGCGCCGTGGGCGCGGTGACTCGCGATTTGAATTTAGATTACATCTTCTTAGCAGTTATGTCACCTCAATACTCCTAGTTTACAGCCAGCGTTGGAGTGAGAAGTAAATGGTTTTTCGAAACGGTCGTCGGTCAAGTTCGCGTCCTCTGTCCGTGGGCGCGGTGACTCGCTCTTTGAATTTAGATTACATCTTCTTAGCCGTTATGTCACCCTGGCACTCAAGATGTGAAGCCAGCGATGGAGTAAGCGAAGTTAATACTTCGGTTATTATTGAAATTGTGACACCCGCGGCTCGCCAGGTCCTGGGCGAGCCAGCGAGCGCGCACAAGAAGATAGATAACACGAAGGAAAGTAGAAACACTGGCAGTAAACTTGTCGACAAGGTTTAATGAAAATAAAGTACTAGGAAACATAACAGGGAAATCACAAACGACGAGAATTTAGAACTCGGCCGACATGGCCGAGGGGTAAACCAAAAGTGAATAAAAAAATGAATGAAATGACGGATGATTGTCGACTGAATTCCAAAATTGAATATATTCGAATTTAGACGAGAATGGTAAATGAGATGAGAATGAGGCAACGAGGTGGCATGGTAATGCACCACGTTACAAAATAAATGTCATTGTGACTGTTTACATTACGCTTATAATCCCCACGCTTGGCTGGCGGGTTAGAGATCGCAGTTGATGATTGGAAAGGTGAAACATGCTGCACATGCTTGTATACATATTCCTAGGTACGTATTCCTTGAATCCTCTTGTACGATACCCCCAGGAACGGTACAAACCACCAACCCCCATCACTTCTATTTAAATAGTAATAGTCCATACCCAATGTAACCGACATAGCCACTCGAATAAGCAAGCTGAAGTGTCAGTGGGCTGGTCACATTTGTCGCAGAACCGATAATCGTTGGAGTAAGCGGGTTCTGCAGTGGAGACCACGTCTAGGTAAACGAAGTGTAGGACGCCCCCCGGCTAGATGGCGTGACTATCTGCGAAATGTGGCTGGCAGCAGGTTGGTGCGTGCGGCCGAAGTGAGGCCTATGTCCAGCAGTGGACTGCCGCAGGCTGTTAATGATGATGATGAGTCCATACCCAAAGGTAGCCTAATAGTAATAGCTACCTTAGCAATCATACTGTCGAAAGAGTCAATTTTTTTGTTTTGTATTGATTTTCTGTATTAGATGTTTTAAATAGTGACTCATGCACATCATCACACAAGGCCGTCTGCCCCAAACTAAGCGGAGCCAATATAATACAATATCTGTGCTTCGAAGGAATATGCTGCCTGAAACAGCCAACTAGGCTACGGGGCCGTTTTATCGTGTCTTTAAAAGAATATTAATTTGTATTGAAAGTAGCATTGATTCAAATTCAAGCCGAGGCGGAGACTATAACGGCAGTATACAGGACTATGAGATAACATCACATTGTGTTGTAAGGAAATCAACAATAATAATAAAAAGCAGCTCCACCGGTTGACCGCAAAAGAAGTATTACATAAACAGTTGCACCGCTGCTGCACTCTTGCGCCACTGCACAATTATAACTGTCATGGACTAGAAATTACGCGCACAGGGAAACGTAAATATACTGCGCACTCATAACTTTATCAGTTTGAAAAAATAATAAATTGCACTCAAAACCCTGCAGAATAAAACTCGTTTTAACACTTTATTACTGGTAATTAGAGAATAGTTTTCTTTTGAAAATGTAGCGTGGTGAGGTGACGCCCGATCGCCACGCTATTAGTCGGTTTTACCCCTCGCCTATAGATGTTTCACATCAAAACTATAATAAATCTTTGTGAGATGTGAATCGTGTGTGAGATATCCCACAATTATTATTATGATCCTTTAGGTATATAGGTTATTGGTGTGATATTTCTTTTTCACAATTTTAGCATTATTATTGTAAACAATCGTAGACTAAATCTTCTAATCTTCGTTTGACTAAATCTAAGTATGCAACGAGAACTACGCATATCTTGCGAACAGAGTTAAGAAACTCTCATCACAAAAAACATTGAATCAGCTAATTAGAGCACAGGTTCGAATTGTGCTTTTATTTTTGGTAAGTGTACATAGCTAGCTATAGATAAATAGGTGCATTTTTAGATATGTACATGTGTACAAGTATTTGTTTGACTAAATCTAAGTATGCAAACGCGGCGAAAAATTAATAACGCTGTCAGATTCGCGTGGCAGATATCTGTAAGCAAAAATCTAGCTCGTTAAATTTTGTTGTATTATTCTTATAACTTTAATAAGATGATACTGTTCAGCAAATAAAAGATTTGAAAACACGAATAACAGCAGCATTCTAAGAATTTTCAACTTTAGAATTCTCTTCAAAAAATATGAAGAAAACTGCACGTTGAGCTTTTGTGAACAATAAAAAGAGTCGCGAGTCGCGAAGCCGTACAGAAGAGATCCCTTTTTGAACTCTAACAAGCTTTTCATAAAGCTTGTATTTCTACAATAAAACTCGCTCGTTCGAATTGCGTCCTAGATTCTTTAAACGTTTTCAGCTCTTTGTATTGCGCTGTTTTATTACTTAATCTGTTGATATATTTCTTCAGTTCTCGGCTAAATTAATTTGAATACATTCTGTTATACGAATTTTTAAGATTTTTTTGCTATTAGCGCCGCCGATTCTAAAGCTTTAACTTCTATTAAAAGTCTATAATGTCCATTATACTCTTTTAAGAAAAATAAATTAATAGTTTAAAAAAACTCTAGAAAAACACGCTTAAGATGCTTACTTGAAGAGTTTCTCTATCTAACTTTGGGATCCTTCAGCAGACCCTGGTTAAGTGGTCACTTCACCTCGCCAATAAAGGTCTTGTTTATACAAATTAAATTAGCACAAATTCGGGGGATATACTAGTAGCCGTTGAAGAGTTCCACTATCCACCTTCCGACTCCAGCATCAGATCAGCTTGTTTGTGTCAAATTATTGTGTTGTCATCGGAATTACGTATACATTTCAAATTTCACTACGCTACGACCCTTGGAAGATGGTTAAATTAGTTACCTTAGATTCCATTACATACTTAGTTACATACAAGTGGACCTAATATAAAGCGTGTAAAAAGGACAGGTGATCGTCAATTTAGTTTTAGAGACGTCTAAAATAGTTCCTAAAATAACATTTTACATTCGTACGTAATGACCTGCTCAGTAACATTTTTACTTTAAAATAATTGTTGTTTTGTGTTAAGTTGGCAGTAAAACATCTGATGCTTGTTTTGATGTGTTTAGCTAAATGTCTCAATCAAGGAATATTGCAATTTAATTGCTATTTGTATTAGCATTTTCAATGCTACGCGAAATATTTACCCTGCAATTTTTCTCAGGTTAATAATAGTTATAATTACGAAATTTTGACAAACTTGGTAGGTGAAAATTTATGCTTAACCATGGTCTAAGAAAACAAGGTCTAACAGTCCGACCACGTGACTTGACACAAGCCTACGTCATCATGTTGTTCATCCTTGTCAAATAACACGCTTTCGATAAGGATTAACTTCATGATGACGTAGGCTTGTATCAAGACACGTGGTCTCGGAGTGTTAGACTTTGTTTTCTTAGACCATGTGCTTAACCAACAGCCCGTTCAATTTAAGTAACAATACCAATATGTCATGTCTAGCTCCTGGGAGGAGCCTTCTCTCGGTGGGGACAATTCATATCAAGTCAATGGCAAATCAAGTTGTTGTGGCTCAGAACTTGGTGGGGACATAACATGAGCCTGTTAATTAATAGTGATGTGGTATTATCCCTTTAGGTTTAAATATATATTTATCCCCAATAAAGATCTAGCAGTCACTTACCATGATAAGAGGACTTAAATAACAATAACCCTTTACTTTTACATTGTCGGGTAATAATCTCCAATTTGCACACCAGCCCCTCTAACATGCCCGGTCCACGCGTGACAGACATAATTTTGTCGTGTGTATTATCTTACCCTATTGGAGGATATTTCAATATGGCAGGTTTTTTGACAATTAAATGTGCCACAAACTTTTGTCATAGCACTGCATGTTACGGGGGCCAGTAGCTTATCAAGTGTGAGAAGACTCCAGAACTTTCACCAGCGGGTCAGGGATCGGTGATTCGAAGAAAGTCTGCTAACCGTCTTCATTGATGTAGCAGCAATCAGAAAGCCATTATTGGACATTGAGTTGCATTGCTTAAATTCACGGTGATCGTTACAAAGAGTTTTGAACACTATAGAGACGTAATACATGCAAATATTAAACAAACAAATTCTGCCATCTAGTTGAGGCGTGGTGGGGTTGTATATTGGTTGTGATTGCTCCGAAGGGCATGCAGTTAAATACTGGCATTATAGGATCATCCTATCACTCATATCATAAGGAAGCTGATGTTACGGACATTTTAGAAACGACATGTGAATTAAAAAATAAAACGTTCGTACAAATCTCGTCCCTGTTCACAAGTCCAGTGAAGCTTGATCCGTCGTACTTTTTCGACTCAAGCATAGGTCAATTTATTATTTTAAAAAAGTCCCTGTTAAACTGTGTATGTATGTGTGTTCCTGTCTGTCATGTTTGTAGTTTCATTACCGGCTCCGATTTACAAAATACTAATTGCAATTCTTTGGATGAAATTATAGGCAAATTTTTGTTTATTTATATTCGCCGCTATTTCTGTACAAAATTAACATCGTTACATTATGTTACCTCAAGTTTATCCTACGTTGCCACATCTAGTTTAAAATGCATCATGTCGTATATTAAAGTGGAATATGTGGTCGTCATTTTAAAGGTAAACTTCGCTCCTCAAACGGTACACGGATTAATATGAGATGTGGTCGGTTAACGGTAGGGTTGTCAGATATTGACTTAATTTTTTTTTGTCCAAAGTTACTCCGGAAATTTCTTTTTTTTTTAATTGATTTTGCTTGTGTTACTAAGTTCAACTTATCAAGCTTCACGTGACTTTTCATTGCATTAAAACAATATCCTAAAACGCTACGTATAGTAAACGTTAGTTTCATATAAATTCTAGGTATATTCTGAGTTGCTCTTTTAAAGATTTGTGTTTTATTTGAATTTTGAAAAACGAAAACTGTTTTATTGATTTGTTTTATAAATCATTAATAATCATACTAATATATCATACTAATATAATAAAGAGGAAAGATTTGTATTTTTGTGTGTGTGTGTGTGTGTGTGTGTGTGTATGTTTGTAATGAATAAACTCAAAAACGGTTCATTAGAACCGATTTCAAAAATTCTTTCAGCATTGGAAAACTACATTCACCCTAAGTAACACAGGCTACCTTTTACCGCGGGAAAATGCCTCATTCCCATGGGAAATATTGTAAACGCGGGCAGAGCCGCGGCGGAAAGCTAGTAATAAATATTTGGGAAATCTCTCATGCGGCCATCTCTCCTTAAACTAGGCAGAGCCTATGGGTGTCAGACAGCGGATTTTTTTTTTTTTTTTTTTTTTCTCTAGCCCGTGTCGTCCCACTGCAGGGCAAAGGCCTCTCTCATCTCCTTCCACTTTTCCCTATCCCGAGCTATGCTATCCCACTCCCCAGAGTACGCATCCAGCTCGTCTCGCCACCTCTTGCGGGGCCGACCACGACACCTTTTTGCATTTTGAGGCATCCAGTTGTTTGTTGTTTGTTCAGACAGCGGATATACACACATATTATATAAATATACAACATACAGACCAAAGGCAAACACTATCATCACCACAAATGTTTGCCCGGGGTCTTCGAATCCGCAACCCTTTTCTTCAAATGCAGACACACTACTGACTAGGCTATGGGGTCCTCTGTAATAAACGTTTTTTTTGTACTATCACTATCACTACATAGTATAAAATAAAGTCGCTTTCTCCGTCCCTATGTCCCTATGTCCCTATGTCCCTTTGTACGCTTAAATCTTTAAAACTACGCAACGGATTTTGATGCGGTTTTTTTTAATAGATAGAGTGATTCAAGAGGAAGGTTTATATGTATAATACATGCATAATATACTGAAGGATAACCCACAATAACCATTTTCCCGTGCGGAGCCGGGGCGGGTCGCTAGTAGTATTATATTATAGTATACTAGCGACCCGCCCCGGCTCCGCACGGGAAAATGGTTATTGTGGGTTATCCTTAAGTATATTATGCATTTATTATACATATAAACCTTTGTCTTGAATCACTCTATCTATTTTAAAAAACCGCATCAAAATCCGTTGCGTAGTTTTAAAGATTTAAGCATACATCGGGATATAGGGACATAGGGACAGAGACAGCGACTTTGTTTTATACTATGTAGTGATTTTGTATTATGAAGCAGCCCTAGTGGCAGGTTACGGCTGAATTATAAAGCGACTTGATCCTGAATATGGCGGTAGGCGCATGTGTTAGACATGCATTATTAACTTATTATTGACGAGTTTACTTTACTCTGAAAGCGGGGTGAACTTTTACTAGACGAAAATAAAGCTAGTTAGCTGAATATTTTATTGATTGATACTATACAAAGTCAAACTGTAAAGATCTATACATATATTTGTTATTATTCTTTTTTTTTAACCTCCTACCTTGCTTACCTACCTACCTTGCTTACGTCGAAAAAGTAAGACAAATCAAGCTTTACCGGACTTGCGGGGGAGCGGATGGCTCTACCCCAAAGTAGTCATGTACCAACTCGTCTAGGGGCGGCTCAAGGGAGCCTCGGACCTAGGCTTAGCGCGTTGATACGGAAAAACATCGTGAAGGAGAGATCTATATCAGCAATGTTGACTCACAAACGCTACATACAATACATGTTGATACCAATTCACTTCATTCACAGCTTAGAGAGTGTATTTTGTATTTGCAAGCCAAGTCCGGTGCTATTCTCGTAGTCTGTTTATCGTGATTAGAATGGAGAGGCGTTGTAAACTCTAAATATGATAGCAGAGAGCTTTATTTTATCAATTGTATTTACTTACTTTGTAACCTTTTTGATGAAAGAAACCCGAGTCCACGGTAACAGTTTTCCCGTGGAAAAAAATATTGTCAACTACTGTCATTCATTTGTCTTAAGGTCTAACACTCCAACCACATGATTGACACAAGCCTACGTCATTTTGCCTGTTCATCCTTGTCGAATGCGTGTAATAGACAAAGATGAACAAAGGCCGTAAGATTGTCGCACCCGCAGGTAGTGGTAATCTCAACGAAAGCTTCCTCGACGAAAGCTAAGAAATGGTAATTGAAACTCAAATTTCCACTAGCACTGAATTAGAAAGGTTTATTCACGAATTACAGTAGAAATACATTTATTGAATTTTAAAGTTAAAACATGATGAGAGACCTAGTTACAGGTTTGATAGAGAAAGGATACGTGAAAATAAAAATGGATGATTTGACGGATGATTTTTGAATGAATTCCAAAATTAAATATTCAAATTTAGAGAAAGAAATGGTGAATGAGATGAGAAACGAGGCAACGAGGTAGCATGCAATGCACTTCGTTACAAGATTAAATAGATAAAGACATTATATTGATAACTAGCGACCCGCCCCGGCTCCGCACGGGAAAATGGTTATTGTGGGTTATCCTTCAGTATATTATGCATGTATTATACATATAAACCTTCCTCTTGAATCACTCTATCTATTAAAAAAAACCGCATCAAAATCCGTTGCGTAATTTTAAAGATTTAAGCGTACAAAGGGACATAGGGACGGAGAAAGCGACTTTATTTTATACTATGTAGTGATTATCATATAAATAGCACATAAAAACAAGAAAAGAAAACTAAACAAACATTATAACTAAATAAAGACACAATACCCGTAGGAATACGTTGTATTGGTGTACAAATTGCGAAAGCCTCAAACAATTTAATGTTAGACAAGAGAAGGCATAAAGTAGGAAACACAGCATACAAACAAAAATAACTTAAATACAGACAGACATAACAAAAACCGTTCTATTTGTTTGATAGTGAGATTTCACATAATCAAGACTGAGTCCTTTATTTTATTAACGATCAGCAAACTATTCTTATTTAATATAAGTACATATTGTTAATATAAAACATCTAGCATTCCAGCACTAACACATATCCATCGTAAGTTGATATACAATTGCATAAATCATTTTAGTATCACTAGGCCATTTAACAATGGTCGTGACGTCACGCAATACGAGAGCAACCCGGGCCGCTGAACATTTCTTCCGAGTCGGAGCCATTACGTAATCAAATTACCCACATCTTTATTGGCGTCTGCGTATTATCATGTCGTATTAAGTAAGTAAACAGACGTAAATACAGTAATTCACAGGTGAGAAAGATGTATTTTTGGGTACGGAAGGGTTGTGACATTGCGGCGGGTGCAATTTTTGAAACGCTCGTTTTAACACCTAAAAGTTTGCTTGGTAGAAATTGCTAATCAGCAATAGGGCCGCCTACATGTACACTTTCTATCCTTTTTGTGAATTATACTGTATAGTTTTTTCTAATGTGCAAAAAACTATTCAATTCAAAAAATTCTAGTTCCCGGGCGCGATAACATAATACCTATAATATCCTTACTCTAGGGTAGCATGAGGATTCACGAGTTCACAAGACAAAGTTTTGTCATGTCAATACTCTCATCACATTGTAGGATATTTCAATAGGGCGGGTTTTTGTCACAGAACTTTGGCAATTTAATGTGAGATATTTTCTTGTCTTCATTATGTTACCGGGGCTGACCTACTGTTTATTTAACGAGAGTGGTTTTATAGAACGTGATTGACTTTCAGTTCAGTGATTAGATCTAGCCACCTTTGCTTTCAATGAAAACATAATAAAGAATATTATCAAACTGAAACTGTAAATAATACTACAATTTTTGTACTTGTATATGACTTGTAGCTGCCGGATTTCTACGAAAAATATGAGATTGTGGGTGATCTTAAACCTGCACTGGGCCTTCGCGTGGTCGACAAAGGTCTATTCATTCACCGTAATTTAAGATAGACTCACACCTATTATTGACATAACACCACAGTAGTTTTGGAGCTTCCCGCGTGTTACGAAATAGGTAAGCCTAAGAAATTAAATTCTCTTGCTCTCATATATTCGTAAACCACTTAGTTAATTTAGTAGCGATTACTCGCACACGAAACCACAGACGAGCAATTTGTAAATCACCCCCTCTCATTTCTTCCTGGCGCGAAGCCAGGAAGCCCCGTGCGATTGTAAAACGTTTATTGCGAGGCTGTGGGCCGTTCGACTGTAGCTGAAAAATTGTTACCAACTACTTTGTGGACAGAAATGTTGTTTTACAACTGATTTGTATTTAACAATAAAACTATTTGACTGTAGTTTTATTGTAGAGCGTCGTCGTCGGTGGCCAAGTGACTGGGCCTGTTGATTTTCATTTTATTTATTTACTAGCGACCCACACCGGCTCCGCACGGGAAAATGGTTATTGTGGGTTATCCTTAAGTATATAATGCATGTGTTATACATATAAACCTTCTTCTTGAATCACTCTATCTATTAAAAAAATCCGTTGCGTAGTTTTAAAGATTTAAGCATACGTAGGGACATAGGGACAGAGAAAGCGACTTTGTTTTATACTATGTATGTAGTGATTTAATAGTTTTTTAATAACCAAGTCTATTGTTTCTGAAAATTTTTGGTCGTATCAATAGAGGGTGGTGGCAGGTTATAGCCGTGTGGCACGGGGCCAGATATCGTGGAAACAAATACTAAATCCAATAGATTCTTGAGTTTCAATAATCCTATGTCTTATTGGTTTTCTTGACGTATTGTATTCCATATTAAACTCGAAGTAAGGTAAGACATCTGTCTTAACCTCGGAAGCTGTTTTGTGTATCATACATTGAAATATGTTAATTTGTTTTTATTTTTCGTAAGTCTGATCACAATACTTATTATATTATTTAATTATAATATAAATATTAAGGTATATCTGTTTATTACGCCCTTCATACCTGTTTAGGCTGCACAGATTGCGATAGAACTTTTCAGGATGATAGACATCACGGGGAAAAAGAAAAACTTATGTTGATGGGAATGAATACTTATTAGAATAAAATGAAGGGTGCTGTAATCTTCTCTAAAGAAAGGGAAAAAATCATCACTTAACAGAATGCGGCAGCAAACTGGTAGACAGATAGGCCATCCCACAATAAGCCACACAAAAAAATTAACAATTTTAGTTCAATATTTTTTTAGCAATGTTGTTGTTATGTTATTGCGTTGTTGTTATTTTGTCATCCATATGTTTTTTATTTTCGCTTCGATTTAAAATATTTTTCTTTTATTCTTATGGAATTGTTCTAAAGATCTATCGAACAAGCCTCAAAATGCAAATGCAGACGAGTTGGCAAACGACTTGACAATAGTCAGGTTAGTAACCTGCGCGAGAGTCGCGTCCCGAGCTTCCGCGATGACGTCATTCCCTACGCCACCATTGGATACACCGATCACGGATCTTTATTAGCACTAAGGACGATGGTTTTGATAGCTCTACAGTTTGTTCAAAAAAGGAATTAGAAAGAACCGACTTTTGCGTTTCGATTCGGCGTTTGCGTTTTTCTTTTTAGTGGAAATCAGATGGTTTTTCTCAGTGAAAATTAATAAACCCACGATGATGATGATTATGAAGTCGTGAAATTGCAATGGAAAGACGGAAATTCAAAATACTTTTTATTTGTCAATTACCATGTTTCCGCTCCGCGCCTCCGCACCTGCCTGAAAAAGCTGTAAAAGCTTTTCCAGTCGGAATAAGTTTTTTCTGAGATTTAAAGTACCATATGTCCATTCCCGTAATGCCCTTTCTATAATCTTGCAAGTTTTTATCGCAATCCTTTTAGGCATAAAAGCGAACTTCGGATTTATAATATTATTGTGGATTGGATTTGACCGACCATCCAATGTGGATGCGTGTTTTTGGATTGATTGTGTCATTAAGAAGGAATAGAACGTAATTTATATTAATTGAAATTTTGCAAATATTTTGTAATCAAGGTGTCTGCAATAAAGACAAATTATCTATTAGAAACGGGATTTTCGGAGAAGCGGTAAAGTTGCACCCATAACAGGTTAGGAAACGATTCATGATAGAACTAACGTGGCTAAAAAAAAGGTAACAGGTAAAGCCATAGGAAAGCTAGTTAAAAATAAAAGGCAGTCGTCAGCTCTAGGCATTGCGAGATTGTATCCTAAACAACCCAATCATATCTGAAATCACGTTCTTAGAATCACATAGATTTGCTCAAAACACTATCATTAGTGATCACTATGACTTGGAGTATTATCTTCAAGATCTCATACATCGTATATTAGGAAATCAATCGCGGATTGCTACTCTAAAGGCTTTATAGTAAAGTTTACTTTGCACTACCTAGGAAATGGTTTAATGTGATTGGCGGTAGTATACTTGCTGCGATTCTGACAAAATGGTGTAATATATAAATTCTCTATAAATATTTGGAGTAGAAAGAAAGAAAGAAAAATCATGGCCTCCGGTTCCCTGCAAGTTCCCTGACGCTTGAAAAATTAAATAAAAAAAAGATATATCTTTCATCAGCTAATGCTACAAATAATAGCAAACCACAAAATTTTGCAATCTTCATAAGCGTTAGGAATAGCAACGTAAGAAAATCACTTAATGACGTCGGATCAGAAGTCAGAAGTTAACAAGCTTGCTCAAACCATGACTGACTGGCTCTCGTTTCACACTAATGAACAAGGTATAAAATCAAAAATTTAAAGATTCGATGCAGTCCTTAAAGATACTTTTTGACTCCTACTGAAAGTGGGAAAAGTATTTTGGCAGATTGGGGACTTTCTGCATTGATAATGTTCTGTGAAAAGTTTATACCTACGTCCTTTCAGTTTTTGGATAGCCATCGTGCTTAAACATCCTATGCATCGTGCCCTTTGGCTGACAAAGTCTCCTTGTTATTTGGTACACTTCTCATAACATAATGTAAACTTCCCCAAAAGGTCTTCTCCTAAAATGACTATTGCCTAATAAGTTCATTTCCCAGGTCGTATGTACATTATGAGAAGTGTACGAAATAACAAAGAGACTTTGTCAGTCGAAAGGGGATTGTACGAGTATGCTATGTATGCGCTATGTAGCTCGGCGTGTATTCAGAATCGCGGCATCTGATACAAAACGAGGCTAGCGAGAGGAGAGGTCAGGTGCCAAGGTAGTAATGCTATTACGATGTTGGTGTTAACACCTGCAACGAGAATGTTACCAGATGTGATATGTGTATAAGTAGATTTACTAGGGATTCATAATTACAAATTAAGCTTAAAGAAAATTTGACTTTCAACTCAACCCGACAAAGGACTAGTGGAATTTAACTAGATAAAAACTAGACCTAATTGTTGTCAGCGAATCCGCTATAATACGAGTATATTCATGGTCCAAGAAAACAAGGTTTAACAAGAAGACCACGTGACTGACACAAGCCTACGTCATTTTGCGCTGTTCATCCTTGTCTATTACACGCATTCGACAAGGATGAATAGGCAAAATGACGTAGAAATGACGTAGTCTTGTGTCAGTCACGTGGTCTTCTTGTTAGACCTTGTTTTCTTGGACCATGAGTATTGAGTATATTCAATGCAATGAAGTATATTATTTTAAAAAATAAAGTGAAGAGAACAAAAGATGCGATCCTGTGGAGTTTCTTCGGCGGGTTCTTCTCCACAGCAGCGCACATTGCGCGAACCTGCTAGTTCTGTGAACAACTAATATCGCATCGCCTCTTTAAATCGTTAAGTTTATTCTTGTTTATTAGTGTGAGAGACGAGAGCCCGCGTTGGTTTGAGCAAAGTTATTAATTTCTGACCATCCGCCATCTTGGACGTCCGTCATATTGGATTTAAGTCACGTGACTATTTTGTAGTATTCCTGACAGCAAACTCATTCATTTGATTTGATACCCATAACATGGGGATGGATTTCAAACAGCCAGTCCGCCATATTGGATTTGTAATGACGTTTCTCAGCTAGTCATGTATTGTCATCAGAACTCAGAGCGTGTGCAAAATATCATCCTAATCGAAGACCGGGAAGTGGGTCAAATTAAGATTCCAAGATTTTCTTACATACAAGTGAAGCTAATATGTGACGTTCCACGTGCAAAGGTACCTTATGGTCGGTATTGAGTTATGCATATCCCTGTAATCTGCAACTCATAAGCTATCCAAGTCCGAAAAGATTATCTTCGTACGATGTGTAGTTACGGAGATATTATTTTTTGAAAATGTTCATCGAAATTGGGCACTTTCAGAAAAATGCAATTTTAGGTTCAAGGGCTTGGAAACCTATGTAATGTTGTCATTGTAAGTTACATAGTGAGCAAGGAATATTTATTCTTTAGTCTTCCATTTCATAGAAAATAAATATAAAAATCCATTTACCAAAAGAGAAACTTGTTTAAGACTACTAGCTGCCTGCCCGCGGCTACGCCCGCGTTGGTTTTCGACTTTTCCCGTGGGTTTGACATGTTTTCCAGCCTGAAAAAGTAGCCTATGTCCTTCTCCAAAGTTTATTCTATCTCTGTACCTATTTTTTTAACATAACTTCGTCCTGCGGCTCCACCCGCGTTAACATATTGCTATGGGAATAACATATTTCCTCGCGGTAAAAGTAGCCTGTATTCTTCCCCAAAGTCTATTCTATCTCTGTATTCAGTTTCATCAAAACTTTTCGCTCATTGTACCATTTTTCCTGTGGGAATAAAGTTTTTTCCCGCGGTAAAAGTTAGCCTACATCCATCCCTAAGGTCTATTCTATCTCTGTACCAAGTTTAATCAGAACTTTCCGGTGGCACTCCCATTTTTCCTGTGGGAATAGAATTTTCCGCCCACCAAGTTACCATTTTTTTTTCCCGTGGGAATGAGGAAATTGAAAAAATTACGACGAGTTTCAAAGAAAATGAAAGAGACACCGTGCGTCAAATCTCGCAAGCATGAGCAGTACAGGTGGAGAAACAAACTAACGCGGCAGCGAACACTTTGGGAAAATGACGATAGATGTAAAAAACCAAAGCAGTACATGTTTTATTTCAAAATTTTTTACGACACCTCCATAAGGTACCTTTTTTACTAAACTTCTGGATTAAATTTTGTGCTAGTGACTAACGTAATAAAAAAAATAAAAATATGAAAATGTAGGATACATCATGGATTTCAATATGAAGCTTTAAAAAAAAAATTGTACTTTTTCATCATTTTTACAAAACATTAAATATCTCGGAAACTAAAACCCGCCATAGGGTACCTTTTCACGTGGAACGTAAAGCGTGTTAAAAACCATCTGCAGTATTTGATTTTTATTTTCATTTAAAATATATTATATATTATGTTACCAGCGATCAGCAAACTTCTTCCCAGTTTCGATATTACCAGGGTGTCAGCTTTGAACGTAAGTGGATCTCGACTATTGGCCGACTACTCGAGACCACTCACTTTATGAATCCGCTGTAATCCGAGTACGGTGATGCATATTCATTAGACTCCATTGAGGCGCTTACAAGTACACACTAATACATTTTAGTGTCACTATTTATAGTGTAGATATATTGATGCGTAAGATAAGCTGTCTGTGATAGCGATACTAGATAACAATGCAATGTCAACTAATTGATTTTTGTTCGTTATTAAAAAAATGTTTCGTATATGTTGACAAGTAGCTAATTAAATAGCAGTTTAGTTTTTTATATCCTTTAGAAATTACGTTTTCTTTGTCAAGTAGTAATATTGTATTGCCTTACTTTCTCATTTCTTATGATTATATATTTATCACCATTGTATTTTTTTATCGCAGTCCATTCAGCCGTCGCGTCGTTTAGACGTGAAATAAAAAAAGCATAACAACAGTCAGCCAGATATTTGCATTTTATAATATTAGTTTGAATTTAATGAAGATGCCAGTTAAGCAATCTCAACTGAACTTACAAATGAATATACTTTGCGTATATCATACAAAAATATATTTAATTTTTATGTTATTCGTTAGGAAACCAAACAGCATAATAATACACAAATTTACGTCACGTTTTATCGAGCAAAATCAAAATTATATAGGAATATATTCATGATGGATGATGATATTTATGGACATCAAATGTTTAAATATAGGACCTTAATTTCCCGAATCAATGGTTTCGTCTGAAAGTACGTTTACACTTGATTCGAGGCAGCCAGACCGTTGAGTCCAAAGTCGAATATTTTAACCGCTTGGTCCTGGTAACAGTTACTGACAGGGTGCACTGGATAATTATCAAGATAATTACGTATTGATAATTATCATCGATAATAACGTGTGCAAAAAATTGCATGTGTCAAACACAGGTAACACTTCATGATTAAGGAAATTATCACACAGATTTTGATTTTATAATTAATTAAAATAAAAAAATGCAGAACACTTTTATTTATTAGCATAAATTATTTACCCGTGGATGGATAATTATATTGATAATTGGCAAGCCTGGTTACTGTAAGAAAACTTGATTGAATATTGACAATGAATGAATGAATACGGCTGAAAGGACTTGGATCCAGGCCAGAAAAAAAAAGTAGCAGTGATTGACTGGCGTGCGTGCACGCAGTCGCGGGATCTACCAAACCACAGCGCGACCTCCTGCGATGCGTTTCGAATTGCAACACCTAGTTACTTACATTACCTACGTATAAGCTTGCTTGCTTGCTAAGAGGCCTATTACAATCCACTAGCGCCCTCACTTGATATTCTTTATCTAAATAGAAAAATAGGCTCCGAAACTACTGAACCGATTAAAAAAATATTTTGCTGTTGCGAAGCTACATGATCCCTGAGTAACATAGGCTGTATTTTATTTTCAAAAAAATTAGGTATCCTTACCAAAACTACAATAATGTAACACAAGGTGTAAAAAAAAACCTAAAATATTCCTAATATTGAATAGGCTCCGAAACGACTGAACTGATTCTGATGAAACTTGGCACGAAGATAGAATAGACCTTGGGAAAGAACAAACGCTAACTTTTATCACGGGAAAATTCCTTATTTCTACGAGAAAAACTATCAACGCGAGCGGAGCCGCGGCGGGAAGCCAGTTTACTGAATAACAATGGAAATTAATCAAAAATTAGGGGCCAGTGAAAGAAAATATTGTGCAGCGTGGTCGACTAAGGTCTATTCACCCTGTTTCGGGGTAGGCTCGAACCTCTCATTACGAATGAATTTTAAACACGATAGTGACAAAAGGTGGATGGTATCCATAGCAAGATTTTCCTTGTTACAAATGGCCCATAAAACATAGTTCTGCTTACTTAAGCTAAACAATTATAGTACTTTTAATTGAATACGTGGTCTAACTTTTCTTGCTACAATTCTTTTGTCAAAACGAAACAGCCAGTAATTTGGACTTAATCGTGAAGCCATTGAAAGGTTTCTGCGATTTTTTTATTAGCAATCCATTTCTTGCGATAAAAATCTGGTTGTCATGAGGTGAACGATCGCCATTCATGATGCATAAAGTGTTGAATGCCGTAACAACTATTGACGCCTCCTTTCTGTGAGCTTGGTGGTAGGAGGAGCGGTGAGCGGAGCGGTTTTGGCGAAGAGTTCAAAAGAGTTCAAAGAATTTATTTTTAAACTTTTGCTTTATCTGTAAAGATTCATCATTAATCATTAACAGCCTGCGGCAGTCCACTGCTGGACATAGGCCTCTCCCAAGGCGCGCCATTTGGCCCGGTCTTCGGCCGCACGCATCCACCTGCTGCCAGCCACATTTCGCAGATCGTCACTCCATCTAGCCGGGGGGCGTCCTACACTTCGTTTACCTAGACGTGGTCTCCACTGCAGAACCCGCTTACTCCAGCGATTATCGGTTCTGCGACAAATGTGACCAGCCCACTGCCACTTCAGCTTGCTTATTCGAGTGGCTATGTCGGTTACATTGGTTCTCCGACGGATATCCTCGTTTCTGATTTTATCCATCAGAGAGACTCCGAGCATAGTCCTCTCCATAGCTCGCTGAGCAACTTTAAATTTGTGGACTAGTCCCACAGTCAGTGTCCACGTTTCGGCACCGTAGGTCATGACGGGTAGGACGCACTGATCAAAGACTTTCGTCTTTAGGCTCTGCGGTATGGGCAACGAGAAAACGTGGCGCAGCCTCCGGAAAGCTGCCCAGCCCAATTGAATCCTCCTGTCGGCTTCCCTCTCGAAGTTGTTTCTACCCAACTGGATACTTTGTCCAAGGTAGACATAATGATCGACAACTTCAAGAGGTATTCCATCGACGATAATTGATCCAGGTATGATATGCGCGTTGAACATGACTTTCGTCTTGTCCAAGTTCATACAGAGACCAACTCGTCGAGAGGACTCATTTAGGCCGGTCAGCATGATCTGGAGCTCCTGCAGCGACTTAGCCATTATAACTATGTCGTCGGCAAATCGAAGGTGTGAGATATACTCGCCATTTACATTAATGCCTCGTCCTGTCCAGTCAAGGGTCTTAAAAACGTCCTCCAGCGCGTTAGTGAACAGCTTTGGGGATATAACATCCCCCTGTCTCACACCTCTATGAAGCTGGACTGGTTTTGTTTGACTGTTTTGTATTTGGACGGACATTGTGGCGGCGTTATACAGACACCTCAACACCTCGACATATCGCCAGTCGATTTGGCAGCGCTGCAGGGACTCCACAACAGCCCAGGTTTCGATATCTGTAAAGATTACTAACTGAAATTTTTTGTAACTAGCTTGGCGACATTTAGGTGTTATAATATATATTATTCTTAAGTTTTATTATTTTCTTAATTAGTTTTAACGTTTTTATTGTATTGACGAATATAGACTAAAATAAAATAGATAATGCTTTTCGTATCGATTCTCTTGTAACAATTCTTATAATAATTCTTGAATATTGTAAATAAAGGATTTAAAAAAAATACAGATTAACATTGCCTATTTAACACGGGTGCAGCTTGAATGAAACGTCGATTTTACGACACAAGCTTAGGTCAGTTTTAAAATAAAACACGTTGCATGTTGCATGTGACTAGCTAAACAAGTATTAAGTATTTGAATTGTTTTTTTTGTGGGTGCTGATTTTCAGCATTAACCTTTTTCTGTGATACGCTGACTCCAAAATCGCTGCTCGCTTCGCTCGTCACTATATCCACGGCGTCGTATTATCGCTGTGCGCGATCGCGTTCTGCCGCAGACTGTGAAATTGGAGGCGTGCGCGCAGCGACTGACGTGTCACACTGACAGTTATACACATACATTCATACATAAACAACCACCAGCGTTTAACTATTGTCATGTGAACTGTAAACTTATAATTATTTCCATTGACGCCATACTCGTATAATATATCCAGGCAAAAAAAAAAATATAGGGATAAGTTAAACATAAGAGAATGTAATATCTTTTTATTTATTTATGCTAGGGTTAAATTCTCTTCCAGGCCATAAGAATAATATTGCAACACAAGCATAGATAGACATGTCCATAAAAAAAAGTTAGTATGTGTGTGCTTGGAGACAGGTCAATAAAAAAAAAGTGTGTGTTTGGATTAGATTAGGCAACAAATCCAGACATTAAATTATCCAAATTTCCCAAAAGACATTATACCTACTACATCAAGTCATAATAATTAACATAAATGTTATAAACATCGTTTTACATAAATTAAACGTCGTTTTGTTTCGCTATCATCACTAAGTATACGGAGCAGGTTCAACAATTTATCCATATGAAGTGCAGCGCAGATATAAATTTCACAAACTTTTCAAAGGTTAGACTAGCTAGCAGTGCTTTAAATCTGAACAATATCCGAACATTGTTAGTTTCTATCTACATTGGAACATTTTGGCCAAGTTTAGTAGTTTTAGAGTTTCCTTTGTTCTTGGATACCTACTTATGCAAATGAGGATATGCTATATTTTACAGATATGTACTTTGTGAAGATTTAGAATTATCAAGTTTAAGACATAATATTGATAATATTCATATCACATACGAATACCAACATTTTTCTTCATTGAAAAAGGTGACAACGAAGTCTTAGCCGAATTCTAGTCAGGGTTGCAAATTATCAAGATATATTTTCGTGTACACTTCTTCATACAGCTTACAATAGTACCCTGCGCTAAGCCGTGGTTGGGGATCGCAGTTGTAGCGATTACACAGGTGAACGCAGCTGCCCAGCCTACACTGCCGCAGCTTTGTGATCAGTATAACAAAACAACGCATCGTTCAACTCCGTTATGCCACGTTTGTAGCCCACTAAGAAGAGACGCATTCTACAATTTGCCTTCGCCTTTTACATATTATTGCGAGCAATTGTACAATGCCGAAGCATTCTGTAAAATGAGAAGTTCTACAATTTGCCGTCGACACATATAGGTATAACCATGAAGGAAGAAAATATTCTACGCGCCCATATGGAGTAGTAATCAAAACGTACTATGAATGCCGGCTATGATACAATTTTGTAACTCACACACACACTCACACTTTTCTTTCAAATAGTCGTTCACGGCATGTGACATGGACAACATAACTGTCATAAAATATCAGAAATAAAATAAATAACACGAAATGGTCAATTGTGCGGTGAAATTGTGCCGAAACCATGCCGCAAGCAAAACTACAAAGCTTGCTGGTATCACATTTTTCTGGTGAGTAGTAAACCGCTTGGTTTTTACATATTTTTTTTACCCTCCCTCTCTCCTCTGAGCGGCCGCATTGGTTTCGATACAAAATAGGCATGATTACTACTCCATCTGGGCGCGTAATTTTTTTTTTCCTTCATGGGTATAACACACAACTGAAACAGCACAGACCCGCTGAAGTAAACACTATCTGGTGTCCGATCGTGTTTGCAATTCATCGCTGCACTTGTTATTTGTACGGCAAACATTCCAATCGAATGCTGGGATTATATGCTTTTTTGACCCCGCTCATCAGTGGACGTCTTTCGGTTGAAATGATGTTGTTGAATCCTCATTACACTGTTACACAGATAAATACTACTGCCCATTCTTTGTTACATTTTGTGGCTTACGTAGCCAGTCCAGTTTCGTAATTACAGTACAGCACATGCGGCTGGACACTTGCACAACGAAACTCACCCCTACCTCTGCGGAATACGGGCGCTCTCAAGGTCAACATATCCAGCCGCATGTGCTGGCTACTGTACCTTACACGTAGAGTTGGGTTGTGCCAATTTTAAGCATGGCAACAAAGAAAACATCTTGCCGTAAGCATGTTTTACAGTTTAGTATGTAACTATTTCGATTAAAACTGTAATCAAAATAGATTGTTTTCCTTCTATTAAGTAACGATATCAGCGGTTTTATAGTAAGCTCGTTATAGTTAATGAAGATTAACTCTAAACGCAAATGGATGTGACGTTAGTTAAAAATATAATTAAGTCTTTTTTTAAGTTTCGCCAAGATGCTCTTTTTCAGTTTGCTTTTAATATTTGACATAACCCACACGAAGAAAAAGTAATAATATTTGAATAATATTAAATAAAATAGTTAAAATTACAGGTAAAAGTATTCATCCGTCTCTTAATACTACATTAGCACATTTCTTTCACTTCGTCGTCCTAATTCTGACCATAAATATTATTACCTATTATTACTACAGTTTTACACAAAGTTTTGAAACGGAACTTATTTTACTTCTCAGAAATATCCATAACTTAGAACATGGTATAATATCATCAAGGCAACACCGCAACGAAGGTGGCGCCTCTATTTATGTCAAAACTTTTTTGCCAACCCTATATACGAGTACAATACAATATACTTTATTGTCACCCAATACAGAAATGCAAGATAATACATAATAAAATAATACACTCAAAAGGCGGTCGTGTTGCTAAGATAGCAATTCCTACCAGGCAACCTTTACCTTAACTCTACAGTTTCACCTGTTCAATAGCAACAAAGCTTTTGTTATTCGCAGAACTCTAAATAATTTCGTATGCATTTCCATAAAGGTCCACTTTCCAACGAGTCTCGATGGAACTGTGTTTAGAATTAGTTTGATTTAGTTAATATACAGTTGTGTTTGTGTTTGTACCGCGCTGTCCCGGGACTATATTCTGTAACTTATACCACAGAATAAGTTACATAATATAGTAGACGCTCTTACGGTGAAGAAAAACATCGTGAGGAAAAAACTTGCACACACACATATCTGCGAAGAAATTCAAAGGTTGTGTGTGAATTTGACCAATCCGTACTAGGCCAGCGTGGTCGACTAGGGCCTATCACCCTTTTCTTCAGGGTAAGCTGGAGCCCCTCGGTGGGGAAATATATACTATAACAGTAGTATACCTAACCTACCTACCTAGGTCTTATTACCAAAGATTACAATGTCTAAAACGTAAGGTTAAAGATTAGAAGGCCTTACAGAAAGTTGCGTGATCGAATCAGGAATGATGAAATCCTCAGACGAACCAAAGTCACCGACATAGCCCGAAGAATCGCTAAACTTAAGTGGCTGGCTGGGCACATTGCGCATAGAACCGACGGCCGTTGGGGCAGAAAGTTTCTTGAATGGCGTCCGCGCGCCGGAAGACGTAGCGTGGGCAGGCCCCCCCACGAGGTGGACCGACGATCTGGTGAGGGTCGCGGGAAGCCGCTGGATGAGGGCCAAGCAGGACCGATCATTGTGGAGATCCTTTGGGGAGGCCTTTGCTTTGTCCAGCAGTGGACGTCTTTCAGCCGAGATGATGATGGCGATGATGACAGAAAGTTGAGGGAAAAGACATAGTATTTAAGCGGATTTATGATTTGAAATGAGTACTAAGAAATTATGATTAGTAAAATGTAACTCAGTTTGGAATTAGATTGATTCGCCGAAGTTGTACATTAATCTCCAAGTAAAGCCAAGTAGGCCTATCTCGGATCTCATCTAGAATATAAATTTGTGTGATGAGCGAGGACAAGCTAAAGACAGATTATTATTAATTTAACTGACACACACACAACAATATGCGTATTGGTCCTTTTGCATTGAAACTTCAAGGAATACTGGTCTTTATGCATGTAATGGAGAAAAACCTAAAATAACGAACAATGACAACTTTCAGTGAATAGAGAATGGGGGAATGCCTTTGCCCAGTAATGGGATAAATAAAGAGTTATTAAAAAATATATCGTGTTACCAGCATCAGCAGCGGTGACTTACTATCGCATATTTTTCGTATTTGTGAAGTTTTGGTTTTACATAGTATGTAAACAATATAGTCATTATGTTACACTAGCTTTCCGCCTCGAAATGAAGAATTTTCCTGCGGTAAAAGGTAGCCAATTCGCCAAGGTAAAATCGGTTCAGTAGTTTCGGAGCCCATTCAATAATAAAAAAAAAAAACAATCAAATCTTTCCTCTTTATATTGTTAATATTAATTCTCTACAATATATTTTCCATTTATTTATTCTGTAGTATCACCAAGAGATGTTTGTACAGTAATTCCGAGCGGAGTGATATTAACAAAGTTTGCTCCGCCCAGCTTTACTCGGGTGAACATCGCGTGCATATGCATACATGTTATGTTTTGTTTGTATGCCTGCCCCTCTAACATGCCCGGTCCACGCGTGACAGACATAATTTTGTCGTGCGTATTCTCTTATCCTATTGGAGGATATTTCAATATGGTCAGTCAAAAGTCAAGAAGTTTTTATTCGAAGTAAGATTTTACAAATCACTTTTCGCCGTCGAGGCGATGCGATGGCGGGGTTTTTACAGTTAAATGTGCGACAAACTTTTGTCATTAGCACAGCATGTTAGGGGGGCTGACGTAATATCATATGACATATCAGATTAGAATAGGAAAATAATATTATAGGAATTATAATCAATTAGATAGCGCAGTAAACAAATATTTTTATCTCTATAATTATAATAGAATTATCCAACTACCTATTTCAAAATATTGTTGATACCGTGGCATTTTTAGCTTACCCTATTGTTAGTCAATTGTGTTATAAAATTATTATCCAATGCAATAAATAAAATAGCTAAGTTTTATTTTAAAAAATAGCATCCATTCGAATTCTTTGTTATCAAAACTATCTAAATCTCTGCAAAAATGCTTTTATTGTGTGTGAATATAAAACATTCATTAAATTTCATTTATTTCATTCATTCAACTCATTTAATTTATTGCAGTTCTATAATTTAAAATGTTTAGATGTTATGTGGTTGCCAGGTAAACCTAGACCAAACCGGTCTACATACAATAATCATATTTCAGTAGATATTGCGTAGATATGGGACTGGTTTAATCAGCTGATGCGCCGTTGAATTTTTCATGCAACTGCCCCGAGCTTGCAGTATCTTATCGCAAGTTATTGATGCATTTTTTAAAACATTTTATTGTTTTCGAGTAATTAAAGATGCTGAGATTGATCTTGGATTTATATAGTAATTTTAACTTGTTTGTTTGTTTGTTTGGTAGGTCTTTGATAAATGATTAAAATAATTTATTTTCTTTGTAGTTTATACTTTAGATTGTATAATTTTAGCCATTACTAGCTGTTGGCACTGCGACTTTGCCCTCATTATTATTTGTTTCCGTAGGAATGAGGTGTTTTCGCGCTGTTAAATGTTCACACTTGGTCCTGATAGATAACAAAGAACACAACAATAAAATAATTATCCATTTCAGTGTAGCCGTTCTGAAATAAGGCACACACATACATTTCAGAGATAATTTTTACTAAATAAATAGAGATATAAATTAGGCATAATTTCCTCTCAATCACGAGATGTTTCGTACAAAGATAGGTTACACTTACTAATCTAATAGCCACAATTATTTAATATTCTAGTTTGGTTCTCTGTCTACAATTTAATTTGCCTAATCAAATATAGTAGGATAGGAACTCTACCCTTCGGTCAGGAACTAAATGATTCAGCATTCCCCACCGTTCCTCGATACGAACCCGACCCGCTCCACCCGCGGCCGAACAAGTTCCGCTACTGCATAAAAGATGGCGCTACGAGCGGCGTTGTACTCTACATTATTGATTAAGCCTTATCTTGCAGACTCAAATATTGATCGAGCTGATACTAGTATTTACTTGATAGCTCTGCATGTCTTGTAACAGGTATATTCATACCTATTTTTTTTTTATTACTGACGAGCATCTATACCTAACACTATCGATTTTTACGAGTAGGTAAATGGCTGAATGGATTTAAGTATTTGGTACGTGAATAGATCCATTTGACAGACAATGCAATAAACGGAAAATGTCAACTATACGCAAAATATCAACTGATCTGGTCCAAGTTAACCCTTCACTGTATGCAAAATCCTAATTACTTAGACAGCTGACTGTTTAAGCATCAATAAAACTAAATGCTATAAAGCTACATAATGATCCATTATTCTAATCACGTGGTAGACATTGCACTATAGCACGTGCCTCACTATAAACATATTTTATGATGTATCCATATTCTACACCTCATTAACATTTAATGTCTACAACTTGGCACTTAAGTAAAACGCTGTAATGCCTTTATGACTTTGACGTTTGTTTATTTCTGTTCTGCAGGTATCTTCTTAAATTAATTCTTATGAGTCTAATTGTTGAACTTAGAAATTTTTAATTAAAACCTTTAGAAGTCGGAATCGCGACTTAAGTCCAAATTAAAAATTTAAGGCCTCAATCAGAGTTCAGATACTATGATTGATGATATGATCTTATTTTTCTACTACCGAAAAAGATTCGTCTTTCGAGACTGAATTAAAAATGTCAATGATCATCATCATCATCATCATTCAGTCAGTCTGTAGACGTCCACTGCTGGACAAGGGCTTCCTCCTGTGATCTCCACAACGATCGGTCCTGCTTGGCCCGCATCCAACGGCTTCTCTCGACCCTCACCAGACCGTCTGTCCACCTGACCATTACTTTCGAATTATCTGATTACTTCATTATTATTTACTAACTTTGCCCGCAACTTCGTTTGCGAAAATTACGATTTCCATACAAAGCAACGCCACAGTGTGAGCAAATTTACGATTTATTTGATTTTCCGTAGACATTAGATGTTTTTTCGGGATAAACACTATTCTAGGAGCTATCCTAAATATATGTCAACTTTCTTCCCAATCCGTCTAGTGGTTAATCAAAGCGTAATTGAGAAAATGTCTTTGATATTTTGATTGTGTAAAATTTACATGTATGTATTTTGATTTTCCGTTACTAAATTGGTTTCTTTCTTGTTCCAGGTAAGTTAAGTACATCACCATTCTCATCTACCTGCCGTTAATTGAATTGCAAATTGAAACAGCTGTATAACGAAAAAGGGTGAGCGTAATCTAATTTAAAATATTTAGGTGTTCGAGCCTTCGCTTGAACCACTTGAGATTACGCTTTCTAAACGAACATCTTTTGTCTCTTTCTAACCTAGTACAATGAGTTCTATCGCGCTTCTCCAACGTTGTGACGTTAGCGCTAGGTCTCCTGCAGCGCCGGGGCCATTTTGTGATCAGTACGCTTTTAATTCTCAAGCGAATAACACGTTTCTTTCTACGCGAAAAATTATTTTTTAATTATATTTCTGTCGTCTTGGTCGACGACAAGTACGACAACAGATGTCGTCTCAGTCGAGGCGTCGAGCGTCGTCTTGGTCGACCAAGTACAACAGATGTCGTCTCACGAGGCGACGAGCGTCGTCTTAGTCGACGACAAGTACCTACGACAGAAAACATTGGCGCGTGCATCAATCGTCTTCGACATTATGCCGCCCAACGTGAGATGACGACGACGGTGTCGCCTCATTCAACCTGCAAAGACTAAGTCTTTCGGTAATTTCCGCTCGGCGTCCTTGGCCCAGCGACGAGACGCATGCATCCTGCTGAAGCGTCAATTGGCACAACTAATGCCACTTTTCATGAGACATCGGACAACCGATGTCGTCTCAGTCGACGAAGTATAAAAGATGTCGTCTCAGTCGAAGCGACGAGCGTCGCCTTGGTCGACGACAATAACAACAACAGATGTCGTCCCACGAGGCGACGAGCGTCGTCTTGGTCGACGACAATGGATTTCGCGTCGTATCATTGAGACGATAAGTACGACAACAGATGTCGTCCCAGTCGAGGCGACGAGCGTCGTCTTGGTCGACGACAAGTACGAAACAGATGTCCTCCCAGTCGAGGCGTCGACCGTCGTCTTGGTCGACGACAAGTACGAAACAGATGTCCTCCCAGTCGAGGCGACGACCGTCGTCTTGGTCGACGACAAGTACGAAACAGATGTCCTCCCAGTCGAGGCGACGACCGTCGTCTTGGTCGACGACAAGTACGAAACAGATGTCCTCCCAGTCGAGG
Source organism: Teleiodes luculella (assembly GCA_948473455.1). Taxonomy (NCBI): domain Eukaryota; kingdom Metazoa; phylum Arthropoda; class Insecta; order Lepidoptera; family Gelechiidae; genus Teleiodes; species Teleiodes luculella. The sequence goes on from OX419607.1 coordinate 7,385,234, forward strand.
CCACGAGCGTCGTCTTGTTCGAGACAATGGATTTCGCGTCGTATTATTGAGACGACAAGTACGACAACAGATGTCGTCTCAGTCGGGGCGATGAGCGGCATATTTTCTTAATGCCGTTTTAGATTGAGCCATACAATTTTTTATGAACTCCATGTTTATTTATTTATTTATTTTTCAATACATGACTGCGAAAGTCTCAACATTTGGCGAAATAGCAGCCTCCGCCTGATTGCAACAAAAGGGCTTGGTTGTCGATATTGGAATCCATCGGGGACAACTTTCCCAGTGATTGGTGTGGACGGTGCATTCCCTCGAAGACCTTTTCGGGGAAGTATGCTTTTCCCCGGTATTAGAGGCCAAGATCCGATTTTCCATTCCGACAGCAAACCTCATAAGAGAGTTTGAGCCCACAGAAACTTCAGTATCGGAATCAGGCGTACATTTCAGACCTGGCCTTTAGGACAGGCACTTATTCTGCTCAAAAATTGCAGGCCTTCATAAACATTTTAATTAAATTTTGCGATGCAGTAGCATCCCTTAAACAAAGATCAACGCTGAGGAGGTCGACTTGTCCGAGCCCGCACACAATTGAAAAGCTACAATCAGCTCTCACTGTAGCCAGCCTTAGTACCTTTACAAATCTAAGCGTCTACAGATTCTTCGAAGAAGCGGTGCACTCGTAACACCAGGGACGCAGGGCAGCTCTAATCATTTATTAGCCGCAGCAGTCAGCTAACATTTGCAAATGTGCAATAAACTTATGAAAGTATTTGCTGATACGAATATGTCTCTGAAAATAGTTGGTGGAGCTTTATGTTCGCAAAACACAAGTAATAAAGAACACTTTCTTTTGAGTGGATCCTTGGCTTCGGTACCAGAGGGCACATAAAACTCTGAGGTTAAACTAGTTTCGAAGCTCACTAATAGAGAATCGGAAGAAATACGACAAAGAGCACTTTGAGCTATAATTGCAGTCGCATAGTGTGAGTTAGCACAGCTATATACAGTCACAAGAAGTAACCTACCGAACCTAACATATGACTTCATTCCTATAATTACCGAGAGAGAATTCAGATTCTCTATAGTAGATCCATATTATCTAGTAATGTAAAAGTACAGAAGCAGTTTCAGGCTTCAAAAGTAAATAATATACTGGCTACTGTTAGCCGAACTGTTCTAAACAGCTCTTTCGGAGAAGTTTGATCTTACTCTGGGTGCCATCACCAATGACTTGCTTCAACAACGGAAAATCTTCACAGAACTTACAGATTTTCTTACTAGTCACATTCGACTAGTTGTGGGAAAATTAATTCTTGGACATGAATTCTAAATTCAAAAAGGACACGAATTCTTAATGTTGCTACATGATGTTTGTGGAAGGCGAGTCGAAGTATTAAAAATGCATCGAAACGATGTCTTTAAGCAATGTGCGCTATATAATATCCTACACGATATTCCACCCTGAAACTCAACTTGTTTGACGATAGTAAGCCCGTTTGCCATTCACTAGTCCTTTCCCTTTAAAGGGGGGGGGGAGAGGGTGTGGTAAAGACGACTGGATATTTGGTAGGAAAACCTTCCAGTCACTTTTCCCAATTTCATCCAACGATCAATATACCTACTGGAAGCAACTGGAAACAAAACAGTAATTTTGATTTTTAGATCAAATACAGTCTATAAAAGAACAAAAAAAGGAAATTTAGATCAGGGATGAACTATAAATTTCAGAGCGGGGTTACTAATAAAATGGAAATTTTTATCCATATGCTCCAATAATAATCCATCTACAAGGTTACAAATCCCATTCTTAAAGAGACCACCAGTATCAGATCATAATCCATTTTGCTCAAAGGAACATCAAACAAAAAACTCAGAATTGTCATGGTAAACAGAAAAAATGTCGGGTTCTGATGCGCTCCGTCCAAGTCGCAAATTCCGTAGTTTCATTTCAACAAAAGTCAAAACCCACTCGCTCGAATCGCACCATATTCAACATCAAAAGGCTCAACAGTTCTTCAGCAACTTCTCTTGAATTATAGAGGTAGAGGTTTTTAAAGAAGAACAAATTTTAAATGAAGATCAATATCTCTAAAACATTTATTACTAAGCCCCAGTTTACGAGAGTCATCGTCGATATCTCTTGCTCGCATTCAAGAGCGCAGCTTCCCTTCTGGTCGGTCTTGCTAGCGCTCCGGCTGCGTTTGCCAAAATAGCCAATTGGTTGGCACTTTTCTTTACCTGAATGGTCTGAGAGCCATAGTTTGCAAGAACAGGCCAAATAAGTAATCGGAAATGCTTCTCAAAACCTTCTTAACACCTAGCAATAGTTTGACATACCTACGGCAGCAAATTTAAAAGGTCTGTCGAGCGCAAAAGCGTTTTCCTTAAAGATCTCAATTTCGAAGGTTCTAAGATGAGGCTACTGGAGTAGACTTGATTCCAGAGTTCTGCTAGGGAGACTTAACGTTGCCTCTTTCGTATTTCCTTTAGGTCATCTGCAGGGTCGGACCCTCCAAAGAGTTTTAGCTCGACTACCAAAGTCGCTAATGTGTATTAGCGACTTTGTGTTACTACTGTACAAAATCGCTGTTTCCTTTTAAGCCGCAGCGGATCTATCGCGGTGGCTGGACAATTTCACAAAAGTTCCCTAATTCGAATCAATAGGTTCCTGGTTTCCATGCCAACAACTATGGCACAGCGATGCCAAAAGGCTTCGGACGGTGTAAGAAGTTCTAAAATGATAACGTAACCAACTAAAGAACCGATCAATCGTGTTCCAAATTGACAATTTGCACCAACGGCCTGCGCGGCTTTTATATCAAAGCTTGCTTAGAACCAGATCTCTAAATCCTTTGACCGTAACTAAGCTCCTTCTCCTCCTCAACTTCTGCCAACGCAAACGTTTTCATATAACTGCTCGCTATACCGGGGTACAACCGCCTAGGGACAGCTTGTCGTGATGCAAAAGTGTTCCAGAATGGTGTCTCAGCAAGGAAGCTACTCCAATTATCTTTCTATCCGGAAATAGACATATTCGCGTTTGCGAAGTCAGCTGTGCGTCCGCATTCCGGTCTATGTAAGTAAAGATAATTATGAAGGACAAGAACAGCCAATTTACGAACGCACCAGCAAAGGGTGGCAATACGAATTAGGTTGGATTTTCCCCTAACCTATCTCTAATGAATGACTCATACCCTTTGTTACCTACAACCTTTAAAAGGAACTCATATCAGCTGGTAACACTGCTTTGAGGAGACCGGAATTACTTAATCGAACGCTTTGCCCGCCTCTGTATATGCTGAACCTAAGAACCCACCTTATCGACCTTCGTACAGGCCTACCATTCCCGACGGTAGACGAGTATAATGAGCGGCTTAGAATGTACGGGCCCTTGAGTTAGAAGGTTGGATTGATTCCGATGTAGTTAGATTGTAGAAAATTTTCCCTGAAAACTTTTAAACCCGCAAGGGAGAGATGAAGGAAGTGGTCTTCTGCGAACGGATTTTCTTGAACCGACCCAGACCCAAGTCTAGCCAAATTCTATGGCATTTGGTGTTGTGAAATTGTGTCAGCACGAACCATCGCGGTGCATAAATTTGTAGTTGTTCACTTTTCTAATTCATCCTTTATAGAATATTTCAGCTCATATCCTATATTGAAACATGTCTGTAAAGGCATATTAAACAAATGTCCTTCTCTGGAGTAACCTCTGTCCTGGGTTAAGGAAGATTTGCTCAGATATATGGAAATATATTCCTATAACGAAGATAGTCTATTTGCTGTGTCATTGCATTGTGTCCATTCTTTACTTCTGGCATCTGGTCGCAGAGTCCATGACCTAAAAGCTTTGAGTATACAAGGTTTCTTTGAACATAAGAATGACGAATTAGTTTTTGGTCTTTTGGATCCAAGTTATTCCTATTCCTCAAATGCTCGGCAGTCAGATTAGTGATTGTTGGTAGATCATAATGTTCCAGAGAGGTTAACACTCCTTCGGATTAAGAAGTTGTTAAGCAATCCATCGGAAGTGATCGGAACGTCGAAGTGTAATAAATCTCTTTATTACAACGAGGAGGTCGGTTAGAGCAGCTTCTCGGACCGTTATAGGGGGCTGGATAAAAACTTCGTCAAAGAAAAGTCAATGTAATTATTGTTTATCGTTAGGAAAGGAAGCAGGTTCCTACCTAGGTATTTTAGATTCTATGGGTAGCTTTAGAAGTGCAGTGGCAATTGAATCTTAGATTGCCAGGCAAAACATTGAGAATTGGTATTTCCGGGGTACCCGGCGTCATGAAAACACTGTTTTCAATCATTATTCTCGGAATGTAGCTTTTCCGACCGAATTCTCTAAGAAAAAGTTAATTGATAGTTTTGTTCCTATTAAAATCATGTTTAAATTAAATTTAAATAATACGTATTTTATGTTTTGTTGATTGGAGATGTCTTTAGTTTCATAGTTTTACTACATCTCATAGATTTTTTTTGATATTAATATATTTGTCACAGTACGCAATTTGCAGCGCCGGCAGATAGTAAACACGTCTCAAGTGGTTCAAGCGAAGGCTCGAACACCTAAATAGAACCGTTTTTCCCCCGAAGGGTATAAAACGGATATTTAGGTTTCAGCCGTAGCTTGAACCACCATTTCAGGCCTTTGCCGGCTTCAAGTATAGGTACTGATCACAAAATGGCCCCGGCGCTGCAGGAGACCTAGCGCTAACGTCACAACGTTGGAGAAGCGCGATAGAACTCATTGTACTAGGTTAGAAAGAGACAAAAGATGTTCGTTTAGAAAGCGTAATCTCAAGTGGTTCAAGCTACGGCTGAAACCTAAATATCCGTTTTATACCCTTCGGGGGAAAAACGGTTCTATTTTGAAGTTTGTTCGGCAAACCAGCACTGCAAAGACTTTTCTTAATTAGGAACTGTTTACTTTGCATAGAAACGAGCAGCTCGCTCGAAATGGCTAACAAAAAAAAAATTAAAACAAAAGCGGAATCACAGGTTGTAGAGTATTTTAAAAAGATCAGCATTATAATAAACTGGTGGCGTGTTGTTATTTTACTTTTCTTGTAAGATATATTGTTTTTTCTGCGGTGAAAAGTAGCCTTTGAATAAAGGGGAATAAAGAATATTTCGAGGGCAATAGAAAAGCTGAATACTGAAGGTAATGAGCGAGTGAATATGTGGTAGTAATTGCATACTTCTTTTTTTACTTCTGGATATAGCTACAACACTTAATTATGTCTATAGATTTATCTTTTCTGGCGAGTTAAAAAATGTGTATTATACACTTCTCATCAAAAAAATCGAAACACCTTGCAAACAAACTTAGTACGGAAGTGTTTCGATTTTTTTGATGAGAAGTATATTTTACAATTATTATAAATAAAATTACCGTCAACAAACTTTTGTCATGTAGGATTGAATATGCCTGTCTTTCAAGTGGTAGTACTAATTATACTTCTATGCCTCAAGCTCAAGCAAACTATTCACATGGAAATTCATATGTTATTTCATATAAGTAATAAATTCATGTGTTTTTTATTTAATAAGTTTTCTCTTTTAAGCATCACTCTTAAGTATATCACTCACCCTATTCTTTTCAAAGATCGCATTTAAAAACAATGTTAAAATCCTTTTAAACCACATCCGTCACTTTATGGTACCTACACGCGTTTTACGTAGTATTATATTAGTTACTCTGTGGTACAAGTGTGACACCTTGGTACGGCAGCCATCTTGGATTGTGCGCGCGAGCACCCCGCCAATTGGATGATTGCGCATGTCAAGGTGACACCTAAAGTGCTGCACAGGTGTCGGAGTGGAAGATTCTTCAATTCGCACTTGGTACATGCAAATTGCTATGGCTGGTACTGTTGGATTGTATAGCTAGCGGTGATATTTATGTGAGAAACACAGGTATAAATCTATCACATAATACTGATATTATAAAAGGAAAGATTTGTATTTTTGTGTGTGTGTATGTTTGTAATGAATAAACTCGAAAACTGCTGAGCCGATTTCAAAAATTCTTTCACCATTAGGTAGCTACATTCACCCTGAGTAACATAGGCTACCTTTTGTCGCGGGAAAATGCCTCATTCCCACGGGAAAAACTGTTAACGCGGGCGGAGCCGCGGCGGAAAGCTAGTACTATAATAAAACTGAAGAATCATCGTATCTGTAAATTGATTTGTTTAAAAAAAACTGATTGTAGGTGATAAAGGAAGTGTAGCTGAACACAAAAATACAAGTTTTGTCAAAAAAACGTCCGTCTGTCTGTCTGTTTGTACACGCTAATCTCTGGAACCGTTGGACCGATTTAAATGAAATTATGTATGGTGGTACCTTATGACCTAGTATCTAAGATGCTGACCGGGGGGTCAACATATTAGATACTTTTTACTTTGGGTAATAATAAAAAAAAACAACGCGGTCGTAGCCGTGGGCGGACAGCTACTGTAAAATATGTACACGTATTATTTTGTGTGTAAATGTAAAGAAAGAGTCCTGTGAGGTTTAGATTCTAGCCCAGGGCAAGGATGAACTTGAGCGTGCATAGCGTTACGAGTATAATGTATGAATGTCTGATAGCTATAGCGAAGTTTGCTTCTTTTTAAGCAGATGGTAATAAGATAAATTCGCAAACACTAATAAATTATAGCATTTTGAAATGCTAGCATAACAGCTCTGCGAAGCCGAAAACGTGGCTAGTACATATTATACAAGGTTCAGCTTTTTCTCAAAGCAATCATTTTCAATTTACTTTCTAAAGTAAGCTTGAGTGCTAAAACTCGCTTTCGCTGGATTTAAATTCCGGAAAATGTCGAACGCCATTAAAGGATGTTAAGTTAATTGATCCTTTTTAAACGGAAATCAGAAACGCTTTCTTACCTTGTTCCCTCGATTTCTCAACGAAAGAGAAAATGTTTAAAAGAACAAGGTTCGTTTTTTTTATTTACCGAGTCTATAGATAGTAATGTCAGATCCTGTCATAAATCTTAGTCTAATTTGGTCATAGTCGCATGGGATCATATTATGACAGCAATGAACAAGGTTTTGAGTTTGTATAACAGTCTAATTCTTCAGTCTTGTTCGAAAAAAGGAAATTCGATTTAAAGATATTCGAAATTAAGGTGATTCGGTATAACGTTCGTTCGGTATACAGTCATTCGGAAATATGGTTTCGGACTCTGAATAAACTACTTGGTAAAATAAATAAATATGTGGATAAGTGCTTTTACTTACTTAATTATATCCCAATAGTGATACCAAACTAGGCAGAGCCTGTAATATAGCCGTGAGATAGCTTGTATAAAGAAAGGTATGTACATTATATAAATATACAAAATCCAGACATAAGGCAAATACAAATGTTTATCACGCAATTTTTTGTCTTGGGCGCGGTTTGAACCCGCGACCCTTTGCTTCGAAGGCAGGGACACTATCGACTAGACTTGGCAACGGGGCCGTCGACAGATGCTTCGCCCAATCCAACGCTGGTTTGTTAATGATATTTTATTATTATTATTATTATTATTATTATTTTAATATAAAAATGAATCGCAAAATGTGTTGGTAAGCGCATAACTCAGCAACGCCTGGATCAATTTAAACAATTCTTTTTTTCAAATGTTCGTTGACGTCCAAGGATGGATTTTACAAAGAGAAATTAATAAAAAAACTCATTCTCACGGGAAAAATGTTTAACGCGGGCGGAGCCGCAGGGCGGATAGCTAGTTCATAATATAAACGTCTCAAGTCTTTCGAATAAACTTATTTATCGTCACGCACCAAATTATACTAGGTCCGAATAATACAGCCAGCTGTTGACAGGAAATTACTAATCTAGAGTTATTTTATCACCTTTCACTCTGTTATCTAGTTTGGCTTGAACTTTCGTTGTAATCGTTTATTTTATTGATACCTACTATCGTTTTCTTTTCATGTTTTATGTTTTGTTCATTACACGGTTGCTTAATTTAATATCAAGTTGCACTTTTATGTAATGTAATAGGTGCTTACGATTTGACTGTAGTAAATTTAAATTATGGTAGGAGCTATAATCGTAGTATCGAATTACTCACTTTAAAAGTTCTTATATGACAGTTTGTTACGCTTTCCCGCCTAAACGGCTATATACATTGCGATTAAAAATTGCAAGCTTTTAATATGGCATCACTGAGAAAGTACCTTGTGCTACCTTAAACTGCCCAAAATCCTTATTTACACAGAAAAAAATAGGACTACGGGGTGAAAAACAATTTTGTTCACAAAAATAACTCTGATTGTTAGTTTTAATTATAACAACATTCCTTGTTGCAATATGCCTTTCATTTACCTTTATACGGTATCCCGGTAAACGAAAAAGGACCTCACATGTCATTGACCCATGAAAACACAGTTCGTTGACCCCGCCCACACGACTTAATGTTCAGGGTGGTTCAGGTATTAAAAAAAATAAGGGACCCATCTGCAAATAAATGTTCGGGCACGAAAAAGTTTTAATTGAATCGCTTTGCTTATTGATTACTTTTTATACATACTTCGCTTTCATATAATATTTTGCATTTCCAGACACGATTCGTTCAGCATTTTGACGTAGAGATTTATTTTCTGATGAATTCGGCGAAAGTTATGATTTGAATAAAGAGTAACTACTAAGAAGAAGCAAAATGTTTTCAAACTTGCCTCGCTATATAATATTGTACCTTCTTTCTTATGACAGATTTTTTAAATTAACTTTTCTGAAGTAATTCTGAAAAGGTGAAAGAGATGTTAACTTTTTATATAATGTTGATGCCATTTTTACTAAAATCTTCAGTTATAATATTACACGACATTTTATACAAATTTATTTTTCGTCGCATCACTACATAGTATAAAACAAAGTCGCTTTCTCTGTCCCTATGTCCCTATGTATGCTTAAATGTTTAAAACTACGTAACGGATTTTCATGCGTTTTTTTTTTAATAGATAGAGTGATTCAAGAGGAAGGTTTATTTTATTATGTATAATACATGCATGATATACTTAAGGATAACCCACAATAACCATTTTCCCGTGCGGAGCCGGGGCGGGTCGTTAGTTATATTATAAAGATAAAGGATTTGTAATTTTTGTGTGTGTGTGTGTGTATTTTTTTAATGAATAAACTCAAAAACTACTGAACCGATTACAATAATTCTTTCACCATTAGAAAGCTACATTCACCCTAGATTAACACATAGGCTGGAAAATGCCTCATTCCCACGGGAAAAATAGTTAACGCGGGCGGAGCCGCGGCGGAAAGCTAGTAATATTATAGGTAATTGAGGTTTTTGTCCGCTTCTCAATCGTTCCCTCTGTTTATTCCATTTATTTAATGCGAATCCCATTTCAATATAAATTACCTTCAAACCAATTATAGTTGAGGATATTACGCGATTTCCGTTGTCACTCCCCTGTCTAACTCGTCTGGATTGCACATATCGCCGTCCCCTTTTCGCGACGGGAAATACCCAACTTTCAGACGACGGGGAGGGAAATTGTATTCATTATTGACACTTGTGCCAGCGATATAAATATTAACATAAGTAAATATTTGGGCCATCTCACACACGGTTGTCTGACCTCAAACTAGGCAGAGCCTGGCAGTTGATATTTATTTTTAAACTCGACATGATTTGGAGAAACAAAAAAAAAACATACTGTTGTGGAACAAGATGGCACTATTCCTTAGTTAACATTTGACACCCATAGAGTACATATGTTACGGCTAAAGACAGGTGTGAACATAAACTTAAGATTAGCCGGCTAAACTTAGGTTTATCTTTGAGGAGCGGCTAATGTTCGATAAAATATAAATTGCGTCGAGTTATTTCATCTTTAGCCGTATAAACTGCACATTATCCGACCCGAAGCGGCTAAAAATGTATTCTATGGACGCGCGCGGGCAAAGAGGGGGTGAAGTGGTCGGAGGGGGGACGATAATGCGCAATATGTGTTTGTTTTTAATTTTTATATTTATAATGAGGCTGATTGTTTTTTTTATACCTTAGTAGGTATCATTGAAACAAATTGATAATTTCAATTTTGAAATATTTTGTTCCTAATTAATAACGAAGAAGATTTATTTTGTTTTGATTTTTGTATTTTTATATGCCTAAATAGGTATTTCTAATGAACAATGAGACTAATTGTTTTAATAAGAAAAATTGTGGCTTAAAGAAAACATTATCTATCATTTTTTCATTTGCTTATTCATATTTAGCCGAAGGGCGGCGGCTAAACTCAAGTTTAGCCGGCTAAAGATAGAAGAAACTAACATTAGCCGCTCCTCAAAGATAAACCTAAGTTTAGCCGGCTAATCTTAAGTTTATGTTCACATCTATCTTTAGCCGTAACACATACATACTAAAACGATTAACTCAAATGGAAATATAAGCGACATTATAATAACGCATGCGTCTACACATAAACGTGAGCTCTATGTTTACAAATGAAGTGGTCTGCGTATCTCGTATCAGACGGCAGTCGGCTGTTTGTACTAGATTTTATTTGCCTAAGATATGTAGATAGCCGTGTTTACCAACATTGCGGTGGAAAATTACAGTGTTTGAAGTAATCCGATTACATAGAATATTGTGTGAGAATTCGCATCGTGGTTTCCTACAATTAGACAGGTAACCCAATAAAATTAAAAGTCACAATCCAACTCAATTAATGTAACAACCCAACTTAACCTATCTTAATAACCCAACCCACTTCTAAACAAACCCAGTCCAACGCAACGTAACAACTCGAAACTAAGAAGTAGAATTGTTTTCGGCAAATTTTGGTAGAAGGTTTCTAATAAGAGAGACGACCGAAGAAAACTCATCATTCGGACTTTCGTTTCTAAAAAAACTAATAAAATTGGTGTACGACGTGTCATATTTGGTACATAACACATACCCCACATACAAATATAAATTTTTTATTTTTTTTGGCGACCTTTATTTGATTTGAAGCACAAGGAGTCAAATTTCAAACTGATAATAGCGATTTTCGGATTCAGCGATGTTCAAAACCCAGGAAGAGCATTCTCTTAGCAACTTGTTACAAGATTTGCTTTTAACAATCTAAATTCTGAATTTTGTTCCTAGTCTGTTATTTAATCTCTCAAGGTGCTCGCTGCCGAGGTCTAGAATCCGGAAAGGACCGGTGTCGTTACGTACTTTAGACCAGGAGTTTAACTAGGGATTTCAATACTGGACGTCAATTTAGTCCCGATATTTCGGAATATGGGATTTCAGTACTGGACTTCAATTTAGTCCCGCTATTTCGGGATATTCCCTCGAATGCTGAAATAGTAGTGCAAGTTTAAATCAGTATTTTACGCTGAAGTATTCGTATTTACGTAAAGAAAATGCACATAGCTCCTACACATGCTACAAGCTGCTTAATGAGACACCTAGTTGCAACAACCATATTGGAAAAGGAATTAATATTTTTTTTTTTTTATTATAGCTGCATATTTAATAGAAATTCAAATATTATTTTAATTTGTTTAGATATGACATTATGATCTGCATTTCACTTCATTTGATCAGTTCTAAATTTTGTATCGTTATCATCATTATCGCTTACTTAATTTTATTTTTGAATGGAAACGTGCAATCCTATTTGATCGGTTGAAATTATAGTTGTTACATAAAATCCCGTAAATTCTGGGACCAAAATTCGGGATTCAATACGTGTACGCACTTAATACACAAGCCGAGAGTCAACAACTAGATTGGATCTGCGAGGCGGACGTTTCGGAGCTGATTGGCAGACGGTGGATTTGATTAAAGGTAATGTAACTACTAAAGCGATCTTCCTGAACTGGACTTGTCGCATCATTGTTCCTGCAAAATGCGCTAACAGCAAGGTTATGTAGCACCTTGTTGTTAGCGCATTTTGCTGGAACAAAGAGTTTAGTTCATACTCAAAACCCTATTTTAGAAAGGTCCTAGTCAACGATTCAAGTCCGGTGAAGATTGATTCGTCGTACTTTTTCGACACAAGCATAGGTCAATAAAAAAAACGATGTTTGTTTACTAATAGTATTAGCGAACAGAAGTTTTACTCCATAAGAATATCTACTACTTTAACTAGACGATATTATAATATAGGGCTGTCTTGTTTGTAAAAATGTGCTATTATGAATATTAATAGATTTTCGCGAAGACAACTTATAAAAATTAAAGTTTGTGTAGTATAAATCTTTATTTGTGGAAATCAAATCGTACTATATCATGTAAACTTATCTTCTTGTGTGTGATAAAATATCTGTCTCTTACATTTGTTGCTATCTCCAAGATTTATGTCAAGACCGCTTAATTCTTTGAATCGCGAACAAATTTATTTGATCATTGCGTTTTAGCGCTAAATAATCGTAGAACCTAACTAGTAAGATAAGTTGAATACTATATTGTAAAGCCAGGACTTAGCTGGGGTCTGCCAAGAATAGCCAGCCAAGGGGTCGGTGACTATAAATTAATTTGGTTAAGTCCAGTATATTGGGCAGTCTCGACTGCGTTTTATGGAGTTAGCGCTCGAGAGAATTTAAACTAGGATTATCTAGAAGTGTTTATTTATATGTACTTTTTATGTATTGTCTAAGTTATATTATGTACCACTACTGGACAAAGGCCGCCCCCAAAGTTTGAACATATTGTGTACGTAACCTTTTTTTTATAGAGATAAAAGTGCAAAATATAGAATCCTGAATGCTAAGGGAAAAAATGTTGACGATTTATTTTTTATACTAGTTTTATCAGAACATTTATAATATGTAAGACATTCACAACAAACTTTTTTGTCACCATGAACATAATTTCAGCTGAGAGAAAGAAGTTGTTCCTACAATGATAAACTATTAAATGAAAGTCGTCTTTTTAGATTGTATCTTTTAATTATCTTACCTTTGTTTCTTGACTTTCGCTACACAAAATGCGACCTTTGACCTTACAGCGGACAAATAAAGAAGGAAATGGCGAAAACACCAGCGAGAATTGTATATATTTGCTGCTTCATAAAATTCTATGGCACCCTGGGTCATTGCCCAAATCGTACACAATACACTATTCGGTGAATACAATATACCTGGTTGTTTTGTTACATATATATCTGTATCTTTATTTGTACGTATGTATATCATTCTTATCGTGTGGGTTCTAAGGCAAAGGCAACGACCCACCTCATATTTTATTGAAGAACAACCGTCTTTAGCATTCCCAACCCGCGTTGTCAATTTTCACGTGCAAATAAGATTTTTCGTGAGAAGTGAACCAAATTCCAAATATTCCCAACAGTCGAGCTATCTTCACGTGAAGTAATTTAATAAACATACATAAAAAATGCTACGCATATGAGTTTAGATGATTTAGGAAATCCATGTTTTGTTTGTTTATATTCATAAAATTAACCAAGTGAAAGTGCAATACTCAAAGAGGTAACAGGATCGAATTAATTGTACATAATTGTTATAATTATGTTCATAATTGAATTTTGACGTTTACAACCAATTTATAGCAATCGAGTTAAATACTCTACCATATCAACAATAATTATAATATTATTATTCTTCGTATGCCGTAATAAACCAGTTATTACTGTATAGACACGTGCCAACAAAAACAAAAGAGAATCTTCCTTCTGACTCACCAGCATTACGGAATCTCACGACATGCTGTATTCGAACATTTGCACACATGTGCTTCCTCTGCAGATAGGGTTGCCACATGGATGTACCAAGGAGGATGATAAAGGAACTGCCCTAAAATAACTTGATCGTATGACGTCGGGAGCTACCTTAGTTGCTTGCTTGCTTATTGTGTGGGTTTCGCGGTTAACCTACCTCACAAACCCTGGCGTCAGAGCCACATAAAGCTTTTGATATGGCTCCTATAACGACTTCATCTGAAGAGAATCCTACGGCTTATAACACGGAATCATCCATCTTTCTTTTCGGCGGTGTTTCAACCAATTAGGTGGTTCAACCTGTCATGTCCAACTAACCTTTTATTTCATAGCTTCGAAAGGTATTAACACGCTTTTATTAGCTTCACTTGTACGAGTAACTATGTATGTAAGAAAATCTTGGAATCTTAATTTGACCCACTTCCCGGTCTTCGATTTAGGATGAAATTTGGCACACGCTCTGAGTTATGATGACAATACATGACTAGCTAAGACACGTAATTACAAATCCAATATGGCGGTTTCCCCATGATGGCGGACTGGCTGTTTGAAATCCACCCCTATGATATGGGTATCAAATGAAAGGGTTTGCTGTCAGGAATACGAAAAAAATAAACACGTGATTTAAATCCAATATGGCGGACAGGAAGCGTGTTTGTTAATTTTTTACGACGATGTCACTTATTTCAGGGGTGATCAACCCTACTCGTGAGTAGTCGTGACGCAAGCGCACCCATTTGCAAGCATGGGTGCGGCTCCATTGAGGCGGAGACGAGCGGAGCTGAGAGGAGCAGAGCTGTGAAAAGAGGTATGTGATTCCACTGAAGCGGAGACGAGCGGAGCTGAGAGGAGCAGAGCTGTGAAAAGAGGTACGTGATTCCACTGAGGCGGAGACGAGCGGAGCTGAGAGGAGCAGAGCTGTGAAAACTGTGGCGGAGACGAGCGGAGCGGTGTATAGCGAGCCGGGACGAGCAGTCGAGACCCAATAATACATTTTATTTGTAGTTAGTTATTTGGAGAGTGCACACGTCATGTCGGTGCTAAGTAAAAAAAAGCCATTTTGTATCTAACATTGCTAGAAGACGAAGAAATCGAAGCAATGAAAATTATGTATCATGCCGCCATGCCGGACAGTGTTGCCCATGTGGCATGCGACAACTGTAGCATGTTGTTGCCCCGGCGTAAATGAGGCTGAAAATCTTATAATGTTTTCGAGAATTATGCGTTATGCTTCTAAAATCGCTATCTGGGGTCCCAAGTGGACTCCGATGATAAATCTGACATCAGAATTGGAAAAATGGCCGCCATTTTGAACATTTTTGTTTCTGGTCAGATTGCTTCCAAAATTGATATCTGGGGCCTCCAGTGGACTCCGATGACGAATCTGACATCAAAATTGGAAAAAATGGCCGCCATTTTGAACTTTTTTGTTTCTGGTCCGATTGCTTCCAAAATCGATATCTGGGGTCCCCAGTGGACTCCAATGACGAATCTGACATATGAATTGCAAAAAATGTCCGCCATTATGAACTTTTTTCTTTCTGGTCGGATTGCTTCCAAAATCGATATCTGGGGTCCCAAGTGGACTCCAATGACAAATCTGAGATCTGAATTGCAAAAAATGGCCGCCATTTTAAACCGTTTTGTTTCTGGTCCGATTGCTTCCAAAATCGAAATCTGGGGTCCCCAGTGGACTCCAATGACGAATCTGACATCTGAATTGCAAAAATGGCCGCCATTTTGAACTTTTTTGTTTCTGGTCCGATTGCTTCCAAAATCAGGGGTCCCCAGTCGACTCCAATGACGAATCTGACATCAGAATTGCAAAAAATGGCCGCCATTTTGAACTCTTTGTTTCTGAACGGATTGCTCTCAAAATGAGGGGTTTTTAAGACGGCATTTAAAAAATTATAATTTAAAGACGTCCTAAGTGGTGTAAAAAAACCTAACGTTAAATAAATACTTTGAACTTGATGTCAAATAGATGGCATGCATTTCGAGTAATATGTCAAACGCGAGCCAATCAAACAATGATACAGAGAAAAACTGGCAACACTGTTGTTGTCACGTCATCACGTTACGCACTTTGTTCATCATGGTCATGGGAGTCCACTGGAGACCCAAGAAATCGATTTTGGAAGCAATCAGACCAGAAACAAAAAAGTTCAAAATAGCAGCCATTTTTTGCAATTCTGATGTCAGATTCATCATCGAAGTCCACTGGTGACCCCAGATATCGGTTTTGAAAGCAATCGGACCAGAAACAAAAAAGTTCAAAATAGCAGCCATTTTTTGCAATTCTGATGTCAGATTCATCATCGAAGTCCACGGGGACCCCAGATATTGGTATTGAAAGCAATCGGAACAGAAAAAAAAAAGTTCAAAATGGCGGCCATTTTTTTCAATTCTGATTGTCAGATTCATCATCGGAGTCCACTGGGGACCCCAGATATCGGTTTTGAAAGCAATCGAACCAGAAACAAAAAAGTTCAAAAAGGCGGCCATTTTATCCAATTCTGATGTCAGATTCATCATCGGAGTCCACTGGGGACCCCAGATATCGGTTTTGGAAGCAATCGGACCAGAAACAAGAAAAGTTCAAAATGGCCGCCATTTTTTCCAATTTTGACCTAAGATTCGTCATCGGGTACCACTGGGGATCCCAGATATCGATTTTTTCCAAACACACGCTTTTTTCCAAAATAAATAAGATTTTTAGCCCAATTTACGCCGGGGCAACAACATGCAACAGTTGTCGCATGCCACATAATTAATAAACAAATATTTTAGCAAAAGCCAGGGCAACACGCCGGGGCAACACTTTTCGCAAGTTAAATCTGATGATATGATGATATGCTACAAATTTTATTTTTTATGTTATTTGCGGCATTTGTTGCATGCGGCAGCCTATTTTACGCCGAGGCAACATCGTGGCTAAATAAATTGTAAAGCATAATAGTGCAATATTTCCCGCGGATCGTTATCGATATTGTTAACTATACAATCACCCCCTACAACCAACCGAAAAAATTGAGCTCGTCTGGCGGTCCCTTCGATCATATGGCGGTCCCGACTGAATTTCTGCCAGCAGAATTTGCGCGACTGAATTTCGGCGGCTCACGACTCACAAAATTACGCTCGTGTGGCCTCACCCTACGATTGGTCGATCCCCACACGTCTCCTCTCCGCTCAGCTCGTCTCCGCTGTTACCATTGAAGCGGAGCGGAGACGAGATGTGGATTTCATGTAATACGATTGGTCGATCCCCACACGTCTCCTCTCAGCTCCGCTCGTCTCCGCTTGACTGTTTCCATTGAAGCGGGGCGGAGACGAGATGTGGATTTCATGTAATACGATTGGTCGATCCCCACACGTCTCCTCTCAGCTCCGCTCGTCTCCGCTTGACTGTTTCCATTGAAGCGGAGCGGAGACGAGATGTGGATTTCATGTAATACGATTGGTCGATCCCCACACGGCTCCTCTCAGCTCCGCTCGTCTCCGCCTCAATGGAGCCGCACGCGACGTGTAAGACGCTACAAGAGCAGCAGTGTATGGAAAACGATGTTGATGCTACAGAAATGCCGTTCTCATGCAAACGAGGGGTTTAACATAGCAATTCAAAGTTACGACGTATAGGTGTACGGATGTATATTAAATAAATTTGTCTATATAAACATAGTGTATACGTGTACACACAAAACTGCTTTATAGGCGCTGTGGTCCGGATGCATTTTGGTTTTTGCTGTTCGAAATACCTTACATTAATTATTTTTTAACTTTAAACACTACATAGTATAAAACAAAGTCGCTTTCTCTGTCCCTATGTCCCTATGTATGCTTAAATCTTTAAAAATACGCAATGGATTTTGATGCGGTTTTTTTAATAGATAGAGTGATTCAAGAGGAAGGTTTATATGTATTGCATTTTATATTATTTATATGTATAATACATAATAATTGTGGGTTCACAATAACCATTTTCCCGTGCGGAGCCGTGGCGGGTCGCTAGTAAATCATAATTTTTAATAAAAATTTAGAAATCACTAATTTGGTTTAAACTTGATAAATGTTTCCTTTAGCGGATCATACTTTGTTAATTTCAAGAAACTGCGCTGAATACTTTCGTGGGCGTGCTGTACTTTGCCCACCAGTGGTACTGGCCATGGTCCAAGAAAACAAGGTCTAACAAACCACGTGACTGACACCAGCCTACGTCATTTCTACGTCATTTTGCCTGTTCATCCTTGTCAAATGCGTGTAAAAGACAAGGATGAACAGCGCAAAATGACGTACGCTTGTGTCAGTCCCGTGGTCTAACTGTTAGACCTTGTTTTCTTGAACCATGGTACTGGCAAATAATTTCCACAACATCCATCCACGCAGTAGTTCGCAATAACAACAATGAACCCCCTCTCTTTATATAACACGGGCTGCTATTATTGTCCAAGAATAGGAAGGACTACATCCTCAATCGCACCCAAGCACCCGCGATGTCTTGCCAGCTCTGTGCTTAAAAAAATAGCAGCTGTTTGATTGAAAGTGGGAATCTTTCTGCATATTTTAATATGGATCTTATATTAAGCATGATTATCTTTTAATAAAATTTTATCCTTTTTTTCTTTTAGTTAGATGACTTTTAGTAAACAATGTATTTGTACGTTAATATAAAGATTTGTCGACAACTGTTAAGATTATTCTTAAATGTTGCTTAAAGGTAAACAATACTCTGTGTCATTAAAATGTCGTCAAATGTATGTGAAAGTACCATAGGTAGATATATTGTCTAACGTTAAGAAATTGATAAACTATCAAACTTATTACTGCCTTACCAGTATTTAAACTATTGAGCGTCAAAAGCTGTACAATTCCGTAGTAAGGCTCTCCATATTCACGACGTAGAAGTGGGCAACACTGGCACACTGTGTGCGCGTGAGTGCCAATGAGAGGCGTCCGGTCGCGGCGACCTTGACAGATCTTGAGGCTCCTGTGACGTACTCCACCGGCTAGACCCACTCCAATGAAAATCCTTATACGACTAAATTACATGATCTTTGACGATGGGACCACGATGAATTTCATTATCAACGTCAACCCAAAGACATCCACTGCTCTAGCAGTATAAGCAGGACCGGAGATTTTTTTACAAACTGTTTTATTTTGTTTTATATCCAAATGTTTTGTTTAGAAATGTTTACAAAACTTTGTAACTTGTTAGAATAGTTCTGCAGTATAATTCATTCCTTTTTTTGCTTGCATGTTTGTGTCGAAAATGTACGACCAATCAAGCTTCACCGGACTACGGGGGAGTGGAAGACTCTACCCCAAAAAAAGTCATATACCAACGCGTCTAGGGGCGGCTCGAGGGAGTCTCGGACCACGGCCTAGCGCGTTGATACTGAAAAACATTGTGAAGGAGCAGATAAATCCTAACTTAATGTGTTGGGTTGTATTCCTTTTCCTGTCTGGAAACATTTTGATTATTGCTTCCACATGTTTTATTTGTTTATAAATGTTTCTAAACACTTTTGTAGGAGCACCGGTCACGGCAGCGCCAATTTAATTTGATATCGCCAATTCAACGATCTGTCACTGATGTTCTTGTGACTTGAATAAGCGTGATCATTCATTCATAAAGATATTCAAGTTTCAATTCAATCTTAGCAACTCAACTGGATGAATGAAATAATTCTTATCAGAGCCATCTTGTCCAATGGTAAATAGTTGAAATATTGATAAGGATATTATGTATAATAATATAATTATCGAATATTGATGGAGTGTAATAGGAGTGGTGAAGACTCGTGAAAAATCTTAATAATGTGTCTGTAGATTTTTGTAAAATGATTCTGTTCTTTTAATGTTTTATTCTACAAGAACACATTTTAGTTCTTTTTATTATCACTAGCTTCCCGCCGCGGCTCCGCCCGCGTTAACAGTTTTTCCCGTGGGATCGAGGCATTTTCCCGCGGTAAAAGGTAGCCTATGTTACTCAGGGTGAATGTAGCTTTCTAATGTTGAAAGAATTTTTGAAATCGCCATGGTAGATTTTGAGGTTATTCATTACAAACATACACACAAAAATACAAAACTTTCCTCATTATAATATTAGTACGATGACTAGTATGATTTATAAATAGACGTCGTGTCTTTGTCATATCTATTATTTTAAAATCGACACGATTGAATTTCATCGATTCGAACCCCGACGATTCTGGACAACAGATGCGCAATTTAATTTATTTTCCAACTTCTGGTATTTTCGCTACTTTTTTAAATTGCCGAGACTTTGATGTATAAGAATTCAATATTGAATATTCAGTAGCCAGAGGACAAAAGAATTTTCTAATAATGCCTTATGCAAAGATAGATTGATGTCAAATTGCAAATAGCCGTCATTGTTACTTAATATGATAGATTTTTTTATTAAAAGCCTAATAAAACTTGAAATTAGGAAACCTATGTAAATGTTGTATAAAATTAAACCATTGTGCGAAACAGGCTAAAAAAGCACGCTTCGTTTCTTTGCTTTAAAAACGTAGGTTTTTCATGCACATTTCATATTCAACACTTAATATACAGTACAGTGCCACCTACTTATTTGTGAAATGGCCAATATTGATTGGTTGAAATACAATTTTATATAGCCATTCGCTGCTCTTGTGTGTCTATGTGTGTTGCCAGTGATGACTTATGGATCCGAGACGTGGTCGCTTACAATGGGCCTCATAAGAAGGCTTAAAGTCACCCAAAGAGCGATGGAGAGGGCTATGCTTGGAGTTTCCTTGCGTGATCGAATCAGAAATGATGAGATCCGTAGGCGAACCAGAGTCACCGACATAGCCCGAAGAATCGCTAAGCTTAAGTGGCAGTGGGCTGGGCACATTGCGCGTAGAACCGACGGCCGTTGGGGCAAAAAGGTTCTCGAATGGCGACCGCGCGCCGGAAGACGTAGCGTGGGCAGGCCCCCCACAAGGTGGACCGACGATCTGGTGAGGGTCGCGGGAAGCCGCTGGATGCGGGCAGCGCAGGACCGATCGTCGTGGAGATCTTTGGGGGAGGCCTTTGTCCAGCAGTGGACGTCTTTCGGCTGAAATGATGATGATGATGATGATTCGCTGCTCTTCAGTTCACAAATAAGTTGGTTGATCTATAAAACGTGACCAGTATGTAATTGACAATTTTTTATTTTTTTTTGAAGAATCTTCTTAGTTACTGTGTTTCTGTATTTTAGATTCGTAAAGATAGTTACTGTAGTTTTTTCGATTGTTTAATAATTTTATTTTCTTTCTTTTTTTTCAGGTATGTTCTTCATTATTTCTATTTGTCTACTTGACGTCAATTGAATTGCAAATCAGCTGGAGCCACTTAAAATTAATTAAGGTAAGATAAAAAAAAATTGCTATCTTGGAAAGTTTAATAACATTTGCATTCTATAAACTGCCAGCATCATCATAATACATCTTGATTAACTAACAACATAAAGGACTTTTTCGAAAAACCTATTCTCGACTCGATCACAAAGTTCACCCAGAAAACCATGACGATCTAGTACCAGTTTCAAAATATGCGTCTAGTGCTAAAAAAAAGAAATGTTTTGTATTTAATCAAATAAACGCGCGCGCGCGAGTTTCAAAAAGTGAACTAGTTATTACTTTTTATTCTCTTTGGTCTAATCAGTTACGTACTCGTAGGTTGGACTTTCTAGTAGGGCTTAAACGAAGTAAACTTTGAAATATATTCAAAGCGTTATTGGATTCTAGACACGTTTTGAAATTGATCTAGGCTAGACTTATAAATAAATAATATCGTTTATATGCTATGAACTTGAGCTCTAGGTCTAGTTTACTTTTCTCAATACTGTTATTAGGTACAAGCACGTACAAGATTGTTGACCTAAGTCTAGTCTACTGAGTAATTTTAGTTAATTATAGATTATTAGATTTCTTATACTTAGTTAGAACTTTGTATTGTGTGTAATTTTAATTATATTTAATTATATTCTTTGAAGTAGAAACGTAATTTAATAAAATAAAATCTATACCATATTTTGACGTTATGAGAATTGGTTTTTGAGGACTTAATAAGCTTTTGTTTTATAAAATAAGGCACGATATTTAATTTTATTTGTTTTTAAAATTATTAAAAGAAAATTATTGCCTGTTAATTAAGCTAAAAATTTTTTTAATTATTATTGTGATTGATATTGTCGATTGTTTGTCGCCTTTTTTTTCGTCGCAAGTTTATTCTGTTGATTCCTTCATCACTTGAGAAGTTGAGACCCTTGGACGAGCAACGATGGACAGTCTGATCCTTGGTATTTGTAATCATTGACTTTTAAAAATAGTCATTTCAATACAAATATTCTTTGCTGGACCTATTTTTTAAATAACAAAAATAAAAACAATATGTGTTTATTACAGCTTAACCGATAATACAAGACAATAAATTAAAACGGCTATTTACTATTTTAGATTTATTTGTCACCTTTCTTTATTATATTTACTACTGGGTCTATCGCTTCAATACTTACTATGACAGCTATTCTGTTATGTAGGTACAAACAAGTCTAGCAGGCGCGTACCAGTTGAATGAAATTAGGTCACTGGCGCCAGCCCAGCAGTGGCGTGCACTCCGTACAGGCAGAAAGGCACTGCCTACCCTGGGCGTACAGCTCAATTACCTATCATCTATTTGACAAACATAATACTAACCCAATCTTGAACAGTTGAATTTAATTTTTAACAGCAGTGAAATATAATTTACTTTCCCATGCTGGCACGCTCAAAAAGCCGTGCCTACTCGAACTGACAATTTCTATGCTAGTGTGCTCTAAAAATCTCTATAAAAACACAACTCACGCACACTAAAACAAATTTCAATTCAAATGTGTTCAAAGTTAAATTTGACTTTGAGCTAATGAGTTAGAGAATATAATCCTTTACCAGCAATGCAAAAGCTCTGCCTTTTTTGCACCTTTCAACTCTACTGTATTACGCGCCTAGAAACTACGCTTTACATTGATAGCTTTGTAGGATGATCATATAAATAATTTTGTACTAACTCAGCAATGAAACTCAAACTAGCATCCCGCGTCGCCGCATAGTGGAATGGAGTACTGGCGGAAAGTTTTTTTTAATCTGTTTAATGGCTCTGGGTACGGAGCCCATTTCTCTAGCGCAGAAAATAATACTCTCGATTTAATTTGTTTTTCTTATTTACAGTACCGATCTTTCACTCTAAGTTTACAAATATGTAATTATGTATTTAAAACGGTGCACAGGTACATAAAATCAGTCAAAAACCAAAAGTATTGTTGAAATTAAATTTAAATTCTGGCTTCAAATGCTCAATATCTTACACTACCTAGGCAGAGTTTATAAAAAAAGTAAGATAACCTCAAACGCGCGGCTCAATCAAAACAAACAAACGAAACGATACTTTGTGATTATTATTTCTTTAAAATCTTCGTATTTGTGTTGAAATTCATTGTAAATGCTGTGTAGTGGCGTGGCAATTAATAATAGACAAGTAAATTACAACTTGTGATGAAATAATAATATCTGTATTATGAAGAAGAGACGCGAAAAGGGAAAAATAATATAAACGATTTGCATGTTTCGAAAACGGGGTTGAGTGAATATTATTTTCATGTTACAGGTAAGTAAATAGCTAGTTTTTATTTGATAGACGTTTTGAATAAAGTGCAAGATCTATCGACTTACAAATTATAATCAAAAACTTTGACTGAGGTTATCGACCTTACTTACGCCGGCGGACCACAGTTTTTTATTGTGAGTTTAAAACTGACGTAGAAACTTAATCAATTAAATAGCCGAAATATTAAAAATATGAAAGTGTGTTTGATGAGTCTTGCATAAGTAATAGTACCTATGCAAAACTCATCAAACAACAAAAGGTTCATTTATAAACTTTTCTACTATGTGTGCCTACCCTGGCCCTAATACCTGTGCACGCCACTGCAGCCCAGGTGCTAATAACGAGGAAACACTGTGATTCATAAGTAGCTGTAAATGTATACTAGAGGCGATACACGTGTGCCTATTTACCACCCTTTTCCATCATAAACTGCTACGTAATGTCATGGATTTTGTTTCTACCGCGAGGTCTATCTATACTGGTCGTGCGTTTTGAATTTGGAGTATGTATAACGTTGTTACCAGTTTAAACGTACCTGACCAAGTGACCACCGAGGGTTCAAACTTACCCAGTATGCATCCGATATGCAAATTAGATGCTTGGTGCTGGCCGCAAATTTAATGCTGGCCAGTTTTGTGTTTTAAAAATAGAATTTTGATTTCGGAATAAGATATTCCGTAGGCTTCGGTGGTCTTACCGATTATTTTTCGCTTCTGGGAATGACTTGAAACAAATCGTTTTTATTTATTACAAATACGGATTAAGTTTACAAAGTGTCACAACTTTGCTTTTAAAACTTGTTCGTCGGGATATATAACTCAACTCAAACAATAAGATATGTTTCTACGGATGTAAAGTAAAACTGAAACTAAACTAATGTAATATCAAAGGTAACGTACCTTTCCACTACTTAAAACATACACTGACTCATATTTTATTTACGTGTCGCATAAAGGAAAACAACAGTTATATGTAGTGTGGTTAGTGAGCAAAATAACGCAAGTGTCCATTTCTATAAATAAATGTTAACGAAAAAATGTATAAGAAATACTAAAACACGAAATGTCATGGTCTACTATGGATAATATGAGAGGTTTTTACAGCGTGTTGAGAAATTATTGAATTTTACTAACAATTTGTAAGTGACAATTCATTTTATTGTAACCAATAAATAATCTACTTATACCTCTATATAGAGGGGTCTATTCTAGATCCTCTGAATTTCTAATCACTGAAAAAATAAGCATAAAATACTAATTAGTAATTCACCGTTTAATCACTTGTGTTGCCAATGTATTTGGTCTATTTGTGTGTTGTTTTTACTTAAACAATTAAAGGATACAAAAATTATATAGGTACGTATTGGATTGAGAACCTCAATTTTTTTAAGTCGTTAAAAATAATCTTGTAAATTGCAGTTCATCCTGTGATTGCGAATGCGATTATATAAAAATGTCCACTACTGTTTGAAACAATATTTTCTTATTGATATTTTGGCTTACTTGCTTTACAATTTAGCTCACTGGTTCATGTTTATGAAAAAAAAAAGCTTTATTACGCATTTGAAGACAGAAATTCCGCATTATTATGTACTCACTCATATCGTATGTGCGCGTATCTGTACGTTAGTATCTTTACGTTTTTTTTATACTCCATGTAATGTAACATACACGAATATGCAATACTCGCAACGCGAGATATTGCTGTCAAGATACCGACAGAAGTGTAGTAAAACTGAATTATTTATAGTCCGTAATATTGCAAAAACTTGCACACTATCTATAGTACGGACAGGTGGTTCCCTAACATAAGGTAACATGGCTGCTCGATACGAATGATTTTTCTCAGATAATTTTATGTAAGATTTTGTACAATCATAAGAACTGTTTATCTATACAATAATAATAGTAAGCCTTAACTGCTTAAGAAAATTCCATCGGTTTCGAAGTGCCTAATCAGTTATCTGGCCGTTCATTTAGTTAGTATAATATTATAAAGATGTTGTCATCATAATCCCAGCGGCTTCTACAAGAATAAATTAGTTGGCCTATTCTAAGCTGGGTTCCACATTACAGTAAAAAATACAGCAAAGTATACGCACTTAGTCACAGAATAAGTAATAGTATACTTAGTGTAAACGATGATTAATTTCCAAGTTCACCGATAACTAAAACACCTCGTTGCCACATCGCGTATCTGATATTTGTAATCTAGCACCTTGGTCGACGAACGATATTACATCGACTAATCTTGCAACTGTTTACACTCTCGATTTATCTGTAGCGTTGGATAAACTCGACGTCCATTGAGTAGCTGCATTCAAAACAGGCGGGCGTGGCTAAAGAATCGTACCCTACATGTTATAGGTACTCGTACCTTCGTACCAACTCGCTCTGACGCACTGCCGCGCAGCAGTCGCTCGACGCTCCGCAAAAGCGCTGCACGCTTCGATCGATTCCATTTTTCGAATTTCAAATGCCATTCAAAGTCATTCGATTAATAAAGCTTCATTCTTTTTCTTCCTTCTAAAATCTTATTCAAGTGGCCAGTGCTAAAGACCCAGTGATTAAAAAAGTGCCAGTGAAGTGTCACCCTCTAGATCAGTCTTCGTTTAGACTTTTCTTTGAGGGTAGTTTTGGATTGTCACGTGGGATTGTTACTATTTGCTGTTTATACGGTTTGTATGAAGAATTTTGCGAGTTTGTTTCGCTTACTTGCAAAGTTACTTTATTCACATGTGGTCGAACCGGTTCCACTGCGTATGCTTAACAAAAATTAAGCTTGAACAAAATGTTTGCGTGTATGAGTGTTTTTTATTTATTTTTAACTAGCGACCCGCCCCGGCTCCGCACGGGAAAATGGTTATTGTGGGTTATCCTTCAGTATATTATGCATGTATTATACATATAAACCTTCCTCTTGAATCACTCTATCTATTAAAAAAAACCGCATCAAAATCCGTTGCGTAGTTTTGAAGATTTAAGCGTACAAAGGGACATAGGGACATAGGGACATAGGGACATAGGGACGGAGAAAGCGACTTTATTTTATACTATGTAGTGATACCACCATAAAAAAACTATGCATAAATAGTTTTGCGATCATGGTCACAGCAATGAATTAAACATAAAACGTGTAGCGTCATCTCATATAAATATTTATGAACGCAAAGTAAATAAGGTCTCGCTCATTGTTCCAAGGAAAACCTTAAAGTATTTTATGAATCGAGAAAATATTTTGTTGTTCGGTAAATTACGAAAAGCTTACGGGAGTTGTAAACTTTCAGAATTCGACGAAATGTTTTTGAAGTAGCGCAGTTGTAGAGCTTCTGTTACAAATTATAATTAAGCAATAAAATCAACGTTTATTACATAAGAAAGGCGGTCAATACATAAGTAAATATTTATTTTATTATTATTTCTTACTGTTACAATTTTATTGAATGGAAATATTAAAAGTACTCTATATTTTTTAAAGAGTATGGGCCGAAGGTGAATTTTTTAAATTTTAGTGTAAATATTATGACTTGCATCATTTTGATGATTGATTACCTTTGTTTTGTTATTTATTAAGAAAAGTTATTATGAATTTTATAATTTTAGGGTGAATATAAAAACATCTTTGTAAGATTTTCTTAATCGGTGACTTTCTGTCTGACTAAAGGTCAGGTCAGGAGTCGAATACATTATGAGACTAATGAATGCGAAAAAAGTATGTCTGGATCGTAGTAATTGAAAGAACTGTCTATGTCTACCGGAAAAGAGGCCTAACTTTATGTATGTAAGATTTTCATTTACAACTACGCCCTTACATTAGAGTCGGGTGCTTTCAAAGAATTAATTTAAAGTTAAAATTAGACAGATCATGACGACGTGAGAATAAGGACCAATAGGAATTATGACTGGTCAGACTTATTAAAATAATAATAAATATTGGATAGGCTGTGTGGCGGATATGACCACCTAACATGGTGGCGCTTAGAATTATAATACGATATCAATGGGGTCTGACAGTATGCACGAAGGTTAACGACACTTAAACGTTGACTATATTCAATTGAGTGAAGAGTTAATAAAATAGGTAAGGTCTTCTTCGTCGTCGGTGCACTCTTGACAGAGCGGTCGTGGTCGTCAATCCGGGTTGGTGGCGCGCTTCACAATCCGTCGCCATTCCTCACGGACGGCTGCTTTCCTGGTACACTCAGTCACGGAGCCCTCCTGTGCAGCAGCTTTGATCTGGTCCGTCCATCTCATCGGTGATCTTCCTCGAGGTCGCGTACCCTCGACTTTTCCCTGAACTACGAGTCGTTCGATCGATACGTCCCCGCGTCGAGAGACGTGCCCAAAGAAAGTAAGGATGCGGGCTTGTACGATGGAGGAGAGGCGCTGTTTGATGCCAAGTTCCTTGAGAATGGAGTCATTGGTGCGGAACTCTGTCCATGATATTCCAAGCATCCGTCTCCAGCACCACATTTCCAGTGCGTCAATTTTTTTCTTTTCTACTTCCCGCAAAGTCCACGTCTCTGCAGCATAGAGAAATACGGGGAATATGAGTGCTCGCACGAGTCGTGTTTTGGTGGCTTTTGTGATATTTCGATAGGTAAGGTACACAGAATGAATTACACTGTGATTACACTCTAACGGGGGACATCTGCTGAAAAAATATTAAGCATAAAAAGTATTAAAATTATCAGTCGAAACTTCCAAACCCGTGGTTCACCCCATTAATCCACCTATTTGTATGTAGTTAGTTAGTAAGTATAGCATCCTAATTTTTTTGATACAATACAATACAAAATACTGAGTAAGTACTACCATAGTACTATCATAAGTAGTTTATTATCACGGACTCGTCTTACTTGCTCCCAAACCTGAAAGGTTACTCGGTAGAAATTACTACGGTTGCCTCTCTTTCCATTTCGTGAATTATAGTGTACTATATATAATTATATATATTTCTATAGGGACTTTATTATTAAATCAACATAATTATTACCATTGATTACTAATTTATAGTAGCTGAACACGCTTCGCGATTTTGTTCCTTATTTCACGGACAAAAAACGGTGCAAAGTCCAAAGTGTTAAGCTTAGCTTGCTCTTGAGTGTACTATTACATAAAAACCAAAACAAACACACCAGCAGCGTACGTTTTAGTACACAGGCTGACGGACGGCTGTAAAACGTGTTTGATATCGCTAATGTCAATACGGAAACATGCCGTACTTAGCAGAACAACAATAATGCATGTCAGACATCTACCTACGGTGTTGTCATAGATCAGAGCCGCTGTGGTTGGTACAGAGGCGACAGACGAAAGTGGTTGGTTTTGTCTCTCAATACCTAGATGCTTAAATATAAATAACACGTTTTTTCCTGCCGGTGTGAGGGAAGTGGCCCTTCGAGGAAACGGTCAGTTCTGGTGGTCGTTCGGGGATGTGGCCCTTCGAGGAAACGGTCGATAAATGATCTGGACGTTGAGGGAAGTGGGCATTCGCGGAATTGGACGTTCGGTGCCGGATTGAGTGAGCATTGTTAGTTAGCTGAGGGAGAGCACTTACCTACTAATAGTAACTAAAAACTGACCTATAATACTATATATATTATTATAACTAGTTTAAATACTATTCATGGACTAGTTTTGTCAATGAAAAAAAAAATGTTTTTGTGTACAATAAAGATTCTGAAATAAATAACTTCACAAAAGACGGGCTTAAAGCTACGTGGCATTCTCAAACAGAGAAAAGCTAAGCGGGTTACTATCAGCTAGGTTAGGAGGTCGATAGTTTATCACTTAGTGCCTACAAACGGCTTGTCGTATCTGTGTGAGATATTAATCTATGTCTATTAGTTTTAATTGCGTCCTACACATGGTCCGCAGTGGAAGCGGTGGTTGAATTAATTAAAGTCAACCATTGAGATAAATCTTCCGTCTGGTTGAATACAACTGCGGTATTAGGTTTCTTTAATTACTAGGGATTGTTATTCACTTCATTATTTGTCTGTAAGCGAATCTAATAAGATTAAATTGTACTTTTTATAGTATTTGTATGACATGTGATATAAGTAAGAAAAAGAATCAATTTTTATGATCCACTAGTTGTGAAACATATAATGCATTGAACCAGACTTTACTCGCCTATTATACTACATAGGCCAGTAAAATTAGCTTACCCTGGACAAAACTCATAAACTCGCTTTTTTTAATTCTTTGTTGGCTTTTGTTATTAAGTATCAAATACTAATTAGATATATGAAGCAAAAAATCCGCAGTGGTTACCGTTTGTTATAAAAAAAATGAGATTTCGTACAGTACCTAACTTTTTCCTAAAAGTAAAATAGGTAACCAAGTACTTTGTTAGTATAATTTTTAGGGGTGTTCGAATGTTATCACCCAATATCAAAATTAAGCAGAAATCATTTTCACATCCATGTTTTTTTTTTCAGTATCCATCTGATCTCAATATCTGAATAAGCCAAAACAATAACTATGGTGCTTGCATCTAGTTAAGCTATATTGCGTCTTTTTATAC
Organism: Teleiodes luculella; assembly: GCA_948473455.1. NCBI lineage: Eukaryota > Metazoa > Arthropoda > Insecta > Lepidoptera > Gelechiidae > Teleiodes > Teleiodes luculella. Next base: position 7,415,132 of record OX419607.1, read on the forward strand.
ATTTGAGACAAAAATTAAGCATCAGTCTTTAACGTTTTTAAAATTATGTTTTTCTCAGTAGTTGAAAAATAAAACTGTATTTTTTTGTTTTAATAATAGGTTTTCGTGTACTAGAATCATGTTTTCATCATAATTAAGCATATAAATATCACGATTAAAAATTTGAAATTATAATTAATAGCTCGCGCGAGCAAGTAGTGAAGCGGGATGCATGCGGTGGGTGCGGGGTGCGGTGGGGAGGGCGCAGCGCTGCCGCCAGCGGCGACCGCGACATTATTTCAATTGCGCGCTTTGTACCGTTTGCATCGATCGGGAAAAAATGAGATGGAATTTCCTAAATTTCATTTCACAAAATGGCACAAATATAATGATAAGAAAATTATTATACTTAATAATGTATTCATTCACTGAATCATAGGTGTTTAAATAATAACCGACATAGTCAGGGGCGTAGCTACCGCCGTATCAGCCGTATCAATTATACGGGCCCCCCCCGGGCCACGGGGGCCCCCAACGTGCGTAAGCAAAAATTAATACTAACTTCTCAATTTTTATTCTATTTCACAAATGGCAAAAGTAAAAATACAGCAATTTCTTCAGATAGATAGATAAATGATGAATAAATATTTCTTTTAATTTTATGCATTTTTGTGCTAGTTTCCCTGGCCTTCCATGCATGTTTGATGTACCATATTTTCGAGCATAATTTCAGCTATCATAGTGCCAAATTCCAGAATCAGAAACAAAACTCGAACGACGCTATGGTCTACTTCGAATATTCACAAGTATTAAAGCTCTAGATTTAGAGACAAATTGCAGCCATCCATCTACAAAAAACCTACTTCTGAAATGCATTGTGGAAAGAGATATAGGAAAAAAAATACTGTGCGGCTGGGGTCAGGACCCTCCAGCTGCATAATTTGGATCTACTAAACTATACTGATTTAGACCACGGTTGTAGTCTCTGCTGAGCTATTTGCAGTCTTAGACTCTAAAAAAATTAGGTCTGTAGCTTCAGTATTTCCCCTTTACTGCATGTAATATTTAAATATAATAAAAAAATATTTAAGTTTGTAAATGGCTTTATTCAAGCTATAAAAACAATCATAGAAAATAAAAAAAATAAAAACGACCATCGCTGAAGATTTTTTTTCAGGAACCATATATGGGTTCGTATGCATCAAAGCTTTTAACCACTTGGACATATATGGTTTCGTATGCAAACTAACCAAACCTTATATTATCAAAGAAAATAAGTAACTAAGAAATTATATCAAATTATTGATGAAACTGAGATAAACAATTTCTCTTGTCATTGTAACATAAAAATACCATACATTTTGGGCATCTTGTTTAAGTTTTCACTGAATAAACTCGATATAATATTTGTCGAATTTTCTGCCATTCAGGCAGTGTCCAATATTGTCGATCTGCACAGATGTCAGGGGTAGCTCCTGGTGCTTTTCTGAAGCTTTTCCCATCCCCTTACTCTGAATTGGCGACCCAGGACTTGAAAACAATTATGGACTTCCCTGGCGGCTCGTTAAAGGCGACGAACCTCGTCCTAAATCATCCGTCTCAAGAATAAAATAACAACAGGGCGTTTAAATCGTATGGAGGATGTGGGGATCTCCGTGTCAGAATCGGAAGCCAAATCATCATCACTAAGGCCATTCTCAGGGATTCGGTTAGAACGCATATTATGCTCATAAAGCGCCCAGAGTCTACCTGGCCATAAAAAAAAAGAATTCTAAGCATTACGAAAAAAAATTCAGTAAATTAAACCAAAACCATATCTCTGTATTAAATAATGGTAAAAGCGTGAGTGCATATTAAACCATATCTGTCTAAGTAAAAAAGATCATGAATGCATACGAAACCAGATATGGTTCCAATATAATTGATGATAAAAAATTGTGAAATCGGGTAGAAAGTAAAAGTCTGTTACAGTACATAAAAACTAGAGGGTATGACAGATAACAAATATTTTTTTCCGATCTGAAAATCTTATCTTTTCATATTTATTTCTTTTTGCAATGTTGAGTGAGAATCACACGTGCACGCAAATGTTCGGTGACCATGCCCAGAAAAGTGAGATTAATTCCAAATGACATTTGACCATAGACGAAAAAGTTGCACTTTGATATTGCTAATGATATGACTAACAAATTTCATTAGAATTTAACTATCAGCTTTTCATATTTTTGGAAAAAAAAAATTGTTAAGATGTCAACCCATATATGGTTCCGTATGCGGTAAAGGGTTAAATAAAACGTCATTACGTTGTGTGTAAGCTGGCGTCTACGCCGCCAGCTACCACATCTAGAGCATCAAAACTACTGACCCTAGAGATGTAGTAAATGTCTCAAATTACAGATTTTGTTAAAAACTAGTCTCCAAATATTTCAGCAGTCTAGGTCTTACCGTTGTCTAGCAATTAACGATAGTAATTTTTCGCGCCAAATTATTCAAATATTGTGAGAGTGTCGTAAAAGCGCAACATTGCCAGATCGCGCAAAGACCGAACGGACGGCTCATTTTGACGTTGTTACACACAATAATCAAACTTACTCACTAGATTTAACAGTCTCACTATTTGCAAACTTATACGGTAGCGTTGTAAGTGGTATAGACATGTAGCTTGTGTTGGAGAATGTTGTAACATTTTCATAGTTTCGCATTTTGCTAGGTAGGTACTATGCTACAGACAATGCCTCAAAGCAAGAATGGGATTAATCAACAGTGTTGATTTAACCAAATATTTCGCGTTTTATTACTTCAACATCATTCAGATTCAGTAATTTTTTTCGTATATTTCCACAATGCATTTCAGAAGTAGATTTTTTGGAGATGGATGGCTGCAATTTGTCTGTAAATCTAGAGCTTTAATACTTGTGAATATTTGAAGTAGTTTCGAAGATCTCGCTTGTGTCGACTGGCGGGATATGCTCCAGCTAACACACTGTTTTTAGACCATAACGTCGTTCGAGTTTTGTCTCTAATTATGGAATTTGGCACTATGCTAGCTGAAATTATGCTCGAAAATCTGGTATATCAAACATGCATGTATCTCTTATATGGTGGCCAGGGAAACGTGCACCATTTTTTATTTACTTTTGTGAGAAATATTTACCCTTCCTAAGGGCCCCCAACCAAATTTTTATACGGGGCCCCGCCAAGGCACGCTACGCTTCTGGACATAATGCTAAAGCTTAGCATAGTATTGGTAGGCAATCACTTGTACTACTGGCGGGTCATAATACACTGAACGATATCTAAGGTCATTGACATTATACGTAAAATAAAATTGAATCTGTACCGGCAAAACTCCGGTCAGGTCTCATTTACGAATATAATTAGGTAAATATTTAACAACCTAATTAGATCTACCCAATAAGTTGTAGGTAATAATAAACATCATTATTATTATTTTACCTTTCTATATTCAGGATGCACACAGAACAAAACATTTTCATTTTGACTACCCTGTACATAATACATAAGGACCCGAATGCTAAACAATAATTTTCTCTTTACGATTAGTAAAGAGCCATAAGTACTTATTTGGAAAACAAAGATTAGACCTTGGGAATTTGGTGAAACTGCGGCGCGCGCGCGTCTCGCGACTCGCGACAGTACGTTCGGTCGAGGGGAATTGGGACACAAAGAAATTACAACCTTATTCTGCATGAGATAACGTTCATATTGAAACTTTACCAAGAAAAAATATTAATTAATGAATAATTGCTGACATTATTTGCTTAATTTGTTTCTTATAGTACTAGTTAAATTTATACGTCATAAATTAACAACTTTTGGAGTAGTTATATATTTTGGTTCTCTAAAAACTGCAAATATTCGGAACTGTTGAATTCTGCAAAGAGAATCTGCTTAATTTTCAACAGTTTATTAGCACACACAATAAACTATTCAGAATAAACTGTTAAAATATAGTTATCTATAATCTCTGGTCAGATAAGCCAAAAAATCTGTAACTTACTGAAGATCCTTTATAAATGATAATTCTGAATGATTAATTAGATTAATTTTAATTTTTTTAACTGGAATGCAAGCATTATATTATAATAGAGGCACTTTTACAAAGTTAGTTATTATGCTGTTCCACTGAAATCAAAATAAGTAGAAAATTTAATTTTTCATTTTTTTTGTACATACGCGGGAATTTAATTTGCTTAATTTGGTATATTTTAACTATAACTAACTGTATTTTATGCCATAAAGAAAGAAGTTTACAGTTATCGAATTATTTCCATTTTTAGCTAATTTGACTGGCCTAACATAGTGAGTGTAATGTGCCAAAGTTGAAACGATCTTAGTTATATAGTTCGCCAATCCACCTGCCTAACTAGATCAAATAGACGTAGTAACTCACGAGGAACTTGCTCCGTAACTAAATATAAAGGGGATGCTACTTGTAATATTATTTGTATGGCTGTTATAAGTTTGATGTTAATTTGTTGCTGATATACATATTTATATAAATATACAACATCCAGAAACAAATCAAACACTGAGAATTGTATCTGCTCATGTTTGTTTGTTTGCCCAGGGGGGTTCGAAGTACTTCGAAGCGACCCTGTACTTTGAAGACAGATTTATAACCAGTTTTCCGCGCCAACAGATTTTCCCGCAGGAATGAGATACTTTCCCGCGGTAAAAATAAGCCTATATGTTATTCTGATGTATGATTATTGCAAAGTTTCATTAAAATCCATTTAGAAGTTTTTGCGTGAAAGAGTAACAAACATACATCCTCCATACTTACAAACTTTCGCGTTTATAATATTAGTAGGTCTAGGCTACGAAGCCTTCATCATTTTCTAGATGTTGCACATTAATAAGCTATACTGCTGACTGCAGCTTCACTATCACTACATAGTATAAAACAAAGTCGCTTTCTCTGTCCCTATATCCCTATGTACGCTTAAATCTTTAAAACTACGCAACGGATTTTGATGCGGTTTTTTTCAATAGATAGAGTGACTCAAGAGGAAGGTTTATATGTATAATACATTCATAATATACTTAGGGATAACCCACAATAACTATTTTCCTGTGCGAAGCCGGAGCAGGCTGGTTTAGTATAAATAATAGACCGTCCAATAAAACTGTCAAACGTTCACAAGGGTCGGACATTCAGTTACGGTTTAAAAGTGCGCTATGACGGTACACGGAAAGCCTTTCAGCTTTCAGCGGTAGCATTACGTTACACTCCGCTCCGTACAAATCAAATTCACTCGCGAAACACGGTGAGAACTGTATGATTTTATTTCCCAGCATGGTCCAAGAAAACGAAGGTCTTGCAATTAGACCACGTGACTGACACGGCGTAACCTTAAAACACACCTTAAGCAAGTGTGAACACTATGACTAAAATATGGATAGTGAGATAGAAAAGTGTTGGTGTATTATTCAACTTTCATACATTAACGGTTGCACTTACTTACACAGATTTTTATTTATCTTTACATACATATACATACATAAAGACACGCTCTTTTTCCTAACGGGCTGAGCAGACTTTTAGTAAACTCACGGCACGGGAAGCCCAAACTAAAGGCACTTTTCTTTACTTCATTCCTTTCTTTTTTTCTTTAACGAATTGAATTGAATAATAAACAAAGTAATGTATGAACAATAATTTGTTATTCAATATTTATTTGTAGGTTTGAAGTCTAAAAACAGTTTAATTAATTAGGTAGCAAAATTAAAGCTGTTTAAATTGAAATAACTCATAAAGGCCGAAATTGTGTAGGCGTCTTCGTAAGAAAATGTTAAAGTAAATTGGGAAATGTAGGAAATTAATGAAAGCCCACCCGGGGTTGCCAAATACCTTATTTAGCTGGTTTGATCGTAAATCATAAACGTGTTGGGAGTATTTTAAATTAATTATAATATAATTACTAGCTTTCCTCTCGTGGTTCCGTTCGCACATATTTTCTTGCGGTAAAATGATCTATGTTCCCGTGACGCCGTCTATCCGTCGTCGGCAATTCGTAATTTTACAGAATGCTTCCTATAATATGCCTAACGTTGTTATTTTCTGTCATTTAGTCTTTAGTTAGTGTTGGACAAATTTCTTCGCTGGACATTTTGTATTTTGGACATTAGTCGCGCAAAGGCCTAGTATTAGTATTTTTTTCTAGTCTTGTCAGCGCTCATCAATCATTTCACTACCTAAAGGTACAAGTGAAATTTTTATAAGTATGATTTTTATGGTATCATTAGTCGTTTTCAAGTATCTAGTTCAAATGACGCATGAAAAATATCCGTGAAAATATATTGCTCGTCACGAAATTTTAAAAGTAAAATTGACCTAAATTTCCTCTCTTTAATGGCAAAAGTCGGCGCGGCCCTAATGTGCCACGAACTTGTCGAAAAAGTTTTTTTTTTTCTTAAATGCCAGAGGCAGAGGTTTGCGTTTTTTCAGCCTTCGGTAAAATTATGAAGTCCATTTTTATTGGCGTAATAAATCAAGATTCGTTTTGGATGATCATCGTGCTATTCAGATTTTTGCGTAGATAGAAGTATTTTAGCTGTAATTTGAAGAGAAAAAAAAAACTTATAGGAATACGATGCTTTGAAAGGAAATCAACAAATACCTAACCACGTTAAACTATGGAACATATTGATGATACTTTCTTCTATTATTTCGAGATCGGTACATACAATGTTAAGAAATGTATATTTACAGATAATTATACTAACTGAAAATAATAATATTGTATATTTTCTCTTTTTTGAAACTGAATTTTCTTTTAAAGAAATGTTTTACAACAGTACAATCAGTTTTGTAGCTCAACAAAATGCAGACCACAGCGTGTCGTACAAATTACGAGACCAGTATATCAGGGCCTGGTTCTGTCGCCAGCAACAACCGGATTTATGGCTTCATAAACTTCCAGCTCCAGTTCTGTTCTGCTGCTGATATCCTGGTTGTTAACAAGGAAAAATGTTGCTCAAGATAAGAAGTCTTAATGAGACTTTAAAAAACCTTTACTGTTCCGTTGCGAATATAAAATAAGCATGTCAAAAAATCCTATTTTAAAATTACAATTCATAATATATTTTTTAAAACCATCAAAAGTAGTCTTCACCGGAAAAGTAGCACCAAATTATAATATAAAAATGAATCGCAAAATGTGTTGGTAAGCGCATAACTCAACAACGCCTGGACCAATTTTACCAATTCTTTTTTTAAAATTTTTGTTTAAGTCCAAGGATGGTTCCTACGGAGAGAAATTAAAAAAAACTTCATTCCCACGGGAAAAAAATTTAACGCGAGCGGAGCCGCGGGGCGGAAAGCTAGTTACTTATATTTATTGCCCCGAAGTAAGCTGATGAAAGAACTTATCTATTTTTGGTGTATACCTAAAGGTAACGTTCATACTAAATCGATCTTCGCTTGATTAGTTCTCTGAAGAAATGTGTTCACTAGAATGGAAAACGAAATCTGGTTCTTATTTCAACAACTCCATAGTATTTGACCATATTTATTGGTGATTGCTTCGTTTTCTTTCGTAAAGATGTAAAGGTCACTGTCCGACTTCACACACATCCCTTCGACGTCATCATTACAAAAGGATTGTTATAAAAAATGGCGATTTAGGTTTTAGACGACATCATGGGGAAGTTTAAACCTAAAAAGAATACTATATACCCCTTGAGAGAATATTGCATTCCCTTTTAGTTGTACGTATGCCAGCTAAGTTGGTTCTTAAGATTTAATATATACGCAAGAAGAATAATATACTTATTTCATTGATAAAAACTGCTTATATATTTTACGATCGAACTCGAGAATTTACGATAAAGCGTCAACGAAGCTGAACGACAAATTACGAAGATTAACTTTTTATATCCTTTTGATATTTTGCAAGTGTTAAGGATTACTCTTTTTATGCGAACTGTGAGTCCAAAGAGCTGGTTGAAATGATTTTTATTGTCAGAGTCAAGCTTGGCCGGTCGACAACTTGCTACCGTGTAAATGTTCTAGTAGGTACCAAATAATATAGTAGGTAAATACAACTACGCTTACCCAAACTGCATCTGCGTCGAATTTAGTGCACTTTCACGTCTTTTCTTCAATATTTCTTCAATAATTTTCATTATCCGCAGAAAAATGACAAGGCAGCGCGCGCGGCAAACGCAAAAGTGTCATCTTCTTCTTGCGTTTTGTTTTTGCAGTCCCAGCCCCAAGTTAAGGAGTGAGGGAGGGAATATATACAATATACTAGTGTTTTATTTTATTTATTAAATAAACAGATAAAATAAATAAAATAAAATAAATACTATGTGTTATAGTGAGAGTGCATGATGTATTGGTGTCGCGCATCCGACAGCAAAACGTAGTGCAAGCACCGCGATTTAGCGGCAAATTCAAATATTCAAACAGGGCACTCCATTTGAACAAGAGTTCCTCTTAAAATGCAATTTTTCTTCAAAATACGTCCAAGATAAAGAGTCAGACGACTGTGTTTTAGTAGAGATTCTTACATTTTCCCCGTTTTTTTTATTTAGTTGTGTTTTTACCTATATCTTTGTAATCAACATGGAATGCAATGAAAAATATTTGATCCCTACTGAGTGAGTACCAATGACAGTTTGATTTTTGAATGTATAATGCAAGTACTTGTTTGGTTCGATAAATCTGACGGTGAATAAAACGCACACACATAGAAATAAATTCCCTGAAGTCAAATCTGTCAAAAAAGGTGAAAATAGTAATCATAAAGTATACCTCAATAAAATCAAACAAACACCATACGAAGACACTAATTCAGTTGAGGCTAGGCGAGAACATATATATGAATTGATTAACGCTTTACTCTATCACAGCATTAGCGCCAGTAATAGCCATATCCACAGATATTGGCCAATATTGGCTAGTATCGTTCGCAGTCTATTGCTATTAGCATTTAGATCCATTCCCCTTTTATCTGTATTCCATATCCCATCGACAGTAGTGGTATCGATTCCCGGCTACTCTTCCAATTAGAATGGTAATTGAGGACTACGATAGAAATATCGAATGATACTTTTCATTGAATAGTTTTTACGATTATTGTACCCAAATTGATATTAGTTTGAAATACATAAAGGTTGCAAAACACAACTTGCTTATATTCAGCATTGAGATACAACCCATACTGAAAATTTCACAAAATGAGGTTGGTGATTCTGAAGGCGTACTAGCAAGATCTCGAACGTTTTCTTCAGAACCAAGAACAAGGAAGACCCTCTTGGTAAACTTGTGCCACTCTGCATCAGATCAAATGTGAACACGTCTTCGATTTAAAAAAAATACCGTCGCAGCAGTACATTATTATCATCGACGTATAATCGGACGCGTACTATAAATATACCGCTAATGCGCTTAATCGCGATGCATACCATAATGGAGGAGCATGCCCAGCAGTGGGAACCGAAATAGGCCACCAAAAAACTATAAATTCCTCTCCATAATCTAGCGTGTCGATGGCCAGTTAGTGTTCCACATGTTCCAAAAATTTTCAGCCAGTATTAAAAGACTCGGTCAGTATGGAAGTGACAATGGACAAGCAGTTTATTGAACCTAGTAAAAACAGCTGACCAGTGCGGTTCGATAAGCGACAAGTGATGCGTGACATACGACAACCGCCACACGCGCATGTTTGAACTGTGAATAATGACACCCACGCTAGGTGAGGCCGCCGGCCGTGCTAGAGGTTATCGTATCATTTGTGAAGTTCAGTAAGAAATTATTTCAAGAAGCGCAGTAGATGCTATGCTATCATAAGTAATAAATTCTCCTTGGTCCGGAGTCCGGTATACTCTTGCTAGAGTAGTCGACGCCACTGTGAATCACGAACAGTGATGATTTTTCTTATTTGTTATTAGATTGCGTTTGACCACTGTCTCACCTGGTCCTTTGTATCCTATGATCCTGGTAATATGGCGCCATTCCTCGCGGACTGCAATTTTCCGGGTGCATTTGTAAACGGACTACCTACTTAATTGGGGCCTTGATCCGCTTCCCCATCAAGTCCGGTGAAGCTTGATCCGTCGTACTTTTTGGACTCAAGCATAGGATAGGTCAATAAAAAAAAATCGGTCCTTGATCTGGTCTGTCCATTTCGGTGCTCTAATACGAGGCCAGATCCCTTCAACTTTTCCCTGCACTGCGGGACTTACAATGTAATAGATAACACATCACAAATTAGTGCCGATTCGGTCCACGATGTGTACGTCTAGTATAGTCATCGTACGTCCATTCCCGAATTGAGAAATATTACTAGACTTTCGTTTGTTCGGAGTTCATGCTTAAAGATATTGGTTGGCTGACAAATGACCATAACGTACTTACTAGTCATTTATCTGAGTGATATGAATTTTATAAAGATAAGGCACGTATTCTTTAATTTGTTGGTCTAGCTAATCCATGTTTCTACTGTTCTTATATGTATAAAATTCTCCGGTGTCAAAATGTTTATTATAATAATATGTTAATTCCTTGGAAAACAAATGGAAAGTAGGCGAGATTTGATAGCTATTTACAAAAAAAAGGCTTGGTGTCATTTGGAAACGCACCCTTTTTAGCTTAAAATAACACAAAGTTATGTTGATACTCAAAAACATTTGTCACATTTGGTTTCAATTTAAAACATAATACATTTTGTACGTCAAATCTTCATTATATAAAAGTCCTCGCCGACCGTATCGGCACCTGAGCAATATTTCCATTTAATGAGGGTATCTGGCAACTCTAATATATCTTCAGAGATACCGAAGGTAAGTCTTGGAGCGTTATTTGTAACAATTTGGGGAGTAAACGGGTATTTTGTAGGGTTGTAAGGACAACCGAGAGAAGTTATGAAGTATCTAAACATTATCTTAAGCAATTTGTTCATAGCTTGAGCACAGGCAGATGCATCGATTTAAAAACATACATTATCTGTTGAAATAGTAATCTAGATGTACTAATAAAATTAAAATAAGTAGATTTGGTATCAATATGGAAAACAAAATTGGAAAATGTTTCGTAATCGATTTTTTTTTAAATTACGTTTATTTCTGAATTGAACAAATATTAAAATCACCAATTGCTTCAAGTTTAAAATAATCACCATTGACATAATATCGCTGATGATAGACTTAGATAATCACTCTGTTAAGCAAATCTAAAATCCAGTAGTGTAAAAAAAGAATTACCTTAGCAAATGTTCCAAAAAAAATTCACAGAAGACAAAGCCGCGGTACATTAATAACACTTTGAGAAAACAATGGCCACTCCATCGCCTTTTGTTTTAATTGAGCTGCCGGCTGCTTTTAAAGACTCCATTTGTTCCGCTCATTACAGTAAAATTGATTTCCAATTGTATAAATTTTTCGAATTCTAATTTATGAGAAAAGTTTGTCCGTTTGCATTCATGATAATTCTGAATTTATGAATGAAATGTTTGAACATGACCCCTTAATGATCAAATTTCAATTTAGAGTATTAATTCAATACATTTAACCTATTATATTATTATTAAGCAGCTTCTGTTATTCTCTATTGCGGGTGCGGTACTTACTTTAAAATTTATCATTTACTGTCTCACTATCCTACCGTCTTTTTGTAAATAATTTTATTTGTTTGTGCTGCATCCGTAAATAAACGTTATGTCTATGTCTATGTCTATTTTGTTTTGACGCTGTTGACTTAGTTTCATTGCATCCATATGAAGTCGGTTAATTAGTATGATTGATATGTTATTGTATACAGTTATATTCAGATCGGTACAGCATACATTATGGGTTGGAAGTATATTTGCACGTGTCATTGTTAATTAGGTTTAGGACAAGTTACTTGATAATATTTGGCGAACACTGCTTTAAATGTGTTTTGAGCTATATTAAACTTTCAAGAGCAGACTTCTTTACTTGGATATATCCTACGTATTAGCACTTATTTTCTTTAATAACTTGCCAGTCGAAGTTTTTCCCATTTTAAATCCATATTTCGACTGTTACATAGTATGGCCCGGATAGCCAAGGAGATACGGGGTCGTCGAGTCCCTAGTCTGAGAAAAGTGTTTTACATTTCTCGCGTCGATTTAAAAATAATAACATACGCTGACCGTATCTATCCGAAAAGTTAATATATAATTTGTTTCATGTGCGACTTAATATACATCTTGTTTGTTCCTTCTGTTATCCATCTACATTTACGTTTTACACAATCAGTTCAGCTTATCTGTACTTGTACACTTTGTTTTACAGTCAGACAAAGTAGAGTATTAGTAGTTTATTGGTGTCGATTCGGTGTTGGCCAATGCACTAATCTTAACTAAAATTTAACTAAAATTTAGTTAAGATGTGTCAGATGACACATTTAGCTATTCGGAACGCACGACTTAACTTAATTTTGTATGGAATCTGACAGGACTAAAAATAAGTTGAACTAACGCCATTTAGCTATTCGGGAACGACCATTCATCTGTCATTTTTAGTTCGTTATCTGTCATTTTTAGGTGTTTTGAACTTAAAATGGCCTTAATTTAGTTCAGTTTTTTTAGGTGTAGACTTAATATATTTTGTAAGTTTTGAGGTTAACAAACTAGGAAATCGGGAAAAAATTAAATAGTGATGAGTTGCTTCAGCCAATCTTCTTTCGTTAATCCTGAATATTTACTGAATAGCTCATCCTCAGTCAGGTCAGCGGGGTCGGTCGAGTCTTTCAGCTAAAAACTCCATAAATCGTACAAGCAAGAGCATGCTAAGCAGATAACTTTGGATTTTGCACCTTTCTTATGTCCATCGAATAAGGAACAGAATCGCAATCGCGTTGGCCCTGCTTAACCTTCACTTAACAGTACGTACAGAAGCCAGCACATGCAGTTGGACACTTGCACTACGAAATTCACCCCTACCGCTACGGAATACGGGCGCTCTCAAGGTCATAATGTCCAGCCGCATGTGCTGCTTACTGTACAACAAATCGACCATAAGTTCTATTTTGCTATTTCGTTTTTGTTATACGCAGAAAAAATATAACTTTCAAATTTCCGAAACTAAAACGGAACGTAACACATACTAAGTTGCGTTTCGTTGCGCGTGCGTTCGATTCACTAACGTTCACTTTATCGCGGATTGAGGTTGCATGACTTTATACCTTTGCCTTTCTGTTCAAAAAAAACATTGCAGGAGCGTGCACAGAGCGAGATAATGTGTATCCGAACGTTAATCGTGTCAAGATTTGTTAAGTCCTGTCAAAAATGAACTAAAATTAGTTAAGATAAGGCGGGTGCAATACCGAATTAGCCCCATTATTATACTTATTTAAGCCAGAATAAGAGTTCTTTATGTAGTTTGTTCCGTATTTTGTCAAACACATTCGCACTTTTACTTTATATAGATGACCTCATATTGTTTTCCCCTGTAGAACCCCTTCTTTAGATTAATCGCATGAATTCATGTTAAATCATCGTCGGTCGTCGTCATCATTGTTAGCATCAGGTGCCGTGAAATTTTTATTAAACTTTTATTTGTTCTAAGACTACATACGGTTGCATAATATAACCGTAAATGTGTCTCTTGCTAAAAATATCCTCACCGGTTTTTTCTTCACAATCTCTTTTCATACTTTCACCAATTTAAATGTCATAGTTCAACAAACGATTCATAAGGGCACTCTAAAGAGTTTGCTCCTTTAGAGGCTTCGCCAGAATTTATCTTGAGGGGGCATGAAAATTCAAAAAGATATAATTGCTTGTACTTAAAAACAATTAATAAGCTGAATCACTTCTCAGTTCGTAATACTAAAAATAGCTTTTTATATTTAATCATATTAAAGTCAAATAACAGTATCTTAATACTTTAGTCCGAAAGTAAACATATCTTTGTTCCTATTCTATCTTACTTAGTTTTTATGACTTCATCGTTCACGCCGAGATTCTGTTTTATCCTCCTCACCAAAATAAATATATTGCGGTTATTTTAGTGACCCATTGTTCTAAGAGGATACAACATTCTTTATGAAGCAGTTTATTTAAATGAGTATTTTTATCTTAATAAAAATGCTAAATAATCATTGCAGCTGATTCTTTTTTGTAACTGCTGTGAAAATGTAATTTTTGGCGATGATGGTAGATTTGATATCTTAATTTTAATAGTACTTTAGCAACAGGAATGAATTATGTGCAAAGATGTATTTATTGTAAGATAGTCGTGTTGTAAATTTCGTAACCATAAAGGGCTTGTGTTAATTGATGGTTTGAGGATTAGACCTTTTAGACCCTTTATGAGCTCAAGGAAAAAGTTTCTTTGTCAAGCATTTAATATCGTTGACATTAAAAGCTATTCAACCTATTCTATTTTAATATCTTTGTACAAACTGTAATTTGGTCAAATTTTAGCAGCTTGACGACTCCCACGATTATTTTTACAAGACGTTGCGATGACGTCAGAGCGTCGGACAATAATATGATGAGTACCACAAGGTCGCGCAACCGGCCCCGTATACCTGTTTGAAGTGAAGTTGTGAATGCCTTGGGTTGTTTTGTTCCATACCGAGTGGAAATGTGGATGGAATTCCTGTGCTAAAATTGTGGCTTGTGGAATTGAAACGTGAGGTGAAGGTACTAAATTGTTGAGAGTATTGATGGTTTCTTTGCAGTTGTTTAAAGATGTGTTATTTTAGACGAAATTGAGTAAAAAGCTAGGTCATGAACATGAGTCATGAGCATTCTTATCGATGTTAAAAGTTTATGTTGAAACTCCAATGTTTATTGCTTAGCTAGTATTTCGCAGTCATGTCACATTTAAAGAACGTCTTTTTACCCGATCGGATACATTTCCTATAAAAGATAAATAAAATTGGCTGTCGGAAGATAGACGTTTTATAGCGTAACATTTGCGCCAGTAACGACATGATCAAATCGTAAAAAAGCTCTAAAGTGAAGAAAATGTTTCTGGGGACGATGTATAAATCATGCAATGTGTAGTTTTTAAGGGTGATTACTGAATATTATAGTTAATCAGAACATATTTCAAAAGGGCTAACATAATCAGACATTATATAAAAGTTGACAATGCACATTGAACGATTTAACGTGTAACCTTGAGTTTTATCTCAGGCATTCACTCTGTAAGGGCGTTAAATATAGAAACATGATTCTGAAATTCGTAAACATATCGACGATGATGACGAACAGTATCGAAAAGCATTATTCAGTGATTCAATTTCATAATATATATTTTGAAACTATTCAAAAGCTATTAAAAATAATGTAAATAAAAATAACCACAAAAAATTACTAAGTAATTTAGCAAAATGAATTTAACCTTTTGAAGAGGGTTAAAATAACGTTTTTTATACGTTTAGGTACTCTTGCTTGAAAATGTTTAAAAGTTACTTTCGTTATGATCCAGCCAGTTCTGCTAAAAAACACAAGAGACCTACCTAATGTTTAATTTACTACATTTTTTAAATTAACAGCAACAAAAATTATACCTAAATTTTATTTAAACTTTTGTATTTTTAAGTTGGAAACCTTATTATTTTTATACGCCAATATTCAAATTCTGCGTGCAAATTATAATAAAATTTTCTAATCAATCCCCCGTTGTTCCGTATGACATGGGTAGCTTCAGAAATAAACAGAATGTTATTGTCTTAACAAAAACAATTGGACCAGATTCTGTTGTTCACCTGACAACAGCAAGTCTCCAAATCTCTTATGAAATCTGAGGTTCTTTGTGCTGAGGTCACACGCGTACTAGCTTTGGGTTTCTAGGAATTGTGAAGACAATTTCAAGAGAGGGCACACAGATTCATGTTCTGATAGTACCAATATTCAAATACAGGATAAAAAGAATTTCTTTTGTTTTAATATTTTAGTATCATCGTTTTACCATGGGTTGAGTGTTGAACATTCTTAGATTTTCGCGGTTGTTAATTGCACTCACACACATTTTCACGGGCTTTCTCCACGATTTATAGATAAATGGAGTACCTATCTACAAAACACATTGTAGATACTCTTTAACTGTCTTTCTGTATCTATGTGAAACAGTAAGGTAATAGAGCATTAACTGACTTTACAATAGAAAAAACAAACATGTCATATCATAAAGTGACCGTCTTCTGAAACGAACATCTCTGCAATCCGAAAATGGTACCTTCCGAACTTATTTGTTAATCACGTCGTCATTCCAAAACAAACCCAAACAGATAGTACATTATCTCGTTATTCCAAAGAACTTGTCCACCTTTGTCACTCCTCGTTAGGAGGTGATTAGGGTACGACATATACAAAATCTGACTCGGAAAGTAAGGTAACAGTTTCAGTACTTTTTGGAATTTAGAAACAATTCCAACTGGCCAGTTCTGAGATCCTTACGGTTATTTTTATGTCATTTTGTACACCTGTATAATGCTTTTTGAAGTTTCTGTACTTTTTCAAAGGAACAATAATAATTCAAACTGGCCAGTCCTCCTTAGATTTTTAAGGTCCTTTTAAAGTAATTTTGCGCTTGTTTGATGTTTCTTTAGATATTTCAACGACTACATCAGCGCATTAGTGGACTTCTGTAGGGCTACTATAGAAATGCGAGAGGCTCGAAAAGGTATCAAGATTCAAGATGCAACATACTGACAGAACCACTATGACTCTTATGTTCTCTCGAGCTTCATCGCAAGTTGCATTATTTACTGATTGTTGCACTGGTGAATGCTGACCATCTCCTGGTTTTGGCACCTTCGATCGTATTTCATGACTTCCATAGGAACAGTTGGATTAATTATGAGTAAGAAACCATACAATATGTGAAATGGGAAACGATACGATACCAGCCTAATACAGAGCAATCAAATTGTAGGTAGATGCTACAAGACCCTACAACTTAGTCGAAGTAATTTAAGCCCCAATGAGAAGTAATCTGTTGCAAATTACTGGGTAACAATCTTCTTGGAATCGCTGTAGGCTGAGTTGGGTCTGAGGATATTTTGGTTACATCATCAAGATTAGTGTGTCTAGATATTCCTGTATTAAGAATAGGATAGGCTGTGTGTCTATCTCACTCGGTGATTATATTATGTTATGAAATTATGTTGTGCAATAATAGGTCCAAGAGACATTCATTCATTCATCTCGTTATTTTTTTAAATATATTAACATTATTTTGATTCAATTGATTGTGCTTTCATTGGATGAGGTTATGTTTATAATATTTTTTATTCAATAATGAGAGATGAGTTTGGTTGATTAAATAGGAGCTAAACGGTTATTTTGATGTTTTCGGTATACCTACTTAATCCGACTTCAAGTGAATTTTTGAACTCACCACAAAGCCACATATTTATTGTTGACTGTCTTCTTCAACTGACACATATTTCTACTGAGATTGTCGTTTAGTCATATCCATAAGACATTTCATGAATCACAGCTTGAAAATATTCATTATTCGTATAACGATTATAGACGAAAACTCGTAGAAACTTCTAGATAACTAAGTACAGTCTGGCTATTATGCAAATGCTCTCTTTCGCGTCTGGTGCCAAAATCTATTCTTAAAAAGCAGTTTTAATACTGACTTTGATTTTTAACAAAGGGGATCGCTCACTGCATTCTTTGGAAAATGCCGACTGAGGAATTCTTTAAAACTCGTGGAATATTAAAATTGAATATCTCTTTTTTTCTGTTTAGACTTTTATACGCCCACTCGGGTTTATGAAAGGTAAATGAAGAAAGCTTTGTTGTTTAACCCTTCTCAGCAATCATGCTGTGTGAGCTATAATCAATATTCTTGTTCTTCTATCTTTTAACAAATAAATTATACTTCTTAAATCGTATACAATAAGTAAACTTGTATTAGCAACAGTCCTCGAAACTATTGATACGATTTTGTCACGCAATTGACAATTGTCCACAATTATGATTGCCATGCAAACCAAGAAATGGGGCGTCGATCGCGCCGGGCAATTTTCCGAGGTCTGTCATTATGAGCGCGACAGCGGCGTTGCAGTCACAACGACGAAACAGCGCGGTTGCATCAGTCTTGGCATTTATATTTGATAGCAACAGCTCAAAAAAAAAGAAACTAAAAGAGGCGGGAAAAGGCAGCGGCTCTGTAGTACTTTTTTAATGACCTAGACTTAGTAACAAAATCTACGTAATCTTCACCGGATTTGTCGCACAGACTCTAAAATACGTAAATAATGATATTCGCAAAATACTAGATGTTTTTTGATACTGGTCTATTGCGTATCTTGCACTATGCCGGCTAATACTATCATAATATAGAGTGTAAATAATAGCACAATATTTTAAGGGAGGAACCTTATTCTTATTATTCCTAATTCTATTTTTCATACCAAGTAGTCGGACACGTGACTTCTGTGACTGTATGGCAAAACCCAAAAGTTGTTAAATCAAAGTAAACAATACGCACTTATTATTTATTTTTCTCTTAACAAGCAATATCTTAACACTTCCTAGAACTTTAGTACTAATTGCAACAAGGAAGTATTTTTTTGCGTAAAGCACCCAGTAGCAAGCAATGCGTTGCAGATACAAGTGTATTTCTTCATAAGGACATGTTGCAAGTTAAGTCCGTCGTGATTAGCAATAAGTGTCGCATGCGCTTAATTGCAGTTGGCAATTTATGTGCTTTATCGCATTGAGTTTTTATTTTTCTCTTGAATTTAGGTAAACTTTTGTAGGTCACGATTAGTATATTTTCTTTAGTGTCACAATAATTCTGACACCAGGGTTTGTGAGGTAGGTTAACCTAGAAATCCACAAGATAAGCAAGCATTCGTATTTCTTTTTCAATCTACCATTAAAAATAATATAAATACACTTCACGGTTGCATAGAGTAGTTTAATATTTTTTAATTTAAAGACACATAGTTTATGTTTCAAAATAATAAAATTGCGTCAAAAAAAAATACACTTCTCATCAAAAAAATCGAAACACCTTGCAAACAAACTTAGTACGGAAGTGTTTCGATTTTTTTGATGAGAAGTATATATAAAAGGCTATAGTATATTAATCAGCATTGATCAACAGCATATAAAAATAAAAGAGTTTTTTATGGCACTATTTATTCTTAGTGCATAAAAGAAGTTTTATAACATTATTATCTTTCCATTTTTTAATTGCCTGTTTAAATTAATACGAGTACCTATAATACAAAAACTTGCAAAAACTTTTAAAGTGTATAAAAACCCGTATCTTTTTGAAACGAAAAACATGGAAATACGAAAAGCACGGAAACACTTGAAAACAATTCGCAACTCCCTCAACCCCACTTAGTAACTTGTCAGTCTTGACGCGTGACGAAAAGGGATAAGAGTTTTACAAATAATAGGAATCAACCCGGGAATTTTACACAATTGATCATTGTGTTAAATCCCATATTTTCTTGAAATTTCTGCTATATCGGCCGAACATCTTTTTCTTACTAAAATAATTTTTGAACGGAGAATTTTCTCTAGAAGCCACAATTTACATATTATGATGGATCAGATAATGCTCATTTCTCCACCACATCACAGAATACCAAATAGTGACCACATATAAAGTATACAACGCAATTATTATTTGTTACTTTTCATACAAAATGATCAGCTATGGCCATTGGCCAGTGGCTAAGTCAATTTTTACGAAAAGTAAAAAAAAATGCGATTTCAGAAAACTTCCAGAACAAAAGTTGTTCAGTATAATGAGATTAGTTATCATCACCCAAGAGGTTTTTTGTTAATTAATTATTTATTTTTTAAATATAATATATTTTTGATATAGTTAGATTAACCATTCGCTTGTTTGGTTTGAATTGACCTTATACAAGTAAAATGTGATCTAAGTCCATGCAATTATGATAAAAATCCTACAAAAATCTCTTCAGGATCAGACAAATGCTATGGCCAATGATGATAGATTATAAAAAATATTATAATGTTACACAGAAGAGACCAGTTGGTAACGCAATCAATTCCGTTAATATTAAAAACTGGGCGGTAGAAGTGAAATTCACCCTGATTGATGTAGTAGCGAAGAAAATAATAGAATATACTTGAAACATGAATGTATGAAGTACATGGGTGAAACCACCAACAATCACCACCAACAATCAACACCAACAATCTTTTGAAGCGGTGGAAAGGAATTTAAGCAGCGCACTGAGTTCTCTTAGTTGCTATTACGAACAAAATTCCTTGAAACCGAACCCTTCAAAGACCCAATCTTGCTCTTTCCACCTTAGAAATCGTGAAGCTCGGCGGACTCTAAACATCAGCTGGCGTGGTGAGCCCATTGCCCACTGCTCCACTCCAAGGTACCTTGGTGTTACCCTGGATAGATCGCTCTCTTATAAGCAGCACTGCGTAAACACCAGGCAGAAGGTGGGTACCCGCAACAACTTACTACGCCGACTCACGTCCACCAAATGGGGAGCCTCACCGAAAGTCTTGCGGATGACTGGTCTAGCTCTCTCTTTTTCGGCAGCTGAATATGCCAGCCCCGTGTGGAGCAGGTCAGCACACGCGAAGCTGGTGGATACAGCTCTGAATGACACGTGCCGGATTATAACAGGCTGTCTGAAACCTACCCCTGTAGGAAAGCTGTATCCCCTAGCTGGTGTTGCCCCGCCAGATGTTCGCAGAGATGTAGCCGCTTCTCTGGAGCGCTCCAAACAAGAAAACGACATCAGGCACCCCTTACATCTCCACTTACCGGTTCCCCAACGCCTAAAAAGCCGACACAGCTTCTTTAAAGAAGTATCTCCACTGCACGGAGAACCCGCCAAAACCAGACAAAAAATCTGGGAAGAGAGATACCCCACATGTCCACCCATCCCTTTATCTGAGTCCCTACCGCCAGGACATAACCTGCCATGGCCGACATGGAAGTCTCTAAACAGACTTCGGACCCAAGTCGGCCGAAGCAAGGAGAACTTGTGTCGGTGGGGCTACGGCTCTGAGATGGCTTGCCTGTGTGGTGTCTCTCCCCAGACCATGGCACACCTAATGGCCTGCCCAGCGTGCCCTGCTACCTGTACGCTCGAGGATCTCTACGCCGCCACAGATAACGCTATATCTGTGGCGGAGTACTGGTCCTCGCAAATTTAACCGCTGAGTCGACTCGCAAAGAAGAAGATGGGTGAAACAAGTCAAATCAATCATATTGGAGCTTTCCCTGGCAGTTCCATTTCGGACGACAAAACGTCTGTCTTAACAATGATTGATAACAAAATAATTTAGACTTGGGGAGTGAGGCCGCTGTAACCAACTTTATTGACTAAAGCCTTTTTATTATTTTATGATTGATTAATTATTTTTTTCAAATTCTTTGTTCTTTAGAATCTGGGACCTAACTAAGCTACTACAGGACGATTTTTATTGTAGTGTGCTCCATTTCGTGAGAGAGCGTCGGGTAGCTAGTAGTTTATATTCACACTTCGTAGGTATAGAATAGAGCCTACTACATCATTTGTAATTTTTTAAAGTTAATTACAAAACTTGTACGTACTGTACTTACTACGTATTGAAATACAAACTTTACCAAGCTAAGTGACATGACGATCTCTACACAAACGATAAAGGAAAGAAAACTTAGAACTTGTTCAGGAATAATTTATAAAGAACCCTTTGATTAAAAAATCGCCATAGAATACAGTCTTTCTTTTTTTCAGTACTCGTACGTCATTGAATACATTACTGTCTAGGGTAGGGTGCATGCAATGCGTTTTTCAAGTGCCTCTCGTGATTTTAATGATGTTGTGTTGGCGCAGATTGCCGTAGATAGAAATGGCATATCTAGTACCATTGCATAGCATAACATATTGTCGCAGTACCGAGTCGGAACAACCCCGTTATCAGCGCGTCGCAGGCTTGGAACAAGGCCGGGGATTACTTCCCCTCACGGTATTTTTCATCGTTAACGGCATGTTTTGTTTGTAAATAAAGTTTTGCACATACTCCTCTGTGAATGGAGTTGTCTTTTATATTCTTCTTGCTTACAGCCCTGCGGTTTCGTCTACTTTGTTAAAATTTTCTGTGAAAATAGCCTATGTTAATCAAATTGTTATCGTCATCCGTTTTGGCGTGATACTGACATACTAATAATAAGGAGCTAAAATGTAATGTGAATCTGTCGAATTATTTTTTTCCAAACAATTTTAGTTGATTTATCATGTTAAGAATGAGCCTGATTTTCACACTTTTCCACACCAATTGTCATAAAATGTGTTTTAAGAGTTTGTCACGAGAAGATGTAAACTTCTAAGTGTACCTACACATTTTTGTAGGACAGCAAGTAATTATCCTTAAACTTGGTCTATCATCAAAATATTTATTTAGTTAGTAGCAGAAGCGCATCGTATACCAACAAACTTCCCATACGGGCTAAATTCTTGCTTCACTTTAAAAATACGTGTACATTATTCATTCGCTCAAAACAGACTCCGTTTTGTTAATGGAAAACCCGGTGGATCCTAATCAGAGGTGATCCTTTTGTTTTGCTTCAGAGCGTGCCGAACAAATATTGTTTCTGTTTAAATTACGTTAAGGTCGTATTCTGATTCATTTGTTTTGTGTTAAATTGTATTCGTCGTGTTTGTAAAGACTTACTTTTATTCTTCGGTTTGTTTCGGAAGTACAATACATATAGCCAACAATTTAATTTTTATTCTGAAAATGCTCATTTTTTTTCCTGAAAAATAATGGAAAAGTCTACCGCCTTTTCTACACATACAGTGAATAAAACTGGAAACCCTATCTTATACTTACACCGCGGGTGTTTTGTTTTACTGACTGAATAGCATAGTCAAGTTCTAAAATTTGGCGGCCTCGTAGCCAAGTTGGTAGTACGTCTGTCTCCGAAGCACAACGTCGCGGGTTCGAATCCCGCCCAGGGCAAACATTTGTGTGATGAGCGCTTGTGTTTGCCTTGTGTGTGGATGTTGTACATTTATATATGTATGTATATCAGCTGCCTGACACCCATAGTACAGGCCTTGCCTAGTTTGGGGTCAGATAGCCGTGTGTGAGATAAAAAAAACGAAAATTGAAAAACAACGAAATGACATTACGGAGAGACGAAAAATAAAAAATAGGACGAAAGCCATGAATATCTTTACGGAATCAGATTGTTTTCATAACACATTCGCTAGGGAAGTATGGTTCGTTTCCAGATGACGTTTGTTTTTTCTTGAGTTCTCCTGACACTGACCCGGTTTCCTGATCTGTTTTTTGTTAGAACACGCTTAAACAGATTAAAGTAAACCTATTGTCTGAAGGATATATAGGTCGATACGTTGTTTTGGTTTTGTGCGATAATTCCATTAGAACTTATGTGCAGTTCTGTGGTGCAGTTCGAATCCGTAACGTATAACGTATTGAATACCTAATATTTTTTAAATATTAGCAGCTTATTTTATCATACAATTTAGTTTTTGCATAAAGACACACACACACACACGTTCTATAACGGGGTGGTTAGAGTTTTAATAAGCTCACAAGGAGCCAAAACTACATACAACTATCTTTAGCAAAGGCATACCTAACGCATTTAAAATTCTACAGGGACCAATGTCGAATGGACTCTTAAATCTGATTTTAAGCGATTATGAATTAATCGCTAAAAACGAAAAGGACTATTTTAATTTTATTTATTTTTTATTATAAGATCGCTTCTAACCATATAGGTGGTAATTTTGGAAACTGTTAAACCAATTAGTTAAATGGGTCGTTCTAATCACAGGTTCTAATCGCTCGAAAGTAGTTTTCTTGTTCGACAATTGGCGTAAACAGAAAGATCTAGTTCAAAGTGCTCTGTTATTATTACTGACACATCAACATAAGCAGACTGAGATATATTTGTTTCTGTTTCATCGTTTTAAAATACATTAAGAAAATTTAAAGTCCGACCGAAAAAAATATTCTTGCCATTTTGCGGAAATTTAATGCGACCAATTTTACACTGTGAAATTGATGTAACAGAAACTTAAAACGAATATGGTTAGGCTTAGGAAAATAGTTTGTTTGGTTGGTTAAACTACTTTGTCTTTGGGCTTAAAAATACTAAGTGGCTTTCCACTATCAAACTTTGTCTAATATTGCTTCTGCAGTCTGCTACTTTAATATTTATAACAGTCCAGTTACAAAACCTTCTCTTCTCACGCTCGGGAATGGGGATCGCAGTTGTTAGTTACACAGGTGAGCCCTGATGGACGCTGTTCATTCCCTGAGTCTGTCACCCCGTACGATATCAAAGGGAGTTAGTTTGGTCCCTTACAGAGTACACATATATACATTATACGTACATACATGTATTATGTCGTAAACTGGATGTATTTATGTCGTCGTGAGCTCCGCGAGGGTGTGTGTTTACGGTGTGCACACAGCCTATAACGCGGTACGGTCAAGTGCAGGGTAAGTTGAACACACGCATTGCGATTCTCTCCCTTGTTCAACGGATATAAGAACGGTGCAAAGTCTAAAGTGTTCTGCTTGGCGTGCTCTTGTCTGTACGCTTTAAACTGCGCCTCGGACTATTTACGGCAAATTGATTTCTGTTATACAGCGATGTAAAACTGTTGTTTTCTAGGTCGAACTTAATAGAATAAACTTTATTGCGCATAAGGATTGAAAATAGCGTCATATACAGGATTTGCGATCTTATTGCTTTTAAATTATAAAAGCAATTAAATTTAATCGCAATTCTGCAATAATTTACTATCTAAGTATCTACTATATAAAAATAAGTCGGGTTTTCCTTCCTGACGCTATAACTCCAGAACGCACGAACCGATTTCCACGGTTTTGCATTCGTTGGAAAGGTCTCGGGCTCCGTGAGGTTTATAGCAAAGAAAATTCAGGAACTGTTAACGCGGTCGAAGCCGCGGCGGAAGGCTAGTTACTTATATATTTTGCTTTATAAGTTTCAGCGTCGTCACGTCAACATAAATAAATAAATAATAGTATATGTGGGGACATCTTACACACGGCCATCTGACCCCGAACTAGGCAAAGCCTGTACTATGGGTGTCAGACAGCTGATATATATACAAAAAACTATAAATATACAATATCCAGTCGCAAGACAATTAAACTTTTTACGTTCTAGTTAAAGCGATAGACGAAAATTGGTTCAATTAGTGAGGCATTCATCCCAATTGATCGTACTGTTAAATGCTTAAAAAAACATAAATTTTAAGTATTTAGTATCGAAAATTCAATGGTAGTTCATGGTGGTTCATGCTAAGATAATTGTTTGTTTAGGTCAAGAGTACGATTAGTACGAGTATTAATAAGCTTACACAAATGAAAAGTCTTGCTCTTCGTTTCATCTACTAGTTACTATTTTTGTGGCAGTGGCAGAAGTATTTACTACAAATTGTACAATGCTTGCTTGCTTATCGAGTTAGTTTCGAGGTTAACCTATCTCACAAACCCTGGTGTCGGAATTGTTAAGCCGCCTCTGGCTTCCGACATGGCTCCAATAACGGCTACATCCGTAGATAGTAGCCGGGATCAACGGATTTACGTGCTTTCCGATGCACGGAATCATCTCTCTTTTCGGACAATCAGGTGATTCAGCCTGCAATGTCCTAACCAAACTGAGGAAAGTCTCACAAAGTGATATTTGTTCGACGAGTCCCCTCCGGGATTCGAACCCGGCACCTCCGTAACGTCAGGCGAGCTTTTGACCACTCTACCACGGAGGCTGTGGCCAAGATGTAAAGTGGCAAAAGTGCATCCCAAAAATAAATAGTATTTATTAAACTTAGCATTGAAATAGACTGCAAAGTGCGTCACTCCAGCCAGTCTAAGAAACCGCACGAATTCCTTGAATGAAAATATTTTTATGTGAATATTTCCGAAGAAATGCACTAAAGCGGTTGAGAATAATAATAGCCGCAACCGGACGTATAAACTCAGAATTAGAGAACACTAGAGGTGACCTGTAATGTTCTGATTCGCCAATTCACGAGCGGATTAACCAATGACAGCTCGTGACGGGGTATATGTTTTGAAGACGATAATTTGCACTGAATCCAATGGCTTGTTTGTTACCCTTTAACTGGTAGAACTATAAAAAAATTGCTTATCAACTTTATATTTGAGAGTACAAAGTTCAAATTATGGTGGCGATATAGTAGCCACTACCATATAAATGCTTAAATCGTGCAAATGAGTTGTAAAAGGTGCCTTATGATCTAAATAGGTACAATCATACGCAGCTTCGCAAAAAAATAAATAATACTTTTTTTTTCTAAGGTTTTCTATCGATTTTGTTCTTTTTTTTTCTGTCTGCCTATGTCGAGTCTTGTGTATCAGTCTCAGGACACCTTCCACTCTAATACGGTTATTTTTTTTATTATGAAAAAAATTCGTATCCAATGTGAAAACAACAAAGTCTGTATTTTCAAAATCATAAATATTTGAGAAAATGCCCGCTTGAGCTTTACGCAAGCCTGTGGCCCAAAAACCGCGACCTTCGACATGCCAAACTTGTCTTCAATTTGCCATTGTTGAACATGCCATCCTGTTTAGGTTGTGCTAAAATGCCTAAACTGTAAAGACTTGAGCCCTGATTCCGGCTGAAACGGTTGGAAACATAAATATATGGACAAAAAGGATGACTGTTGGTAAGGATTGTTGGTATAGGGTACTTTTTGCATCCTTTGAATATATCTTAACTTTTAAGGTGATTTGAAGTGTTTAAAAGAATATTTTAATTTACAGATGTCTTCTAAGATTGAGTATACCGTACTAATATCGTTCGTTTCGTTCTTATTTTGTGAATTTACTGATTCTATTATTTCTAGTGTGCAATAAAGTATATTCTATTCTATTCTAATATAATATAAAATTATTACAAGAGAAACCGCGAAGCAGTAAAAAAATTCGCTAACATTATTGACGGTAAGTTTCCATGTCGCACTTTTATATTTTATCGACGTTCAACATTGTAATTTGTAACTTTATTAATGGCAGCTTTCATTTGGAGTTTCTTTGTTGGCCAGAATAATGGCCTAATACGACCTAGCCCGAATACTCAGAATGCCTAAGACGGCTTACGTCTGGAATATTCGCCAATATTACATTCCCTGTTATTTGGTATCTTCTGATCCATACGTCTAATTCGGTAGACCTTTGACCCTAAAAATAGGAGAAACTGGTGAATTGTTTTTGTTGGTAAAAACATATGTTTTGTTTATTTATTAGTATAGGCAGGCTTTACTAATATTTAAGCGGAATTTACCTACTTCGCTCATAAGTGTCGTCCGTCACTAGACAGGCTCAACGTGTTTAAATTCCTGTCGCTGCTAGCTAGCTAGAGTTCCACTAGATGGGCGAACATCTTGTAAAAAAACAATTTAAAGTGATACGAGTATATTAAGTCTGAAATTTTTGGTGTTGTCAATATAGCATCGTTGTTGTAATTTCTGGCTGCTACCAATCCAGTTATTTTATCTCATGAGTGCAGGCTAGCCGTACTTGTAGTGTAATGCGTAAAGACACGCGCTATTGTGTGCGTACTACTAAACTGAGCGCAACGCACACAAACACAATGTATGCACACAAGACTCACACACGTATGACTCGCCTGCACTCGTAAGATCATCTGTACGGTACGAGACATTCCATAGCAACTAAGATGGATTTCTAGCCGATTGATTGAGGAATTAAGACAAATCACCAAGGAAGTCAGCTGATCGACCTTGTATTGGGGGCCTCAAGTCGAGCGTGAAACAAAACCGACAAGCGAGATATTGCTCTCACAACTGAAGAGTTCTAGCGTAAACGAGCGCTGAAGTCTGACGAGGAGCATTAAGAAAACCTTAGTGGTAAAACATGTCGTATATTCAAATGGAGATTAGGTTAATGGTGTTTCAACGAAAAAATTAAATACAAAAATACTTTTCTATATAGTGTAGTATGGTCGCCTTTTGACTGTTGTTTTATATTAAAACAATATAAACAAAAATTAATAATAATATAAATGTAATGTGTGGTGAAAATAAATGGTTTATTTTGTTATCTTTCTGTATTAGGTATCAAGAAAGTATACTTTATTCTTTAGTAAGAAAAATATCATACTTGAAGATTTTTTAGTCGCAAGATTTTTGTAGCAACACGTTTCTATTTTAAGCTAAATAAATAGGTGCAGGTAAAAAACATATTTATACTCTTGTTTCACGTTTCTTTCGGTACCCTAAATCAGTAAAAAAAAAAACTTTTTCCGTTGTGACAAAGATAATGAACAGTACTGACAATTCACTAGTTCGTTTTAGAAGGTCGATGCAATCTCGCAGTGAACGATTATTGGAGTGACCCCAGCAGTCACGATTGAGTAACCTCTTTGTTAGTATAGTGTTGTAATTTGGAATAAATCAACGGCATTGTTGTGGTTTTAACGAGATCAAGATAACATTTGAACATACAAAAAGAAATACAACCAAAGAGAAAGATTGCTACTTATGTTGTTGTTGTAGGTATTTCTTCCGTGTACTCAAAAATGCCAGTAAATATATTAACACAACGGTTTTAAAAGAAAAAAAAGGTATATAAAATTCCATTTTTTTAATGTACCTAGAGTGTAAAAACCTATCATTAATTTTTTTTAAATTACTTTCGGTGATAAATAGATCTATAAGATGCAAAGTACCGATAACTAAATCAAACTTCTTGTTATATTAGCATATGTAGAACTTATTTATACAGTATTTTTATGGGTCAATGAATTCGTCCAATCAGAAGATGCATTTGACCGTCTCCAAAGCGGATATTGACGATTCCCCATGGCCGGTTTCAGGATAGCTTTTGTATTGCACCAATTGACGTTCATAAGTGGTTTCCGATGTGACGAGGATGCAGTGGTTCCGTTTGGTATTGTAAGATGAATGCTTGGTGGTTGGCTCTTAAAGGGTTTCAAAGGCCACATAGTGATAATATTGACGTGATTGATGCAGAATTGATCGTTTGCAAATATTACTACGCGCAGTCATTTGTGGTTGATGTAAATATTTTCATTCGCTAATGATCGTTTCGAGTGCCTGCCTACACTTAAAAGTGAAAAAAAAAAGCAAATTCTTTGTTTAGTGCTACGACATTCACGAGTGTAAAAAGGATAAAATGCTAAACCTATGCAACGTTTTGAAAAAAATCTCGAGAAATTAAATAGTGATCCGAGCTTAACTCAACCCAGCTAGGTTTGAACGCAAATTTGATATAAAATTTTATAAAAGACACTCGTATTTTCAAGTTACATCAATAGATGGTGAACCAGATGTTAACCTTGGTAGCCTTTATTATGATAATTTGTGTGGTCATAATTGTAATAATTAGAGCCCACATCAACCCACTACAAAATATGAACCTCTTTTTGCTAACAAAACTCTACAATATGTATGTTATATATAGTTATATTTCAATCCTGACAAGAATAATGATATACCTAATCAAGAAACACCTAAAAACAATCTATACTTCCCTCGCAAGTGAGTTTGATGGTTTGTCCATCTTTAACACTGAAAGTAAGCATTTTTTATTGACCTACACTTGTGTCGAACAGTTCCGACTAAATAAGCTTCACCTGTCATGCCGAGGTGTAAAAGACTCTACCCCACAGTGTAAGCAATGAATTGACCAGATTTTAGATAAATTGAGGACTGAAGAATGATAGGCTACTTTTTACCGCAGGAAACTATCATATACCCAAGGAAAAGGGGCTAGTAATAGTACGTAGCTAGTAATTTATAAGCTTTCCAAAGTATCCTATAGAAATATCTCAAAGAAGTATCGGACCCCTTATAGCGGTCATAACTCAAGCATCTAGAAAAATGGGTCTGTAATAGCTTTCCAATACACTGCGCTGTTACAAACATCCAGAGTCATTTGTTCTTGTAAGGAGAGCAGCGATGGAGATAAAACGCCGCGTTGAAAAATTGATGCTAGTGTTGTAGAATGGATCTGTTAATAACTGAAGGTTATTTCGATAGAAAGGGCAAAATCGTTTTGTTTCTTAAGTATTTTATGAATTTGAACATCTCTAATAATATGCCCTCCATGTTTGCTAAATAGATAGATAGATGAACAAAATATATTGCATTATGTATACTCGTATAAAACATACACGGACATGTCACAAGAATTATCGCTAAATACAAACAAATAAATTACACTTAACGAGAAAAAAATACCAAAAATATTTAGAAAAATACACCAGTCTTCTAAACTTTATTTGTACAGATTTTCATCGCAATCGATTTACTTGTGAAATTAATATACTTAATAATAAATCTTATAAAATCATAGACACACGACACACAATAAGCTGGAAGATAAATTATTTCGAAAGTTGATGTCGCCAGTTACTTAAGAGGTAGAGAGAACAAGTAAGTGGAAAATAACTGATGTGCTTAATAAATTTCAAATCTGTCTGGCGTTCAAGCGCGTCAAATACAAATCTTTCCTCTTTATAATATTAGTATGACAATACTGGAACGAAAATTTTTGTAGAAGACTAACGGATTGAAAAACAAAAATGATGAGGCTATTCACTAAACTTTTGAACTATTTGAAATATAGATATCAGTACACCGCGAAGAAATTCAAAGGTTGTGTGTGAAGTTGACCAACCCGCACTGGGTCAGCGTGCTGCGCGGTCGACTAAGGCCTGTTCACCCTGACTCAGGGTAGTGTAGGCAGGCAGCATAGTTAGGGCAAGTGGGACACTGCGGACGTTATATGTATGTGTATGGGATGTTTGATTAAGTAGATATCAAGTAAATTATTTCTTTCTTTCCGATTTTTCTTTTTAATTTTCTAATGGTATGGAACGGTACCATTATCTGGTGCCTACCACCGAATTCGCTTACAACCGTCATAAATAAATCAAGCTGTCTATTGCTTGCCGAAAAAAGAATCAATTAAGGACAGTCACGAACGTTGGGAGCTGATAGTTCGTGATGAGGAAGCGAGCTATTAATTTACAATTTGCATTTCGTTCATGCATGCGACTGTACCGCGCTTGTTTACGTAAACTGTCTGCAGTTTTTTTTTTTATTACTGTTTTTTAGGCTATTGGTCTAGTATATTTTTTGACGCGATAAAAGTTTTGGTTTAAGCAAAAACTACTAGGTACTTGATTAAAAAAAAGGATTTAGTTTTTTTTTCTTTTGTCTTCATTCGCTCGACATGTAGGTAGAAAGAACTTTCTAGAAGTGATAACAATAACGTCTTATGACAAAAGCAACATGAACTTAGTTTATCTTAGTTTGTTATGATTACTTCATTGAAAACTCATTATCCGGGAAAATTTTTGTAGCCAATTAATAAAGAAAATGGTGTTTGATTACAGACTCTATTTCCATAAACTTATAAGCTATTGTTAAAATTACTCTTCCGTCTTGTCTCATTACCCCTCAAGCCCAGAATCTCATAAATTCATAGAAAACACAGTTCATTTGGGAACAGCAGCGGGGGGAATTTGAAATTCTAATGGGATCGTGTAGAGACAGCCTTTGAAAGTAATTGCTTAGTTGGACACGAATTTGGACAACGATTTCCAATGTCAATTTAAGCTTTTTAAGCTTTGTAAGTGTTTTACTTAATTACATAATACCTATTATTACTACCTACTATTATTACTAATATTATCAATGTTTGAAATTATGAAATACAAAAATATATGAATCTAACTTACATAGAACCTAAATATTGTTAATCTAGAGAGCCCAATGTATGTAATCTGTTGCTTGGATTGTTGTATGTTAGAAATCAGTGTAAAATTAAGGTGCGTACCGAACCATAAGCAAAAGGTTTTTTTTTCCTAATAACGTTTCATTTATACTCTCCCTGTGAGCCGAGTAAATCTGCTCACTCCGCTTGCGATTAGTGTGTGTAACTTAATGGATTTCAATGATGCTTATTTGATATTCACATACCCTAGTCTCCTGAATGTGAGGAACCAAGAAAACACTACCACCGATAATTTACTTTAGTATTATATTTCTTGTCAAGAATGTGTTACTAAAAACGTATTCAAACAAACAAATTCTATTATTTACTTAACATGCCATACAAAATGTTCGTATTCATCGCTTGTTCAGAACTAAGCTAGTTAACAAACTGTCAACAGACGTAAAGTTTAGAATAACAAAACCGTATCGATTCAATTCAGACTTAAACATACATTACTCGGCCGCAAACAAGCGGCTCACAGCCTCTTTTGTACAACAAGCAATGTACTGGTAAACACACACAATGTATGTGTTGCTTTGAAGCTCTTAGATAGTATGCGAGCCTGGTAGTTACGTACGAGAGTTAACGCTCTGTTTCACAACCGTGTCGGAGTAGTTTGGACATTGGCTGGACTAGTTGGGATGTTTGGGTAGCTGTCTATGTCACATAGGAATCTTTGCCATTTTTTATTTTGGACCTTAACTGAGCGGTTGTGGTCGTCATCAGGGTTCGCGTCAGAATATTTCGGTATTTCTCTCGCGTACTTTAACACACACACACAATGTATGTACGCGGTGCATTTCTGGTTGGCTGCTTTCATGCTTTCAACTTTTCAATGATGTGTTTACCGAGGGAAAATATTTCATGACCCATACGAAAGTTAATAACCCCAGATCAGTCACAAATCAGACAGCACGTAGATTATATAAGAGAAATGAAATATGATAAATGACTGAAGGACACCTCGCTTCAAGTCTTCTACAACCGCCGCTTCAAGTCTTCGTCAACTGCTGTCTTCGCTGTATTCTCGGTATATACTGGCCCGTGAAAATCTCCAACTCAGATCAGTGGGAACGCTGCGGTGAGACTCCGATCGACCAACAGATCAAACGCCGCAAGTGGAATTGGATCGGCCACACGCTCCAAAGGGATCCTAATCACATTCCGAGGCAAGCCCTGGACTGGAATCCCCAAGGAAAGCGGAAACGTGGCCGCCCTAAGCAATCCTGGCGGCGGACGATCATCGCAGAAGCGGCGAGCAAAACGTGGAGCGAAAACAAGCTCGAATCTCAAGACCGAACGCGATGGCGGAGCACTGTGGATGCCCTCTGCCCCATCTAGGGGACATAGGATATTAACACACTGAAGCAGATTTAAGGGCTGCGTGAATGTGTGTTTGTGACCAACTCGCACTGGGTCAGCGTGCTCGAGTTAAGCTTGTTCACCCTAGGTAGGCCCGGGCCCCTCGATGGGGACATAAACTGATAATGAATACATATAAGCCGTCTTAATAAATAAATAAATAAATAAAATTCGATCGATTCTTTTTTTTTCTATCGATTTTTTTTGCATTTTATGGTCATTTTTATATCTTGTGAAAGATTTTAAAACCACCCGACTGAAGTCTGTGGAGAAAACATAATACTTGAAGAAAATGAAAAAAGTTTCATGTTCAGTCCCTTTTTGGGCCCCAATTAAAATTTACTCCGCCCTAATAGGATTAAACCTGTAAAGCTCTGTATTCAGACCATCTTTAGCAAAACGTTTTCGACCGAATATAATAAAATTACACCGCTCTTTTGAACGTGTATTTACTGAAGATAATGAGCCTAAAACCTGAAATTGTTGGGACGTTCTCAAAGTCATGCATATTTTACCTATTACGTAGTAAAGTAATATAATGAATCTCAGAAATAATAAGAGTACTACGGAGTATAGTAGCGTAGCATGAAGCACTGTGCCAATAAATTATCTCACATTTTATTGTCAAAAAGCTGCGAGAAACTCGCCATATTGAAATATCCTATAGCAAAAGAGTATAGTCTCTCGCGTCGAACCTCATGCATGCTACCCCGGTAGACTCAGCTACTTTTTAACACTATCAATGCTGATTCAACCTGACTGACTAATTGGCCTTTTTGCCTCCATTTAAGTATACTAGCGACCCGCCCCGGCTTCGCACAGGAAAATGGTTATTGTGGGTTATCCCTAAGTATATTATGCATGTATTATACATATAAACCTTCCTCTTGAATCACTATATCTATTAAAAGAAACCGCATCAAAATCCGTTGCGTAGGTTTAAAGATCTAAGCTTACATAGGAATATAGAGACAGAGAAAGCGACTTTGTTTTATACTATGTAGTGATTTGTATTGTATAAGAGAACACTGAAACCACCAATGGCAAATAATAGCTTCACACATCCATTTACATGAAGCGGAAGCATTATTTTTCCATTAGTGCTCTGTACCCCTGTTCCCTTAAAGCCGTAAATAAAAAACATCCTCAGATCAAATTACCATATTAAACGTGAGGCGTTTATTCACTGGAGGAGTCGTTTGTCAAGTGTTTTGGCAATTTGGCGAGTCGGATTGGCTTAAATTGGACATCACGTGACGATGACCTGTCCACAACCAATTGACAGCATTTTAGTTATAAATTATATTATTTTAAAAAAAGACGCTTACTTTACATATTTGCAACTTTCACATTTTTATACATAAAAATATGACTTTAAAATTTTATTTTGTACCATTTATATCGAAAAGTAACTCCACACACTTACTAGAAGTAAAAATAACTAATTTTGAACTTGTAACTTTATTTATTTATTACTATTAATTACTTATTGCTGGATTATTCTTCAATTTATTTATAAATTACTAGAGAGTAGCGACCATTTTTCCATTTAAGTATACTAGCGACCCGCCCCGGCTTCGCACAGGAAAATGGTTATTGTGGGTTATCCTTAAGTATATTATGCATGTATTATACATATAAACCTTCCTCTTGAATCACTCTATCTATTTAAAAAAACCGCATCAAAATCCGTTGCGTAGTTTTGAAGATTTATGCATATAGGAACATAGGGACAGAGAAAGTGACTTTATTTTATGTGACTTTGTTTTACTTGTAATTTGACCAAAATAAATAATGATCCGTCTTTTCTGGATTCTTACAGAAGTGTTTAATTAACAAGTAGAAATAGGTTTATTTATATAAAAACACATTACAAGTATAAAAATAACCAAAAGTAACAAAAGTAACAAACCAAATGTACCTTTAAGAGCTACCAAAATAAGCCTACAATATGAATACAATATACCATTGATAAATAATATGAAAGGAAAGTGAATATGATAAGGATGTGAAGGTTGACCTGGTTCTTATAAAGGCTGAATAAATCACAATAACAGTTAATATAAGTTGGTGATATATTTGATTTTGAAGGTCTGCAGCGACGATAAATCCATAATGAAACAGATAAGAATTGTCATGAGTATTCTTAAAGGTTCTTTAGGGAATTACAATACAGTATTTACTTTTGGACAAAAGGTAAAAGTGAGAATATATAAATAAAGACAAAAGATGTCTCTTCCTCCATTCAGTTAAGAAAAAAAGACGTATCATCACTATTTATAACCCTCCTTTTTACTTCACCGTAGTCGGATAGTGAGATTACTTTCCGCCCCGCGACTCCGCCCGCGCTAAGTTTTTCCCCCCGTTTGGCAGTCCCAAAAGTAGCCTACTATTGGGTTGATCACACGTAACGAGTAGAGTGGCGAGACAGCAAATGGTCACTGGGCCGAGAGAGTCGGCCAACCGAGTCGCTGTTCACACGTATTTACAAAACTGGCGAGACAGTTCAGTTTGATGCTGTTGATTGTCGTGTACAATGGATCGCAGAAAAACTGATTTTTATTTTATTTTCATTCCTTAGTGCAATTAGGGCTGCATTACACTTGACTTTGTTTTTATATTCAGGTGACAAAAATTCCATAAACATTCGTGTGTTTTTTAACACTGTATGAATTTAATTGTCATTTCTAACGTCCATTTCACATTATTCCACATACTACTAGCCATTTTTATTGAAAAAAACTAAAATAACAAAAATAAATAAACACACGCTGCTCGGTCGGTACAAATCGAACGAGTGGCGAGTGGCCAACCGAGTGCCTGTCCACACGTGCCGAGCGGGATAGCGAGTGGCTGCGGGGGCTGAAGAATGAAGCGGGGGGGTGGGCACTCGGCCGAGCAAACAAATCATGATTCTAGTCGCTGTCTCGCCGTTTTGGCTCGGCCGAGTACTCGCCAAAGTGTTCATACGTAACAACCACTCGGCCGAGTGCACTCTCTCGCCACTGTACTCGCTACGTGTGATCCACCCATATGTGTTATTCTGGGGGAACACCCAAAAATTACGAATTACTTATTCCCGAATTTGAAAATACTGAATTTGAAAACTACGAAATATTGTAATTTCGAAATTTTTAAATAACGAATTATAAAAATTACGAAATTTTAAATTCCTAATATTATAATCACGAAGATTTGTTATTCCGATTGTTAAATATACGAATGTTAAAAATTACGAATACTTTATTATACGAAAAATAAAATACCGATCTTTTATAATCACGAAAAATTATCCCGATCGGAAATTTGATAATTCGTGATTTAGAAAAAAGCTTAATAAAGTTCAAGGTTGAAAGAAAAATAGTACCCGAATATAATAGGTTAAAGTACCTGATTAGTTCTGGTTTTGTAGTTTAGGATGCATGTAAGGATTTTTGGCAAAAATACTACAGGAGCGGGTGCGAGCGAAGCGAGCACGGGACTTCTGGGCACCCCGACACGGATAGGTTAGGTTCGAAGGGTATGGCAGAAAGGAGCGCGGCGAGCGGAGCGAGCCCGCTCGTTCTGCCATACCCTTCGGGGTTAGGTTGACATGAATGCTTGCCTGCTTGCATGCATGCATGCTTGAATGCACGCTTGCTTGCGCGCTTATTTGCAGGCTGGCTTGCATGCTTGCTTGCTTGCTTGCTTGCTTGCTTGCTTGCTTGCATGCTTGCTTGCTTGCATGCTTGCTTGCTTGCTTGCTTGCTTGCTTGCTTGCTTGCTTGCTTGCTTGCTTGCTTGCTTGCTTGCTTGCACGCTTACTGCAAGCAGCAGGCGTTTAGTAATATTTCTTAATATTTGATTACTTGTAAGTAAAATTCGGGATTTTGATTTTCGGAATATTAAAACTTCGGGATTCGTAATTTTGAATATTCGATATACTAAAAAATCGTATATTTGAAACATCGAAATTATAATATTCGGAAAATTGACTTTCGTATTTGTAATAAATCGGTTGTTTGAAATTTCGTTAATTAACTATTCGTCATTTTCACTATTCGGAAATTTTAAATTCGGAATTGTGAATCATTCGGAAATATGAAATTCGGAATTTTAATAATCGTCATTTTCAAATTCGTAAATAAATTATTCGGAATTATGTAGTGTACTCGTTATTCTGGTGCATAAATCATAATTATTGTAAAGATTCATTAAAATCCACACAGTTGTTTTTGCGTGAAAGAGTAACAAATATCCTTCCATCCTCACAAACTTTCGCGTTAATAATATTATTAGGATTTTTAATTCATTCGCTATTTTTATATCGCATTTCCTACTGCACAGAATACCAAATACATAGTAGTCTATAAACAAGATACCTAACATAACCGATAAACTGGAATATGAAACAAAATCGGAAAAACCGGAAAGTATTTGAAAGCAATGTCCTACAGTGGAAACTTTACGGTTTTATGGTGCGGTACCGGTACCCGCAAATAGAGGCTGTCACGAGACGTCGGTTATAAAAGTTTATGTCAAATTCCGAAACTTTTACGTCGTACACGAACCGATTTTCTTGCTGTAGGTGATGTTCCGTGTACTTCGAATAAGGATAGATATTTTTAAAGATCTATTCCCATCCAATCCCACGAACTAATACCATTTGGTATTAGTTTATTTCCGAGTTTATTTTCTATTCCTAACGAGTACCACGTTATTTCAAATTAAAAAATCTATTCCCAACGAATACCAAAACGTTACTTTTTGTACACTTAGCTACACAAAGTTTTATTTTATTATCTGACATTTACATACTATTGTAATTGAATGTTAAAAGTCTAAAACTTTCCAAACTAACTACGTGCCACGATTTTTAGAAACAAATCATTAATTAAATTCAATTATAAATAAAATTTAATTATAAAAAAAATATTAAATCATTGTTGAAATGAATCAATAAACTCCACTGTGCCCAAAAACGCGAATTTGTATCAGCTTTTAAAAGCTCTGAAAGAAGACGCAGATTTGCAATCAGTGGTTGTAAATCAATACATGACCAATGTACCCGACGCAAAACGACGTGCAACAGAAACGATTGCAAAAAATCGGTGGATCACATATGTTACTGACTACTGACCAACTCCGCGAAAATAAAATTAGCGTTGGTCATTGTTTAGAAAAATTAAGGGTCTAATCTAACCTATTTGGCGATATTTTAAAATTAAGCTGATTATTTCTTAACTACCAAAAAATATTTTATAATTTTTAAATGGAAAAATACTTATATTTGATGGTTTTGCCAAAAAATTATGATTTATGATTACTAACTTATCACTACTTAAAGTACATAATTATATTATATAAAAGTTGATTGTGATATTTTATAACTATTGTTAGATTGTAGGTAAATTGTAAATTTTTGATGTTTTTGCCAAAATCTTTGTTACTTTAAATTTGATTATCTGTGATACTTTATAATTTTGTTAGATTTATCTAAATTATTCATATTTGATTTTTTTGCCAAATTTTTATGTGATTTATCATCAAGATACGCAAATTGTTACATTAAAAGTTGATCGTCTGTGATATTTTATACGTACAATGTACGTTGTAAGTAAATTTTCCATTTTAAAAGTTTTTTCCAAAAATATTTTTATATTAAAAGTTGATTATTTAATTTTGTGATATTTTATAATTTTGTTAGATTTTTTGTACAATTATTCATATTCGTTTTTTTGCCAAATTTTTACTTGATTTATTATTATTATACGCAATTATATCAACCAAGATCATATAAGTCAATAGTCCATGATATTTAAAAAAATATATATGTGTTTTATATATATCAAACCCTAATCTTATAAAACATTACTAAAATCACAACTCAAAGCATTTTAATTTTACTGAACCTGACTGTACCTAATTCCTTAAAACTTGTTTTGGGATTGGTTTTTTTATGTGGTACTCGTTAGGAATAGAAAAAACATTCGGAAATAAACTAATACCAAATGGTATTAGTTTGTGGGATTGGATGGGAATAGATCTTTTTAAACGAGCTTGGCATTTGGAGCTTTGTATTTGGCAAAAAAACCTATAACAGTCCTCTGCTGGACTAAATGCTTCTTGGTGCCAGGCCAGGTGAGGCGATCTCACGCTTGGCAGGCATCTATCCTGCCTATCACAGTCTTATTTTTCGTTTGGGTTGTAATGATAAAAAGAACACATAGCTAAATAAAGGTAAACGTGGTTTAGTACTTTTTAAAACTTTCACGGTTATTTTCATGGCGCTTGCAACTGCATCAAAATATCGGGTACTTACACAAAACTAATACCACGGTAAATATCCCGTTTTAAATCTTAATATTTATGAAAGGTGGTTTAGTTTTGGTTCACCATGAGCGCTTACTAAATCTCTGTTCTGTTCTTACTAAAAGAGTGTCTTCTTGCTGGTTACGCAGGTGAATACAGCTAACGTTTCCTTTGTTTATTTATTCATTTACAATCGTCAATCGTGCTTTACGATGACCTGAGTAGTTCCATGCACTAATTCAGTTTAATGTAATCTTTAAGTGGTTATATTAAATAATATTGACTAAGTCCCAAATAAATTAAAATGGAAAACCTAATATCTAATTATTGTATGGATTTACGATGCGATGGCTGCTTTGCTCACCCCGAAATGCCCTAAATTATCATAATCAATTTACTCCCAATTCGA
Organism: Teleiodes luculella; assembly: GCA_948473455.1. NCBI lineage: Eukaryota > Metazoa > Arthropoda > Insecta > Lepidoptera > Gelechiidae > Teleiodes > Teleiodes luculella. Next base: position 7,454,933 of record OX419607.1, read on the forward strand.
CATTATCACAAACGAAGTACCAGGCTCGTATAACCGCCAAGTACGTTAGATATTTGGACAGTAGCCAATAAGTCAGCGGTTGCCAAAGTGTACGCCGCCGTAAGAAAGAAACGGGCGCTGTTAGTAATATTTAAAAAGAAAAAAAATATTATGTTTTTATTCATATTTACTCATGTTTGCGTCTCAAAATCAACGAATGAATCTTTATCAAACTTTCAGGTTATGTAAGTTTCTCATTTCTTTTGTATTAATTTTTGTGCTTCAGTTATTCGAGTATAATATTATTGTTTCTGAGATGTCCGTATTATTTTTTCATAGATCTAACGTGCAAGGGTGTAAAACCATCTATCTATATTATTTTATCATGTCGGCTAGTTGTCATATCTTACCACAATACCCTGCCCTGCCACCCTGACCGCTCTTTCTGAGGCCTAAATTAGCTCTACGGCGTACAAGACTTAGGGCATGCAGATTGCAGGACACGATAATATATACCATCTATGATTGTAAAAATTATTTACTCGTGTGAACGCCACTTTCCGTTTTTTCTCGATTCAAAATAAAATATAACCGTTTCATAGAAGCGAGCGAGGTAAAAAGTTTGGCAAGCCCTGCAATAGGGCGCTCCATCGTTTCACACGTATCGCTCCCATTCATAGCGTATGCCATTAGAATGCTAACTGCCCAATGTGAGCCGTCGAGCACTGATAGTGGACTTGGCCGGGTACATTGCTCATATGTTATTTGAACTGTACTCAATTTAGGGCATAGAAGCACGGGGAATTTCATCTGTCTATAATTATTTATGAATCTGATATTTATCCATGGATTCACAATTTTGGGACAGAACTGAGTGGCGTAGACTTCACCAACAAAAGAGCCATTTCATAAGTTCGTTTTTTATAACAACCAGCGTTCATTTTTGAAGATTATATTTCATTAAGACTAAAGAATTATTACAAACCATTCAATTCCAAAGTCACGCATTGTTAAAATAACGATCTCTTCATTTAACTGCTTCAATACCACAATTTTACTAGCTTCAAACGTAAAACCTTCCTTAAGATTTCGCCATAAGATCTAATATAGTTAAACGTGAGAGCATTGTATGCAGAAGTACAAGCCAAGGCAATAGGAAGTGGCTAGGTCGTATATGGTGTGGGTACGTCGTCATTTAAATAGTTAAGAAGCCGTTGGCAAACGTTCAAGCTCTTTGCATTTCTGGTGCCTTGGTACTTGGGTACTAATTTTGCCAGGATATATGATGTATCTATATTTTTTTATAGGTCGCATCTAATTTTTTCAAATTACAATACATTTAGGTATATTAAACATTACAAATTACACTGTCGTCGTCTGGTTCCAGAAAAACAAAAATTGTTGTCACCCTCAGAGGTTATCATTGTATGTTATGTATTCTGATTATCATAATCTTCTTAGGAGTGCAGCGGACACGTATAGGTCGTACAGTTTCATAAGGCCAGATGCACACCTGAGTCCGCGCGACGGACGCATTTGCATCTATTACGGCTAACTCGACTCGATTCGCTAGTTTGTATGCAGGCAACCTCCCAAGTGCTCTTTGTGCAAATTGCCTTGTACTTACTTAGTTACGAGTATAGCTAGAAAGACAGCATCAAAGCCGCATCTCTGCGTGATCGAAAAAGAATGATCGTGTTACTACAAAAGTTACAAAAGCGCCGAGCGAAATTCTTCTATGAGCTTTTTCGTACAAGACTTTTTAGACAAGCGTTCGTGTTTTGACTTTTTACAGTAAGATTGTGTGACTGTTGCTTTTATTTATTCGAATTGACTTTCAAATTACTGACGTGTGTGTGTATTGAAATTATTACTGAGTTGGGTACAGAATGGGCATACTCGGAAAACATGTCGAATTACCCGTATCAAAACGTTGGTCACCGATTGGAGTCAGATAGGAGGTTTCATTCTTTCGCGTCATCAGCGCCCGAATTTATTTGGGATAAGTGATACCGAAATTCCCATTTGCCACATCCGTAATAATTCCTTTGGCGCCAAAAGAACGTAATAAAATATTAGCTCTGATAATCTAGACTGAAAAACAAATGAAATGAAATATGACTAACTCTACTAGCTAAAGAGCTAGTGCCCCCATAAATCGTATTTGCAACCTGAGTATTTGACTAATAGTACCAGGGCAGGAGAACGGTTAAAGAGGTTGGAAGCTTGCCAGCAAGTTCGTTGTTCATATTATTCTTTGTTATTATAGGAATATGCTTTATATTAGCTAAAAGAGTGCTTCGCAATTGGCTGTCGCTTTGATGAGAATTCTTATACTAATATGATAAAGGCGAAAGTAACTGTCTTTATTTCTTGGCTCAAAGTTGGCACGTTCTTAAATAGCATTATGAGGAAAGAAAAGACAGGCAAGTTTTTACCGTAGGGAATATACCCATTTCCCCGGGGCGGAAAGTTATTAATTGTATAAAAATTAAATAAAAATGGAATACGATATTATACGCCGCGACTTTAAATCATATTTAGACTACTTACTTACTCTTTACCATTATCAGCCTTATAAATAGATGAATACGAGTATGTATGTAGACATATAAATAGATGATACAATACTTTATCGTAAATACTGTTTGGACTTATCCCTTAATCCGATAATATATATTCTGAAATAATAAGCAAATCTAATATCCTCCACCTGTTCTAAAGTTTCAAAGATTTGTTTATGATGATAATGTTATATAAACGAAAATATTTAGCTATTTACGTTTGTCAAAGTAATATAATCAATATCTTATCAAACAACCTTGATAGTATTGTTGTTTAGGTTATAATAAGATTCATTATAATTCTACACTAAACAATTTATTTTTTATACATGCATACGTAACTCAAGCGTAACTCAATCACAGAATTTTATTATGTTCCGCCGCTATTTTCTAATTTGTGCCTCAACAAAGAAAAATCGTATTCTACTAATATTTCTTTTGAGAGGCTATTGTCCAGCAGTGGACGTCTTTCGGCTGAAAGATAGTGAAAACACTTTAAAACGAATTATTTTCATTTTAATCTGCAAAATATTTTCCAAACTAATCAACCTTACTCGGTTTCTATTTGGACTATCTTTTACGTCCAAACAGGGTTGGATTAAATTGTCCCCTTCGTATTCTCGAATTTAATTTCACATGGAGCGAAGTGTAGTTGAAAACTGAGTAAATTAATTTATATTTTGTAAACCGTTTCGTATGACAAGCTTTGTGAAAACGTCTGCGGTTTTGTGTGTAACTTTAATCTACCTATGCGATGTTAAATTTAACGTCTTTTTCATTATAACGTCTAGACTTAATGCTATTAGGTTTTATTGTCGTATTATTTGAGAAATGTCATAAAGGTTTTGATGAAATTGTTTGTTTACTGCCTCTGAAGTAGATGAGGTCATTATTAATATGAATACCTCTGCGTGAAATAATTTATGAGACCAGCCAAATAATGGAATCGTGTGTTTTGCGTACTTTCGCGTAAATTCTTAACTTTTATACTATCTATACGGAATAATGAGGAATGGTAGGAGATAGGAGATGACATTATGCTCTGTTTCGCTTTTTATAAATAGTAAACGTAGATATGAGTATCCATCTCTGTCCATTAACACATATCACGCCACTCCACCATAACATAACCGTTCTCATAACCGCTCCTCGTGACATTTATGAGGGTTCACTAATCACCTCCTCCTGCCGTCAGCTCGTAACTGTCAACAGAGTCTCCTATCTGCGATCAGTGTCTGACTGCCGAAATGGCGAACGGAGATGTTGGCAGGAAGCTGTCGCGTCCGTCCGACGTTATCTTTCGGGTTGCCCACTCCAAACCTTGAACGTGTGAACGAACATTACACCAAAGATGCTGTGTTCACATAGGCTCTACTGGGTAGGGTTATTTTACGGTGGTCGCTTAGACCACAGTGTCACTCTCACCTGATGGAAAGTGAGCTTAGTCGATTTAGTTACTAGAAATAGGATGTTTTTCTCTCAACAAAATTTTATAACTCAACAAATTGCGATTTGGCAGAAGCAGCATTATATTTTAAATATTCATAAAATAAGATTTTATAATTGGCGTCAATTAAAGTATTAATGAAATTTAAGAAAGACTCATATTAAATTAATGACTGCAGCAACCTATAATGAAGGATCTAATTTAAATTCCTAAATTTAGATTTTTACTTTTTTAACAGTCAAGCTTCTGCCCAATTTTTTGCTTCAATTTATAAATAGAATCTAAATTTATTTTTAAGATACTAATTAAATTAAACCTTAACAGCACAGAAAGTACCACTCCCACTCATTCTTGTAAGCATGCCGGATTCTCTAGTCTAGGGGTTTTTGTCACTGACTTAGTACTGCTTTTAAACTTAAGTGGCAATGGGCTGGGCACATTGCGCGTAGAACCGACGGCCGTTGGGGCAGAAAGGTTCTTGAATGGCGACCGCGCGCCGGAAGACGTAGTGTGGGCAGGCCCCCCACGAGGTGGACCGACGATATGGTGAGGGTCGCGGGAAGCCGCTGGATGCGGGCAGCGCAGGACCGATCGTTGTGGAGATCCTTGGGGGAGGCCTTTGTCCAGCAGTGGACGTCTACAGGCTGAGATGATGATGATGATGATGATTAGTACTGCTTCATACTGCTTGAGCTGTCTTGTAAATGTCACGTCAGTGTGTGCGTGCGTGCGGGAGCAGACGTATGGAGTGAACCATCAGTTTTATTTCTAACAGCTGTCCCCTCTTTTTTTTATTCCCCGGGTAAAAAGTATCTAAGATCATAAGATGTTGACCGGAGATCTAAGGTACCTACCACTATGCATTTCATTTAAATTGGTCCAACACGGTTCCAGAGATTAGCGTGTACAAACAGACAGACAGACAGACAAACGGGCATTTTTTTCAAAACTTGTATTTTTGTGTTCAGCTACACTCCCTTTATCACCTGCAATCAGTTATTTTTTAAACAAATCAATGTTCAGACACGCCGATTCTTCAGTTTTATTATATTATAGATTAGTAGCAGGGTACAAACGGGCGCTAGTGTTGTGACGTAATGCCTAGATATGAATACAACGGTGTAACATAGTGTGTTTGACGAGGGATGCCTTTCACGCCAGCTGTCAATAAGCGTGAACGTGTATCACTATACAAGTGTTACTTCGCTGGAATTTTATTATAAGCTACGACTATAACAGAATCTTTGACGTCGGTCGATAACAAACATACGAAAGGTTTTGATGAAATTGTTAAGGCAGTATACAAAGAAACTATTCTTTGTATACTTTCTGCGGAGGAGCAAATATATTTTCTGGTTGAAATGCGGCTTGGGTGTTCTGTTTGTACGGGCTAATGTCCGGAACTGTTTTTAATGAAATTTTGCATGGTGGTACCTTACAACTGTCAACATCTTAGATAGTTTTTACCACGGGAAAATATCTTATTCCTACGGAAAACTGCACGGAAAAGTAGTCAGTAGAACAGTAGACAGCTAGTCTAACATAATATACCAAGGAACAGCACATATTCACTACTAAGATGGCGTTTTTAAAACTTGACTCAGACTGTACAGCATCAGTAGTCTGGACTGTTTTATCTAAATTGTCTGCGCGTTGTTTTCTTTCGTCTGGCATTTCAAGCTGCAGCTGGCGGTGATGTTACTTTATTAAATTAAATGTTTATTGGCCAGTTTTATTTTCTTTGTTTCACAAGTGAAAATATGGTTAGAATTTTCATGAGGTAAAACTACGCGGAAAGTAATCGAAATGCATCATAAAACTGAACGAAAATTTATACTACGTTGCTTCTTGCTTAAAGATAGTTAATTGTTTTTTTAATTGACTTTCTAAATTTTATCTTTATAAAAAGTCTAAGGAAATAGTGGAAATCAATTTTAAGACTTCTCAATTTGTATTTCTATTAGATATTAAGATTTTATTGTATTTAGCAATATGTATTTTCTGTCGCTTTAATAATAAGGCAGCCCCATGGCTGAAGCTGTGGCTGAAGTCCATTAAAATTAAAATTAAATACACAGGCATCTGCGTTTAATTGTCAGCAACCATGGTACAGCAGTGACTAGTGGCAAAATTGGCATTAAATTTTATTATTATAGTAACACAGTGCGATTATTCGAAGAACATTCTGTTCCATGAAAAATCAACTAGTATGTCTTTCAGTAAAAGTAATATGCTATGTAAATAAACACGTCAAACGTCCATTACATGAAACGATGTATGTAAATAAATAAACATGGCAAACATCAGTACCGACACTTGGTGAAAAATTACTCGTGTTTGACTTGGGCAAGAATTTGTACAACAAAAAAACAAGATAAGTGTTCAGGTTGCCTAAAAAGTCAAGCAGGTCACTTAAGGACTAGAAGGATCAAATCTTTTGTAAACGTGTTGATGACGTTTTGCGTATCTGACATTCTGACTGAGTATGCCATTCTGCGTATTCGACTTTTTGCGTATGTGACATTAGGTGTTGCTGAGATTTTGCGTGCCTGACTTTTTGCGAATCTGAATTTTCAAGTTTCTGACATTTAGCGAATTCTGACAATCTGTGTGTCTGACTTTTTGCGTATCTGACATAATGCGAGTAATTCGGAGGATCGCCTTGCATGGAGGTGCTCTGAAGAGGCATAATTAAATAAAAAAGCATATTATGCTCAACGGTGGGCGAAAGAATACTGTTGAAGAATAAGAGTTTGGGTTTGACCACAGTTTCAATGACGTCATCGTGGCGGAAAATGGTACACTACGGCTCACCCAGAAGATGTCTGTTCAAAAACGTTTAAAAACGCCGAGGTTATATGTATTTCCGGAAAAAATGGGTGGCGGGTAAGGAATTCCATTCTTGGCATTATCCAAATCAAGTAAAGCGTTTTATAGCAACTAAAATGGAACTGGTTTCAAACTCCGAGTTACTGAAGCGTCACTGGTGGTTTCTCAAAGAAGAATGTATGGGCCATACATTCTCGCGCCATGTACGAACTTCTATGGGATATTTGAAACAAGTTTTATTTATCTATTGAGCTGAGAGCTCAATCTGCGTGAAAACTCCTCGTAGTCGAAGCTTCTAACGCGATACCACTTCTCAAATCAACCGTTAAAATTGCAAAATAATCATTTCCAGTCGAACGCTTTAACATAAAGTGTTTGTTAGTAGAATTCAGTAGACTGCACGTCAGATTTACCTCTGCTTTCTCAAAAATCACTTGTATTTGAAGTAGAATTGGGTTTGTAGGGTAATATAAAATAGGCCACTTAACTTACTACCTTTAGTAGTCTACTTCTTAAAGTGAGATAATGTTGTTAGTAAAATAATAACCCCCAAGCTGCGTAATGCTTGGCAAACGTCAAACTGGTTACACAGGTGAACGGTGCTGCTTATTCTCTGTGGAATTCCCTCCTCTAGTACTGTCATACAATAAAGCCAATGATTTCAAATTCCCTATATGTACTTACAATCTTACATTCATTTTGAACTAGTTATATTTCAGTAGCTCGAGCGAGACGAAGCTTAGATTGAATATTTTTGAAGCAAAGTATTGTCAGCGATACTGCGATAATGTAAAAATGATAATATTGATTGGTTCATTATACTTCGGTTTCAAATCAATCTATTCAAGTTTCCCTTTCAAATGTCTTCCGAAATATGCAGTTCGCACAGTAGCTGGTGCTCATTGTTACTTCGCATATTTTAAACGTGAGTCACGTAGATGAGACATTTCTGCTATCTTGTTTCATTGTGTAGTTTCTTTATAACTAAAATGCTTGCTTGCTTATAAATAAATAGTTATGTACTTTTTTGGTTAGTTTTATAAAGGTACATATTTTTGTACTGATTTTTTTTTATTCAGTTCGTCATTCACAACATTTTGATTAAAATTCTGAACGGATTAAGATTCTAATATTTATTCTGAATTTGATTCATCACTCAAGCTTTCGCTCGAAACCTAGAAATAATATATGACACAGGTGCTTGGAGAAATAACGCGATATTTCAGATTCTAAATTATAGGAGAAAAACACGCTTGTTAGGTTTAATACATGCTTGTAAAGGAAACAAAATAAGAACGTTGGGCTGTGAATTGAATCTTCGCAATTCTGGTATTTTCAATTAGGTTACAAGCTCAACAAAATAATAACTTATCTTCTAATTCTTCCAAATGTGTTTTCGAATGTTTACAAATAAGGAGGCAATAACGACCTTGAATATTTAGCGAATAGAGCGAAGTTTTTTTCCGTAAACACTTTTGTTATTCAGATTTCGCTGAAATGATTATGTGAGCTCTGAATTCGTTGTTATGATGTTGCAATTTTGCGTAGTAAGACATGTGCAAATCTGTATATTCTATAAAGCCTAATACACACGTAGGTAGCTATAATCTATATTAATATGCCCAGCTCTAACTTATATTACATCTCGCCACCACACACGGTAGCTGTATTGAAATATATATTTTCAACCTTACTGCGTCCACTTACGGAATACCTATAATAATGTCGATAAATCTGGGTATATTAATATAAATCTCGACATATTATAGGTATTCCGTAAGTGGACGCATTAAGGGTGAAAATATATATTTCAATACAGCTACCGTGTGTGGTGGCGAGATGTAATATGTATGTTAGAGCTGGGCATATTAATATAGATTATAGCTACGTGTGTATTGGGCTTAAAATGTTGTACGGACCTCGATGGTCATTTCATTTTTTAAAACGGATCCCGAGTGAAACTAATTGCTGACCCCTGATATAGATATATACATACATACATTACATACCTACATTATTGTGATCATCATTTATTTGATTTTCATGGACATAAGAATGGGTTTAGTTACGCTTTTATTGAGTCGGGATAACTATCTAATCTGTGCTGGAGCGAGCTTAGATCTCGACCTAGCACGGACCTCGCTCTAGCCTAAATCTTGACCTATTACTTAATTAAATAAGCAATAACACATGATTCAGTGTAGTAAAGAAAGTATTTGCTTGTACGATATTATTTAAAGTTACATTAAACAAAATTATTTCTCCTTCTCAGCAATAGTACCTAGTCTTCGACAAAAGAGTTTTTCAATTTAGCATCGTCAATGGTGTTTTAGCTACGTTCGTGGTCGGCTGATTGTTGACAGAGGGAGGTGTGTCATTTGACGCCAAACCTGCGCGGGCGACGACGCTTTCACTGGATTTCTCTCGATAGACTATTGTGTGTAGGGTTGGCACGTGTCTACTTTGATGTACGGAATTCTTAATGTGTTTGGGTCGAGTTGTTAGTAGTTTCGTGTTGTGCGAAGTAATTAGGCCAGCCCCCGTAACATGCAGTGCTATGACAAAAGTTTGTCGCACATTTAACTGTCAAAAAACCCGCCATATTGAAATATGCTCGAATAGGATAAGAGAATACGCACGACAAAATTATATCTGTCACGCGTGGACCGGGCATGTTAGAGAGGCAGGACTATGAGTTTTTACTGAAATTTATTGTCACCCAGATCCTCTTTTATTTTAAGGTTAAGTTTAATGACCGACCTCATGGACCTGTCAGAAATATTGATCCGCCTAAATTCTTCTGACGTGAATCGTTTCCATTCTCGTGGCTTGTGATGTTCCCATTCTGGCTTTTGATTGCTTTATTTAAATAGACTTAGCAACTTAGAATATAACGAATATTTACGAGTGTATCATTTTGAGTGCCTAAAATGTCTCTACGATTCGCTAAGATTTTATATGGTTTCATAGTTTAGGTTACACGGTCGTTAGTATGTAATAAATATGGATTGATACGCACGCGACCATAAGTTTAAAATTGACGCCCCTGCGGTTAATATTATCCGCGTAGCATTCTCATGACGTGAGTCATAGGAGCACTTTAGGTGACCTATTTGGTATTCTGTGCCTAACCATAACTAGTTCAGTATTGCAATGCCCTGCCTACTTAATACTAGCTGTCTACTTATATACTGTCTTGAAATTGTGTTTATAACTAAACATACGTATGCTTAGGTTATTTTCTAATGTTTAAAATAATAGGACAATGACCGACTTGACAAAAACGGATAAAATAATAATTAATCATTGACACGAAGCCCTCTTCCTCTCCTCTTTATAATACGGAAGCTTTCCGCCGATTCATAAAATAGAATATATTATTTTAAAGTACGAGTATAAATATTACAGTAATATAATATATCATCACTACATAGTATAAAACAAAGTCGCTTTCTCTGTCCCTATGTCCCTATGTCCCTCCCTTTGTACGCTTAAATCTTTAAAACTACGCAACGGATTTTGATGCGGTTTTTTTTAATAGATAGAGGGATTCAAGAGGAAGGTTTATATGTATAATACATGCATAATATACTTAAAAATAATCCACAATAACCATTTTCCCGTGCGGAGCCGGGGCGGGTCGCTAGTTATGAATAATACGAGGATACAGACAGACATAAATGGCCGGAGTTTTTGTTAAAGTACAAATTTCTTCCAGCCGTTCTTCCCTAGAACCTCATCAAGCGTTTTCGGTATATTCTTTATACCTACTGTTAGACTATAAAGGGCCTTTTTTTCTCTCATAATATAATAAGCAGTATGTTGTATCATTTGACATAAAGTACTTCGTCAGTTACAAATGAACACTTACCCAATAATTACAAAGTACTAGTTTCATAACCGACTTGTAACAAACGGTAAAGTTAAGATCAAACAAACAGCACTTATTGGGCCGGCTGTTACGCAACCGCTCCACTTATTAACTATGTAGTTATGAACTATTCATATTTTGTCTAAGGAAATGATTGATCGAAGTATTTATGGCTAGCTTCCCGCCGCGACTCCGCCCGCGTTAATTAGTTTTTCCCGTGGGAATGAGGTATTTTCCCGCTGCAAAAGTTAGCCTATATTCTTTCGCACGGTCTATTCTATCTTTGTGCCAACTCCGCTCGCTTTAACATTTTTTCCCATGATAATTCCTGCGGTAAATCGTAGCCTATGTTCTTTCCCAAGGTCTATTCTATCTTTGTGCCAATTTTTACCAAAGTCGGTTAGTAATTTCGGAGCCCATCCAATTATTAGGAATATATTTTAGGTACTTTTTTCACACCTTGTTTTAAAAAAAAGAGCCTATGTTACTCAGGGTGAATGTAGCTTCCTAATGGTGAAAGAATTTTTGAAATCGGCGCAGTAGTTTTTGAGTTTATTCATTACAAACATACACACAAACACACCCATACAAAAATACAAATCTTTCCTCTTTATAATATTAGTGTAGACTAGGTGAATTTCATGTAAAACCAATGATCTTATTTACATATGGTAACTATAAAAATGAGTCATTGTTTTGTTTACGTTTCTACACCACATGGGTTATTTACATAGGAAACGTACGGAATTAAACTTAATTTTCTGCGTCACAAAGATCAGCCTCTTGACATTTAATTATTATATTGTTTACGTTAGATGTAGACTGTTATTTTTTTTCTAGTACCGAATGAACTTTTGGTAAACTATGACAGATTTTTTCTACGCCGCGTCTGCGGGTAGGTACGAAGCTTAAAAGGCACCTCTGGCATTTATAAAGGATGTTCTTTTTAGGAACAAGCGGAACCAATATCACATTCCGGATTTCGTGTTCCAAAAATAAAAGGATTCCGCGGGGTCGATAAGAACCCAACGTTTGATAAGTATTGCATACTTAATACCATCAAAGGGAGCTCTAAAACTCCGTATTATTCTATGTACATTACGTAGTCGATATGGTAACAATTTAAGTGGTCATATTCAAGGCTAATAGGATAAGCAATGGACATAAAATTCTGGTTGCAACTCGTGAAATGTAGCTTCGTGTTTTGTACCCTCAATTTGTTCCCTAAAGAATTCTGTTTTGTACCCTCAATGATATTAATAAAGATACGTTACTTCGTCATAAGAATAGTGGCCCTTTGTTGTAACTATTCCTGTCGTTGTTGAATAAAGCAAGGAATTTTACGTAACTCAGTTTTACATGCGTTTAATGTTTATACAGTCAAACATACATACATAAAAACACGCTCTATATAGTCAAATTGCCATAAACCTGCCTGCCTGTCAAACGTATCTAGAGATCATGGCAACAGCTTCATTTCAAGGGAAATTGTTGGTTAGGTGTATCTTATAGAAATTGCTACCTTAGCACAAGACTACCTTTATGTACCTTTTAATTGCCCTCTGGGTTAACCCCCATTGGGTTGAGTAGCAAGAACATGTTTTCTTCATTAGCAACTAGTTACCAATCACGAATCTCAGTTGGCAATGTGGCCGGAGGGGTTTTATTGTAATTAACTTATTTAAAGGAAAGGACTTAGTCCAAAAGTGGACTGTTATAGTCTGTTGAAGTAATAGTGTAGTTATTTACCAAAAACATTAACTGAGATCCATAAAAGTTAATGTTGCATATCATATCATCACTTTATGGTCACTTTATTTCGTGTTCACATTTTGGTAAGATTATATTTTTAATATTTCTTCATTGCCCTCTTGATTACATTACACTTGCGTTAGTAGATGTTTCGTATTAAGTATAATATTTGGTCACCAGTTACACACATTTGTAATGTGCTTGCAAAATATATTACGTATAATATATTTTCCATCTTAATTGCCTTTAAATCTCATTTTAGTTTACAAGTTGTTAATACAGTATTTTTTTTTCCATTACTTAGTTTAATACCTATTCTTTCATTTACTTAAATAAATAAAAACTAAAAAAGTTGAGGGTTTCATATTTTTAATATACTCGTACCTAGCCAGGTTCGGTTAAGAAAATCGGATATAATTATGTAAATTAATCTTCAGAAAAATAATTGTAGTTTAATAGTCTTACAACAACAATAATACTAGTTTTTATGTCAGTTGCAACGATATTTCAGTGTATATTAACAGGAAAATCTGTGCCGTAGGAAAATTCTTTATAAACTGAATAGAATGCTTTGTGCTTGCTTAGGTATTTTTCTGTAACATATTTTAGAAGGAATAACAGTAAAGAACCTTAGTATTTCATTCCTTATGACAACGGGAAGTAAACAGAGTCTTACCCAAAAAAAGTTAAAACACACGCTAAACGTTTGTCTATAAAGTCTTATATGAAAAATCTAATAGAAGATTTTTAGACGCAGTCACCGCTTTTTTGTCATAAATAAAACCCTGTGAAACTATCTTTAAGTTAAACAATTACGTTGGTATTATTTTGTTAGTACTACTCTGTGGTTAAACAATAGTATTTTATCATCATATCACGCATCTATTTTTTCTTATTTCTCAAGTACATTTCCCTAAATTCTCTGACAAAGGGAAATGCCTCGCATTTTACGTGCGTTAGAAATTCTCGCCCTTTGAGCCGATCATATTCGCTTGTGTAGGTAGTTGTGTACGCTTGTGTACGCTTGTGTACGCTTCGCATGTTGGGGCGTGATATGTGTCCTGTAATTTTGTACGTAATTTCATTTTGTTGGTGCACGTACACCAACATGACTGTAATGTTAAAACGTTTTAGTGAACCTAGAATGATGCGCTCTTTATTTGAATCTTATCGTTCTGATTATTGTTTTAAATTTTGTATTTTGAAGAAAAACAAAAATAAAAAAATATTACGCTCGCAAACGACATCTGTAGGAATAAAAAGTTATAAAGTTCGGATTATTGTTAAGTTTGCAAAAAAGAAAAAAAGACAAAGAAAATAAATAAACGAAAATCTTCACACACCTGAAAATCATAAAGTTTCTAAAAAACGTTGGCAACCCTGTAAAATAATAATATAAATCATTATTATATTTTAAGACTGTTCAATAGTGTGTTTGTGATTTACAATATTAATAAGAAATAATCTAAGGCTAAGCTCACATACTTTTTTATCATCAAATTATTTTCTCGATTTGTTATTATTTATTTTGCATATCCATTCCGATTCCTCATTCTCAATTTCAATATGAACGATACGTAATTATTGATTATGCTTGACGAAACGATGAAGCGATATAACGTCTGTATTATTTACTTCGAAATCATGTTTGTGTCAATACAAATTGCGTATCTATTAAGGAAGATTACCCGTAGGCATTTGACGCACAAAACATCGGTTATGATGGTTAATTAGATGAATAGCGCGGTGACTTCACTGAAGCATTGACCCTCGCGGATTACGGCCCCGCCTCACACTCGCCCATTGTGTAGTTATACAATACGCGTCTATCGTTATCATCCGGCTATCATGCCTACTTTGCTGGCTGTACCCAGTCAGCTAGCACTCAGTCAACAGAGTCGGAATCTACCTCAGTCAGTAATACTCGAACTCGCGTCGCGGGCAGACGTGTTCGATCTTATGCCCGCCTGGTACCATTATACCTCAACAACCAACTCATTGCGTGTCTTCAATCAGTTTTTTATTAAACAAACCACGTTTTTCAAGTAGGATGTTTTAAAAAGTGGAATCGTTTCGACCTAAATAGTAACAATCACACGTGACATTCAGGCAAATGTAAGCAACGGCTCCTGTGCGCTTCCGAAGTGTTTGTTGCAAACGAAAATTCTCAGTAACATTTGTTATTGTGATGGTTCGCCGGGAAGTGTGAGTGAGAAGTGACACTTTGGATTGCAGTGTTGGATACAAAAAAAAATGTTTGTTTGAAACTGGAAACAATCTTTGTGAGAGGTGGGTAGCGGCGCGTCGGGATGTACGAAGTGTCGTGCGTGGCCGGCAACAAGGTTGACGCTGCGTACGCAGTCAAGAGTCTGTCCAACGTTATACCACCGAGCATGGGCCACGCGGTGTCGGTGCAGCGTCACCACGCGCACTCCCAGTCGTACAAACACAAGCCAGAGCCGCCGCCGGTCAGCAAGCCCGACGCGATCAAATCCCACGTCATGCGGCTTCTGAAACGCTCTAAAAGCCACACGCCGGCTACCAGGGCAGCAGAGAACCAGCCAGACCCTCGGGCGGCCTTTGACAGGTCGAGAACTGTGTTCACGAGACCGGTGACGGATGAGCAGCGTCGGAGAAGGAACTCGGCCGAACGCCGCCGCAGTGGCGACAAGCGAGTGATGGTGACCATCGTGGACGGTCTGCCTGTGGTGGTCACTGGCCAGAACCAGATCCCGCCGTCTCATCATCCACCGCCCGTTACACACCACCGGCATTCTCATAAGGTAGGAATTGTTATAAGTTGATGAATTCGCGATTATGTAATGTCAATTTGAACTGAATTCAAATCGTAAAATAATTCTAAACTGATGTTATCTATCACTATTTACTATCTGAAGACACACGCTCTGTGTAGAATCAAATTTATGTAAACAAAATTTTAACGTGAAAGATAACGTGATAATTTTAGACTGTATTCAATTTTTGTTTCGCGTTCCCTTCGCGGGAGTTTCACTGAAAATTTTATTACTCAAAAAGGAAAGCGTTTGTTGTTTTGGGCTTGACTTTTTTTTTTTACTATTTTACATGAAAATTGAATTTTGTTCAAATTTACATTAAGTATTTTTTCGAACTTTTAAAATGATGAATCGGGCTACAAGAGGTGCTTCATTTCTTTTTTTATTACGACAATTACGGGAAAAAGCGATTCGGAGAAATGAATTATATTTTATATGAAGTGGCTAAGAAAATTTGATTTTACGTCGGGTGGCTGAAGTTATTCGTTTAATGGAAAAGGAATGACGTCGTCGGTAAGTAGAATGAATTTCATTCATTTCATTCACAGTTTGTATGGCTTTGCTTGCGTCAATGTATAGTCGCGGAGAAATTGTTTACCACCTTTCACAATTTGCATACACACATTTAAGTCACAAGGTCGATATAAATTTGGTTTACTATGGATTAAATATGTTTTTCTAATAATTTAAGATTAGTTCCGCCCTAGGATATACACTGGCTACTAACTATCAAGGTTTAAATTAAAGAAAACTTTTTTGAAAAAAAGAACTGAAGGGGATATCATTTGTTGTTGGATCAAAAAGTGAAAATTCCCGCCAAGGAAAAAATTGTGTAATTTTCGGATAGAACACGTCGTAATTTCTTTATTTTTTTACTTTCTTTTTATTTATTTATATTTTACTTTTTTTTGCCAAATAAAGAAATGAGTTTCAAACATGTTTCAACATCAAAAAGAGTTGAATAATCTCTTTGTTATAATCGAAGCTTAATGACTTTTAAAAGGTAATAAGTATAATTATATTGATATGGCATTTTTAACCTTAGTGAAACCAGCATGATATAGAATCTGACTTGAAAACTGGTAAACATTTTCTGATCGCGACCGTACTAGGAAGGTTCATTTAATTAAAATGTATGGTATACTCTGGTCACGTCATTGGAATACCAAGTTCGGTTTATTTGTAGTTCAAACAATATGGGTGCTGATTGAATTCTATGGAGCGCGATTGGCATCGTAGTAGGTTCGACATAGCTTAAGTGACATAAGTAATGAATGTGGCAAGATTAGCACGAGGTTTCGCGTGTGCAAGACATCAACCTATTGAAGGACATGGGACTTTATAATAACAGTGAAATGTGAGATTATCTCTTGTCACATTCAAACTCAATGCTTCTTTCAACCAAGGGGCAGGTTCGACATATAGGCACAGAAGTAAATAATACACATAGGTAATGTTGCAAGATTATTATTTTATGTAAGAATATACTTATGTATATAGTTAACTATATGTCTCACTAAAACGTCTGCAGTCCTGTATTCCATATATTTAAAAGTCTGCTTTTTTATGGGTTACAGTCAACCTTAGTCAGTTTGTTTCACACATAAAATACAATCTTAAAACTACTTCGCAGGTGTGTGCTTTTCTCATTAAGTTTTCCTTTACTGCATAAAAACGTCGTCATATTAGTAATTCGAAATGCGAGAGGTCGAATTCAAGACACCTCCCGAATAACTAGCAATTCTAGCCACAGCTCCGCCGACGTTCTTGAATCTACTACGAGTTTTTACGTCACAGAAAAGCTGTTTATTTCCTAGACTTTTTTGCTAACAAAAACTAATCGCATTTAAAAAAAACAGCATTCAATTCTATTTACTTATTCTCATTTATCGTTCTTAGAAAACACAAGCGGTTCTTTTTATTCCTCTTGAAGAATACCGCTTGTGACGTAATCCCTTAGTTTGACAAGGACGTAAATGCATCTGGATGAGGGAGCTGCTTACCATACAAAAGACTACTAAAAATGACGTTTCGTATGAATTAAGTGTTAGTTCCCTTTTTTGCCACGTTCATTTAGATTATTGTCGGACTGTATCTTAATTGCCCCTCAGCCCACACGTTAAGACTTGATGACTGCTAGCCTGTGTCATTGTTTGGTTTGTCTTGTAGTTTTTATCACTTCCAAACAAGTGTCTATTTAGTTTTATACTTAGTACTTGTACAATGGATGGCTCTCGCAAGGCGATAATGCATCATGCATTATAAATATCGTTCTTAACGTGTTGTTAATAATATAGATGGTCTTTATAGCTTAAAAAACATACTGCCAACCGGATTTCAAAGTCAATGTAGTATTTTTTCATCAGACTAAAAAAAGGAAGGTTTGTTTTTAAAAAATAATTAGGTTCGTCTCATAGTAATAAGAAAAGCTCTGTGTGGGTGGGTATATCAAAAATAAAGATACTTACAATATAATGTTTTAATGTAATTTTGGAATGGGAAAATTTAAAAACAAATTCACGCGGTCGGTTTTTGTTTTTAACAATAAATTGATAGATAATTTAAAATTTCCAATTAAATGAATTACTTACTCTTGTAAGCGTTGGTGAGCATAATATTTCCTTATATTTCAGTGGGTATTAATTCTAATTAATCCTTATCCAATACTATTTAATCTAATTTCTAATTTAGTTTATGTCTTAAATAAACAAGTCTGTTGTTTACTATTTGATTGCAATAGTTTTGGGGCAAATTGTTTGTAACTTGGGGCAGTTTGATTAGATTATTTTGTTTATATTGCTTCCTTATAGTGTTAGAGTTGCGCAAACTCATTAATTATATTAAAACTCCACCTTGTAGGAAGGAACCTTCCCCTACTATGTCTATCAAGAACATTGCGTACAGCTCGGGACCGAATGATAATGAATGAATAAATGGACCGGACCGATTATTGTTGAATTTGAATCTTTCGGGGAAACATTTGTCCAGCTGTGGACATCTATAGACTTCAGACATTTGAAGATTACCAGCTCTTTTCTAGTTGTTGAAAGGATCAAGTAATAGTTTTGTGACGGGAGTTTATTTTTTTTAATTTAATATTGGACTGAATTCTGCCGTGGCCGCTAAATTTTCTAAATGTAAGTTGTTGGTCTATTCCATTCATATGGGAATCGAAAAGGATGGATGAATGAATGGATGAATTTAATTTTTAATGAATGATATTTAAAATAAGCAGCGCAGCTGTCAAACTCAGCTTAATTTCGTTGGAATGTTTTTGAATGCCTGCTAAATTAGTGCGAACTACGCCTAAAATCGATGTTTAACGTCTCTAAACTTAAGTTAGAGCGTAATATGTAGAATCTGGCCCACTATCTAATACATTATTTTTTATAACTTTTCCATTGATAGCGATTTATGACCCGACTATAAAAATCTATGTATAAGAAATAGAAAACTATATATTATATACGAATTGAATTTCAGCAGTTCCAAAGTGTTGTGCTCTTAAAACCGGCAGCCATTTTGAATGTGGGTTAACGATTACACTGCGCTTCTGAAACGGGCATCAGTACTTACGCCACTTTGAAGCGATACACGTGTAATTGGATGTTTTGAAACATACAAAATAGACGTGTGTAGCGTGTTAGGTTGTTTGTTGTTTCATTAACAAAAACACAGTCAAGTAGCTAGATACTACTACTTTACGAGTAATATAACGGTCCCCTGCTGATCTGTGCCTGCTGCAAGATTAAAGCCAGATTGTTTTATATACGTATAGTTGTAAGTCTAAATATGCGCCGAGTTCAAACTTACCTAAAGCTTCGGTCACATTTAGCGAGTATGAAATTCGCAGCGAATAGCCCTGTCACGCTGAGCGAATACTCGCTGCGAGTGTGCAGCGATTAATCGCTGTGTGTGACCGAGACTTAACACACACGCACACTTCTTTGTATTATCAATGAATTAAGAACACAAGCAATATAAAAACAAACAAAAAAAGGACAAATAAAAACGTTTACGTTATTGTATTGTAAAGAACGTGAGACTGTCATTTGACTATTCAATTCAATCAATAACACAGTTTTGTTTTGTGGTTTCAAGTCTCAACCAAACCTGCAATTTTCTCAGTATCAATCCAATATGTATTTTATTAAGGCTACTGTAATTCAGTTCCGATAGACCGCAATACGATGCGCAGTATGCAGTTTGCACACGAGATCGTAAAACTACATTGAGGTTGCAGTGCGAATCAGTGCTGCCAACTGGTAGCTTAGCTATGTAGCTGGTAGTTAGATTTCTTGCAAAAAGTAGGTAGTTTGCTAAGATAATGCTAACGTAAAAAGTGACTAAATGTAGGTAAATTTATTACGTACTTACCTAATAAAACCATGATTACAACCTTAAACATATAATTCATTTAATAACTTCTAATATGTAATAGGGCTTCTATAAGAATATAAATATGTCGATTGTAATTTCTTGTTTATTGTACACAACCTAATAGAAAAAATACAAGAGGAAAAGTGTAGTTATACAAAGATAAGCTTAACTGAATTTATGAGTTCTCTGGCAGCTAACCTGGTGAGAGAAGATGTAATTGAAGGCAGCGGGTACTCTTGTTACACTACGCTAGATATTTGAAGAAACATAAAATACTCATAGGTACTCATATTGAATTATATATACATACTCGTATTTATTAGTGGTTTTGTTAGGAAGGTGAATTTTGTTCTAAACATCGTCATCGTAGTTGTATTATACGTGCGTTTCCTTCAAGAGGCCACAGTGGATTTTATTGGTTCCGAATAAACAAAGTTTTAGCAGGAGGTTAAAATAATTGTAAGTAAAAACTTATAACTTTTTTTTTGTTTTTCTCACCAACTTTTGAAGAATTTTGACTTCTCGCTAAGACAAGTACATATTTCTGATAGCATGGAATTTGCGAGACTAAATAATACCATTCTGAAGACAAATGGGTCTTAAATCAACGTAAAATATGACGTCAAAAGAACCCCTGGCTGACGCCGACAATCTAAAAGCAAAGAAATCCAAAAATATACTTTAATAAAAAACGGTTTACCGCAAAACTTTTGACCTTTACATAAAACAGTAATCAGGAGATACCATTGACCTGTTTTTTGACGTGAAGTATGGCGGTTAGGGCTTATCAGTGATGCCAGATCTGGGACAGCCCTTAGTATCTTCTGTACAGCGATATAATATAGGGCCTAAGCGACGTTAAGTAGGGAAGGGAGCTGAATTATCTGTGTTAAGTGGAATATTTCGTACTTAACTCTGTTTGCCTTTCGATATATGTGATTATCTTTTGTGCTTTCGGCCGCGTGACTATGTAATAATTTCCTTTTTCTATGATTTAATACATTTTTGTGCCTAATACAATCAGTGTTTTTTTGAATTAAAAAAAAAACAATAATATGTATTGTCGTATTTTTATAATGCCTTTGTCCAGATCCTTTTATTATATTACGTTACTTTCATACATACTTATTTGTATTGTATATTTCCTTTCTTTATTATATATTTACTGTACTCATACAGAGGGAAACCTACAGGTTTTCTGAATGTGACAGGAAAAATACGACAGTATCTCTTTATTAATCCCCAAGGATATTCCCGGGCGACTTTCCCCGTACAATCCCTATTTCCTAAATCAGAAAATATTTTTCTTACTAAAGGGCAACGTCCCTTACAGGGGCAATGACCTTTAATTATCTAAGTATTTTGTTTCGTTGCTAGTGGTTTGAAACTACTAAAGTATGTATGGAAGGAAGGTACAGAAGCCAGCACATGCGGTTGGACATTCGCACTAAGAAATTCGCCCCTACCACTACGGAATATGGGCGCTCTCAAGGTCAACATGTTCAGCCGCATGTGCTACTTACTGTACAACGTGGGTATGTCTATAAATTGCCTTTGAGCTTAACAATCGATCGTTTAGGTATGTTATGTAGTTAGTTTATAGTTGTACTAAATACCAGGAGCTATTTTTCATGTGGTATTGTTTAGTTAGTTAAACAAATTCTTACGACACTGTAGTGTTGCACATTTTTTACTAGATGTCCGTCATGTCCCGTCTTTATGCCAGTTATGTTCAAACTGATATCTCATCGCCTCTTTTATATTGTTTGATCTCGTTTTTATTGCATAGACTTGTACATTGTTTGAGACGACAGTCGGTCTGTCTCGTTTTGAGCAAAGCAAAAAAAAATTGAATACATGTATATTTTTTTTTGGTTGAACTTTTTTCTAAGCATAAAGCTGTTACTAATATTATTGAACGCAAGATAAAAGAAATATCCTATTTGATAACCATACAGGTACATTTCGGGGATTAATTTTTATTGAAATCTAGTCACACCTATAATCATTACTATCGTTATCACTGTAATTTCACCATACTTATACATATAGAACCTATTTTTGTCCCTAAAAAGATTATTATTAGCACTTTAAAAATAAAAAAACCGTATTTTTAGCTCTTTTTACTTCCCCAGCAAAAGGCTTCAGCCTAGAACAAGGGTGCCATTAAAAACAATTATTGTTCTTATACTCGTATACCGTCGCGTCGGTTATTTCAACACGATCTAAAACGGGCCTGTACGGGCGGCGATGTTTCAGCGTTTATTTATAGACGGAGAGCTTTCATTCAATGCGTTTTGATGCTCCCGTTTTTGGTACTATAGTGACACTTTGATATAACAGAGTCGGTCGTTGACCTTAGTGTATCCTATGAGTTAGGATTGAACACAAATGAGTAGTAGCCCGTAGTAAGTTAGTAATATTATTTGGTCATACGTAAGATTGTGCAAGTTTGTTCTGTGTTTACTTTTCTCTTCGTTCGTAAGACATTTCCTTGAAAATGAAACCTGTACCTTTTGTGTTTGTGTCCTTTTCTTCTTGGTGTCTCTCTCCTTTGTATTTTTCGTAATATGAAGTGAAATAAGTATATAAATAAATTAATATTTTTAATGACAATAATATTTTATATTTGCTTGAGGAAAGCAGTAAAATCATTTAAAATCTAACCAATCATTTGCGAATGACAATAAATTTATCTGATTGATGCAAAAATATCGTTTACATCAGGTCAATAATAATCAGCATAACCTTACAAATATTATATGATCTGAAGTATTATATTATCGCTTCGAAAACCCTACACACTAGCTTGTTTTGTGTGAAAACGAAAGATAAAAGCAAGCAAGCTATTATCGAAAACACAATACCAGGAAATAACAAACAAATATTGAGCGTAATATAATATTTCACGAAGAATCACACGGAGAGCAATGATAACGTTATCATTATCAGTTATCATTATCACAAGTTGATAACCGTGAATTTCGTGCCCATGAAAACCTGCGTGTAATCTTGTGTATGTATTTCCGTACTGTTTGCTCATGGTCTAAGAAAACAAGGTCTAACACTCCGACCACGTGACTTGGCACAAGCCTACGTCATCATGCTGTTGATCCTTGTCGAATAACACGCATCGGCAAGGATAACACGAACAGCAAGTGTTAGACCTCGTTTTCTTAGACCATGTGTTTGCTTGAAGACGAAAGATGTTGAGCCTGGGCGGTGTCTGCAATTGGATCGTTTTTAAACTACTTCAAAAATGGAGGTTCTTATTTTTTTACATATGTAGAGTATGTAATGTAATATTGTTGGATGCTCACATAATAATATGAAGAAGGCTTCCAGAAAAATAAACAACTGTTGTTGAGATGTTTTTACTACCGTATAATTAACTCCTTCGATGTATAATTAAATCCTGTTAATTAGAGATTGTTTATTAACCCTTTAATTATTTAGCGCATAGAAAAAAAAGACGGGCCATTAATCCTTGCAGAATTAGCTTTCAAAATAGAAGTTAGGTCCTTCAGCGTTTAAGCAGCGCTTAGGGGTTAAATATCACTCTAACATTATGTAGGACAAAGTTTGGATGTTTGTTACTCAATCACGCAAAAACGGCTGTTTGTTATTATGAGATTTATGAGATAGGTTACCCAGATTGAAACTTTCAGGAAAAATGAATGTGTGAAGCAAAAAGTGTGTTTTTTCTTTATAACAAGAATTTTGACTGTTTTTCCAGCCTTCCTCGCCTCCTCTTTCCCGAAAATAAAAGCCTTTTCAATTCTAACTAATATCTCCTCAGATTTGTATAAGCAAAGCTCAAAATTCCTTGTAATAAAAAATATATACATAAATTTAAAGGTCATTGAAGTAATTAAGTTCATTCATAGGTATTAATTTAAATTCGTTCAACCATATTTCCTTGCCAACAAAATATACCTTAAATGTGAAATTTAAATGCTAAAATCGCGTTGTCACGCTCTAGTTATCAATTATTATTGTAATGTTAGATTATGCCAGTATGGTTTTATGTTTTTTTTCTATATTAATAGAACGACGAAAACATGTTTCGCAACTACTAGTTTCTATATTATGAAAAACTAGCGACCCGTCCCGGCTCCGCACGGGAAAATGGTTATTGTGGGTATTCCTTAAGTATATTAAGCATGTATTATACATATAAACCTTCCTCTTGAATCACTCTATCTATTAAAAAAAACCGCATCAAAATCCGTTGCGTAGTTTTAAGGATACATAGGGACATAGGGACAGAGAAAGCGACTTTGTTTTATACTATGTAGTGATATAAAAGAAAAATAATTTCCGGTCCGAGACTTTGCATCATCAATTTTCCTACGAGTATTTTCTGCGGTAAAAAGTGCTTTATGTTCTCATCGATAATCGGTCAATTTTATTCGCAATCTGTTCAGCAACAGACAGGTGACATGACATTTATAATATTAGATAGAATATATTTTTAAACACAATAAAAGAAAGCAGATAAAAACTGAAGTAAACATCTATCTAAATCTAGTAATCTAAAAATAAACGTGAAAATGTTAAAAGTACACTGTCTTTTTACTTATTCACGTAGTATTAGTATGTTATCAAAATAGCTTTATTTACTTAACGCTCAAGGTCCACTAACCTAGCCCAAATTTTCTAAGTGCTATATACTTAAATCCCATGAAGAGTGACGTAAGATGTAATCAAGCGTTGTTTTGTTCTTTGCTGTCTGGCCGGCCAGGCGGTGCGTAGGTGTGTTTGTAAACAAAGTGGCTAAGAGATACACGTAGCGCCACCTAGTGTCGAATAGCTGAACTTACCTTTGTATGAAAAAATATCTTGTTTTCTACTTTAGATTTTATTTTGTAACAATGGTTTGTTCATTTGTGTATTTTCGTACATGATTTAGTTTAATTTATTGCGATACGTAAATTCATAATATAATTTATGTTACCTCACACAGCCTGAGGGTGGAGTTTGGGTTACTTACATTCATGAAAATGTATGAAGTAAAGCCCGACCAAAGAAATATCAAACCTCGCCATATTGCGGAATTTCAGAGGAACTAATTTTATAAGGGAAATTGTTGCCATAGTCGTAAAAATATACACGTGGCGCCCCCAGAGCAGGTGTCATATTTCTTTCGTCAGGCTTTACCTAATAAATTATTTTACGTGTAGTGTGTAATTTTTTCTCTAAATATTTTCCTATATTTGTTTTAGATATAGTAATAGTTTTCATAAATAAATGCATTATTTATAAACTCAATATAATATGACTCGTAAGTAAATCCAAATTCAAATAAAAATAATATAATAAAGTAATGCTCTCATATCGTCGTACAGACATTCAGGGTTCTTTCATGAACTGCACCGTTTCGTAGTTCAGCCACTAGCTCCGAGATGGCGCTATGAGTCGCAAAACTTCGCACCGGAACACACGATCGATATTACTTCACAAAGAGGAAGCCGTGTTCATTAGTTATTCAAGTATTAGATAAGTAAGTTCCACCGAGATTTAATAATAGATAACGTGTTTAATTATACCTTGTTGCGATAGCCGCCAAGGCTGATTGCCATATTTGTATTGAGTGTTAGGATGCCAAAATTAAATAAAAATATTTATTATATTTTGATTGTTAGAACTATTTTTAATATTATAATATTATTTTTAAATTTTCATAGGTTTTTCAATTTTATTCTTAAAAAGAATCTTAATGTTTGACAGGTACAAATTACTATCTAGCAAATAAACTGCATATTTTTGAATACCGTTTTAATGTGCATTCTCTCTGCTAAAAAGGATTGAATCTGATTTTCTGTCTGTATTGAAAATCGTAACTGAATATTATTAATTGAATAAAAAAAATTATGTGTAAAAATCATGTAGGTACAATTAAATAAATTACTGTAAGAGAGTAGGACAAAATTTACGAGACGGTTTCTGCATTTCATAAAATGATTTAGCAGTTTTAAAAATATTAATATTATCATAAATAAGTTTATGTGCACTGTAATAAATATATCTCACAAAAATCGCATAAATCTATAGTCATTATTTTGTATATTTACGGGTCTTTACGCGATAATTGTAAATAGGCATGTTTTTGTTTTTTGTTTTATAAATCTATAGTCGTCTTTAGTAACTGGGTAATCAGTAATCACGCTGTACAATACATGAAGAGCTTAATTAAAAGTTTGTTTACTGGCAATGACGAGTAATACGAGTATGACGCCAGTCAAGTGCCCAAATTACTCCCAATACACAATAACGCTCCGCAAATTAATTGAAGCTACAAGTTAATTATAACCGACATCAAACTAATGTCATTAAGGGTGTCGCAGATAATGGAAATACTATATTATTATCGTAAGAGCTGTAGTTCTTTTTGAGTACGCACATCGCGGCCAACTAAAATGGTTATTCCCTCCCAGAATTTTTTCTATTTATACTCTAACTAAGGGTTATACCATAGACATTAAAATATATCTATCTATGTCTATAGACTTTATGCTACCGTAGCACATAGATATATATTTTTATTTTATCATAGACTAGCGACCCGCCCCGGCTCCGCACGGGAAAATGGTTATTGTGGGTTATCCTTCAGTATATTATGCATGTATTATACATATAAACCTTCCTCTTGAATCACTCTATCTATTAAAAAAAACCGCATCAAAATCCGTTGCGTAGTTTTAAAGATTTAAGCGTACAAAGGGAGGGACATAGGGACATAGGGACAGAGAAAGCGACTTTATTTTATACTAGCGACCCGCCCCGGCTCCGCACGGGAAAATGGTTATTGTGGGTTATCCTTCAGTATATTATGCATGTATTATACATATAAACCTTCCTCTTGAATCACTCTATCTATTAAAAAAAACCGCATCAAAATCCGTTGCGTAGTTTTAAAGATTTAAGCGTACAAAGGGAGGGACATAGGGACATAGGGACAGAGAAAGCGACTTTATTTTATACTAGCGACCCGCCCCGGCTCCGCACGGGAAAATGGTTATTGTGGGTTATCCTTCAGTATATTATGCATGTATTATACACAGGGATGGAAAAACAGGGTCCATAAGTATAACCCGCTATAAGTGTAACAGGTTGATTCGGTTACACTTTTGTCAAACTAACACTTTGAAACGGTTAACAGAAACGAAATACCATAACAGAAATAAAGTGGAACCGATACAATGATTTCGGTTAATAAGTGTTGTTAACACCTTTTTAGTAATGCGCTGTTGCCAATTTTACACTCGCATTTAGAGATGTGCCTTTTTGAAAGTGATTGCTTGAATTCTGGCGGCTATTAATGTAGATACGCATAAAATGGCATAGGTTAAATCTTAGAGAGTACATCTCTCGGTTTATGATTTTTGTTTCAGCAATAAATAAATTATAATTATTATTAATTAAAAAATATTAATTATTTTAATAAACTAATTTAGTAGAATAATATGTTAGTATTATGATATTACATAATTAATATGATGATTTATTCCGTTATGCTGAGCAATCTGCAAAACATTAAATTGTCTGAAGAAATACCTATATAAATACAGCTTCAATATATTTTGTGAATTTCTTATAAATAAATAATGACAAAAATTATTCGTCTAAAAGTGACTAATAGTCGCCTCACAAAAAAGGCTGAATTGATATTGATCGCCCAATATTTTCGGCTTTATTGACTGGGCTCAATAAAATTACATGAACAATAATAATTGTGAAAATACTTATTTTTTTATTAAAATGTTACATATTCTCGCCAGTTTTTCAAAACAGTATTTTTTTTCTTAAGAACATTTTTTAGGGTGAATATGATTTTTTCATTTTGCGGACGGATACGGAATTTGCAGCTAATAGCATTTATTCATTTCCAAAAATTAAACACGATCGGCAATATAATTCCCAAACTCGGGAAGGACAACGAAAAAATAAAAACACGGTATTCCCGATGTCCTCCGAAAAATATATATAGGGGACTGACATAAATAAATATTTTTAACAAATTCTCATCTCTTTTTCTCTTTCATTCTCATACTTCGATTACAAGTGTGAGAGAGAAAAATGATAATAATAATGTTTTTCTTTGTCCCTCACACTCGCGGTGAACAACGGCAATTAACCCTCTATTGATAAGATCAATAAAATTAAGTAAGGAACTAAGGAAGTATACTTTTTAAAGCTTTCATGGTTGTTTTTATAACTTTAATATTTATATACCATGGTAAATATCCTGTTCTCATCATAATAATTACAATAAACGCATTCCTCACGTTTCAATAAACAACATTAACTAAGGAAAATAAAATAATGAGCATCAATATTATATTGTGTAAGTCATATCCATAAAAGAACAGATTACGACAGGAATCAAATATGGCTTAGTGAAAAAATAAAGTTAAATGAGTGTTATTATGATAAATATTCATTTTTTTCATCCACATATAGACTAAAGCTAACATAGGATTTTTTACTTTAAATAATACTATTCTTCAAAACTAAAACACAAAAAGCACGTCTCAGGATAATGTAAACAGCACTTAAAATCCTACAGAATAAAACTTGTATGTGATTTCTTCAAGTGAATTTATACGCATCTGCTAGATGTCATAGTACAAGATGTATACGAATATACCCTTTAAGAATAGCGGTTTTCTTTAGTAAATATAGCGTTCTACGTGGCGACGACGCCCGATCGCCACGCCAGTAATTGATTTTACCCTTGGCTAAAGATATTTCACATAAAAAATGATATATGTTATCCCTCAAATGAAATATCTATCTAATTTTAATGTGATCTAGGTAAGGTACTTACTTTGATATTAAAAAAAACGAAAACGCTGATAATAATTATTTCTGTAAAAGTGCATTTATTACGTCACACAAAATGCAATCGTTTTTAACAGCTCAAGCAACAAATATTCACTTAGTTTCTTTAAAATATCTTCTACGAATACGGATCAGTCACCAAAAAAACATTAAATCATATCTACTCTTCAAAATATTCTCCTATAATATTTTTTTATTAGTACATAGGTACATAATTTTTAACATCAATTTAATTTCAAAAAGACTCAATTAATTAATTCGTTCAACCCATATAGATTTATTTTTTAATCAATACTAGCGCTTTATATACTTCACGTGTCGTATTCTAATCTTCAGTCAGATAGATTCAATATAATATTCAAATTAAGGGAATGCCCACTAATCCAGTGCAATACTTTCTTTCAATTTAGGGACTCTTCCAGCAGCGGGATGTTACCGGCGACAGGTTTACCTGTGAAGTTTTCTTTTAAATAGAGAATATTATAAAGAGAGCCTTTCTTTATAATATCCCCTATTCATTTCTTACTGTTTTGAACATTGTTTAAAACATGATTTTAACTGTGAATTTAAACAATTAATAAAAACATTGTTTCATTTCGAACTGTTTTAAACACGTCTTTTAATACAACTTGTGTAAATCATGCCAAACAAACATGCTCCAATAAAAAAAAGCTCACAAATTGGACATTTATCTTTCTATTCTATTAAATTTATCTATGAGATTTTACAATTTGTTAACATTTTTATTTATATTTCTCCCCCACGTATTTTATTGGGGCACATCGGGATTACCACTTTATTATTTTACCATTGTCTTTCCCGAGTTTTGCTCTTATATTACCGACCACGTTTAATTAATTGGAATGAATAAGCTGCAAATGTATAAATTGCCGTCCGAAAAAGTAACTAAATCGTTGACATCCTACAAAATGTTTTTCTATTAAAAATTGAAAATCAATTCTCTCGAAAGTACTGCATTTAGAAAAACGGACGATATGTTAATGTAAATAATCTATTTTTTATGTGGTGCCTCTTAATATAGTGGAGCTCCTTAAAGCTGAAAATATTGGGCTCGCAATTGAGATTTTTTAATAATATGACTTTCATTAAATTTTTAACAATGTTGTCACTAATTGCATAATAAATAACTAAAAAACGCGATCCATTGCATCTATCCCGACGGGCGGCGGCAGCGGGAATCCTTAGCTAGGTTGCGCCGCGTGCGACGTTGCCATATTGTGCACCGTACCTACCCGGAGAGCAATAAGTGTTAACCGAAATTAACAGTTATTAACAGAAACGAAGAAAAACACTTTGATTCGGTTACAGATACATCATTAACCCCAAAATTTACGTTTCGGTTACACTAACCCTTTTATTTACAGTGTTAAAAACCTTTGTAGGGGTTACGGTTTATATACATATAAACCTTCCTCTTGAATCACTCTATCTATTAAAAAAAACCGCATCAAAATCCGTTGCGTAGTTTTAAAGATTTAAGCGTACAAAGGGACATAGGGACATAGGGACATAGGGACAGAGAAAGCGACTTTATTTTATACTATGTAGTGACTATGTAGTGACTATGTTGTGATATGTAGTGAAGCCAGCATTTATTTCTTAGCCGTTATCTTCGGCGAATGGGCAGTAGCATTCAGTTGCCTAAATCAATCCAAGAGTGGGCTCTATTATTATGGAAGAATTTCTCGATCAAGGGAGAGGTCATAGGCCAGTAGTGGACTGTTGTGCTATCTGCGTAAAAAAATAACGCATTTGCTAAGCTGTTGTGTAACATTGTTTTAAAAATAAAAAAGACAAGAAATTTGAATTTCAAAGGGATAATACTTTCCAATACGAATAAAGGTAGATAAGGAGGGCACGGTCCTCTGTAAGAGGTTTTCATTTGATAATATTACAGTATTTTTGGTGTGTGTAACAGCCTTTTTTATAGCAATGAGTTTTTGCGGTCTTTTCGACCTTAATGTGGTTAATGGATTTCGACTCTGGAGATCTCGTGGTCATACCAATGCGTCATCATAATCATAATTAATTATTATTGGATTAATTGCACGTGAGGGCTTCCAATGTCAGTCGATTCAAGGTTTTTAAAAGCATTACGTAAAAAAGTATATTTATTAGAATAGAATATACTTTATTGCACACCAGGAATAACAAAAAAGTATAGTCTCCAACTGTAAACGTGTACAAATAGGCAGCCTTATTGCTAAGGTAGCAATTTCTACCAGGCAACCAATTATTAGTTTGTATTGGCCTTATACCAAGTTAGTAAGTAATTTCTACCTGGCATCTATGTTTTACGGAAGACCTAATTTATAGTAAACATTTGTTGTACAAATTTATTTATTTTTATTTATTTATTTATTTATTTATTAGGATATCCAACAGCTTATCAGTAAACATAAAGAACTAAGAAAAAAGTACAATACATGTTCGCCAATCAAAGGATACCACAAATAGAACAATAAATATGGAGCTTGAGATTACTATTAAATTAATTACTACTTACTGGCACAGTATTTATCACATTACTTGTATTATTTATCAACTTAATTTTCAGCGGCTGCAGTATTCCAACTGATTTGCAATTCAATTGACGTCATACGTAACTTAAAAATGTTTAAAATATATTTTTCTAGTATTTGTATTAACAATATTCCAATCTATTTTTCAGGTACGTTTTTGAAGCTTGCTGCGATGTTGGTTTGATAGTCCAAATTCTATGCATGATCAGTGACGGATCCAGGGTAATTTAATAGGGGGCCCTGTGGTTCCATTTTAGTTGAATTAACACATCAATCAATTGAGAAGAGAAACTTGAATTAAAATGTATTACAAGTACAAAAAAGAAACGTGTATTAATAAATTACTCGTATTAATTGTTACTTTCTATAAAAGTAATGTATTCGTCTTGTCGATATTGTTATACCTACTTTAGAAACAGATTTTTGTCATATAACGTTGTCTAGATATATCTTTCTGACTACTCGTCCTAATTAGATGTTGATTTTTTTAAATACATTTTGGAACGTTTTGAGTTTCCCTCCTTCCTGGATCCGCCACTCGCTGATAAATGATAATATAATATTGAATTTGCACGCGTGTGTTTCGTAGCTTCAGCTTATTCGTGTGGATTTCACGTTTTTCTATATTGTTTTACATTTCATTTCTTTTGTTGGTGTTTTTTTTGTCACAATGTATTTTTATTATTCTAAGAGCACAGTATTATGGGGCTCCTTTTATACGATAAAGAGCATGAGAAAGGTTTTAGTTTTCACGCAAAGTGAATTACAAAGTAAAATAAGTAAGAGACCAGACTCAGCCAGACTCTCATATTTAAAATAATGCTTATATTGGTATAATATGCCATTTCATTAGCAATGTATTAATTTATTATTACATTGTCGTCAATTTATCTTCATAATGACGTATCGTTCCTTAAGCCGCATACAAAAACTAGCTTAACAAATTAGACCATTTAAAATAGGGACATTGAACCTATCTACAGATTTTTTGTTCAACCGCCGTGGGCGGGAGAGTAGACTATAAAAGTGGTTACCTACATACAGGCAGCAAAAACTACAGCATTACGCCTCCCACACAGTGAGCAATCAGTAGAATATCTGCCTATAAAAGATTGTAACTGTTACATTAGCACAAAAACAATTATGTATAATTTGGTATAGAAAAGTGTTCAATTTAAAGGCATCTCAGTTGTATTGATTTACTGTCGTTTTGCTTCAAAATCTATCTATCTATTTACTTACAGTGTGTAATAAACTTGAGATTTTTCTGCAGCCTTAGTTTATTATATTCCAGATAGTTGCATTCTGACTTTGAAGTTATCATTCTATGTGCAGGCAGCCCTGTATCTTTGTTTTGGTAGTAGTAAAAGGTAAAAGGTAGTAAAAGCGTATAGGTAAATATTAATGTGATTTGAAGTCCAAAAGCCCTGATAGAAATCAAACCTATGCTACTATGCCGCGCCGGTTATATTCAATTTATGACCTTAAAAGAATCCACTCTAGGATGGATTTAAGAAAAGTTATTTAATAAATGACCTCGATTAAGAGAATATTAACTTCAGATAAACACTAAAACTATAATAATCTTAGTTAAACTACGGTAATTTATTAATGTTATAAGTTTTGGAACATTTAGAAACAGATTATGATAAAACTAATGTCCGTACGATTCGATTCAGGCTATAAATAATGGGCGATCCATTTACGGTATCAAGGCTCGATATAAATCAATGTTTTGCTGTTCAGACTAGTTACATGTTGTTAACATGGAAACAAATCTATTAGCCGTTGATACATTTAACTCGTATTTTAAATAAGAAAACATTGATTATGTGCACAAATAGTTTGCTTTCTTTTGGCATTTCAAAAACTGCTTTTTTTATTTTCCTCTGCAGAGAGAAGAATCATTATTATAGTTGATCTTATTTCTTAGAGTTATTTTAACTTAAAAAGGACTCACACAGATTTTATTCACATTCTTTTTAAATACAATAGAAATTAAATCTCAAAATGTCCTGCCTGGCATGAAGTTTCTATATACTATCCAAATTCAATATGGCGGCATTCTCACAGCATTTTTTTTAACAGGTAGGTATATTAACAGCAGTACATACATACACAATTTACATAAGTACAATATAATCTCTTGTTAGATGAGCAAAATGCATTTGATTTTATTTCCACACTCAATTAGTAAACATGTGATATGGATTATTTAGTCATTTTTACAACCTTTTCCAATCTTTCTTAACATATTAAATATCTTCGTCTTTGTGTAATATTTGCCTATTAGCTTGCATTCTAACTGTTCTCTTTACCGCAATAACGGTTTTATCATTTAATTTTCTAAACACATTTCAGTAGGTAATAATCGTGTGGGCATTATCTGGTTGCAAGCGGCCCGGCCAGAACAATAATGTGTAAATTTTCGTAGCGGAAGGCAGGACGCCTACCGTCCGCGAACCAGTTTATCTGCTCACACAGAGACGGATTTAGATAGATAGATAGATAAATCGTTTATTGCATAAACTAACACACACACAAATACAAACAAGCAATAACATAGCATAACAGTAACAACAACAACATAATGGAAAGTTTTCCAGTGGCAAACTAAGGAGATAAAGAAAATCCTTACAAAATGGTTCAACAGATGGCATTAGTAAACAGTAGTGATGGTTTAGGCTTTATTGACCCCACAGTAAACGGCGTCATTAAATATCGTAGAAGCAAAACTTGCGAGGAGCAGCCACCGTGACTGCAAATTCAAAAGCCAGAAATAAAAGTGTTTTTATTCTCATAAAATATTTTTATAACTGCTCTTTCGGCGTAATTTATTTCTTTTTGGACTAAATCTAAGAAACATTTTTCACTAAAATAAATTACTTACAGTTTCTCTATCACAATTTATGTATGTGTTTAAAAATTGGATAATACTATTACCACGATGGGGTTCAAACTTTCTGTATAATATCATCGTCATCGACACCACTCAGAAATGTTAGGGGTCGCCAAATTCACCCCAAATCTGTCCCTGTAGTCCCGTGTGTAATAATCGCAGCCGGTGCGCGATGCTGCTAATTCGATGCAAGTGGGTCGCCGGACATATAATTCGGTGGCCATTGTGCTCCTAAAATTAATACACTGCTGTGTTATATTATAACAGCGCCCTCTGGGGAGAATATTAAGCACAAGATAGGCGAGTTAGTAGCCGCTGAGTGAAAGGATTTTCAAGTCCGGTGAAGCTTGATTGGTCGTACTTTTTCTACACAAGCATGTCAATTAAAAAAAAAAGGATTTTTTTTGAAAAATGTCTTTCATTTAAAACTGGATACGATCGCTAACTTTTTTTTAATACGCTTATGTCGTAAAATCGACTTGTCAAACGGGTGAGGTTTGATGTTCAAATGTGAATCATTTTTAAACAGTAATGGCTGTAATATTTTAATTTGACCCGTGTGCTCTAGAAAGGGTTAGCTTTACAATTATAACAGACAAAGCAAGAGCTAAACAGGGCTTCGCTGGACGTTGGATCAGACACGCCGGCGTTGTTTCGTTTTGTTGCTTGACCGTGACCGCCATCTCTGTGTCCATTGTTATAACTAAGATTTCGCAATCTCGTAGCGAATACGAATTTAGTAGTTAAATTCGAATGACTTTGTCGTTCTCTACGTTAGTTGCAAATTTTGATCCCTCTAGTTTATCATTTATTAGACGTAAGATTTTACAAATAATTTTTAGACGTTAAATGAAATTAATAAACTTTGCTCAAAACAAAGCTGGCTCTCACTCTCGCTTTACACTAATGAAAAATAAACTCTTAAACTTTAAACGAGGCGAAGTTTAAACAGAACTGGCAGTTTCGCGCAATCAATTTATTAAACTTATCTGAACTTTAGTGTTAAATATATGTTCTACATTGATTCGCCCTCAACTTTACTATTTGAAAAACATTTTAAAACGATAATCTGCACTAAATTTAAGGGATATAAAAATCAAGTACCCAAAGATGGAAGTACTCGATCTTGGTATTAATGTAGGTAGATATCATATGGGTGCTGCTGTAGTCCGAACAAAATCGGTCTTTTTGAATTTTCAAAGAAATTTTCAATAAAATAGTTTTCTTTATTTGAAAAATAAACTTAAAACTTATCGTGTAACAGAATGGGAATGCGCTCTCCAACAGTAGACCGTGCCGTGAGTCATCTGCGCCGGAGCATGAAATAACTCGCGGAATAGTGTCACTGAACATTACGACTTGAAAAAAGAACAACGATTATGGCAAATTATATGTTGACAAATAGGACGGAATGCTTAAATCGCTCGGCCTTATTTACTCTTTGTTATACTGCTGTTTAACACTAACATACTTTTGACAAATTGTGGGTATTTGAGAGACACGGTTAGCAAAATAATGCAACACGAAATGGATTTCGTTTTTAGTTCGTGGCGTGTATTTTGAAAATATGTGAATGGAAACTAATATACTGTTTTTTCATTAGTTTGAGTTTGAAACCACGTAGGGGATTGATACATCTAAACAGAACAGATTGACTGTCTGTGACTGATGTCTTTCGAAACCCAAAAGACTTTTTAATCAACAATTTTCCATTAATCTATTATTTTTTGAAATGTTACAATGATAATAATATGGAGCTAGTATTCAATAATACTGATTAATGGCGCAAATAAAATAGCAACGCTTTTAAAGAGAGAGATTCCTACTCAGAAGTATAATGGCAAAATAGAAAATGAAATGAAAATATAATTTTAACATTATACAACGGTCTAGTTTTGAATCTAGGTTGATTTTAACCGACGTTACGCCTCATTTAACTGCAAATTTATGCAAACGAATTGCAAATTTTAGGTAGTTATAGTAACCATTTGTAATCAAAGTTTCCGGTGAAAACATTAAATTATTCAATGATATTCATTTACTGTTACAAAGTTGTATAAAGTATCGGGAATTGTTTTTTTTAAGGTCACTCAAAGGGTTAGAAGTGCTTAATGAACAACTCTGTCCTTATAATCATGCGTAGTTGTTTTATTTTGCATAACGAATATGACGACTATAAAGATATTATAATTTAGTCCTGCCAATTTGTAGGGTTTAGTAACATAACATTATCTCCTTCTTTACACATGCGATGTTATTCAAAGTCAAATTTCTTTATTCATCATAGGTTTTTTTAAAACACTTAATGACGTCATATCAGAAGTTAAAAGCTTTGCTCAAACCAAGAAGAATGTACAAGTCTAAGCAATAAATAAAAAAAAATAACCCCCGACACAAAACCGTTACCTGATCCTTTCAACAACTAGAAAAGAGCTGATAATCTTCAAATGGCTGAAGATATTTTCTTGGATCATAGCTAAGAACATTCTCGATTGTGACACCTTGCAAACAAAAAAACTAGATCAAAATCGGCGCATCCGTTTAGGAGCTACGATGCCACAGACAGTCAGACTGACAGACTGACAGACACACACGTCAAACTTCTAACACCCCTCTTTTTCGTCAGGGGTTAAAAAGAGATCAAACAATCTAAAACAGGCGATGCGATATCAGTTGGAACATATCTGTCGCGCAATATGTGCGCTCGCGCTGCTGTGGAGAAGAACCCAAAGAAGAAAATCCACAGGATCGCATCTTGTGTTTTTCATTAACAGCTCATATAATGTCCCCACCGAGGGGCTCGAGCCTACCCTGACACCAGGGTGAATAGGCCTTAGTCGACCACGCTGGCCCAGTGCGGGTTGGTCAACTTCACACACAACCCTTGAATTACTTCGCAGGTGTGTGCAGGTTTCCTCACGATGTTTTCCTTCACCGTAAGAGCGTCGAATAAACGTACATATGAATTCGAAAATCGAAAACACATTGGTACGTGCCGAGGTTCGAACCCGCGAACTTCTGAATGGAAGTCAACGGCCCTAGCCACTAGGCCACCGACGCTCTGCATCTATTTGTATTCTCCTCTTATTATTTTTTATATATTCTTAAAAAATATTACAATATTATTATAATACATTGAAAAATTTGCCAGACAAAATTTTCCAAGTCCGTTGAAGTAAAGATGACTACATTTCTTGCACTATAATGATGATTTTTGAAGCAGGTGGTCTTAAAAATTTAAACGCAAATGCAACTTTGTTTTAACTTACCTAAATGGTCAGTGACCTTAAACCACTACAGACGACCAACTTCGCATTGTGCTTATGAACTAACATAATATGACCTATGTTTCACTTAGCACTTTAATGTTGGCTTAGGTCTTGTTATCTGGTTAAGTGGAAATCGACCATTGTGAAGCCTTCTTGTCAATGCCAAGCTTTCTAGACCGTCAAAATAATTGTTTCATGTCTAGATTTTCAAGTCAGAATGAATTAATAGTTTGAATAAGTTAAATAAGGGCCCCGCGTTTATAGTTTTTCTCATGAGAAGGAGGTACCTATTTTCCCGCGGTAAAGGTAGCCTATGCCCTTCCCAAGGTCTACTCTATCTCTGTACTGTACCAAGTTTCATCAAAATCGGTTCAGTTGTTTAGGCGCGACAGCGTAACAAACAGACATAGTTACTTTCGCATTTATAATATAAATATTAGTATGGAGAACTGGTGAAATAGGCGGTTATTACAGACTTCAAAAAAGGTTCTTTACATTGCAGTGATACATACAACATCAAAATATGTATTAAAACAGACGATAAACGCAACGCTAAAAAGCGTTGTATGAAAAATCTCGTAGAAGTTCGTGTAGAAGATTTTTTATCTCGTGGTAACACAGCGAAAAATTCTCAACATAAAAGACTCACTAAAATATCTCCTTATTCCCTTTTGCAAAATGGACCACCTTACTCCACGGTCCGAGAAATGAAAAAGAGGGCAACAAAAAATAGCGCATCCTGTTTTTGAACCCTTTTGAAAGCAGGTGGCAACACACCTGACGTTGGCCGAAAAACTGCATGATTCATTATGTGAAATCAGCAAAGAATATAAAAATAAAACTAGCTCACATCGCATCTTGGCTTCCAAACTTTCGTATTTATAATGTTAGTACATAATTATCGCGACTGTAAAGTCTATAATGTAAGTTTATTGCGAAGAAGCTCATGCTAGACTAGTATCTTCAATTACAGCTGGTAATTTTATATGTCCAACATTCTTTATTGACATACATCAACTATGATACAATATTGGCAGTTAAAGCTTCAGAAAGTTTGACTAGTACCTTTTCTGCATGTCTATCAGACGCCTTACCTTTCTTGACTATTAAAAGACCAAGACTTGTGATAGATTAACTAAAAAAAAACTATATTTACGTATATAAATTTGAACGACTCGGACGATTTGATTTATCTATTTTGCTACCCCAAATTTTTTACGAAAGTTAATCTCTTCAAAATGGCTGCACCCTACTAAATAGTTAGTTTTTTTCGTATTATCTTATCATCATGTAATAAATAAAACGGGCAAAGCGGCGGTATATTAAAGAAATCTTGCAAGAAACTGTGGACAGATCTTAAAAAACCTCCCTTGAGTCATCTGGTTATAATATTAAAAGACAGTATAATCTTTAAAAAGTAGAGAAAGGACAGACAGATTTTCTTTATTAATAGTAAATAATAAAAAAAATGTGTGTGACATCTCACAAATGGCCATCTGACCCCAAACTAGGCAGAGCCTGTACTATGGATGTCAGACAGCTGATATACATACATATATAAATACTAGCGACCCGCCCCGGCTCCGCACGGGAAAATGGTTATTGTGGGTTATCTTTACGCATATTATGCATGTATTATACATATAAACCTTCCTCTTGAATCACTCTATCTATTAAAAAAAACCGCATCAAAATCCGTTGCGTAGTTTTAAAGATTTAAGCGTACAAAGGGAGGGACATAGGGACATAGGGACAGAAAAAGCGACTTTGTTTTATACTATGTAGTGATGATACAACATCCAGACACAAGGCAAACACAAGTGCTCATCACACGAATGTTTGCTCTGGGCGGGATTCGAACCCGCGACCTTGTGCTTCGTAGGCAGACTACCAACTAGGCTACGAGGCCGTCAATAATGATTATTTACTATTATACTATTACTGTTACTATATCATTTCACTCCAAAGTCGATGTTAGTCAGTCCATTATCTTATCGTCCTAAGTACCCGACTTGTTACTTGCTCTACTTTCCAAACAGTATGTGTGAGACATCGCATTGGCTTGGCAACTAGTATACAGTCATTATCTCCGCCGGCCATATCTGGTTGGTGCATCGAATAGTTTTTTTTAAATGACTCCATAGTAGCACTGCTGGACCCCTGTTTCCCGGGACGATCCGTATTTGGAAAAGTTTTAATAGTCTTGCCGAGACAGACTCTGCCACTCCCTTTTCACCTTAACAGGTTTATTATTACGAAATCATTCGGCCTACAGTTGACAAGTATAGTCAAGTAGTATAGTAATGTAGAGTCGAGCACTAAGTTAAAAATACATGTTATTCATTAGTCCCAAAACAAAAGTGAGTATTGCCATGTGACTTGACACAAGCCTACGTCATCTAATGCGTATTATTCGACAAGGATGAACAGCATGATGACGTAGGTTTGTGTCAAGTTTGACAGTCCGAGTGTTAGACCTTGTTTTTTTAGACCATGACTAAGCCTAATAACAGTCCACTGCTTAACTAATAAAGCTTTTCTCATGGAGTTGTTGCCATTATGCCCTCGCTTGGTAGGAGGGTTGAGGTTGAGAATCACAACTGTTGTTGATTACATGGGTAAACGCTCCTGCCCGTTACCTGAGTGCTAATATTCCTTTAGTTAGTAGCCTTTTACGCAACCCACATGAAGGTCCACATTATAAGTCTTGAACTAAAGGGCATATTCTAAGCCCTTTTGATTTATTAGGACTAAAAATCTGGCAACCATATTGATCGAGGAAAATCTTTGAAAAATGACTTTATACCTTATCTCCAACGTCACGTGCGGACTTTTCTCTGTATCGCATTTCCCCTTTCCCCCGCGTCCCGCTGAAGGCTGATAACCGCTCGGGCGCGCACGCGCAGCCTACCCGCTCAGTCGCCCGCCAGCCGCCGTCACGAGCGGACCTGTCGCTCCGGCAACTGTTCAACAAAACCTCCTAAAAACACCCTTAGTGCTCCCCACACAGTTATTGTGACTAGTGAATCTTTTGTGCTGTTGTTGGATGTGCAAAGTGATCGATTGGATGTTTTTACCTGTTGAAGTACCGTTGCGTTTCGCTCCGGTGGCTCGGCTAATAACTGTTGGATCTACCGCGACTGTGTAATAGTTACTTGCTAAGATTTAGTGCCCGTGGAAAGGTCACTTACCTTCGGGTAGGCCTTGTTCAGTTGACAATCGAAATTGGATCTTAGTGCCTAGAGTGCTACCTTGGAGTACGACAACCTGGATGCCTTGGAATCAGTGCTAAAAATCAAAATAGTGGTATATCGATGGTTAACAGATATCAAGAAAACTACATCTCTTTTATTTAAAGAGATATTGTTTTCACAAAAACACTTGTAACAACATAAATTATAATAACAGGTGCTATATCAACGTTATGTAAAGCTTTCTTCGAGTTAAACACGTCCGAATCGAATTGGAGTTTTTGTAGTTTTCTTTTAGGAAATGTCATTCACCGAAAACGGTCGGTTGTCATCTCATTTGGGCTTCTTATTTCCTTTTTTGTCGTTCTTCAACGTTCAGATCTAGTCGATAGCTTGACTCATTTCCGAATCGTAGAGGTGACAGGTTTTCCTAGAATCGTTCGCAAGCAAGTCTTTTGTGAATGAATTCATAATTGCTTTTTTTAACCGACCAGTATTGCAGTTATTTGAATTTCGGCTGTACAACGTTTTGAATGCAAATCAACGGTCAGTTTGTCAATGTATTTATAAGAAAGGTGGTACCTATTAATTTCATTGTAATATTGCATTAACAATCGAAGTTCACTGCGTTCAACGCTTTTTGTGTCAACATAAATAAAAAAACATACATGCATATCTATTGTCTTTTCTGTCATTATTGTACATGTACTTTGAACATAACATTATGCACTCCTTAGTTTCAATTATATTTTATCACTTAGCGGGTTTCGCTTTAAAGGCATTTAAAGAGTCTTTATTATTTCAAGAATATTGCACATAATATATTATGATCTATTCATTTAATATTACGAGTCAGAGAACGTTAACACATATTGACTAAAATCTTCTGATGGGGTAATACCTAAGTATTAGCCAACTCAAACTGACTCTAGGGTAATTTGTAGACTCCAACTCTAGTCACTTGATGATACAATACTTGTTAAAACCGCTACTCGGTTAAACTAATAGACTAGCTATAGTATAAAATATATTCTATTCTATAGAAGAGAAAAGAAAATTATTTATGTTATGAAGCTGGAAAGTGTCCAATATGATTATATTCAGCTGTTATTGAGCACGGAACGCTTATCCGTGTAGCTCGTTATCAAAAGATAAGAGGACTATAAGACAACTAATTGAATAAACTGGTGATAACGTTGATAAGCGGTGTCGGTGAGCCGGATTTATAATGCCACATACACAAAGTTATAAACCTTTTATTAGTTACCCGTTTTCAAAACGAATACTATAATAACCTTCCTGAAATGGATCGTTATTCAATAGTAGTTTTTTTTCATTAACTCTCTACTTGCCAATAAATTAATAACCACATAACCATATGAGACCATATGCTTTTTCTTGCTATAATACGTAATTTATACTCCAAAATATTCAGCTCTTTTTTCTCTGTAGTATCCAAATACTTTTAATAAATAAATAATAATAAACAATAAAATCTTTATTTCTCCCATCACAAGGTCTTTATCAATATTATTTGGGATCAATAAGAAAAAGTCACTTTTAATACGCTATTATGTATTACTAATTTCTAACGTCCTTGATTTAAACATATTTTTCCAAACATTATTTTAACTTTAATTTAGTGCAAAATATTTTTTTCAATAGTTCCTTAGGGTTCCCAGTGGGTGAAAGAGAGGTCGATAGCACGAAATAAATTGGCGACCTGAAACGGGAACTGAACAATTTAGGATAGGAGAGAAGTTAATTGGAAGTTTGACGATAGCTGGTTCGTTTCATTTATACTCTGTTTGTAACAAATAAGTAGGGGTACTCTGCGGAATTAATATTTCACTTTTATATTTTTCTCAGCCTGCATCATCCCACTTTGTGTGCCTAAAATTGTTTGTTATGGTCATTTATGACGAAAGTAATTTATTTTGATTATGAAGGTGTTAATATTTCTCTATAAATTGCTAAATTGTATAATCAAGTATCCCTCCGGTCGACTTTGACCACTTCTTTATTAGTCCATTTCCAAAGACGACCACTTCCTGACTTAACCACTCGTTCATCGTCTTTTTCCACAATTGACCTTGTTCAAATTCCTATCTCGTCCACTTCCTTACGTGTCCGTTTCATTATCGTCTTGTCTATTTTAAAGTGACTCGAATGGTTAAAAAGCAATTAGAGGCATAAATCAAAATTAACATTAAAATAATGAATTCAATATAAATTGAATAAAATTCGCAGTATGGATAACTTTTACTTAAACACACGTTAAACACTTGTCTAAAATATCGTGCACGAAAAATATCATACGATAAGTTTTAGATACACGCTCAACTCGTGCTTAACTATTTTGTGATAAAACTAACATTGTCTAGTTGAAATGTTTAAAATAGCTACATTATGTTACATATTTACCTCAAAAAGTTTTCTAGTCACGTCTCTAGCATTGTTTGCGTTCGTTAAATAAACTGTTATGTTATGTAAAGCAGTGTTACGTAACGCGTTACTTTGGTGATGCTTTTATTCATTGTAATAATTTCGTTTAGAAATGCGCCTATATTACATAGTGAGTATATTTAATATTTATATAATTTAGTTTAAGAAAAAGTAGGTTAGAAAAAAACGGTTTATTTAAACTGTCTTGGAAAAATTTACAAGTTCTCCTTCTTCTTTGCGAGTCGATGACAAGCCCTAAATATTTGCGGCTCAGAATTTAGCCACTTCAACAGCGTTGTGTGAGGCGTCCATTAGGTCTGGGATTTTACAAGTTAGGAATGTTGTTTTTACTATTTCATTAATACAAAATATAAGATTATTATTTATTGTTTTTTTTTTTATTATGCGACTATTTAGTATAGATATTATGGGTTGTTTTGCCTGAAATAAAAATGTTGTCGTTAAAATGCTGCCGATAGTGTTTTTTTATGAATATATAACTTTTAATTCGTCTAAGTATAAATTTATGAACTCAAATCAGACATAATATTAACTTAAGGCGGATTGCGACTGTATAAAAAGGTAACTTTACCTTGTAAGTCTCATTGCCAAATTGCTATGGCTCTAACATTACACCCACACTTTTGTGTTACGAAATACATAGAAAGCTTAACACCTTAGAGTATAAATAGAAAA
Organism: Teleiodes luculella; assembly: GCA_948473455.1. Taxonomy (NCBI): domain Eukaryota; kingdom Metazoa; phylum Arthropoda; class Insecta; order Lepidoptera; family Gelechiidae; genus Teleiodes; species Teleiodes luculella. Next base: position 7,498,437 of record OX419607.1, read on the forward strand.
ATAAATTCCATCAAGAAAATTATTTAAAAATGTATGTATGTACGTATAAATTGTCTTAATTATTTAATAGCATTATGACTTGAAACTGTTGAAAATAGCATAATGTGTTCAGACGGCTGCGAGGCGTGATGTAAGATTAAAAAAAAACAAGAAAAGTCTTTAGAAGACCAAGTTAGATTGCCGAGTTCAATGCATATTTCTTTATGTGCGAAATAATCTTACAATGTTTGTGTAAAACGCGTGTAACGTTTGAAGAATTTCATGAACATGTCAGCTGCCTGACTATCTTGACAGGAATGTTTGCTTGCGTCTGATTCACGGCTATCTTTTCCGTATACTTACCTACATTTTCGCTAAAAACCTCGGTATATTATATTTAAAATTAACTGTTATTTTATGAATGTGAGAGAGAGTTTTGTGCCTTTGCTTTATTATTTAATTTTCATTTTTTTATTTCATTTGTGATAAACTGATAAAACGGATATATAATACGTTATTGTCAAGAAAAAAATAATACTCAAAAGCGCTTATGTTTGACAATATTTGTTTTCATCGAGATTTCTTTAATGAAGTCAACTTTGTTAGCTATTTAATCCTATTGTCTAAGTTGATGAATATTTCTAGATATTTGATATTCCAATACCACAAAGTTTCGACCTAAACAGTATTAAGTAATACAAGTATCTGGTATACAAATGAAAGGAAGGCGAACAATACACTTGACTAAGATTTCAGCGGAACTCAAGACACAATAACCTCTTTTAGCTCCAGACAGACGGACTAGCTTTAGACAATGCCGAAACATTATTTTTGTTATTGCCCAGTCATAACAATTATTGTTGGGAAATTGTTTCCAGCCTTCAACTAGCGGAATTAATTAAGTGTTGATTGTTTGAAGTCTGATTTATTGAAGCTGGTAAAGGTATATCAATAATTCCTATAAATATTAATATTTTTCGTAGGTTAAGTAGAAGTCTTACTTAGTTTTATTATTTTTTCACAATTTTCATAATTCATTCATTTTCCATGTATCGCGTGGATTTTGTCTGATGTTGTAAAACATCATTATTCTGTTCTACGCTACTACCATGGTCTAAGAAAACTAGGTCTAACCATTAGACCACGTGACTGACACAAACCTACGTCATCTTGCGCTGTTCATCCTTGTCGAATGCGTGTTAATAGACAAGGATGAACAGCGCAAAATGACGTAGGCTTGTGTCAGTCAAGTGGTCTAACGGTTAGACCTTGTTTTCTTAGACCTTGGCTACTACTAAAATAATATTACCATATTCTACAAACGCTTGCTTATCGTATGGGTTTCGAGGTAACCTCACAAACCCTGGTGTCAGAATCATTAAGCCGGCACAAAACATGGTTCATGTTACAACGACATGGGCTTCCCGAAGCACGAAATATTTTTTTCTTTTCGGACAATCTGATGAATAAGTTCGTAAGAGTTGCTACGCACACAAGCGGGCCGGCATATTTGGTTCTTCTTCCGGAGAGTTCTTCTCCACAGAAGACAGCCAAATTGTGAACTCTCCTCGACGTCGAAAAGTGATTTGTAAAATCTTACTTCGAATAAACACATTTTGAATTTTGGTGCAGCAGTCTGCATGGATAATGCTTGACCAAACATAGAGGGGCTGCCGAACCGAATATATAACCACCCTAATGTCTTAAAACTGCAGATTCTCACAAACGAATGCCCACCGGGCTTCAAAGGTTTTACCACGCGACCATGTAGAGTCGTAGACTTTTCCACGGTTGTATTATGTACCATCAGCTGGTAATCTGGTATATAGACAAGGGTACACCAAGCGTGCACTCTCCATTGTGAGGCAACGCCGGATATCAAGGTCCAGTTACCGTACGTTTCACTGCCACCGGCCACTGCGCAAGTATCGCTGCCACCTTTGTTGTTGCAGTTGGGAAGTTGTCTTCTTATAATGATGTTACTAGACTAGCTTTTCGCCGAGCGGCTCCGCCCGCGCTAACAGATTTTCCCGCGGGAATGAGGAATTTTTTCGCGGTAAAATAGCCTGTGTATAAGTTATATTGTTGTAAAGTTTTATTTAAATCCATTCAGTAGTTTCACAATCCTCACAAACTTTCGCGTTTATAATATTAGTAGGAGTTGATGGAGCGATAGCAGAAGAGAGAGAACATAGTTTTATTTTATCCATGGACGTAGTAATTTAGTTACTTGGTTCTATCGATTTGTCACACACTTAATAGACTGGTATATAAAGAAATATCCATATAATATAACAGTCCGCTGCTGGACTTTATCAGAAGGTGTTGCCATAGTGCAAAATGGCTGCGAGTTGCGAATTACAACTTTACTATGATGGTTACAAAGGTGAATGTGTCACCTCGTATAACACGCAATGTAAGTACTCTCCACGATTTTCTCCACGGGTTTTCTCCACGATTTAGTTTTAGTGTATTAACAACCGCAAAAATCTAAGAATGTTCATAAATAAATGTGGTCGTTAAAAATAAAACTTTTCTGTAATTCACCATCGAAATCATTCCATCCGAAAGACGTCCACTGCTCAATAAAGCGAATCCCCCAAAGATCTTTAAATTATATGAAGAAAAAGTAGTACTTTTCAAAGGAGAATATGTAGTTCGTGTCACTTTAAATATTTACTGCGCTAACGCACATAGTAATGTGTAACATCATTATACTTAAACCATCATAACAAGAAGTCTAGCTAGTTGATGCCTAACCACCTGTACTATAGCAAGCCAGTAGTTAATGTGACCGTTAGCGTATATGTCAGTGGTTTCTTTACTACCTATACTGTACTAATGTCTAGTACTATTATTTATTCTGTACTAATGTCTTAAACTACATGTATGCCGTTGAATTATAGTTGTTAGAACTTACCGAACATAGTTATGGCCAATAATATACTAGGATATTGACGGTTGAGTGAGACACCTGCCTTTTGAGAAGTGATCGGTTTTTACTATTCGTAGTTATTGCACACAATGAATGGTATATTAATAGAAACAGACTGCATTATATTTCTTTAGATATATATTCCCACAAACCTGCGGCACAGAAGATTTTTTTTTTATAATAGTACTACCCCCTGCGATTTTTGTCGGAGGATAGTATCACAATAGTATGGCGTTAGTGGCGCAGATACAGCCAACGGCCCAGTGGTGTAAATCGCCTCACAATATAGAGGTTCCGGGTTTGAGTTCCGGTGCGGTAGGATCTTTGTCAAACAAAATAGGTAGACTTGATTATCTGAAAAACAAGTTGATTCCAATTTTGTTTTCCGTTGAAAGTATTTGAAGTGCTTGTATTGTATTCTCGATTCCGTACTTCGGAAGGCACGTACGTAAAGCCGTTGGTCCCGGTTACTATCTTACGGATCGTTAATCGTTACACGTGCTATGTCGAAAGCCTTAGAGGGCTTATTAATTCTAAAAATGCTAAATTAAAAAAATTAATAACCCCCGACACAAAACCGTTACTTGATCCTTTCAACAACTAGAAAAGAGCTAATAATCTTCAAATGGCTGAAGATATTTTCTTGAATCATAGCTAAGAACACTCTCGATTGTGACACCTTGCAAACAAAAAATACTAGATCAAAATCGGCGCATCCGTTTAGGAGCTACGATGCCACAGACAGACAGACACACACGTCAAACTTATAACACCTCTCTTTTTGTCGGGGGTTAAAAACTAGGGTTTGTGAGGTAGACATCCTCACGATAAACAAGCAAGGAAGCAAGTGGCGCAGAGGTTAGATGGGGCCGTAGCTTTCATCCGAAAAGTTTTAGTTCAATCCTACCCCCGTAACATGAAGTGCTATGACAAAATTTTGACGCACTTTTAACTGTCAAAAAGTTGCGAGAAACCTACCATATTGAAATATCCTCCAATAGGATAAGAGAAGGATATAAGAATACGACAAAATTATGTCTGTCTCGCGTGGACCGGGAATGTTAGAGGCCCTGAATAATGTTTTTTATCTTTAGGGCCCTTCACATAATTTAGTCGCAGGAAGAATATTAGTATAAAACAAACTTATTTTCACAATTTTATTATCTTTATCAGCTTATCTCTAGCCGATGTAGGAGTGACTGGCTATCACGTACGGTTGATAAGAAGTGATAGTGCATGATGTCATCGGTACTTAGTTTATAACTTTCGTTATACTCATTCATTTTGCGGCTATATGAAGATTATTATTGGCAGAAAATAATAGAATATATTTAAAGAGTTTATACAGCGTTATTATTGATGTCGTACGTTATATTTTCGTGTAGATAATAACAATTCATCGACATCTCAAGTATAAAGTTTATGTTTATGAGTTAACAGTAGCTAGATCATTGCATGCTAGGTTAAGACAATGTATTTACATTTGAGCTAAGCACTCCGAATAATTGTTTTGCGACGCCCTGTACAGGGTAATTGTACTATCTGCAATGTAAATGTATTAAGACCTGTATGTATATAAGCTGTACAATTGCAATAATAAATAAATGATAATAATAATAATAATAAGCGTCAACTTTATTTGTAAAAATGGAAGATATTACGGTAAAAGGACCTCGAGGAATTGGACATGGATCCTACGTCCCCACGATTCACGACCCAGGACAGGGATTGCTGGCGAAGAATGATTAGGAGAGCCGACCCCAACTAAACATGGGATAAGCGCAGAGAGAGAAGAAGGAAATTATTACGCTAACAGATGGTATCTGTTCTGTTTATTTGTTTAAATTCCCATGTAAAGTTTGTGAAAGCGATAAAATATAAATATATTTTTTTGTATCTAAAATTGTGCAGGTAGTTTTTTTTTTTAATATATATATTTCTATTAGCTATTTGGTACGCGAAGGAAAGTTTTCATCAAAGAGATCTCTATCTTTAAATTTCCATATAAGTACGACCTCAGATTTTTTGCAGTATAAATACTGCAAAAAATCTGAGGTCGTAATAAATTTAGTAAATAAATTTAGAATATTGATATAGCTTTGGTTACTCGCCATTTTATCTAGCCGCTTTATGAATACGAACTGCAAATAACTAGATGTTTAGCATTTTGGTCGTTTCTTTCAAGTTATATTTAGCGATGTTTGAGTTGTAAATGAGCAATGCTCGTTTGAAACCTAACAATAAGTTATATTGCATTTGCAGTATAGTAATGAGGTTTCTAAGCCTTGTGTACACATGCCTGCATATAATTACTATCTGTATTATTGTAAGTGCATGTATACATAAATGTTCGTATGATATTTTAGAACAGTTATAAACTTATAATACTTTATTGCACAAGGTAATTATAAACCGTTTTCTTTAAAAGTAAGTAATATTTAGAACTAGCACTTACATTTGATTCAAACCACTAGCTTACCCGTGGGAAATAAGTATTTTTCCGCGGTAAAAAGTAGCCTATGTGTTATTCTGATGTATAAGCTATATTATTGTGAAGTTCCACTAAAATCCATTCAGTAGTTTTTGCGTGAAAAAGTAACAAACATACATTTATACATGTACAAACTTTCGCGTTCATAATACATAATTAGTAGGATAAATCGTCACGTACAATGGTACCAAAAAAAGATAATTTTGGCCAGTTATGAAAGGTCGTAGTAACCTTAACTTCGATATCGGAGGGCAAGTGCACATACCTATTTGTGTCAGTGGCAAGTTAATAACTGTTTACTTATTATTTATATATCTCTATACTTGGGCAGGAGAGGACGTGGAAGACCAAGACGCACATTTTTAGACCAAGTGAAGGAAAAAGTTGAAGTTGTGTCATACCAGGAAGTCAAGGAACTGGCTTAGACAAAGTGAGGTGGCGATTACTCCACGGAAAAGAGCCCTGCTCTTAAATTTTGAATGAATATACTTAGGTACATAACATGTGCTGAATAAACAAACGAAAACTATTATTATAGTTCTTTCCTCCGTACCAATGTAATACGCCGTGGTCCGAGACCCTTTGCCCGCCCCAAGACTCGTTGGTATATGACTACTTTGGGGTAGAGCCCTCCGCTCCCCCGCAACTACCCTTCAGGTAACAACGCCCGCACCCGCCGGCGGGGGCCTGGCCATAACCAAAATCAGAATTTATATTCAGAGACGGAGCCCCTCAGGCGTCGTCTCCTTCACGGTGCTTTTCAAAATCAACGCGCTAGGCCGTGGTCCGAGGCTCCCTTGAGCCGCCCCTAGACGCGTTGGTATATGACCTTTTTTTGGGGTAGAGTCTTCCGCTCCCCCGCAAGTCCGGTGAAGCTTGATTGGTCGTACCTTTTCGACACAAGCATACCTAGGTCAATTCAAAAAAAAAAAAAGAAATCCCCCGCAAGTCCGGTGTAACTGACATCGATCTTGCAACTCAAGCATTAGACAATTCAAAGTATATAAGCTCTATAGTAAATAAACTAAAGTGCTTAGAATGGTTATTGAGAAATTCTCGCAAAAAACTGAAAAATTATCCCATAAGAAATTTTTGAGGAATGAACTGTTATAGTGTTTCCTCTATGAAAATAAATTATCTGTAGACATAGCTATACTTATTACTTCGTAACTATATCAATTACATATACCATGCTTAGCTCGCAATAACCTTTAACAGACCCTGATGCCAAAGTTGGTAGAGAACTGGCCAAGTCTGTCGCAGTCTCAAATGCAAGTTTGTATCACGACTTGTCCATTTGCACGTTTCTCCAAATACGGTAACTTTACATACAAATATGGCGTATAATGGCGGACACAAGGTGCCAACATAATTATTAAAGTATTGTATGTATTGTGAAGATTTATATCAACACGTGGACTTCGTTAATTTATCATTGTAAATATTCATAGTTATACTAGTGGCTATACCTGTATGCAAGTAAACTTCACGAGCCAGCCAATAAAAAAAATCGACTCGCAAAATATTTAAATATTTCGAGCTTTCTCACAAATTTTCACGAAGATCGGTTTAGAAATACGACCTGTAGAGTATACACCTGCGCCCGTAACATGCAATGCTATGACAAAAGTTTGTCGCACATTTAACTGTCAAAAAGTTGCGAGAAACCCGCCATATTGAAATATCCTCCAATAGGATAAGAGAATACGCACGACAAAATTATGTCTGTTACGCGTGGACGGCAAGAGAACTGACTTCTTCTTCTTCGAGTCAATGGTCAAGAGATCATATTTGTTTTGCCCAGTACTCCGCAACAGAAACGGCGCAATCTGTTGCCCCAGACAGATCCTTCTTGGTGCAGGTGGCCGGACACAAAGGGCATGAAAGAAGGTGCGCCATGGTCTGCCTGGGGGCTCCACAGTCCCAGAGAAAGAGAACTGACGAACGGACGAAACAGACGAAAGCATAAACGGATTCAAATGAAAAATTGTAGGTAGAAGAAAAATCGTATTCTGATGGGGAAAAAAAAAACGGGCACTGTGTAGTAATCGCGTAAATTATCATTCGGTTAATTTTTACAGCTGTCATCACTTCAAATAAAGAAAACCTCAACAACAAAAACCCACGAGAGATATCTATTAAAATTCCACTTGACATTCGTAAAACAAAGATGGGCGTTTCTGGTCGATCTTGTGCCAGATTTTACAGTGAATAACAAATCGAGTGACACCCAAACAATACTAAAACCTGGTAATAAAGATCATTTTACAACAAAAAGGTGTAACTCAGTCGTTGTCTGCATGTAAATACGAGTTGTTTAATGATCTCTCAACAGCCTGTTTCAATACCTGACAGACAATAAATGTGAATTACCTTTGCTTTTGTTGAATAGAATTTGCGGTTGTTAAAACGCAGTAACCGCCTTATGGCGTAGATAACTAACTCACTAAATATATTGTGAAATTTTATTTTATTTTGTTAGTTACGTATTAGTTAAATATTTTGTTCAAATATTTCTGTGCAAATCAAATAACTAGTCAAATTATTTTTTTCACATCAGAATCATTTTTTGTAAAATATTTATGCAGGTTTCCTTCTAGTTAATTATGTTACGCGTTTTTTTTCTCTTCGATTATAAATTTATAGTATAATATTACAGAGGCTTAGCCAGAAATGAAAGGTCACGTTCAGTTTAATAATTTTAGAGTAAAGAAACTTTTCACGGAAACGTTAAAAGAATATGACTCTTCCTTACAAACTGTCGAGTTATTCCTATCGGATCCCAACATCAAATCCCACATCGAATTTAATTTCCTAACGGATCCCCCATACATTTTGTTATTCCTAACCGATCCCCATTTACCTATACCTAAAACGTTAGATTGAAGGTACAGTCAGACAAAAAATTTGTTATACTATCCAATGAAATCAATTACTTAGAAATGAAGTGACAGGACAAACAGGTTAGGGAAATATAAAAAAAAATATTATCGATCCCTTCTCCTGTGCAATAAGCATTTGTTCTATTTTTGGAAAAGTGTCAAATTGCATCCCCTTACTCTGATTGGTTGTTTATAACAATAGACGTTAGACACCGCACTGCATGGTCTGTGTCAATTAGGCAGGTCAGAAATTCTTAGAATACCTATTGTTTACGGTTAGATAGCGCCTCTAGCAAATCTTTTCGGCCATCGGCCAACTATTACGCTTCATAGTTTATAGAGAAAGTTAAAGGGTACATTAAATATTTATTTGTTTAATAATTATAAAACTTTTCAGACTGACTGTACAAATTTACTGTCTAAAATTTACTAGGGATCGGTTAGGAACAACAAATTTATTAAAAATTACGATTCTTGTCTGCTCCCACTTTTCTGGGATCGGTTAGGAATAGAAAAAAAATAAAAAAATAAACTGATCCCTGATGGGATTTCTTTTTGGGATCCGTTAGGAATAACTCCAAACTGTCCTATTGAAATAACTATTTTGTATGGGAGTAACTTTTTTTTTCGCTTGTGGGAAAAAATTGTTTGGGAATGTGTTCAAAATAATCTACATATTCTCTCAGTATTTGCTGTCAGTTATTGCTCAACAATTTGCATTACTAAAACATCATCGGATACAAAAAGCAAATACAAAAATATTGAACGTTTGCCGTTCTTGGCACCGTTTAAATACTGATAAACAAAAATGGGCATTGAGCCATGGTCAAATAATAAGAAATATAAATTTTCAATTGAAAACCAGACTGAAAACAAAAGCAGGAATGGGAGAGCATAGATAGATAGAGATTTGAAATAGTGGAAGTAGGCGAGACCTTTGCCCACCCACAAGTCCGGTGAAGCTTAATTGGTCGTACCCTTTCGACACAAGCGTAATGAGTAATTTTCATTTTGACAGTTCTAAAAACAAAAAAGGTTTCATTATGGTTATAAGAGATGGCGCTGCACTGAACTCTTACGTCAAATAAAATAGACGTGCTTGAAGGTAGGAAAAAAGTCACAATATTTAGTCGCAAAGGTCACGGGTAATACGAATAAAAAATTTAAACGCAACTCAGCACTAAAAATACGAAACGAAATTAAATTACAACGTGACGTGACAACAACAGTGTTGCCAGTTTTTTATCAGCCCTGATATGACTAGTTTAAGTTTTGAGCTCGTGTTTGATGTTTTACTCGACATGCGCGCCATCTATTTGAGTCAATAGAACCTTTTTTGTTTCTTAAATGCCATCTTGAAAATCCGTCATTAAAAAAAGCATTTGCCCTGCAATGGGACACGTATCATTACGTATGGCTAGTAAATAATATGTATGGAATTTCCTATACCCAACTTTGTAACCAAGGGACATTTGATGTTTACTATATCGCATTAGCACGATATAATCTCAATAATAAACACTGTTTCGCATAATAGTCGCGTTGTTATCCGCTAAACTGAGTATATGTTTACCCGATATCGGTTAGGGTTTGTATGCTAATATTATGTTACACCTTGCTATTGTATCCGTTCATTATATTCCGATGTTATGTACTTAGTTTGATAGAGGTTTACTTTACCTTGGTCTCTATGCCAATAGATTTTGTATTGTTATAGACTGTTTGAAAATGAGGGTAGAAAGCAAAATGTACCACTGAACTCCTAAACGATTAGCCAAAATCTTTTTTTATACAAGGTTGTAACCCAAAATAAAAGTATGGTTACTCGGAAATGGGTTTCTTAAATTGTTATAAATTGTCTTTCAATGGTTTATTTATAACAAAGCCGTTTGAAATCTGTCTAAATTATCAACATTACGAGTATTTAGCGTTCAGAGTTTTCCGCAAAGTTTAAAAGAATCGTGTTACTCCCATACCTACGGTAACTAAGTCATCGTTGTTAGCAGCCCATACATGTCCCCACCGAGGGGCTCGAGCGTGCCCTGAAATCAGGGTGAATAGGCCTTAGTCGACCACGCTGGCCCGCTGAGTCATACTGGCAGATAATGAATTTGGTGGAAAGTACAGTATTGAGTGGTATTGAACATTCAAGTCACTTATCATTGCAAGGTTTACCAATATACGAGTACCTAACAAACCTCGCATTGATAAGATATAGAATAAGGCTATAGATAAGTGCGGATGCAGTCATGCAATAGTGCTGTTTGTGTGGGTTAGTTAAATAACATTATTTTATCAGTTAACAGTTTGAAGATTGCAAATTTTTAAATATATTTTGTGTTATTTTCCTGCAAACATTAGGTGTTTTATATTATTTCTATTTTATGACATTCTACTTCGCTCTAATTCCTTTTTGCTCTCTATTTTATACGTCAATTAATTAAGTGAATTTTAGGAAGAAAATATTTCATTAATCATTAGTATTTAAAATTTACTGAACGTCCTACGTGTCGACAAAAACTATTTTGAGAGTGGATTTAATATCATTACAATAGTCGGAAGCCTAAGACGGCTCAACAATTCCGACACGAAACCCCGTAGCATGCAGGGCTATGACAAAAGTTTGTCGCACATTTAACTGTCAAAAAGGAAACCCGCCATATTGAAATATCCTCCAATAGGATAAGAGAATACGCACGACAAAATTATGTCTGTCACACGTGGACCATGTTAGAGGGGCAGGGTTTCTGGTTTCTGAGGTAGGTTAACTTCGAAATCTACTCGATAAAAAGAAGAATAGAATTGTCGGCTCTTCCTGGGATACTACAGACATAATTCTTCTATGTTTTTGACATGTCTTTCAAGCTTTAAATGCAAATCAGTCCCACACTTCTAATGTACTTAACTAATTCTCATCTATACGGGCGAATTTCTCCATTGTTTGCCGACCTACTATCACCTTACATAACGCGGCAAAACACGATGACTCACTAGTGCGTACCTATCACGCGTGACGAGAGACATTCTCAATTTGGTTGTGTTATTGTTTTGTTTTTGTGTGGGATTGTTTTTTGGTTAGTGTGGGCAATGAGCCTATCTAAGGCGTTATACTTACATAATTGTTTGACTGGAACAAGGCTTCTTTCTCCCTTGGAAAAGTCTTTTATACACCGTAATTTTTTTCTGGCTTTTATCCTCAACATAGTGGTAGTTAGTGCTCATGAAATTGAACAACTCTCCCTAAGGAGCATAGGTTGAAATCTCAAAATTTAAATTAAAATTGTCATACAAAGTCGCCGGTCACGTGACTGAAGTTTATATGAAAAGTACTATGCGTGCCAAATAAGAATAGGACTGTCAAGACGCCATTTTGTCAGTCCCTCCTTTTCTAATTTGCCAAATAAGAAAAGGAGGAACTGACAAGATGGCTTCTTTGCCAGTCCTATTCTTATTTGGCACGCATAGTAGTTCTTTTTTGAGATTTCAATCTATATTCCTGGGAATCTACGTACATTATTTGAAAAGTGAGTAAATTTCTTGCATTATGAACATATTATTGTTCCTACTGCTGGACATCTATTTCAGTGAAAGTGAATAGTATGGCGGGTCCGGAGCGAATATATTTCGGAAACTTCACCTTTATTTGAAGCCCAGATGCCATACTATTGCTATCATTTCGCGACATAAAAACCACACCAATCTTCCAATCATCTTACTCAAAGCAAGAAATTGCATTATCACTTTCTTACAAAAAGCAGTTGAGGAATAGGGTCGTCTGGTCTCTGTAACGGTGACCGTCGACCGGTAACGGTGAACGGTCACGGTGACGATTAATCGTGCCGAAAGCTGAGCGATTGGTACTATGACCTGGATCTTGGGTTGTCAAATTGCTATATTAATATACTAGATTTCCGCTAGCTTCGTTCACTCTAACAGTTTTTCCAGTGGCAATGAGGTATTTACCTGCGGTAATAGGTCCATAGACCTATGTCCTTCCCTAAGAGTATTGAATAGAGACGTTATACATGTTCAGTTTGTGAAATTGTCCAGTTAAGACATTGTAGGTTAATTAATAAGGTTCTCATCCTAATCTTTCCTTCGAAAAAAAACAGAGGTTGTAAATTTGTGCATCCCGCTCCGAAGTAAGGGCAGGCTCGAGCCTCTGAGAGGAGGCAATTTTTTATAAAAATTTTGTTTATTCGAAATTGTTTGCCGTTATCATTATAACTTCACGACGTTGTACAGATCAAACCTGTTCTTAAAATTAGGTTTAAAATATTAAGTGCGATGACTGACGTTTTTGTCGGCTGTAAAAATTATTATGGTCCGATATATAATTTTGCTGTCGGTAACGTTTTTGACATTGTAATTTAGGTTAATACGACGTTTTTGTGATAAGAAAAAATGTTTATTCAATATCACGTTTCAAGTAATGTCTTAATACTTAAATTTCGTAGCATATTCTATCAGTGCCTTCATTAATAATTTAATTTTTTTCTTTTGCAAAATTAACACGTTTTAACAAGCCTAACAAACAATCCATTGGACTAAGGCTAAGGTCTCTCCTTGACTCGGGAAGTGTTGCCATAATACCCACTCTTGGCAGGCGGGTTCGGGATCACAGTTGTGAATTAATTCAAAACCGTTCCCATGTGTCAATTTACTTCAAGACTGTACGTACAATCGTGACTGGTGAATGAAAATAATTTTATTGCAAGTTATTGAGTTTGTTTGAAACAAACACCACAAATAGATAAAAAACAGCCGTTAAGCGCGTTTTTATTCATATTTAGACAAGCTTTTAACGTGTGTTTAATTTGTTTCATTTAACTTTAAAGTATGCTTTAAAATTTAACGATAAACTTATACATTTATATGAAAAAATGTTCCAGATTTACGATACAAATCTCCTAATATTGTAGAGTCATCATCAAATGAGGTACTAGGATAGCAGGATTGTTGTGAAGGAAGTCCAGTGACAATAACTCTTAGCGAGCTGTCGAAAGTGACCGGTTCAAACTGGTTTGCCCACAGAAGCTGCGCGTAGGCATCCGTGGGTGTCGAGGACGATAAACGTAACGCGAACGTAGGTCGTATTGTAGAAATATGAGAACTTTCTTGACGGCGCATTTGGTACATTTGGCATAAAGGTACGACAAATCAAGCTTCACCGGACTGGATCACAGACGGCCATTCGACCCCAAACTAGGCAGAGCCTGTACTATGGGTGTCACACAGCTGATATACATAGACATACATATATAAATATACAACATCCAGACACAACGCAAACACAAATGCTCATCACACGAATGTTTGCCCTGGGCGGGATTCGAACCCGCGACCTTGTGCTTCGTAGGCAGACGTACTACCAACTAGGCTACGAGGCCGTCAATCAAAGTAAATATTGTAATTTACTTATTTTGTATTTCTTTCTATCAAATCGTTAGAAAAACTATATCTTAGTTTAGTACTCAGTAGTCTGCGTACGCCCATTTAGACAACTTTTTAAAATCTCTATTGATATATTGAGCATTAATTGTGATGTAATTTGCTTTTTATCATTATATTTGAAATATGTAAATGATTCATATAATTTATTAAAGCATATAAGTTCTCTTTTCATATTATCCAGTTGCAGAATAAAGTATAAAAAATTGTTACACCTTAATTACGCACGTACTTAACGAATGACAATACCCGAAGCCCTTCCCAGGCCACAAAAACTATTCTAGGAAAAGCAATAAAAAGAGAGAAGTTCTGGAGCTTTACAATACGTCATTAAAATCACATCACTGTCCAACAAAGCAAAAAGGAAACGTTTGCGGCGGCCATTTTCCAGCGCACCATTTCTATGTCCCTAATAAATGACCGGGAATTTGATGTAGAGATGTATGTACCTAGAGAGTGAAAACACTGCAAAAGAGATATTATTATTATTATCGCCAAAGAACTTGAGCAAGCGAGAGAGGGTGCGGGATCGATTCATCAATCAATAAATTTATAAATCTATTTTATTTTATTGCTACATACTTTATTAATTAAAAATCATTGGCACATAATTATTATCAGCTTAACTCGATTTACCACATTTATTTAAAGAAAATGTGACTTAGACACATAAGTACATAATCACTACATAGTATAAAACGACGTCGTTTTCTCTGTCCCTATGTCCCTATGTATGCTTAAATCTTCAAAACTACGCAACGGATTTTGATGCGGTTTTTTTTAATAGATGCGGTTTTTTTTTAATAGATAGAGTGATTTAAGAGGAAGGTTTATATGTATAATACATGCATAATATACTTAAGGATAACCCACAATAACCATTTTCCCGTGCAGAGCCGGGGCGGGTCGCTAGTAATACATCCCCCGCACTAAAACAAGTTCCCCCGCCCGATAGAGCCCCACGTACCGCACCCCGCAGGAGTCACATTGTCGAGTGACGGGCAGTGGTGCATGAGTTGTACTAAATTCTAATGAATTTAGCTTAAAGACTATTTTCCTTTGACCAGTAGCAGTAGTCCGTCCGCCTGTGACTTAGATGAAACTTGGTGTGGTTACCAAAGGCATCCTAAAAGAGATATAACTTAGCGACCGGCTTCGGCACTTTTACTAAATGAATCACTTCCTTTTAAGGACTAGATTATCTAGAACCAATTCATTACTAGATAGGTATGTTCTTAGACGTATGCTGTTACGAACAGGTCTTCTGAAGATATAGTCTTTTAAATCTTTGTGTAATTTGGTCACATGAATATTTGTTTCTTTTTTTTTTTAATTGACCTATGCTTGTGTCGAAAAAGTACGACCAATCAAGCTTCACCGGACTTGCGGGGGAGCGGAAAACTCTACCCCAAAAAAAGTCATATACCAACGCGTCTAGGGGCGGCTCAAGGGAGCCTCGGACAATTGGTTACATTTATTTAAAGCAGTATAAGTTGGTGATATGTAATTTTATATCATCTGTTTCGGACACGGCATTTTTTTTTAATATGTGATCCAATATATTGTGTATTTCGTCATTAAAATTACATCACTGTTCAACAAAACAAAAAGGAATGGAGGAATGGTTATATTTTATAAATGTATTATGAATCTTTGGTTTCCAAAATGAATACATAAATAAATAAACGATCACAAATTCATTTCAAAGTCAAACAATGTAGAAAAGATTCAAATAGATACATAGGTTTAATAAATACATACACAAGCAAGATTCTTTAGATAATGCGGACGTAAAAAAAGGCTATGATCTACGATCTTTCATTAATTTGTTCATTCATTCTTACTGGCTTATTAGTAATCCTTGAAAAGTTAGCTCTTTTTTTAAAAGGTTATGGAAAAATCTTATATGAAGCAGATATAAAAAGCCTATATGAGCTAATTTACGATGATTGTAGTTAAACATTTAAAAAAATTGTGACCAAATGACACCTAGTACTCAATTTGAAATCTAGTTTAGCTTTCTACTTTAATTGCTTGCGGTGTGCGTTTCCTTCGCAGAAATGTGTTTTTTCTGTAGATTAGATGCAATTACATGTAATTAGTGACTCTGTGGGAGTTTGCGAATTGTATAGTGGACTACGGTGATGCATGGGGGTTTTTAACTTTCGTTTATAACTAAATAGAGACTAAATTTCAGTGCATAAAGAAAGCCTTTATTGTATTCGCAAAGGCATTGTAATTAGAAATGGTTCGGGTCATGATTTTTGAGTTAAAAATTTGAATGAACAGTAAATACTTTATGGCACACATAAAAGAGAAATGAGTAAAAATTTGAGTGTAGATAAAGGTGGTCTTATTGTTGAGGCGGAAATCTCTTCACGCTACTTTAAGTTACATTGTAATCTGTTTGCGGCATAATAAATATTTGATTATGACAATCAATTATCTATACATAGATAGACTATCGCCAAACCTTCTGTAAAAAAACTGTAGGTAGAAAATATGGACACTTGTTGCGTGTGAATTAAATTTATGAAATCTAGCTCACGATCGACACACATTTTGTGTAGGTAGTCTGCTAAAATTATGTTTTCTTCATTAATTGTACATGCAAAACAGGTTAAACAAGCTAGCTTTTAGCAAAATAATGTGTTGAAAATTAATAAAATCAAAGCAATATGTCTAATATTTGAATACTGGCTAGACTAGTTCATTTTAGATTGTACAAATATTATGCAGACAAGTAAACACACTATCTTGTAAATATATTTACATAACACTTAGGCCATTAATTATTATTAAAAGCAATTTAATTTTGTTTATAAAAAACATAATCATTCTTTTGCAGTCGGGTACGAAAAGTGAACACAATCAGTTTTTTTTTAACTATGTCCCGTCGTGTGGCTTTGCCCTCCTTGATAACTTAACACTTTCCTTAGAATTGGGGATTTTCGAACGGTAATAATAAAATCGGTCCTCATTTTTGTAATTTGGTAATACAATGCAAACTTTTGCACTGTAAATTAAAGAATCCAGATAGCAATCTCGAAAGCAAACCAACGAGACCAATTGACATTGTCACCTGTCTTCACTTGTTAGGATTACGGTTTAAATACCTATACTTAAACGCTTAAACTGTCTGTTGAGATAACAAACTTCTGAAGGAAATAATTGTACACAATTATTTTAAACTGTGGTTTTTTTTATGGTGTTTTCCATGGTCTAAGAAAACAAGGTATAACACTCCGACCACGTGACTGACACAAGTTTACGTCATTTTGCTCT
Source organism: Teleiodes luculella (assembly GCA_948473455.1). Lineage (NCBI taxonomy): Eukaryota > Metazoa > Arthropoda > Insecta > Lepidoptera > Gelechiidae > Teleiodes > Teleiodes luculella. The sequence continues at coordinate 7,515,460 of OX419607.1, forward strand.
GTTCATCCTTGTCTATTACACGCATTCGACAAGGATGAACAGGCAAAATGACGTAGAAATGAAGTAAACTTGTGTCATTCACATGGTCGAAGTGCTAGACCTTGTTTTCTTAGACCATGGTGTTTTCATTGTTTAGTAGGTTACGTTGAGTAGTACTCCTAATGCTTGAATATTTTTCATGTTATTTTTATATTATTTTTCAATATATGTACAGTAGCCAGCACATGCGGCTAGACACTTGAACATTGAGAGCGACTTTATTCCTTAGTAGTTGGGGCGAATTTCGTACGAGTGCGAGTTTCCAGCCGCGTAGGACTAAAAATATTTCCTTTCTTACCACATGTTTTCAAATGAATTGATGATTTATAATCTCGCGAGTTTTTACAATAAATTGACGCCCGTTCTTTCCGGTGACATTACATCATAACCATGATTAATTATGCACTTTCCATTTTATAGTGTTATTCACTATCACTCTAATAGTCACACACACTAAAGCCATAATTGTTTCGTTACTAAATCTTCCCATGCATTGACAGTGTGACAACTTTCTCCATACCACGCCTGTGATTACGTCACGAGACGTAAAGCAAAGACGTTGCCTTCATTCAGCCCGCAGTCTTTTGTTTTTTATTCCATTTTTAAACCACACACGAAGTTGATCATTTCGATGCACTTGATTATGTTTGATGAGACGAAATTAAGATATAATTGGATGTTCCGGTTCTTACGATGTTCATTTTGAGAAAGAAGCTGTAGGGAATTAATCCAGTCGGTAAGTACTTTTTACCTAGACACAATTCCGAATTTAATGAAATTTTGGGATATGGTTTGTGGTAGGTGTGGGGTGCGGAATCTGAGTTTTCGACCTCGAGGGGCCTGTGGAAAATGGAGGGGGGGGCAAAAACCTCAAAATTTTCGGACTTTTTTCGGTTTTTCACGTATAGCTTCTAAACCATGCGTTTCTCAAAAAAAACATCTAAGACAACGTTGTAGATCATTAAATTTCCTTTAATTTTCACTGGTAAAACTTCTTTTTTGACCCAATATTTACCGAGATACAGCAATTTAAAAACGGACCAATTTTCTCAAAATATAAAAAACCTACAAAAATTCAGTATTTTGCCTCATTACTTTTATCTTTCATCGTATCTATGTAAACTTAAATGCTATCTAACACCCTTGCCCCCCCCTATGTGTACCCTCCGACCCACTTCTCACCTGCTGCATAAGGTTTTGTGGAGTCAATCAAAAGAAGCCACATTTGATTCAGTGTGTACCTCTTACGTGGGTTATGTGCAGCGACACTTTGGAAGCCATGCCATAGTAGTTTTTGATGGATATCCTGATGACCTCAATTACCAGAGCACCAAAGCGACCGAACGATATCGACGGTCATTGCTGCACTCGTCCACAAAGTTTATGTTTTCGAAGAAACACCCTGCGGCACAATTTCACAAGCAAAATTTCTAGCTAATGACACCAACTTCATTGTACTGCTGATGTCTGAAATGGAAGCAAAGAGGATTCAGGTTAAGCAAGCAACAGAAGATGCCTTTGTCTTAATAGTAGAAACGGCTATCTCACAAGCTGAGGACTTCGATAGTGTCGTCATAACGGGAGAAGATATAGATCTTTTGATATTGCTGACAGCATTAGCCTCTTCTAAAAAGAACATTTACTTCCAGAAGAGTGGGAGAGGCAATATTCCCAGCGTTTTATATTCGTCACATTCCTGCAAATTCAACACTAAAGACATTCTCTTCCTTCATGGGATTAGTGGATGTGACAGGACATCAGCTCCCTTCGGCATTGAAAAGAAGAAAGTAATGCAGGTATATGGTAAATAAATAGACGTAGTCAGCATCTTTAAAGACCCAGACGCAACACCAAGCCAAATATCCGAAGCTGGGGAGAAGTTCCTGGTGAAATTGTACGGTGGGAATTTGAATAATGATAATTTGGATGACCTGAGGTACCGTACATTTTCTACTGCGGTGACGAAGCTAAAATTCCAACGAGCCAGGTTGCCACCTACCTGTAATGCCGCCAAGTATCACTGCTACAGGACGACGGACCTTCAAGTACAGACATGGCTGGGGAATGAAGGGACTCAACGTAAAGTACCATCGGAGTTTGTCCAAAAGAGGTAATATATGTTTCTCCACATATAGTGTATTTTGTACTATTACATTTTTATTGTACCAGACCATTATTTCATTGTTCCTCTACTGTGTTATGGTAAAATTAACGTATTTATTTATTTTCAGGTTTAATCCCCATAACAACAACAATGGATGCTGCTCCGGAGCACCTACTAAATATAATAAGATGCAAGTGTAAAACAGGGTGTAGTACGGGGGCTTGCAGCTGTAAAAAAGCTGGTCTTCGGTGCTCGGTGATGTGCAAGCACTGCACTGGCACTGCTTGTGAGAATTCTTCCAATGCAGACTTATGTTTTAAAAAGTATATTATGTTTTAAAAAAGCAAAGATTTATATTACGTTGAAACAACACGAAAATAAATAGTAATACAATATTACGAAGTATTAAGCTTGAATTAAAATGTCTTTGATAGATAGAATGATAGAAAAATATAGTTCAGTATCTCGGTTCAGTATGCATATCTTGAAGAAGTGGGGACGTGGTTTGTGGGATAAGTTCACTCATTGAGGTTGGACGTCATTCTTTACAATCACAAATGAATGTGACCTATATGAATACATTTCGGTTGAAGTGGGTCAGAGGGTACACACACATAGGGGGGGGGGGGCAAGGGTGTTAGATAGCATTTAAGTTTACATAGATACGATGAAAGATGAAAGTCATCATCATCATCATCATCATCTCAGCCGAAAGACGTCCACTGCTGGACAAAGGCCTCCCCCAAGGATCTCCACAATGATCGGTCCTGCGCTGCCCGCATCCAGCGGCTTCCCGCGACCCTCACCAGATCGTCGGTCCACCTCGTGGGGGGCCTGCCCACACTACGTCTTCCGGCGCGCGGTCGCCATTCAAGAACCTTTCTGCCCCAACGGCCGTCAGTTCTACGTGCAATGTGCCCAGCCCATTGCCACTTAAGTTTAGCGATTCTTCGGGCTATGTCGGTGACTCTGGTTCGCCTGCGGATCTCATCATTCCTGATTCGATCACGCAAGGAAACTCCAAGCATAGCCCTCTCCATCGCCCTTTGGGTGACTTTGAGCTTTCTTATGAAAGATGAAAGTAATGAGGCAAAATAATGAATTTTTGTAGGTTTTTTATATTTTGAGAAAATTGGTCCGTTTTTAAATTGCTGTATCTCGGTAAATATTGGGTCAAAAAAGAAGTTTTACCAGTGAAAATTAAAGGAAATTTAATGATCTACAACGTTGTCTTAGATGTTTTTTTTGAGAAACGCATGGTTTAGAAGCTATACGTGAAAAACCGAAAAAAGTCCGAAAATTTTGAGGTTTTTGCCCCCCCCTCCATTTTCCACAGGCCCCTCGAGGTCGAAAACTCAGATTCCGCACCCCACACCTACCACAAACCATATCCCAAAATTTCATTAAATTCGGAATTGTGTCCAGGTAACCCCCCTAATTTTTTACTTGCCGACTGGATTAAATGGCGATTTGGGAAATTGACAAGTCAGCATAATGACAAGATAGGAAGTGGTTAGTGGATATTTACGATTAGGTAAATTTTTCGCGTATTGGTAAAAGTTCATAAAAATAAAGTAAAGCAATAAAAAGCTACGATTGATTTTGGACGGTGTATTTTGGCATACTTAGAGTAAATAAGAAATCTCTATTATAATAATTCCTAATATTATGTCAGTATAATATATTCTTCGATAACTTATTCATTCGTATACATTCTTCCCACTATTTAAAATGCATAAAGCATCATCATCATCATCATCTCAGCCGAAAGACGTCCACTGCTGGACAAAGGCCTCCCCCAAGGATCTCCACAACGATCGGTCCTGCGCTGCCCGCATCCAGCGGCTTCCCGCGACCCTCACCAGATCGTCGGTCCACCTCGTGGGGGGCCTGCCCACACTACGTCTTCCGGCGCGCGGTCGCCATTCAAGAACCTTTCTGCCCCAACGGCCGTCGGCATAAAGCATACATACAAATAACTATAAAGTACGGTCATTGGGTATCGCTAGAATTGCTATCAAACAATTCACGTTCGTTTAATCGTAAAAGATAAGAACCAGTAGATGCATAAATACATATTAAATTTATAGTATAAATAACAGGTTCAATGATTCACCTTTGAATTTGCATTTCACTTGCACAGTGGGGCGAATCGCGCTATCTCACGGGCAAATTGATGGGGTGTTTTCATGGCAGGTTTGACTGACATAATAGAATTTCCTATGCATTGGTAGTATAAATAAGGTAACATATTTTAGTTTGAATCATTTCTCATAATTCGTAATATAAATTCAGATTTAGTATTAGTAAACAATAAAGGCCAAAAATGGTGAGCATTTAAAAATAATAATAATAGCAGTTCTGTGGCCTGTGGAAAAATATAAAAAGTGGGTAAATATTGTGATTGAAATAAATTCTAGTAATACATAAAACAGCACTTCTACTAACAAATTCGTAAAATACGTTCATCGAAAACGCTTATCACGACATAGACGTGTCTTATATTGCTAAGTAGCAAGGTGTTTAGTTGTCGCAAATCATACGTATCTCAAGCAAAATATTATTGATCTGCGATATTTCCGACCCCTTCCTCTTGTCAGCGTGACGTCACTGAACTCACCCTCGTGAAAACTGCATTATATCAAACGTTTGATATCCTCAGATCTGGCTAATGACGTGGAAGAAACTCAAAGAACTGAACTTTCAAAAGGTGTGAAGAGGGATGAACGCCTGAATGAGGTGTAATTTTGCCTGTCTTGTAAATATAAAATTTGGAAAATGTGTTATAACTATTTATGTGAAATTTTATACATTCAATATGATTTATTGACACGCACTTGGCGGTCTTGCGTTAATCTAATTACAAAAATATATGAAAACCGTTCAGTAAATTGTAGGCTTTTCTTTCACGTATCTTTACGAAAGCCACGAATACAGGTGTAAATTTTAACTACTCATCAAACAGCTCACGTTATAAATCGCCCCATTAATTTATGCCCACTAGACAACACTATCGCCCAGTGTGTAGGTCAAACGCATTACAATGGACGATATGCTTCTTAATGGGGAAGGCATTTGGACAGTTTCCTGTAATTTACGTGTTTACTCTCTAATTACTATGCGTTTTGTTTTGTTTTATGGTTCGTTAACCCACTGATAATATTGTTTATTTACCACCTGCCACCTTTTACTTTTTTGTCGTGGACAGTGGTCTGTTATTCAAATAACGGAGAAACAAATATTTATTTTTTAGTCATTTATTTATTTTTGGTTCTATTGTCACTTTACAAGCTAGCAATGAAAACTAAAAGTAGCTTATAGTTTCAGTTGTAAGATGACATTGACAGTTATGTTAGGGTCTCATTTATTTAGGACCACTTCCCGAGCGATCCTAATTTGGTTTTTGAATTTTTGTTGATTAGGGAGCTAGCATGAGGTTTCACAAATCTTGTCAAAGTTTTGTCGTGCGTATACTGTTATCCTATTGGAGGATATTCCAATATAGCGGGTTTCTCGCAGTTGTGTGACAGATAAATGTGAGACATTGTGAGATGATCACTTGTCGCAATGCTTTATGCTCGGTTTACAGCATAAAAGAGGTCAAGAAGCCTTCGAGAAATGGTACCCTTGATGAATAACCGACATTGTATTATTGTGACATGACTTTCTAAGTTGTTAACAGCTCTTATATGTCCCCACCGAGAGGCTCGAGCCTACCCTGAAAAATCAGGGTGAATAGGCCTTAGTCGACCACGCTGGCCCAGTGCGGGTTGGTCAACTTCACACACAGCCTTTGAATTACTTCGCAGGTGTGTGCAGGTTTCCTCACTGTGCGATGCTTTCCTTCACCCTAAGAGCGTCGAATAAACGTTCGTATGTATTCGAAATTTATGTTATGTATTCGAAAATCGAAAACACATTGGTACGAGCGAGGCTTGAACCTGCGAACTTCCGAATGGAAGTCAACAGCCCTAGGGGCCGTCCATTAATCACGTGATCTTTTTTTTTGCATTTTTTAACCCCCCCTCCCCCTTGGTGATACGTGGTGAGGTTTAAGACTACCCCCCACCCCCCCACTCAACATCACGTGTATTTTTAGTACCTGCAAAGAATCTTAATATTTTTAACAGATTATCTTTAAATACAGGTAGTAGCAGTATAAAGTAACCTCATTTTATTCTGAAATTAAGGACTGTGATAAAAATGCCTAGACAGAAAGGTTGCAGGTTGTTTTTGATTGGAAAAAATAAATACACGTGATATCTTACCAAACCCCCCCTCCCCCCTTGTGATATTTCGTGATTTTTGTCAAACCCCTCCCCCCCCCTTTCAAGCCTCACGTGATTAATGGACGGCCCCTTAGCCACTTGGCCAGATGGCTTACTTTCTAGGGTAATTAAAAAAATAAACAATTTTGTTCTACTTAATCTATTTCATATCCAAACCGATTGTTTCACAATGTAAATTCAGTGAACAATATCCGAGACTATAGCATTTCACCAATTTTATCTAATCGTCGAAATCCTCAGTATCTCGGTCGGACGATTACACGAAGGCCTCCAAGCCTTTACAGTAGCGGAAAAGAGATAGTTGTATCGTGCGTGGTAGGTGTAAAAGAAAGAGACGGGTACATAAAATACTCGTTTAGACAGAGAGGGAAGCGGCGCGATTCGATGGTCGTGAGTCACGCCCGGTGCGCCCGCGCAGCCTGCGTGAAGTTTGTAGAGAAAGGCTTTATCTTTTTTTTCGCGAATTTTTTAAGCTATTTGTACTATTTTGTACCGAATGAGCTTTTTTTTTAATTTGCGGATTAAATATTTTAGTTTGTGACAATGAGTTATACTTTTATCTTTAAATCAGCTTGCTAATTTATTTATTTATTATGATTCTGAATATTTAAAATGTCTTTATTTGATCGTAATTATTCATTTGCACGTTATCAACAATTTAATCAACATTCTATATTATTTTTTATTTATGTTATTGTACTCGTATTAATTACTTAGTTCCTAAATAAATTATCACAAAAATCTGAAATAAACAATAACAACTATTTCCTTATTGATATGATGATTGTAATCATCATCGGGCAGTTATAAATAGTTTTTTTTTCAATACCTAATCCAAATTAGGTAGGTTTTGTATCGATTTCGTCTTTGCTTAATCGTATCGTGTTGTTATAATAAACTTTATGTTGTTCTTAGATATAATTTGCCCTTTAGTTTATTACGAGAAATAACTTCTATTGCATACAAACTAAACTAGATAATGACATAATTTGGCAGAAACATGTATTCGTTAACAGCTCTAGGTTATGGCTCTCTCCAGAGAATTCAATACAAAATAAAGTACTGTTAGGTAATTTCTTTGATCCAAAGCTTATATTCAAAGCTCCTTTGTATGTCAAATTGATAGATTATAAGTTGAATCCTCATTCGACACACAGTCGACCGTCTTTCTTCGTCGATCTTTTATCCTATTATAATTCGTATAAAATTGTAAACAATTAGTTTTTCTATTCGACAAAAGATGCCAGCACTTACTGTCTCTCTTTCTGTTTGAATCACGTCAATAATACTGCCAAATTGGATGTGATATTAAAGAATATTTAATGCCTTTTTATTTTCATCACTCGCAAACTTAATTTAGTTTCTTTTTCATAAAGCTAGGTCAGGTACTTTTGAAGATATAGAAGATTTTATAAAAAAGCGATGCTTTTTGCGGCCCAGTGTAGCTTTTGTTTTGACGTCATCCTCAATAAAACTCGCCCGACTGTACGGACGGGGTCATTCGTGACTACTTGGCCGACTTGCCCCATTTGCCGATGTTAGTTAAATGATACTGAGAATACCTCCGTATCTCCGTCCTTACATCTTAAATTACTGTAAAGTGGGATAATTCTGACGTAGGAAGCAGCTATAAATTTTACTACTATGTTTTAATTATTGAATGTAAGCAATATTCGTCTATAGTTCCACGTAGTGTTTATCCTTTACACAATTCATTATGAAGTTTATTTTTGGTTAGACTACATGTGAACTAGGGCATATAGTTATAAAGTGCTTTGAGAGGTAGGATGTGGATGTAGGCGTGGGTACTGGGTTTAAGTTACTAAACTGAACTAAAAGTAGATGTTAAGGGCCCTGGGTTTGTGAGGTTCGCCGTCATACTTAAAATATTACAAATAAAAAAACTATTTAAAAAAAATTCCACTCACCACACCACCATGTCTATTGTGAAGATTTTCAAAACAAAACAAAAAAAAACCTATGGAAAAAATAAAAAATAAATAAAAAATATAGAAAAAAAAAGTCAAAAATAATAAATAGTCAAAAATCACCGGAAATTGTATCCTTGTTATTAAAATGCTTAGAGCTCATAGAACTCATTCTCTATCTTCTTTTCTATCCTCTCTCTCTATCTATTCTCGATTGAATGAACCTACACTGAAACCATAAAATATAGGTAGTAAATACTAGAATACTAACGTATTGAAATTCAATATTTCAACAGGTAACCTTATTTCTCTTTTTCACGGAGACTACAAAAATGTACCTTTTTTGCAATAAAAAGAGTAACGAGTCTTGACATTAACATGCCGTACCCCTTTTTGTGTAAATTCCAAATTACTCTGTTCTTGGTCCGTACTTTATTGCGCACTGCAAAGGCTTCGCATATTTTCAACCAAAATCGACGCGGGTTTATGTTCGACTGACCACGACAGGGTTTCTCGGGAATTTTGTCAAAGTCTTGAAGCCGTATTGAGTACAACTTTTCGGAATTCTTAAAATAAACGCCTTTGCAAATTTAATGGAGTATTTTTAACGTTGAAATATTATCAACTAGCTTTCCGCAACGGCTTCGCCCGCGTTAACAGTTTTTCCCGTTGGATTGAGACATTTTCCCGCGGTAAAAGTTAGGCTATGTTACTCAGGGTAAATGCAGCTTTCTAATGGTGAAAGAACTTTTGAAATCGGTTCAGTAGTTTTCGAGTTTATTCGTTACAAACATACACACACAAAAATACAAATCTTTCCTCTTTATAATAATATTATCAATATCTGTAAAAAAGCATACCTACTTGTACGAATTGCGAGGAATATTGTCAAAAGGCACTAAAACTTTCGAGGTTCCGCCTTAAGCCGCGGCGCGTACCAATATATTCTCGATTGTTTTCTAGTAGAGTTTACCTTTGTCTTTCTTACTCTAGTTGTATTTTCAAGGTGCTTTGCCGTCCCATTTTTGAATCGTTCATGTTTTATCTGTGGTCTGTTATATTTATATATAAATCAATGGCCCTGACTTTGATTTCATTATAATTCAGAGTCAGGACCATGGTCTAAGAAAACAAGGTCTTGCATTCGGACCACGGGACTTGACACAAGCCTACATACATCATCATGCTGTTCATCCTTGTCTATTAACACGCATTCGACAAGGATTAACAGCATGATGACGCAGGCTTGTGTCATGGGGACATATATTAGGAGTTGTTAACGAACTATAGGTATTTCCTCGAGCATATCACATCTTCTGGTGGAAAATCAGTCTCATAACGAGAAACAGGTTAAATTAACACGTGTACGGTACAACAACCGATCTCAACTGGAACTAATTGCGTTTTACCGTCATAATCAGACGTTCCAACTATGATGCGATGAGTCAGAGTCGTACACAGCAAGCTTAATACCACATGTGGTACAACTCAATGTGTGATCATAGTGTAAAGTTGAACGATCTTATGGTCCCCACTTTTGGTTGAAAACTTTTGTGTATTTTTGGCTAGTGATTAGTGAATTACACTGGTTTAAATTTAAGTACTAAGTGTGGTGTACCTGATGCGTCAGTAATGAGTGAGAGCAACGGTGGCTAAGTTGCTAGAGCTGTTGACTTCCATTCGGAAGTTCGCGGGTTCAAGACTCGGCACGTACCAATGTGTTTTCGATTTTCGAATTCGTACGTATATTCGACGCTTACGTTGAAGGTAAATCGTGAGGAAACCTGCACACACCTGCGACTTAATTCAAAGGTTTTGTTTGAAGTTGACCTACACTCACTGGGCCAGCGCGGTCGACTAAGGTCTATTCACAACCATTCAATTAAGGAAGAGTCTTTTTACCCTTGGTCCACACGTCCAGCTGTTTTAGTAAGCACCTAGTTTAGCTCATTCAGCCTAAGCTTTGAATAAATCGCCCCTAGTTTAAGCGTAGTCGGTCAAAAGCTCCGACAGAGACTGTACGGGTGCTTTTACACCAGAGATGCGCTAAGATACGTTGCTATGGATGCGTTTGATATCCACCAATCATATTCATTGGTGCACATAGCATAGCACTGGTGGAAATGGATTTAGCTGAGATGCGTTTTTTATGTGGAAGGACACGTGCATAATATGCAATGGATGCGTGCTATGGATGCGTGGATATTATTGGATATATGTCTTCGCTGCTTCCCTACTATCGATACATCGCATAGCTCGATCTGCGCATCTTCATAGCACATCTCATTCGCAGCGCTACATAGCATAGCCACAGAATACCAAATAGTAGTGGCATAGCATCAGTGGGAACGGTCACGTAGTGTCACAGCTTAGCTATCACATCCTCGCAGCATAGCACCGTGGCACATCTCTGGTGGAAAGGCACCCTAATGCTGTAATGATGGCGCGGAATTGAGTTCTGTATGACTCACGCATGCTCACGCGCAGTTATTGCGACCTCGTAAGACTCACGACATGCACATCTGTTAGATTGCTCGATAAATCTTGTATCGCACAAGGAAAATATTAGTTTTGTAGCGCGTTATCAGTATTTCCCGTGGGAATGAGGTATTTTCCCATGGTAAAAGATAGCCTATGTGTTATTCCAGTGTGTCAGCTAACTAACAACTGGGTTTCTAAACATATTTATGATTGTAAGAGTTTCAAATATTAAATTAAGAGAAATGCAATTAAGTATCGGATGTGCGAAATTTATACAAGTTATAAATTGAATAGAAACTTAAACGTTAGCAATAAATAAATCAAACGAAATATCACAATCCGGATTTTGCATGTTTTATGATACGGCTCTGGTTATAGTGTTATTAATTACACTTTCACATAATTAAGCCTTTAAAGGATTTCTGAACGAGATGAGCTTTTTTATTTTAAGATTTACTCATTAATTTCATTTCATCTAATAGAGACATTTGATTAAAGAGTATGCTTTTTTTTAAACGTAATTAACATATGTGTATAAGATATATTTTGTTAATGCAGCGTAAATAGGGTTTTTGGTTTTGCGAGCGAAGTCTTCTCGGTGAATATTTGATCATTAATATAATCTAAAATATGTTCTAGCTGAAAACACGTTTGATAACAACTCGCGTGTACATAGACTTAAATTCAAATTAAATCTAAACTTTCGCTCTACAAGTAAGTAACTGCAAAACATTTCACCTACAATGCCTTATTAAAATACTTTCCAGCAAATTTATTCTGCCCTTAGGCTTTATTGCCTTTCCTCCGTCTGTAAAAAGAAGAAAAACTAACCTTTTTAAAAACCGGGATGAAACAGGTTTGCCAAGGCCTTGGGGCGCAGATTCCTGAGCTCCATTTCACGAAGATAAAATTACCAATTTACAAATTATAACCACAATTCGAAGTACATTGCTTAGTCGATATAATAAAAGCACATGAAAGCTAAATGGTTCGCATTTGAGTGAGACTAATTGGCTACGCAATGAAAATCAAACTGTCTGTATATTGGAGTTTCGTAACACGGACCCCTGTTGTTTTTTGTTTCAAAATGGTGGATTATATTATCTCACGAGTATTTTGTTAATTTGCGTAGGAGATTGGTTAAAAAGGACGTGTGAAGATAGTTCTTTGACGGTTTGCGGATTTTAATGGGTTTTATAAAATATTATTATATCAAAATGTGGTAATGTGGGCTTCTAGATGATCGGTTATTGGCACGTTTTGACTTTAATGGTGCTAGTTATTACTAATTCAGTATCTTACAGATTATTTAAAACAAAGATTTTTTTAATATTTATTGATTGGTTTGGAAAAAAACTCCGCACGTGAATAGACTGTCCTTATAGGTTTTCGTTTGTACGAACGTATTCTTTTCGCTGATTCGGTATGGACTTTATGTCGTTCTTTGATCGTAACTTTTTTATGATTATGTCACTGTCTTTTTCATGTCGGTCGATCTTATGCTCGTTAGAAATAAGGATGAACTGACGAAAACCTCTTTTGCCTTTGTAATATTATTATGTATTTATGATGTTAAAAATATAGTAGGCAAAACTATTTATATTCTCTAAAGTTTTCATTAAAATAACAATATATCTATCTTTATAAAGTTGGCAACTAAAACAAAATTGAGTCTAGAAGCAATTTTCAGTAGAAAAATAAACTAGAAACTCATCTCTTTAAACCCTGACAATTCCTATACAATAGAATTGCAAGACATTGCAGAAAGATTGTATCAGCTTAGCGGAAGCCTATGTGGTTGACCACTATTATTTACCGCTCGTGCCCTAGTAAAACGATCCTTATTGCTGAAGTATTAAATATTACTTCAGAAGCAAAACGACCCGGCTTCGATATTTTGTAACGCGATAGTTCATGACGTTAAGTTACAGGAAAGTCATTATTATTAACAAGAAGATAAAGGCTAGTTGAATCGCAAAATACTTCGTTATTGCAGTTAATAGTCGGTTAGATGTGTGTACTGCAGTCAGAGGAATTTGGTTGTTAATACAATGATTTAAAGGTGTAGTACAGTGTAAAGAAGTGTTGGCAGAGTTGAGTTACATACAGTTATTTAAAGCGAGATATTTGAGACTTGTCTGTCACGTTATGAACTACTTTTGTTATGTTATAATGTATAATCGATTCTGTGCAAAAGGTAATTTTTTTTTTCTGTTCGGTCTCACTCTGGAGTAGAGTCCTCCGCTCCTCTCACAAGTCCGATGAAAATTGGTACCTACGTCGATTTTGGGACATAGGAATAAAAAAATAAGAAAGGCTAGCAACATACGTACATAATATACCTACCTAGTTTTCTTTTTGTGAGAAGAGAAATTGTTTTAAATTGAAATTATACATACTTTTATGACATAGTAAAATACTTGTGCGCGGATGTACCTTAATGAAAAGATAGACGATTAAAATGACAAAATATTTTAGCGTTAGGTCAAAATTACACACTCACTTTGGGCAAGTGGTATTACCATACGATTTTGCATGGATATTGGTTGGTCACGAACTTTAGCGTTCACCATTTGGTGTTCAAGGCTGCCTTCCAAACTTGGATAACCAATGAATATTGAAACGAGATCTAGTGACGTCACACTTTAATGGACTATTGTAAAATCTATGTTATAATATACTCGTATTTATCAAAGAGAGCTAGATATGCTAAGTGGCGCCGCCACCCTTTAAAAAATGATAACTTAGAAAATAGTCATTTTTTTTCTGGACGATAATATTGGAGACTTGGTTCTGTAGGATATATAGAATCCATTAACTTTATTTATTATACCTCACTATAGTTAGAGATAGGAAAATTACGAAAAACGGCCACTTTAGAAAGAAGTAGAATAAACACAAATGTGATTGCTTCTATTTATATTATGTATCCTACAGCACCCCTACTCCAATTCTGTCATCCGGATTTTTGGAAAATAGATTTTTCCCGATTTATTATTTTTTTATGGATGGCGGCGCCACTTAGCGTAATGGAGCCCCATCCCGATTAGATTTCTCAAAGGGGAACAAAAAGTAAACTGTCAAACAATTATAAAGTACTAGCGACCCGCCCCGGCTCCGCACGGGAAAATATTTATTGTGGGTTATCCTTAAGTATATTATTATGCATGTATATACAATATATAAAACTTCCTCTTGAATCACTCGATCTACGCATCAAAATCCGTTGCGTATTTTTAAAGATTTAAGCATACATAGGGATATAGGGACATAGGGACAGAAAAAGCGACTTTGTTTTATACTATGTAGTGATAGTGAAGCCATTGAGCGTTTTCGCATTCTAAGTACTACAATCGCTTGATAATGATGCTTTATTTATATTCGATTGTGTGGCTGTATAGATAGACTGGCATTACACTGACGAATTTAAAAGAAATCTATAAATAAAACTTTAAATCTGTTTCTATTTGTATATTTCACCACAGTTTACGCAGATCTATTGAATGATTCCTCGATTATTTCCCAGAAAGAGCTGACCTTGCGCAGTGGCAGATGTCAGTGTTGGATCGAAGTTGATTCACGCGATACGTCCGAAATAGAATAATGATATCGCTCAGCCGAAAATAGACGCACTTCTGTGACTGATTTGGGTTATTTTTGGTCACCGTAATGGTGTGAATGATGACTGCGATAACATTGGAAAAATATTAATATCTACTAAAAGATAATTGTGCGCACGTCGACGCTCGAAAGACGCTAGTGTGGGGGGGTCTTTAATGGAATAATTATTAATATCAATATTGTACTGCATAAACCTAATTGACAAATTATAATATTTGCATGCTATTAGTAATGTAGCAAAACATGAATGCACAATTTGTAAAACCGACCATCCTTATACCATGCAAATAAAAGTTTTCATTTCATTTCATTTTCATTTCATGTTTTAAGCAAATAAATGTATCTTTATCTTTATGGTAGTTTAATAATAAATATTAAAACAATTTCTACTACTACATAGTTAGTTCGAAAAATATTTCCTCTTTAGATGTTGTTTAAAATACCGGTAGAATTAAACTTACATTCTTTTAGGAGAGTGTTACTTATTATAGAATAAAATTAATTTAAAGTTATTATTTTATTAAGGACACTTCTTATTAAAACTCTTGGTTATCCAAAATGGCTGGTAACACCCATTTGTCCCACATATTTCCTTATGGCCCTGTTATTAAGAAACACTCGCGCTTGTCCGATGCAATTAAGTACAGTTTGTTTCATACAAACACGATGACTCATAATGTCAATTATCTGTACAGTCGAAGACATATAAACTTACACCGCGCGATACTGTGTTAAATCCTTACTAATAATTTAAAAACTGAAAGCAACTCTTGTTTTTACGCATTATCTCGTCAGAACTCCTGAACGGATTAGACAGTAAGGTATACATAGGATACTTTTTACTACGGAATACTACCTCATTTTCATGTCAAAAATTTGAAAATATTCAGGGTTCTCTTATGTTTTACTACGGGAGAAGTTTTTACTCTCAATAATTCTCATTAAAATCAATTATTAACACGGATCAAGCCGCGGGGTGAAAGGCTAGTCTAGAAAAAAAAGTGTATGTTAACGCTTGAGTGCGTTCCTTTACCAATGCGCGATGACCTCGACAAGGCTTTGTATGGTTCATGAACCCATCACTGTATTGTTGAAAGAATAATTTATGTTCGCCAAATCTCGATACAGGTTAATGATATATTGAGGTCAGAATCCACTAATATTATAAATGCGAAAGTGCGTTTGTTTGTCCTTCCTTTACGCCCTAGTTAATCAATCGATCGACTTGATTTTCGGCATAGAGTTAGTTGAAAGGATGGAGAGTAACATAGGCTACTTTTTACCGCGGGAAAATACCTCATTCCCACGGGAAAAGCGGTTAACGCGGGCGAGGCCGCGGGGTGGAAAGCTAGTTCTAAATATTTTGTTTGGTGACGATAATTTCGTCGTATGTTATGAACAGTAAATAATTCATATATCTATAAAAAAAAATAGGTTTTAAACTAGTGGTGAATTAAATATTTTACTCAGATGGTTGTTTTGTAATAAAATTGTATTACCTTTTATAAGCTTTGTTGTGTCCTTTTGACGCCTAAAACACATAG
This sequence comes from Teleiodes luculella, assembly GCA_948473455.1. Classification (NCBI taxonomy): domain Eukaryota; kingdom Metazoa; phylum Arthropoda; class Insecta; order Lepidoptera; family Gelechiidae; genus Teleiodes; species Teleiodes luculella. The sequence continues at coordinate 7,531,466 of OX419607.1, forward strand.
CAGAAATAGAAAAGCAAACAAATTATTCCTAAAAACTAATCAAAGTTATTATTTGATAATCATAGTGGGCTCAAATACGAATCCGCTAAAATAAAATCTCTAAATTTAAGTTGTTGGTCTCTTTCATTCTTATGGGAATCGAAAAGAATGGGAGATGAATGAATAATATTACTTATTTAAAATAAGCATCGCAGCTGTCGAATTTAGCTTAATTTAGTCGGGATGTTTTCGCATGCCTGCAAAATTAGTGCGAACTACGCGTAAATATAGATGTTTGACGTCTCTAAATTTAAATTGACAATCACCTATCCCTTTTCGTTCTTAAGGACGTTAAAGGGACAATTTCACCATCACTTCAAATAAATAAAGTTCATGTTCATTACCAAGTTTTATTTGTTGTGTCCTTGTGTTGTTTCGAAACGAACATTTTGTTTTGTTTCTGAATCGTGTTGCTTTGTGTTTGTTACGTCCTTGTTGATTCAAGTGCGGTGACGGGAGCGCGGGGTAAGAGCACAGCTGGGTGAAACCGTTGGAATTGCAAATGTACTATTGACACTTTTAAATAGAATGGCGGATGTGCCTTTTGAGTTTAGGAGGTTTTGTCAAATAGTGACTTAACTCGAGGTAACTCCAAATTTTTTTTTTCTTTATCACATACATATTTTATTTGTGATTTCTTTTGAAGATTTTTTGTAACTAGTTACTTTTTTTTTTTTAATTGACCTTATGCTTGTGTCGAAAAGGTACGACCAATCAAGCTTCACCGGACTTGTGGGGACTAGTATCTTAGAATAGAATCTATAACATTATTAACACGTAACGTTTACCAATTTAATATTCTATAATTTTATACGTAACCAAATAAAATTTATTTACTAGTGTCAATCCCAGCTGTCAATAACCCCCGTGCGTTTTCTTCCAGGCAACGCAGCGGCTTCGTGTGCTCTACATGTTCGGTGGTGGTGTCAAATTGTTAAATTTACTAAGGAAAGTTCGTCTCTTTCTTTTTCAGGTGAAACACCGATCGTCCCGCTCACACCCTCCGCCTCTCCGAAGGATATTTTATTATCTACACCGGCCCTATAATGGCCACCGACCGATATCGCATCTTTTAGATAAATAGAGTTCTACCCTCCGTCTTTTGACGGAAGAATTTTCATCACATTTTTGCGATTTTTCACGTTTTTAGTTTCACTGATTTGTTCTCCGCCGTGTTGCCTTTTCCGTCTTAATCTTATCTTCTCGTTATATTTACAATTTACTTTATAGTACATGTTAATATAATGTAATTAATTACTAGCTCACTTGTCATTTTCAAATACATCGGTAATAATCGGTATCTTCAAAACCTTGACTTATTGAACTGCAACGCCCTATCTGACACCTCTTGATTGTGTCTTCGACATTGTAGCAGTGTTTTATCATTTGTTACTGTAACCTTGTCATTAGCATAGAAAAAAACTTCTATATTTATCCTTTTTTTAATAGAACACGGAAATGCAGCCTACAGATAAGCATTCTAAGGCTTAGAAATTTTAAGACTCCTATATATTATGTACGCTACGTTACAATGATAAATAAGTCGTAAAATATGACGATTAACCTGAGGTATTCATACTTTAATATTGTAACCACATATATCAAAATTTTTGATTTCTTTCGAAATGTATCACAAATTGTCTCAATGTCAATGTAAAAAATTACTTACTCAAGTACGCACCCTGATGTACCCTAATTGCAGATGGCATTACTGCCTTGCGTACGTAGAAAACTGCTTTGTAGCATGACATAAAATTTATCAAAATGCAAATCCATTGAATTAATGTCCTACCTATTACATACAACGAACGCAACAAATGTTACAAAATCATTGATAGTAATAAAAATAGTCTTGAAGGTCTCGACTAGCCTTAGAGGAAACGGTTTCCGCTGGTCTGTTTCAATTTGTGGTTTTGTAATTACACTTATTATGATTTTTACGACAGCAGTTGTTTTTAGTTATTTGAGATAAGCGTGTCTTATTACGGCAGTTTTAGGGATTAAAGATTTGTGTTTCTATGTAGGGCAGAAGTCAGTCTTACTGGACCTTCTAATCTGATTCTACTCTGCTACTGATAGCCCTCTGAATTAAAGATTTAAGTGAAGTTGTTTTTTAGGGTACAGTATTTATTTTATCTTAAGAAACAAAGCACACATAACTAACCATTTGACCTAGTTTATCAACGTCCTGTGGTTAATTAGGTCAACCGTTAACCGAAAAGGCCTTTAAAAATGAATTTCGAAGTACAGAATCATCTTCATCTTCGAACATTCGGGTGTCTTACCTCAAATTAGATAGTAAATTCCTGCTGTTTGAACTTGCACGACTGATAGGAGTTTCATCGTTGGGACTTGAGACTATGTTTCTTTAGGTTAATCCTACGGAACCTAAAGTCCAACAACCCGATTTCCTCTTATCTAATTTTTGTTAGCTGATCAAATTTATTTATTTTATTTATTTTATTTAATTGCGGCTAGTTACGGTTTCAGTCTGTTGTTTTTTGTGCTAAAGCCGCTTGTTTTATTACTATTGAGTTACTGCTGCCTTTTTGCGAGGTCTTTGTTTAGATATCTAGCCTTATTGTTTGCTGTGATAGACATTTTATTTCGCTGTCATTGTCTCTAGCGTAGGTGTCACCAAATAGGGAATCGGTTTTATTGTTGTAAGTAACTTGAAAAGGTTTGCTTTAGGATCTAAAGTAGGTACATCTCTTCTTTGATCGTGAATTTATTTAAGTTGTTTTTGGTTGCTTAGTTTTTTTATTCATTTCAATTGTTTATGATTGATTTTTGTTTTCATTAAATATGAAATTTTTCTTATATTTCAATATTGAACGCTTCGTTTAAAATATCGCTCAGCCTCAGCTATATTCTCTAAAGTTAAACTAACTTGAACACTTTCTAAATCGGAACAGATCAAATAAAAATGTGTTCCGTTGTTGATGGGAAAGGTATCTTTATTACGGAAAATTGCCGTAAAGCGGCGTCTCCGCCACTTTGAAGCGAGTCCCGGCAAATTGAATCGCTTGCAGTGGATTGGACGTTGAATTATCACATCTCATACAGATTGGTTCTCGAAGCGATTCCGTCATATCATATTGGAGTTCTCTAATTCGATAATCACTTCCGTGAGAAATTCCGAACAATTTTTGTCTTCAGTTCGTTCGTTAACAGCTCTGTCTTTCTTTTGTGTGTGTGTGTCTGTGTCTGTGTATGTTTTTTTTTTTTTAAAAAACACTACGAAAATTTCCGATAGGTTGTGAAGGTTAAATATTCATAATATTTGTTTATAGACCTTTTTGTGACTGCCTTCAGAAATTAATAATATCAAGCTCAGTCCATAACGGACAACGGCAATGATGTTGATTTCCAGATTAAAATGATGGTTCCGAAACAATTAATCTGCAGGTTTGTACTTAATTGGATCTGGAATACAATGTTATCGTCTCCCCCCTGCGACCTTGAAGTACTTATATAGAGGTGGAAATGACGCAGCAATGCCTTTTGTACTTCCAGGCACAGATGTGCGTACTCCATACGTTTGCATATTACGAGACATCACATTGTGTGATGATAAGGTTGCGATTTGAACTCTTGAATTGCTTTTGTTATCGTTTGGAAGCAGCTGTTGAGTTTGATGCGTTTCTGGTATAATCTGAAACTCTTTGTTCGTTTCTTTCTCTGCATGTATTTCTCGTTCTCTTTTCCGCTAATGTTATAATTACTCTTCTATTTTAAATTTGAAAGTCAATTAATAAGATTTCCTCTTGGACATTCCTTATGTATATGATTCAATACGAATATGACCGCTCAGTGACCGTTTCCTTGGCAATGAAGCCGCGATGCCAGATTAGTTATTCATTAACACCGTACGTGTAGTAAGTAACATCTATAGGCTCCTACACTATACGACTATCAGACTATAATATATATAGACCTTATCGATTTGGTTTGATTAGGGTCTAATAATTCAAGGTCAACCATAACCTTTGCTTTTGTCAGAAATACGTGCATTCTATGAATTTTCATTTTAAACGTTTTTAAATTGTTTATCTTTTGTTGTAGAATGGAATAATTTACTTAGTTGCCGTTGCAGTAATTTGCTTATCTTTAAAATCGTATAGATTTATCAAGTTATTCTTCGACGCGTTCTCTGACGTCAACAAATGACTATTGACGTATGGACTCGTCCTCACCGCGGCCATTTTCTTCTATTTGTGGTCTAACCGTTCGATTTCAATGACAAAACACCGTTATTATCTCTTCATATCTTCATTACTCAGAATTGATATCTGTCAACCATCGATAGGTGAATAAAAAAGATAATTTATTTAATTTCAGGTTTGAACTAAGTATAAATGAATAATTTAGTGATAAAACTGTGATACTTATAGCGAAATAAACTGATAATATGGACGAATTGTGAGTGATGTCAAAATGGAACGCAAGCTAACCCGTGAGGACTTTATGAGAAAGAGTTTTAGGACTCCTAGGGCGTCTACAGCTTCAGAAGAGCCAATAGTCAACGGCGCTCCGCCCTCCTCCCCAGTATCCTTAGCCATGCTGGAAAGAACCCCCCAAACACAGAGAACCCAGTATGAGATCACCTCAGCTGGGATCGCGCCCAAAAGACTCGAGATCAACCGAGCACATCCGATCCACCTCAAATCATTCCAAGACCCTCCCGAAGAAAATGCCCCCGTTCCTCCTTCAGACGATGTATTGAGGAAACTTGAAAGACAGATCGGAGAAATGGAACGTGGTCTTGAAAGACAGCAGAATGGTTCAGTTGATGTAGAAAGACGAGTCGACGAAAGGGTTCGTTATGCTGAACACGAAAACCTACTAAGGACTGGTGTATCTTCTGTTGGAGGGGGAAAGTACTTAGCAGCAGATTCTGATACGGAAGGCGATGTTACTCCGTTTAATAGAAACGAAAGCACTAGAAGTAGTACTGGTGGTGCTACTCCAGTGCCTCGTCCGGCTACCAGACTCGCTCGAACCAATTCAGACACCCAGCAACATCAGGTCGCGGCTACAGCTCGATTGATGCGTAAACTTGCTGACGGTGGTACTAAAGATGAGAAGACTAAAGTTATATCGAGGAAGGCGATTCAGGCGAGAATGGAGCGAGTGAAGAATTCTGTGGTAGGGTCGAAGCATGAGCATAGGGTGCTGGCTGAGCACAGAAATGAACCGGTTTCGCCAAGGACGCCCACGTCACCGATCTCACCAAGGTCTTCCATACAGGTAATTTTGTGAACGTCCTGTGCTGTTGATGACTAAGATAAAAGACAAACATTGTTATCCCCAAACTCAGAATTCGTAAGTAAGGAAAGGACAGAACACAAGGCAACTGAAAAGTGGTGAATACTAAATTTAGACATAGTTTTGTGCACATATTCTCTTATATATGCAACGCTACACACTGCAACAAATTTACGTAGTTTCAAACTTGTTGGAGATGTATAGAGGTGGATATTAGTATAAGAACTCAAGTTGCAGTTTCGTCACTTTTCAGTTGTGTTGTGATGTGTCTGTTCAGATTTTGTGCGTAAGCATTGTATCAGTGGAAAGAAAAAGCGGGAAAGTTATTTGATAAATAGCAAAAGTATGATAAGGTTTGTGTTTTATAAGTAAAGACAGACCGTTAGCATCGTTCGTTCTTTGTAACTAGATGTTGTTCCCAGTCCGGTGATCCAGTTACCAACAAAGTTGTTTTGTCGTAACCGGATTAAAGTTACATAAAAATAACTGGGTCAGACACAACATCTTTAAAATGAAATAAGCAGTAAAATATCTCGATAATTAAGTATACTTCAAGAATTTAAACAAGTTCTTGAATCGTCCGTAATGATTTCTGAGTCCATCGTATTTTGTTGGGGCACTGGTGTACCTTGTAATGATGTAGAAGCACAAAAAAGTTCTTTATAATGTTAGAGTTTAATAGAAAATGTAGAATGTGATGCATCATCCTTCGCCCCTTATCCAGTTGTCATCGCCAATGCTGTCACTTATTAAGTACCAGTGGTACCAGCTCCTCTTCGTGGGAACTATGTCTAAGCCCCACTTCATAAAGTTTCAATTTCACAAATAACTAGTAAAATTTTATGTTCATTGCTTAGTCACTTAGTCTCATTAATTGGCCTTCTCTTTTTTAAGATATCGGCTACGCAATGTTATTCGAATTTTACTTTTTTACTTTTACTGTCTTAGATTAACATGTGGGTATGTCATCGTCAGTAAAAATGATGATTAAATATGCTCTTTACATGTGACGATGAATATTTCATACAGTAAATGAGGGGGAGGGATTGAATGCAGTTTTTTCATGGTGCTATGAAGGTTGAATGTAATGGTATAAATTAGGGATAATCTTTAAAGGAAAAGTATATGAAGGACGTAAATAAATATCAATAGGCAATAGGCATAGTCAATATAGACATTATTTTGATATGATACGTACATACGCAAATTTTTTAAGCAATTTTTGCTGTTGATTTATATGATTTCAAAAGTAATTTACAAAGTCACTTCTTAAGGCTTATCTACCTATAAATGTTTTAATAGTTCCTCTTGTAGCCAAAGATAGGGTGTTTATTTTTTTTGTGTTTTGTGTGCATTTCTGCTTTAAAACATCACTTATTATTTCCTTTTTCTGTTTACAGGTAAGCACCAAATCTGTTGCTCCAATTTCTCTCGTGTCTTCAAAGGTAAGGACACACCGATTATATTATTATTTCTTCATTGTATTATGTTTTTATGACTTTTTAAAGATAATGAGCTATAACCCTCCTCCGAAGGAAAACTGATATTAATCAAATTCAACTAGTTCAGGCGAAAGCCTAAACACGAATATGTCAAAATCACGCTGAGACATTCTAGAAACAAACATTACTCGAAAAATGTTTGAATTGTAGGATATTTCAATTATTTTCAACATGGCGGATTTTTAACCAGATAAATGTGAGATAATCGTTTGTCACAGTGCTTCATGCTTGACTAGACTTATTTATCGCGCTTCCCTTACATACGATCCATATGATACGTTCGCCCTGGGCACATGTCGTGTCAGTGTAAATGTCAGTGTGTCAAGGGCCGTCATATCGACCCGAAGGGAAAGGTTTGCTCGCCCAATGAACTGTAATTCGATTACGGTTTTTTTATTAACAAAATATATTTTGAGGATCCGACTTGTGTGTGATAATAATCAATTATATTGTCAGCGAGTCGACTAAGGCCATGGTCGAATAACACGCATGATGACGTAGGCTTGTGTCATGTCACGTGGTCCGAATAGAAGACTTTGTTTTTTTAGACCATGACTAAGGCCTATTCAGTATTCACTCTGATGTTAGGGTAGACTCAAGCCCCTCGGTGGGGACCTAGGGACATATTGTAGGCGCACGTATTCTAAAGTCAATAGAACTACTAGATAGTGCTAGTGCTTGTAAATATGATACTTTTGATCTCTTTCTATAAACAAATCTATTTATCTTTCCGCCCTGTGACTCCGCCCGCGTTAACAGTTTTTCCCGTGGGAATGACGCATTTTTCCCCTGTTAGAATGTATCCTTTTTTACTCAGGGTGAATGTAGCTTTTTAATGGCGAAAGAATTTTTGAAATCGGTTCAGTCGTTTTTGAGTTTATTCATTACAAACACACACACACAAAATCTTACCTCCTTATAATATGTTTGGTACGTTATATTAGTATGATTTGGTTAATAACAGGATAAAGGAAACATTAGTTTGCACAATAATTCTGTCTTTACTCCTGAGCTTATAAACACAATTGAAGGTTGGCTTCAGTAAGTCAGTTTTCGAGTAATATCAGTGTATTACGTGACCTTTTCAGCGAGATAGAGAGTCCTGTCACGTAGTTTACGGACCTTGACTCGTGGGCCCTATTTCACGTAGTGACAATTCACAATTTACAAGTACAATATGAAAACATTGCGTAATTTACTTGATAAAAATTAAAGAGTTCATGTTTTGGACCAATCGGCTATGCCCTTTTTTTTTCGTACCTCAAAAAGCAAAAACGGAACCATTTCATCAGAAACTATTTGACAGATTAATTTAAAGTTTGGTACGTTTGTTACGTCCGTCATGACGGACTTATCACAACAACATTCTGTAAAGTTTAGCAGTGAAAACTTATTAGGTTTACAGTATTATTTATAAATATTATTTTTTCGTATATTTTTATGAGTGTATGTTTCCTAGAGAAAAATAAATTAAATAGTATCACATAAATAATTAAATTTTAACAACAGGACGGTTACAAAAAAGGATAATGCAATTTACGTGTGACATAAATCTGCGAAACCATTTACCGCCAAACATGCTGTAAAATCCTAGTTACGATGAAGAGTACTTTACAATGAACATCGACTTGTAATTGTAAGTTGTAAACTGTAATAACTTTGTGGAACAGGTCCCTGGCTTTATAGGGGCTCGGGCTCGGAGCATCAGCGGACTGTAATGTCTGAGATATTGTGTCGACGGAGATTTACTCACTAACTTCTCTACTAAAAATACGTCCTCAGCACTTTGTAGGCGGTTTTTCAAACGAACCGTCGCACACTGGTCCCAAAGTAAAAAAAATGGGACATTAAGGATTTTCGGATCGGATCAGGCTGATTTTTTTTTTGTAGACAGCTGATACAATTACAAGTCACTTTTATAGATGTCGTTTTTTTCAAATATGCCGTATCTACAGAGATAAAAAATATATAATTTTTTTTTGTATGGACGAAATCGTAATTTTGTCATTTTCTTCCAAGATTCAAACGTATTCAAAATAAATCATAGCACATCTTATAGAGGGACTCTTGTCGTACATTTTTGTCATAGACACTCAACTGCGATCTTTGCGGGTTTAGGAGCTACAGGCACTTTATATTTTTTGGTCAGTGGATGAGGCTGATTTATTTTTTGTAGACAGCTGATGCAATTACAAGTAAATTTTATAGATGTTGTTTTTTTCAAATATGCCGTATCTACAGAGATAAAAAATATATATTCTTTTTTTGTAAGGACGAAATCGTAGTTTTGTCATTTTCTTCCAAGATTCAAACGTATTCAAAATAAATCATAGCACATCTTATAGAGGGACTCTTGTCGTACATTTTTGTCATAGACACTCAACTGCGATCTTTGCGGGTTTAGGAGCTACAGGCACTTCATATTTTTTGGTCAGTGGATGAGGCTGATTTATTTTTTGTAGACAGCTGATGCGATTACAAGTAACTTTTATAGATGTTGTTTTTTTCGAATATGCCTTATCTACAGAGATAAAAAAATATTTAAAAAAATGTGTATGAAAGAAATCTTAATTCTCGTTAAGGATAGGATAGAGGGACTCTTGTCGTACATTTTTGTCATAGACACTCAACTGCGATTTTTGCGCCTTTATGAGCTACAGGTACTTTAGTTTTTATTGTTTTGTATAATTCATTTTCGAGTATTTCATATGGATTTTAATAAATATTGTTAAGGAAAGACAAATAATAATGTTTTCTTTATTGACAAGTAACTGTCTTATTCATAAAAAAACCTATATACTATTTTTTTTAAATTAAACTAAACAAATTAAAGTAGAAATCTCAAAACATGTAGTTGCAGGTAAATTATTTTATGACTCATCCAGTTTGCAAACATTGTTTGGTAATGACTCATTGCCTAATAACCTCTTTACTTGGAATTGGGCTCTGTTTTGTTATTCAGCGCTTTTTTTATCTCTGTAGATAAGGCATATTCGAAAAAAACAACATCTATAAAAGTTACTTGTAATTGCATCAGCTGTCTACAAAAAATAAATCAGCCTCATCCACTGACCAAAAAATATAAAGTGCCTGTAGCTCCTAAACCCGCAAAGATCGCAGTTGAGTGTCTATGACAAAAATGTACGACAAGAGTCCCTCTATAAGATGTGCTATGATTTATTTTGAATACGTTTGAATCTTGGAAGAAAATGACAAAACTACGATTTCGTCCTTACAAAAAAAGAATATATATTTTTTATCTCTGTAGATACGGCATATTTGAAAAAAAACAACATCTATAAAATTTACTTGTAATTGCATCAGCTGTCTACAAAAAATAAATCAGCCTCATCCACTGACCAAAAAATATAAAGTGCCTGTAGCTCCTAAACCCGCAAAGATCGCAGTTGAGTGTCTATGACAAAAATGTACGACAAGAGTCCCTCTATAAGATGTGCTATGATTTATTTTGAATACGTTTGAATCTTGGAAGAAAATGACAAAATTACGATTTCGTCCATACAAAAAAAAATTATATATTTTTTATCTCTGTAGATACGGCATATTTGAAAAAAACGACATCTATAAAAGTGACTTGTAATTGCATCAGCTGTCTACAAAAAAAAAATCAGCCTGATCCGATCCGAAAATCCTTAATGTCCCATTTTTTTTACTTTGGGACCAGTGTGCGTCGCATGTCGTGTTCTTAAAGGAATAGATGGGAGTTCGAAACTTTTGTGGTGCCTCCTTTACATTGTAAGGTCGATGACCGATCTCGTTATGACCTCTAATGTCAAACTTATTGAGCCGAAATCTATTGTGTGAAAGTGGTCTGGTCACCCATTTACGAATAACTCACACACACACAACATTGTTGTGTACACAATGTTGTGTAGTCTATTTACTACACAACATTGTGTGTAGTCTATTCACTACACAACATTGTGTGTGTTTTTATTTTTAAATTGATGACTCGAATCTAATCTAAAAAGAAAATAAATATTTGTTATGCAAAATAATGAACGTCATGATGATTATGATATGTGAAAGAAATGCTGTGTATGAAATTAAAAGAAAAATTTATAAAAAATTTAATTACAATACCGAAGATATGTTCCAACATCGTTTTTGATTATTACCTTTAATCACGTTTTTCGACCTTGAAGTTTAATTAAACGACTCCCAAAGCGCACGTTTAGAAAACTTCATAAAATCCAAAGAAGCTCGTTACGGAGTGATCCATCAATCTTGAAGAGTGACACTTTATAATAGTTTCAAAGATAGCCTCAGAAATCTCTCCCCTTAAGTAGGTTTTAAAAAGGTTTAAAAGGTCAATGCTTTTACAATTTACGTGTATTTAATACAAAAATACGGTATACAGGTTTAGGTTTTTGCACCTTTTTAAATTAACCGATTTCGACCACTTTTTGCAACCTTTTAAATTTACCGATTTCGACTACAAACTAAAGAGGAGGTTCTCAGTTTGACTGTATATGTTACTTTTAATGTATTCTTGGGCGCACAAGTCCTATTTTCTGATAATTATTTTCACGATGAGTTCAGTTTACCTCCAAGGTGGTATGTACCTTGAGAAGTTCTAAAAAATAACTTTTTATGTATTAAAGGTAGTTGTATTTTTTTCTTAACTTGATTTTTATAATAAATTGTGTTTGTTTGTTCATTTCGAAGCGGGGGCGTTTGATTGATGTGATTTTCTATATTTCATAACCTCCTATTTTTGAAGTCTGTATAAATAGGATACAAAGAGGGCTTGAGGGTTTTTAGGCTTTTATATGTGTTTTTTTTTAGGTTACTGTGTAAATCTCTGTATATGTTACACGTGCTTGTCTGTGAATGTCTAGACAGGTTCTGGGCAAGCCTAGATATGCTGAAAGTTGCATGGCGGATCGCCAAATGAATTTATAGTTCGCCAAATGTAGGCCGAAAGCTACTCGTTTGGTTTTTGGTAGAACCTTTTTGATATAGTATTTTACTGGCCTGAAATAATGCAATATTTATGGATTGATGACGGCTCCCCGTACCGTACCCAGTTGGTAAATAATGCGACTGATGGCTGAGAGCGTCGGTGGCCTAGTGGCTAGGGCCGTTGACTTCCATTCAGAAGTTCGCGGGTTCGAACCTCGGCACGTACCAATGTGTTTTCGATTTTCGAATTCATATGTACGTTTATTCGACGCTCTTACGGTGAAGGAAAACATCGTGAGGAAACCTGCACACACCTGCGAAGTAATTCAAGGGTTGTGTGTGAAGTTGACCAACCCGCATTGGGCCAGCGTGGTCGACTAAGGCCTATTCACCCTGGTTTCAGGGTAGGCTCGAGCCCCTCGGTGGGGACATGTATGAGCTGTTAACGATGGCTGGCTGTGGTAGAAATAACTGCAATATGATACCTACTAGTTTCAAAGTGAAAACGTATAACTAGATCCACGCAATAAAATAAAGCTTTCAGACTTTAGTATGGCTATTCACTGAATTTAAATTAGCGTCGTCTACGGGTTTTATACCACGATATTATATTTATTTACCGTGAATGTAAGTAACGTATTTTGAATTGATATTATACGCGAGCAAGTAGAAGGAAGTGATCTTTGCCTGCCCATCTGGGAAAGAGCCGTGACTTTATGTATGTATGTGTATGTATATATTACTAGTTTTTCACGTGGGGATGAGACATTTTCCCGAGGTAAAAGGTAACCTAGCCTATGTTACTTAGGGTGAATGTAGCTTTCTTATGGTGAAAGAATTTTTGAAATCGGCGCATTAGGTAGTTTTTGAGTTTATTCATTACAAACATACACACACACGCACACACACATACAAAAATACAAATCTTACCTCTTTATAATATACTAGCGACCCGCCCCGGCTCCGCACGGGAAAATGGTTATTGTGGGTTATCTTTAAGTATATTATGCATGTATTATACATATAAACCTTCCTCTTGAATCACTCTATTTATTAACTAGCTTCCCGCCGCGGCTCCGCACGCGTTAATAGTTTTTCCCGTAGGAATGAGGAATTTTCCCGCGGTAAAAGTTAGCCTATGTTCTTCCGCAAGGTCTATTCTATCTTTGTGCCAACTCCGCCCGCTTTAGCAATTTTTCCGGTAAATTGTAGCGTATGTTCTTTCCTAAGGTCTATTCAAACTTTGTGCCAAGTTTCACCAAGATCGGTTCAGTACTTTCGGAGTATTTTCAATTATTAGGAATATTTTACGTATTTTTTTCACACCTTGGGTTACATTATTGAAGTTTTAGTAAGGATCCCTAATTTTTTGAAAATAAAATATAGCCTATGTTACTCAGGGTGAATGTAGCTTCCCAGCAGTGAAAGAATTTTTGAAATCGGTTCAGTAGTTTCGGAGCCTATTCGATGCAAACAAACAAACAAAAAAAACCGGCCAAGTGCGAGTCGGACTCGCGCACCGAGGGTTCCGTACAAACCTGCAAGGTTTACAAAGTTCGTTCATTACGACAATCGAGTCATAACTATGGTAATCTTATTGCAAAATGAAATTCATAACATTACAATGGGGAAAGATGGAGGAGCATAAATTTAAGACAAAGATCTCTTTATCGTTTAAGTAATCCTTTATTTTATATTAACACATATCATTTATCTATAATATAACTGAAACACTTATACTAGCCTTGCAGCAGACTTGCGCAAGTTCTTTTATTAAAGTTATTTATTTACTAAGTTTTTTAGTCACTATTTAGAAATCTGGTTGAAACAATACAAGCAAGCTGTCTGATAATAAGCAACAATAAGAAATATAATAATGTCATTGAATTTAATTATAAGTATAACACTTTAAGCAGTTAGGACGCATTTAGATTATACAGCTACATTCACCAAAACATCGGGATTGAATGACGATGAGTGAGGTCGTCTTTGCCGTTTGAAAAATGTTGCCCTCCCCATACATAGTATAATAACTCGCGGTCATTGCTGTAACTACAATTATGTTTACAATCACAATTTTTTTGGTGGTATAACTACTTAAAATTTTAAGCTTTTCGGAATTTTTCTGTTACCTGTGCTGTAAGCTATTGCTTCTTACCAAATTTCGAGATTCTATGTCAACGGGAAGTGGTCTTTAGGTTTTAATTCCCTTGCGTGTAGTTGCGAGTTTCAAAATATGCGGTATCAATGGTTGTACTTTTGCGTTTTGCGTTTTTGCGTTGACTTAGAATTTTTTTTTTTTTCACGGGTTAAAGGCAATTAGATCTAAGTATTTGATATGAATTTCAACTTGATAGCTCTACGCGTTCATGAGGAAAAAAGTAATAAGTTTATATTTATTAAAAAAGATGGAGGAGCATAAATTTAAGACAAAGATCTCTTTATCGTTTAAGTAACTAAGTACTAAGTAAGTATTTCAACTTGATAGCTCTACGCGTTCATGAGGAAAAAAGTAATAAGTTTATATTTATTAAAAAATATATATTTTGTAATGTAACTAAAAATTTAAGGTTTTCGGAATTTTTCCTTTATGTGTGCTATAAAACGTTGCTTCATGCCAAATTTCAAGATTCTAGGTCGACTGGAAGTACCCTTTAGGTTTTGATTCCCTTGCGAGTACTTGCGAGTTTCAAAATATGCAGCTTAAATTGCTGTTTCTTTTGATTGCGTTGACATAGAAGTTTGATTTTGTTACAGCTTAAAGGTATTATAGACCTGAGTATTTGGTATGAATTTCAATTTAATACCTCTACGCGTTTATGAGGAAATGGGTAGTAAGGTTAAAATTATTTAAAAAAAATATATTATGTGATGTAACTAAAAATTTATGGTTTTCGTAATTTTTCCTTTATCTATGCTATAAGACGTTGCTTCGTACCAAATTTCAAGATTTTGAGTTCACGGGAAGCACCCTGTAGGTTTAGATTCCCTTGCAAGTGTCGAAAATTTGCGGCATAAACGGCTGTATCTTTTGATTGAGTTGGCTTAGAAGTTTGATTTTTTCACAGCTTCAAGGGACAGTAGACCTAAGTAATTGATATAAATTTCAGCTTCATACCTCCACGCGTTCCTGAGAAAAAGGGTCTTGACAGACGGACGGACGGGCAGACGGACAACAAAGTGATCCTATAAGGGTTCGGTTTTTTCCTTTTGAGGTACGGAACCCTAAAAACAAACAAACAATCAAACCTTTCCTCTTTATAATATTAGTATAGAAGTATGAAGTATGATACGCGTTTTTAGGGTTCCGTACCTCAAAAGGAAAAAACGGAACCCTTATAGGATCACTTTGTTGTCCGTCTGTCCGTCCGTCCGTCTGTCAAGACCCTTTTTCTCAGGAACGCGTGGAGGTATTAAATTGAAATTCATACCAAATACTCAGGTCTATAATACCTTTAAGCTGTAACAAAATCAAACTTCTATGTCAACGCAATCAAAAGAAACAGCAATTTAAGCTGCATATTTTGAAACTCGCAAGTACTCGCAAGGGAATCAAAACCTAAAGGGTACTTCCAATCGACCTAGAATCTTGAAATTTGGCATGAAGCAACGTTTTATATAGCACACATAAAGGAAAAATTCCGAAAACCTTATTTTTAGTTACATTACAAAATATATATTTGTCGGAAATGGACAGAAGACGATGGTGGGGTAAGCAAATAAATAAAAGAAACCCGCAAAGGGCTACACGAGGAAGTACGCTAAGCGTGGGCGTATGCTACAATAACTTTGTCAGAACCACCGTACACTATTTTTGTCAGGACTATACCAATTGTCGGCACAATTGGTACACACTATACCAACATAGACTCAGTTGCTTGTTATCATGAGCGATCGGGACCTAATCAATCCCTAAAAGGGGTTTAGGTAGGTCCGAGCACCATCAATATGCCATAAGGGGAAACTGGCATGAAAACACAACATTTACGAATTGGCCAACCAAGGGGCCTCCCCGCCCGGACCTTATGTAACTCGACCAATTACAGTTACTCTACCCGCGGTCATGATAACAACAATATTCGGAGACACTACTCAAATATCACACAGTCTAGCTAACCCTTAGCAACACATAGAAAGATCACTTTACTCACGTGGACTCCACTTAACTGTGGTAACACCATGAATACTTTGAGAACACTCACTCACACTCAAACATGGACTCTAACGTCCATCCGGACACTCAACTCAATCACTCAAACAAACGACCTCTCGCTACGACCGCTCGAGACCCACTGAGCGCGCGCCGGCTGGGCGACGCTATTTAAGCGTACGTCAAAAGTCACCGCGCCAACTTCACTCCGGTCGATTATAACAATTCTACCCTCAACTATTTGAGAACCTTAAAATAACTATCAATCGATGTTTACAATCGATTTAAACGATCAATCTGACTTCAATCTCCGACACGGCCATCCTGCGCTGACACACGTCCTCGTGTGTCTGATTCGAAACTAATTAAAAACAATACTTAATACCGCTCGGCTATTCCTGATCATAACGCTACCAGGTCAAACAGTTTTTAATCCCTGCCAGATAAATTCAATTGCAGTAAAAGCGATCAAGTACCATTACATTACAGTCACAATCACCGTGACATCATCACTAGTCGTAAACAGTAAACAGCTTCAAAGTCAAACATTAGGTATCTTATTCGCGGTCTACGGCTATCACATAGCCCCATACAATCTCCTTTTCTCCAGGACCCACCAAGCCAATTGCATGACTCCATGGTCTCTCCAAGACCTAAACCACACTACACCGGTCCTTCGGTGTCGTCATCAATCACATTGATGATGCGCCAGTCAGTCCATCGGCTTGTTAGAACCTAGCAACCCATCAGAAGTTAACCATCTCAGCCGCGTAAGTGCTACTCTTCGCAAAGAGTATACTGCGCATAAAAAGCAGTCAACGTGCACCTATTACATGCTCCGGAACCTCTGATGCGGTTACTAGACCTGAATGCTCTGTCTCTGTCGCGAGAGTATCGTACTGTTTAACGCTTTCAACGTAAAACATTTTCATGAACTTTGTACAAAGAAATCAAACCATTGAATTGACCAGTATTCACACTACTCAAATAATAGCAATTACTTTACATACTCGCAGAATCCCGTACACTGCTGCTGTCATCACCTAAATCGAGTGACAACTAGCGCGTACGGTCGCTACTTATCACCTAAACAAGTGATAATAGCTCATGCCATCTCCCTTGAGTGACGATAACCTTGCCAGCTCCCTCGAGTGACGATGTCGCAAGTTGCCTCCACCAGTGACACGAAATGTCACACATATGACACGAAATGTCATAACAAAACAAGTGACACGAAATGTCATAGCAAAATAAGTGACACGAAATGTCACACAAATGACACGAAATGTCATAACAAAACAAGTGACACGAAATGTCACACACAAATGACACGAAATGTCATCACACAACAAGTGACACGAGATGTCACACAAATGACACGAAATGTCATAATAAAACAAGTGACACGAAATGTCACACACAAATGACACGAAATGTCATCACACAACAAGTGACACGAAATGTCATAGCAAAATAAGTGACACGAAATGTCACACAAATGACCCGAAATGTCATAACAAAACAAGTGACACGAAATGTCACACACAAATGACACGAAATGTCATCACACAACAAGTGACACGAGATGTCACACAAATGACACGAAATGTCATAACAGAACAAGTGACACGAAATGTCACACACAAATGACACGAAATGTCATCACACAACAAGTGACACGAGATGTCACACAAATGACACGAAATGTCATAACAAAACAATAACGTTCAATAGTGGTCAATCGGTATCTATACGCTTCACATCATATCATCATCGTTATTAATCTAAAGTTTCTAACTCCGTTTTATTTTTTATCACCGCATCATTGTCTTCAAACACAAAACAAACTAACCGAATCGCACAAGTGAATATATTTGCCAAAGTGACGTTTCCGAACTACCACGCCAAATAAACAATGACTCACAAAACAATTTTTCTAAATCACGCACGGTCTAATATGTTACACTGACAAACGACTCATCCGATTATCTCTGCGATTAAAATTCAAAATTCAATCGCAAAGACCTATTGGTGCAACGGGCTGTTTTCCGTGACTCGACGTCAAACTAGGCGCGCATTATTTGGCGTACAACATCATGACTACGTTAATGATAGCGATTGATACACAAACAACAAAACTTGACGCACTCACTCACATCTTATTCAAATAAAACAGAAATACTACCGCACCTAGTATAAATCGGCGTGTACGTTATCCCAGAATACCGTTAAGAAAGAACACTGATTGATTCTGATTCTAACTACCACGAGAAAAACCAATTTTACTTCATTCGTTTTACAATCAGAAAAATCTCAATTAATCCATCCGATCAATCACTTCAATTATTCGACACTCAAAAATTTTGACTTTATCGACAATTCGGACACAGCTTAATAATTTTTATTTTAACCACAATAAAAATGTTCCAAAGATCGAATGAAAAATAAACTTCTACTAACTGCTGATCCTTTATCCCGTAGTCTGCAGATCCTAATCCCGAAAATTCTTTAGAATACAGGGTCCTTTATCGCACTTCTGATGTCGGAAATGGACAGAAGACGATGGTGGGGTAAGCAAATAAATAAAAGAAACCCGCAAAGGGCTACACGAGGAAGTACGCTAAGCGTGGGCGTATGCTACAATAACTTTGTCAGAACCACCGTACACTATTTTTGTCAGGACTATACCAATTGTCGGCACAATTGGTACACACTATACCAACATAGACTCAGTTGCTTGTTATCATGAGCGATCGGGACCTAATCAATCCCTAAAAGGGGTTTAGGTAGGTCCGAGCACCATCAATATGCCATAAGGGGAAACTGGCATGAAAACACAACATTTACGAATTGGCCAACCAAGGGGCCTCCCCGCCCGGACCTTATGTAACTCGACCAATTACAGTTACTCTACCCGCGGTCATGATAACAACAATATTCGGAGACACTACTCAAATATCACACAGTCTAGCTAACCCTTAGCAACACATAGAAAGATCACTTTACTCACGTGGACTCCACTTAACTGTGGTAACACCATGAATACTTTGAGAACACTCACTCACACTCAAACATGGACTCTAACGTCCATCCGGACACTCAACTCAATCACTCAAACAAACGACCTCTCGCTACGACCGCTCGAGACCCACTGAGCGCGCGCCGGCTGGGCGACGCTATTTAAGCGTACGTCAAAAGTCACCGCGCCAACTTCACTCCGGTCGATTATAACAATTCTACCCTCAACTATTTGAGAACCTTAAAATAACTATCAATCGATGTTTACAATCGATTTAAACGATCAATCTGACTTCAATCTCCGACATATTTTTTAATAAATATAAACTTATTACTTTTTTCCTCATGAACGCGTAGAGCTATCAAGTTGAAATACTTACTTGGTACTTAGTTACTTAAACGATAAAGAGATCTTTGTCTTAAATTTATGCTCCTCCATCTTTTTTAATAAATATAAACTTATTACTTTTTTCCTCATGAACGCGTAGAGCTATCAAGTTGAAATTCATATCAAATACTTAGATCTAATTGCCTTTAACCCGTGAAAAAAAAAAATTCTAAGTCAACGCAAAAACGCAAAACGCAAAAGTACAACCATTGATACCGCATATTTTGAAACTCGCAACTACACGCAAGGGAATTAAAACCTAAAGACCACTTCCCGTTGACATAGAATCTCGAAATTTGGTAAGAAGCAATAGCTTACAGCACAGGTAACAGAAAAATTCCGAAAAGCTTAAAATTTTAAGTAGTTATACCACCAAAAAAATTGTGATTGTAAACATAATTGTAGTTACAGCAATGACCGCGAGTTATTATACTATGTATGGGGAGGGCAACATTTTTCAAACGGCAAAGACGACCTCACTCATCGTCATTCAATCCCGATGTTTTGGTGAATGTAGCTGTATAATCTAAATGCGTCCTAACTGCTTAAAGTGTTATACTTATAATTAAATTCAATGACATTATTATATTTCTTATTGTTGGTTATTATCAGACAGCTTGCTTGTATTGTTTCAACCAGATTTCTAAATAGTGACTAAAAAACTTAGTAAATAAATAACTTTAATAAAAGAACTTTCGCAAGTCTGCTGCAAGGCTAGTATAAGTGTTTCAGTTATATTATAGATAAATGATATGTGTTAATATAAAATAAAGGATTACTTAAACGATAAAGAGATCTTTGTCTTAAATTTATGCTCCTCCATCTTTCCCCATTGTAATGTTATGAATTTCATTTTGCAATAAGATTACCATAGTTATGACTCGATTGTCGTAATGAACGAACTTTGTAAACCTTGCAGGTTTGTACGGAACCCTCGGTGCGCGAGTCCGACTCGCACTTGGCCGGTTTTTTCTGAATGTTATTTATGTTTTTTTTCTTTGCTTTAAAAAAAATTATAATGTGTAAAAAGCGCGAAAGCCGTAGACTGCAAATTTGACCCACGTAATCGTAATCAATATTCCCACACACCACCTGTAAATAATGAATCAGACGGTACGTGTCTCCCCGGGATCGCGTCTAGATTCACACGAGTAGCCCATCAATCATGTTTGATAGCCCCTGCGCCAGAGTACGCTCACGCGCAGGCATTGCGATTATATCCCTTATTCAACTGACATAAAAACGGTGTAAAGTTCAAAGTGTTCCGGCTAACGTGTTTAGCTTAACGTGCTCTTGACTGTACGCTCTGATTTGTGGGTACAAATTATGTGCCCGATCGCTAATATCTATTGAGATATTAGCGGCCACGCCGGAATTGAGACCAATGTCATTTAAGTTTATTGATACAAAATAATGCTTTGGATTATTCGTACAGGTAGCTGTTAGAAATAAATTTAAAACTATTTTCTTCAAAGACAAAGCATACTAGAACACTGGAAAGCTTTGTCTAGTTATAGCAAAGTTTTAAGAACTGAATGTTTGCTGGGAAACTTAAAGGACCCTAGAATAGTAGACTGGAAACGCAACTTGGAACGCAAGTTTTCCTGAGCAAAGTCGCTAAGTAAACTTACTTGCTTATCCCCTAGAGTCTTTGCTTCAAGACTTACTTAAGTAAGTAACATTTTAGTGTGGTTTTTATTAGGTTGAGTACGTTTTCATACCCATTTAGGTATTTCGTAGAACAACTAAACAATTTTTTAAATTTATTTACACAAAGAGAGCGACAGTGTTGTTTAAAAAGTAGTTCAATGTTCATGTAAAGCGTTGTAAATTGAATTGCGTAGGGTGTGACGCAGTGAAGCCTCACGTCCCGCGAAGCCTATGCGGTGCCTTGTTCAAACGCCATCTTGCTTATTGCTGTACAGCCTTCGGTGCACTTCTCTAAAGAAAAAAAGGCAATTAAAGCCTAAAGCCTCGGTCACACACAGAAATTATATAAGCACGAGCTTCCTGTCTGCGTTAACAGTTTTTTCCTGTGGGAATGAGGTATTTTACGGCGGTAAAACCTAGCCTATGTGTTATTCTGATGTATAAGCTATATTATTGTAAAGTTTTATTAAAATCCATTAAGTAGTTTTTGGGTGAAAGAGTAACAAACATCCATATCCATACATCCATCTTCACAAATTTATTAATTTCGATTTTTATCAGCTGCCTAGTTTGGGTTCAGATGGCCGTGTGTAAGATATTCTACATATAAGTTGTTATTATGCGCGATACGATACGATAAATAGGGCCAAAATCTTGGAAAACACAAAAAAGCAGAAAATTATTTGTAGCATTAAGTTTGCCTGTGTACATTATTAGCGCAATAAAGCATTTTCACTCGTTCATTCAAATCACCGTTCAGCACTTTCGCATAGTAAAAATTAAACACGATGATAGGTCTTTATCCACAGGATCAATAACAACCCACGGGTTGGCAGCGAACAATGGGATGCGGGGTTTGATACGTGGCTATTAGCGGGACATCCATGGGGTCTTGGCATCCGTAGTGCCAACCCACCGACGTCATTTGCTAATGTCAATGGGAAATATCGGTATATTAGCGTACGCCCACTAAGGTACGAGTAGTAGAGCTTAGAAAGCTATATACCAGCTTCCAAGCGTACCTATGTCACTGGGCGGTCACTTCATAGAGAAAACGCGTTTTGACAAGCTACTTCTTTTTGAATATCAACTACAAGTCAGTGGCGCTAGGCGCTATGTAAAACACCCCCGAACACCACCGGTGGAGTCCCGCGGTGCCTGCGGGGTGCGGGGCGTGGGGCGCTATATCGGGCGGAAACTCATTTTGGCGCGGTGGGGTGAGTGTCCTTTCTGTACGGGTTAGTACTATTATTTTCTTCTGTGCCTATGTCATTAAAAAAATGTTTCTCGCTTGTTATATACTTAAGTATTCCTTTATCATAATACCTATTTAGCGTAAACTAAACTTGGCATCTGCCAAGTTAGGTTAACCTTTTGTGACTGAAGTAATCGATCACCGTCTCTATACCAGAAGCAAACTTTTTTGCAATCAATGTTCCAATTCATCTGTTAGTTAATTACTTTGGTATTGCTACATCATCATTTGAAAGTGATTTCTTACATCAGAAAGATGAGAAAATGAGGATAGTAAAGAAGTGACAGCGCCATATCTAGGTCATTTTTGTGATTGGTTGAACAAACGTCAAATGGATTTTAAACCAATCAACTTTATGGCAGTACAAATCCTATCTATTAAAGCGTTCTCGGATTAGCTTTTGACTGGGCGGCGCCATTTTTGTTAGACCATGTTTTATTTTTACTATTTGAATGTCACTAAATTGTCCTTTTCATTAGCTTCTTTCTGCCATTGTCTGAATTGAAGACGCAAAAGCTGTAAAAATTAACCTTTTTCGTTTTACTTTTGTTTAAATTTGGAATTACGTAATCTCCGGACTAACTTCACCGGAATAACACTGAGCAAACGGCTGAAACTGTTAATTTGTTAACTTAGCGAACATTGTGTATAACTTAACAAACTGTTCAACATTTTATTTTAGTTCTCTATACTGCAAGTTCTCGAGGAGAGAACCTTTCTTTGTACTTTACTACAAGTTTATTTCACTTTCATAATGGAAGAAAGTGCACAGTTGCAGTTTTGATAATACTTTGTGAAGATAGGTTTTACCGTTTTACGTGGTTTTGCGGTTGTTTGTTATGTTTTGTTGCTTGAAGCAAAAATTAAGAATATGTTTGTAGTACACATACATATTTTGACGTGTGTGTGTAGTTACAATTTTATTTTTACTTTTTATCAAACTGTGGTTTCTTAGAGTTCCTTATTACGATGGATCTATAAAAATTTATGTATCTATATTCATAAAGTAATTATTACCATTTCTCTTCCGTTTGTAAACAGTCTAACATGAGTAACATGTGATCTAACTTGAAGGCAGTACGGAATCGCGCTGTTAATAATTAATGTCTGTATGGTAACATTGTAAACAGCCTGAAGTCAAACGCTGGTAGGAAGCAAATATCGTAGCTTTGACATTTTTACACAACACAACACGACACGACAGAGTTTTATTTTTATTTTCCTTTATTTAATGACGTGCCAACTTGAGAATTTTGAATACCCTGCCTGCAAAACTAAGTATCACACTTTTACTTTTTAAGTACACATTCGAAATAAAAGGGACTCGAAATGTTACTCATGTATAGTTTACTTATTTCAGAGAAAGCTGATAAAATATTTCTAAAGTGTAGTACTTAGTTTTCCATAATGATCGGTCCTGCGCTGCCCGCATCCAGCGGTCTTTGTCCAGCAGTGGACGTCTTTCGGCTGAGATGATGAGTACTTAGTCAAGTTTTGCAAGCCAGTGTAGAATAATTAAAAACAGAAATACAAAGAAAAAATATATGTAAAAGAATCAAAAACATTTCAATAAAAAAAGTGTTTAAAAAAAATTATAATAAGTAAGTTGTGATTTCGAATTTGAATTTGTGTCGTCTCAATGACGTAATATGACGACATTGTGATGACGACACGACTTTATCTGGCATTAAAGGGATGTGTGGTTTATTTGTGTCTCATTGCTTATTCATAAAAATGACATATTGCTTTAGACATCACAGATATTGATCTAGTCACGGTGTTGTGGTATTGTAACAGTTTGGGAGAGCTGTATTTAATTTAAAGGGTGGAAGTGGGCGCTAAGCAAAAGTTGAAAAAAAAAATGCCTTATGAACTGGTCGATTAAAATAGTTAATTCGTAAAGGAGTGGTTAATTTTTTTTCTACCAAAAATTAGCCTAAAAATAATGTTAAGACATTTATTTTTAACCATTGATATAGTTAAGTCAGTTACATATTCTTTTGTGGCGAGTACAGAAATTTTGCTGTCTTCTGCTTTTTAAAAAAATATGGGTTACGAACTATTTCCTTTGCTAATCACATCCAAATCCGATGTGTGTTTGAAAACGAAACAAATATTCTAATGTGCGTTTTCGCAAGTATAAATAATAGTGAGGTTCTCCAGTACCTAACAAAATATCAAGATTGTTTAGGAGTTTAGCCGTCAAGCAACGAAAAGGCATCAAGAAAGATGATTTTATAGCCTGAGTAAAAAATCAAAGTGTTTTTTCGAAATAAGATTACACAAATTACTTTTCAACGTCAAATTTTAATGAAGTTACAAGTTTTGCTCAAACCACGGCTGGCTCCCGTTTCACACTAATGAAGAATAAATTCTTAAAATTTAGGGAGGCGAAGCGATATTAGTTTGAACAGAACTGACAGGTTCTTTTCTTAACCCTTTAAAAAATAATAACTCGGAAAATAATCAATTTTTCAAAAATCCGGTCCACAGAACTGGAGTCGGGGTGCTGTAGGATATATAGAAGCTATTAACTTTATTTATTGTATCTCGCTGTAGTTAGAGATAGGAAATTTGCGAAAAATGGCCACTTTTCGCATTTTTTCTATCTATAACTACATTGAACTATAATAAACATATGTGATTGCTTCTATATATCCTACAGCACCCCGACTCCAGTTCTGTGGACCGGATTTTTGAAAAATTGATTATTTTCCGAGTTATTATTTTTTAAAGGGTGGCGGCGCCACTTAACGTGTTAGGGCCCCTTAACAGATTTAGGTGACAGGATGTAAATACTGAATTAAACATTTACCCTATTATCACATGGTAAACGCCTTATTAAAGAAAGAAAAATCTCCCAGAAGTTTATTTTTTGACACGCGCTGAACAACGGTTGTGTAAACTTTTTGTGGTAGGTAATACACTTTTAATTTTAAGCGGAGTCTTATGCTGTTATAGTGTCTTTGTTCATGCTACTATAAAATTATATTCCGTGCTGTGGAGAAGAACCCGCCGAAGAAACTCCACAGGATCGCATCTTTTGGTCGTTTCCCTTTTCTTAATATTAAAATAATTTATCATTACATTATTCCAGTTTGATGAAGATGCTTCAAGATTAAGATCAGTTTTAGTTAAACCTCATTATACATTCATATGGATGATGGATATGTATGAATAAATTACTAAATCGAGGTACATTAATTGCTCGATCGCTTATAACAAGATTATGGTGATTTCGTTCGAACGGGTTTACAAATTTAATGTGGGAATATTAATTTGGCAAACATGAGCTGTGCTAAGTGCTGAGTAATCATTAATCATCGAATTCGCTTGTGTAAATTAGAGACCACAGAACATTTAAAAGAGGTTAGAAAGGAGCTGTGGGCGTTGTGTTGCTTTAATGTAACATTCAGCGCGCTTTACTAGAGGGAATAAAACTAGAATAAAGTCGCGTTCATTTGAAACTTTGAATGGTCCCGTAATTGTGTAGAAGGAAGTTCCTTTGTTTAAAGTACGAGTAATTTCGATCAGCCGAAACAAAGTTCTAGTTCAAAAGTCTTTTCTGACTTAATTTGTGAAGAATATTATTAAAGAAGTTCACACATCTAGCACAAAGTATAAAGTAATAAGTACTTATAATGGTTAAAAAAACTAAAAATCACGCTTCCTGTCCGCCATCTTGGACGTCCGCCATATTCGATTTAAGTCACGTGACTATTTTTTTCCTGACAGCAAACCCTTTCATTTGATACCCATATCATGGGGGTGGATTTCAAACAGCCAGTCCGCCATCTTGGGGAGGCCTCCATATTGGATTTGTAATGACGTTTCTTAGCTAGTCATGTATTGTCATCAGAACTCAGAGCGTGTGCAAAATTTCATCCTAATCGAAGACCGGGAAGTGGGTCAAATTAAGATTCCAAGATTTTCTTACATAGTTAGTTACAAGTGAAGCTAATATAAAGGGTGTAAAAAAGCTATTAAGTATATTATATTCTAGCACATTGAGATATGAATTATTTAGTATCGTATATCGTTAACAGCTCATATTATGTCCCCACCGAGGGGCTCGAGCCTACCCTGAAATCAGGGTGAATACACGGTGAATAGGCCTTAGTCGACCGCGCTGGCCCAGTGCGGGTTGGTCACGAACACACAACCTTTGAATTTCTTTTCAGGGGTGTGCAAGTTTCCTCACGATGTTTTCCTTCACGGGTATCGTGTATATTTGTATTGAATTGTATTGATCTCTCTGTCGAAAATACTTTCGAAATTAATTCTTCTTCTTCTTCTCATCCTATCATCCCTCAGCAGGGACATAGGGCTCTTAGTATAGTCTTTCAAAGTTCTCTATCTTGCGCTGCACCTTCAGATCTTTCCAGCAGTAACCGATGGATGCGAAATTTATAATACCCTTGTTTGTTTGAGGCTTTCGCGCTAGTACACATTATTTTGTATATTCGTATCGTATCGTACCGACGGCCGTTGGGGCAGAAAGGTTCTTGAATGACGACCGCGCGCCGGAAGACGTAGTGTGGGCAGGCCCCCCACGAGGTGGACCGACGATCTGGTGAGGGTCGCGGGAAGCCGCTGGATGCGGGTAGCGCAGGACCGATCATTGTGGAGATCCTTGGGGGAGGCCTTTGTCCAGCAGTGGGCGTCTTTCGGCTGAGATGATGATGATCGTATCGTAAAACATACCTATTTAAAATTATCGCGTAAAGACCCGTAAATATACAAAATAATGTATTCTTTTTGCTCATAATTCAACGAATATTGTAGTTCTGTATAACGAACGACCACTAACGATAGGTACAAGGCATGACTTAAGTAGGGTGGACCGAGGGTCTAGTGGCGGTGAGCAGTGCAGAGATATTTTTTATTACTTTTTCATGTCTAAATATCTCTGTATTAGCACAGAGCATTTTTTAATAGAGAACCTCGTGCAATATCAACGAAAATGCGCTTTTGCTCGCCAAAATATAACCCAATTTCATCAAGTTATTATGCTTCCAAAGTTTTAGTGTATAAGGTAGAGTTTTGCGCATTTGTTCTGAGTTAAGATGTTTCTGCTTCGAAAGAGTAAAATGTAGGACGGTTTGATACAGGTTCGGTTCTAGGGCTTTTCGTATTGTGCCTAGCCTTTTTTTATTTCGGTTTCGAAATTACTTTCCTGTTTGTTTTGGGAAATAAAAACTTATATTATAATTGTGAAGTGCAAACAGCTGTACGTTTTAACTTGAAAATTCCGTGTTAAGAAATTGCGTGTTAAGAAATAGACGAGATTAATTATCAAAATTACTGTAATGTCTAATATGCGCACTATTATATGAGTTGCGGTTTCTTCGAGCTGTAGGATACGTAGTTGCGCTTGTCGCTAGCCTATGAATCCATCGATGCTCGGTAGTCGTCTGGCGAGATCCAACTGTGTTCAAGAAGTCATCTTCGTGTTCTGATGTCGGTGGTCACCAATGTGGAGGCAAAGGGAAGATCTTCCGCCGGGCATGGTGGTGAGCCCGGGGACCGCGGTCCAACTGTACTTCGTTGGAACTTGTATTTGTTCAATGTCTTGCGAAAACTCTGATAGCGCGTTTTAGGCCTCGGCTTCTAATTGGTCGCTCCTCTAATGACGTACTCGTAGGTAGTATGTGGCGCGCCGCCACAAGCAGAATACCAGCGCTGTTGACCCGCCAGAGTCGACAGCACATGCTGAGTCGGAACCATTTCCTTGTTGCAATGCGGCGTGCACAACATAATGAATTTATTTTTTTGTAAACTTATATTTGTATTTCTATATTGTTTATGTATTTTTTATGCTGTATTGTGTACATTCAAGGAATAAATGTTTTTCTATTCTATTAATTCTATTCTAAATTACCAAAACACTATTCCTCGGGGTGGAAACTAGCTTTATAATTGACTTAATGAAAGTAAAGTTGGAGGCGCCAAACCCTCTGAATTCGTCCCTGGTCACACCCCTACCCAGCCAGTTCACCAGCAAATGTCGTTCGGGGCGCACGCTC
This sequence comes from Teleiodes luculella, assembly GCA_948473455.1. NCBI lineage: Eukaryota > Metazoa > Arthropoda > Insecta > Lepidoptera > Gelechiidae > Teleiodes > Teleiodes luculella. The sequence goes on from OX419607.1 coordinate 7,559,688, forward strand.
GACTGCGCAACGCGGAAGTGCGACCCTGTATAACAGTATTGAATACACCCTGTATTTGTGATGGTTATGTGTGTTTGAAGTGGTATTAACATGGCTAAAAAACGGGTAAGAACAATGGGATTCCATTTTTGCCCAACGTCATCTATAAACATCATGTAGGATTTGATATAATTTTGGTTCACTATTTCAATTGGATTATAGTTCTTGATCTTTACTTTCGCTATTTCCATACTTAAAGGTTGCCAGATAGAATCGCTACCTTAGCAATAAGGCTGCCTTTTGACTCTTTTGTTTTGTTTTGTATTATGTGTTTTATGGTGTCAATGAATAATATTGTTTAATTTACTGAACTATTGTCTTACCGTACAGAAAATTTTAGTGACAAAATATGACTCGTGAAAATATAATTTGTCTATCTCTAAGTTGATTTTTTGCTTTTTAAGCTATATAGTTCCAAGCTTAACACATACATATACATATATGACACTTAGAATTTAAATACAGGTTCATATGCATCCAGTACTGCAGAGTACATTATAAAGGGCGATAAAAATCATAAGTAATAAAAAAAATCATGTGTTTAAAATATTAACTCTTAAAATAAAACAAAAATCATAACGAATTGACTTTTTTAATTCTACTTTGCTTATTTTTAAACGAGTATAACCTACAAGATGAAGGAAATCTTCGTAGCTAAACAAGTTGGGCAGAATAGTTTAGGCATAACGATAAGGAAGGGTATTTGGCAGCACTGTTCAACTGTGTAACAAACAACTGCGATCCCCAACAAACCTCTCACCTTTGCCTTAACGATTCTGACTGTAAACACTTTAAGTTGAACTGAATTGAATTTTATAACCGTTTAGAACGTAAACAACTTCTAGGAAACAGAAAATGTAACTAGCTGAAAAATTGCTTAATGGGCTTGATGAATTAGTGCTTCATTTAAATAATACAGTAAACCCCGACATACATAGTTTTCGTTCGCTTATCGCTTATCGTTTGGGTTTCGAGAAAAACCTACCTCACAAACCCTGGTGTCGGAATTATAGAACTGTCTTAGGCTCCCGACATGGCTCCAATAACAATAACGACTACATCTAATAACAATAAAGACAAAAATACAGTCCACACACAACAGAATGAAACTTAGTACAGAGGCAGAATAGACATTGGGGGAGGAGAAAGGCTGCCTTTTACCGCGGGAAAATACCTCAAAAATCTGAAAGCTTGGGCGTAGTCGCGGGGCGATGATGAAAAACATCGATTCCTTTTTTCATTATTATTGTTAGGTTTCCAATTAATAATTCGTTTTAATTTAAATGGCGGCGCACGTATCGGTAAACTTACCCCTCGATTTTAAATTAGCCGATAAATTACATAAAACGCTTATTATAATGCTTATTTAAGTATGATTCATTTTCCAATTAAGTTTTCTTCGGGAAAATTATCGCAACGGCCTGACCTTAAGTTATTTACGAGAAAAAGCTGTCAAGATTCGTATGAAAATTGGGAAATGCTATAATTTTACAACCAATTTCATGGTTCATTTTTATGCAAATTTTGTAAGGGTCATTTAAGAAGCATAAAATGGCGTCCACGGGACACAACATTCAAGCTTACTGCCCCAATGGCCGTCGGTCCTACGCGCAATTTGCTCCGCCCACTGCCACTTAAGTTTAGGTAGGGACTACTATTTGGTATTCTGTGGTTTAGGGATTCTTTGGGCTGTTGGTAACATTAAGAATAATTTTAAGAATGGCAACACTTGTCCTTTAACTTTGTAAACGATTGTAGCGTGAAAACTGTATGCGCAAAATATAGTTGAAGATTTATAATTATTTCGGGGTTTCATTCTAATAAGTTACAGTCCACAAAATCAAGAAAACCACCCGTGCTTAACATATTGGTCCTTCGAGCAGTGAAGACCTCTGCGTACAGAAAAGCAGACCACGCCTGTCCTCCCTGGAACACGAGGCGGGTGGTAAGGCCAACTACAAGGTGCAACGACAAGTGAATGCAACAGAATTCATGCCTATCAGGAGTTTCTGTGAATCATTCATTTTGCTCTAGTTGGAAGATTAGCCCTAAAGAAATACGCAAGCTGCGCGAGGATTTTCAACTAACACCATCGCACACAGTTTTCACGCTACAATCGTTTACAAAGTTAAAGGGCAAGTGTTGCCATTCTTAAAATTATTCTTAATGTTACCAACACGGGCTATGTTAGTGAGTTTGGTTTGCTTGCGGATCTCGTTATATCTGATTCGATCACTACTACGGTAGGTGCTACTAGGTACTAGGTAACAGATCATATTTTCCACCGAGGGGCTGAAACCTGTCCTGAAATCTGAATAGACCTCCCAAGCAGCAAACTAGTGTTTTCGACGTCAATATAGCAGCCTATTAGAAACTTATAAATTTATAAGAGATGTACAAGAGTTTCAGAAGACGCTTTAGGTTTCATAAAGACCAATTGAGAGTTATTATACAGCTCAAACTGTATAAAGACTGTATTAAGGGGTAAGCAAATTCTTTAGGAATTTAGACAGGATAAAAAAACACTAATATAACATTTTAAGTGTTCGATTACACTTCAAGCTATTTTTTATCGTCAAAGCTGTACAAAGGCTGCTTAGAGCTTGTGATTTCTACCATATTTCAGCTTAAAGCGTTAATATAGTATCACTAAAAACCTTTTTCTGTACAATGCTCTTTTCGAAAACCGTTCAAAAACCTATTCTTTGAGAGTAATTCTACACTCTTGTCGAACTTAAAGTGTTATGAGTTATGTAGAGGAGAGCGTTGTAAAACTGCAATAATAAATAACACCTACAGTACAGCTTTATTATTCCCGTCGCTCGCTACGCATATTCTCTCGAAATCGAGTTAATATGGTGTTAAAAAAAACTATAATACAGCTTGAATCATAAAAATATTACGTTAAAACTCTAATAACAAGCCAATAGCTGATTGAAATAATCTACGAATCACATTGTACAGCTATTTAACTTAAAATACTATTCAAATATCCTTCAAGCTGCTTAATAAGTTGCGTCCATTTTTAATATTTGATTATCACGATTTAAGGATATTCGTGATTATATGATAGAATATCACACTAACAAAACATTATTACCTAGACTTATAGTTGAAGTTTCTCTTTAAATGTAGTATTTAAATATCAGTTTTGTTTGTAACCTCAAAAATAATAACCTCAAAAGGTACTTAATGTGTTTTAATTGAATTATCTTCTTCGCTATATGAAGATATTTCGCAGGCGCGTCAATAATATTCCATAAAAGTATACTGTATTCACAATAAATATTTCACCGCACTTAAATTTACTTCTATTCATACCCACAAACATAATATCAACATAATCCGACATTTGTTTCAATCTTCATAATATATTTATCGCGCCATTACAAATATTAATATTATTGCGTAAAGTTTTTGTTTTTACTCTTCCTAAATTATTTCCAAAAACTAATATCGTTACAAAGTCTTTTGTAAATAATATTTGTAAAGTTAAAGTTTCCTTCTACACCTTACAACATCTTTAGAGAGATTTGAAGTTTACTTGTACACCTTACAACAGCTCTATGTAGAATTAAATTTTCCATGTACACCTTACAACAGCTCTATAAAGAATTTAAGTTTCATTCTACACCTTACTGCAGACTTTATAAAGCTTTTAAGCTGATTGTACAGCCACTGTACAGCTCTTATAACGGTAAAAGCTGATTAATTTGGGGCCCTTTTTGGTGTTATAATGTCTGTATAAACCCCTCTACAGCCTAATATAGGCTGCTATAAATGCTTGAAGTATAAACAGAAACTTAAATGCAGCTTATATACAGCCTAATTTGCTGCTTGGGCTTTGTCAACCAAGCTGGCTCAGTGCGGGTTGATCGACTTGTCACACAACCTTATATAAGAAGTACAATAATTAATGCAAAGAATTTTATTTTAGAAAAAGAATATTAAATCTGTTGTGTTTACCTAAAGTTTATTTAATGTTTTACGCTTCAGACACTTAACTAAAATCGGAATAAAAGCCTCCCTTTTTAAGTAATATTTTGTGTCTCTTTATTGCTTAAAACACCTCTTATTGCTTAACCAGCCAAACAGTTTTTCACGTCTGTTATTTTTGTCCAGCAATTTATTTTTGCTTTTGTTCGCATTACTTAATATTTCTACAGAGGTGTCTTTTGACGTGACAACGTCTTATAATTCGATGGAGCCGGCTGCACGCACGAAAAAACACGACGCAATGCGGCGTTACCGCGCGGCTGAGGCGTTCCATTTAAGGCTTGAAGTGCAAGCGAGAGCGCGGAACGAACGACAAAGAGGCACAATCGTTGTCACGTTCAACTATCGTCAGTAAACCGACTTTACAGACAACTGCTTTTTTATTAGTATTTTGAAGAGGTCCAATCTACAAATTTTGATTTTTTTTTAATAAGTGCCGATATTTTCTATCGCACAAGCTATTAAGATAAGAAAAATAATAATGAACGAGCAATACTTTAAAAGCAGAGAATGCGCCGCCATTTGATTATCTGTATCAAAAGTCAATTAAATGTCTTTGACACTTTGCCAGTACTAACTATTCTAGGTTTCCCTCGGGAAAAATTATACTCTCACTGAAAAAGTCGAAAACTACGTTAGCACGATTATCTATTCATGTACACTCATTAAGTAGGTTAGAAATAAGCAGACCAATTCAAGTTGGTCATTAATTAAGCCGCTATAATTAAGTGTGGCGTCTACACTAGTGTTGTTACCATAGTATCGATAGTCGTAGTCTATGGTAACAACACTGGTTAATCGGTAGTCTATCGATAGTATCGTGACCTTGAAAATCAGTCGATAGTTCAATAGTTTGTCGATACTATAGCTTTTCTTTTCTTTTTACTATTTTTGAATCTTTAGACCGGCTAATGTAGTCGTTACATGAGCCATATAAATGCGCTGAGGTAGGTTAACCTCTAAATTAGTTTGTATTAGGTCGTATAAGCAAGCAAGCATTGCTCTTTTTTTTTTCAGATACAGTCGACATTAATATTTCTTCTCTTCTCCAATGGTATAAACCATTTTGAGTATGGATCGGCCTCGATATATTCGAATAGCTCTGTCGACTAGCTTTATATGACAAATTTCGATAACGATAGTATCGTTCTCGCAACAAACAACACTAGTGACGTTAGCTCCTAGTCTTCACTCAATCACGGATTAAGATATAAATAGACTCCTTATCTGAACCGGGTTAGGTTCACTTTAGCTTGGCAGTTTTCTTTGACCTTTTGTTTTCTATAACTAAGCAGTTTCATTCTTGACGTCAGGGCTTGTTAGGGGAAAAGTTGGGATTGTAAACAAAAATGTACTTTGTTTTGAAATATTGTTACAAGACTGTTCATATTTACGAAGATTTTACGAAGATAAAAGTTTTCGGGTAAAGCTATTTATTTGATTTAAACTTGATTTCTTCATCTATGTTTCAGCTTAGACCACGGAACTTAGTTTTTTTCTTCTTCTTTGTTATGTTAACTATACAATTAACTATGAATTTATATGTTTAACATAAAATAAGCAAATATATCTAACCTACTTTTAGATCTAAATTCCGAATAATAGAAGCAACATTAAAAAAATACAATCCTTCCAGATGATTCCTAAAATTATTAAGGCTTAATAATTTCATTAATTTTTTTCATTTATTTTCAGCTTAGCTTCTTCCAAACCTATCTTCTAACATTTATTTCTTTTGATTTAAAAACGATAAAATTCCGAATCTGAATAAATGTTTTTCAAAACATCGTGTTTCAACAAATAGAGTTTTGATTGAGAGGGTTTTGTAAACAATCGTATACAGAAATAGGAGAATGCTTCAAAAAACGACTCATGTCTGTTGGATTGATTGATTGGAAATATTCTGCATTCTTCATGTGAAGGTCGTGCTGAAATTAATGATGTTTATCTGTCTTTTCGTCTGTCGGAAATGTTTTTGTATTTTTAGAATCATTGAACTGATCAAATCTTTAAATTGGTTTTGTTTGCTTTATAAGTCACATTCTAAAGTTAGTCATCTTTTCATATATTATTAAATAATATATTAATATACGGACCGGAGATAAAAAATTGAGTTTTGAATTAATGATATCCTAAAATAAGAGCGTAGCTTTCGGATTAGTGTAATTTTAACTGCCGAGTGTTGGCTTTAGTCGGTTTAGGAGCCATGTCAGAAGCCCTAGGCGGCTTTATAATTCTAACACCAGGGTTTGTGAAGTCGATTTACCCCGAAACCTACACGACGAACTATTAATGTTCAAAGTAAAGATCAAAATATATTATTCAATATAGTTTAAAAAAAATGACTTTAGATTAGAAGTTAAATAGTTTTGCTCAAACCAGGGCTTGTTCTCGTCTCACACTAATGAACAAAGTATAAAGTCAATTATTTAATGAGTCGATGCGATATTAGTTAAAATATTTTTAAATGCCCTTTTGACATTAGTTTAGTATGAAAACTAAATGTCAAATGGTCTTTTAAACGCAAAGAGTATAACTACCCTAAAAAAATGTCTTCCCTTACTCTATGTTTAAACATCATGTCTGTTTGTGTGTCCTAATTGTGATGTTTTCGCATGCATTCCATACTTAGTAAGGTTTAGTTGAGCTCTGGTTGCATTTCCTGAACTTGAACCTTAAACATGTCTTTGTTAGATACACGTGTTGAAACCTGCTACTCGGGAACCCTATTGTTTCTGTTTCAGTTTGGAGTATTGTTAATTCTGGTAACGTTGCCGTCTTGTGAGTTTGTTTGTAGTGGTAATACAGACCTTTATTAGCTGTCTGTATGTTGTGACAGTTACTAAGTTGTATCTTTTTGCTATTGATTATAGCAAGATTGAGTTAGCCTTTGTCGACGATCGGCAACCTCAGCATGAAGCACTACTGTGACAGGAAATTATCTTACATTTAGCTACAAAAAGTTGTGAGATACTGCCAAATTAAAATTTCATCCAATGTAGTGTAAATGTTGCAGCGACAAAATTATTTCTTGTCACTTTGTCAAACCTCATAGTACTGGCCGGTGAGCGAGAAACCACTGGATGCGGGAAGCGCAGGACCGATCGTTGTTTCTGGAAGAGACCTTTGCTCAGCACTGGACGTCTTGAAATGATGATGGATCCTGTATTAAAACTAAAAACTCTACCCACTTATTCATAGGTTTTTTAGAACACGTAGTGACGTCAGTAGTGTATAAGTTTTAGGTATTGTTGTACCCTTTCATTGTCATAACATTTTAACACTAAAAGCAACATTGTTACCCGACCTCAATCCGTTATATCAGCCGACACAATGTATGACTTTCGATCCAATATTTGTCTTAGACGAGTTGGCAACACAAAGTACGGAAACAAACAAAGATATCCAGTATTTGCACACACGGGTATGAAACGGATAAGTTTTAACCGATTTCGGAGTGTGATCTGTATTTTATTCATATTTTTATCAGAGTCCACTGCTAGATATACATTTCTGCTAATGCTGTGAAACAAAGTGTTGCAATCGTCTACCTAATAAGAATAGTCAATATATTTTCTGTTGCAAGGACGTGAAATTTTGCATTTGCATTTGGGTTGTTCGGCAACTCGTCCCAAAACAAACTCGTCCCATTGGGAAAACGAACTTTCTGGACTGGAAATACGAATGGGACGAGTTTGTTTTGGGACGAGTTGCCTTGCCGAACGACCCTTGCATTTGAACGTTTTTCGTTTTTAAATTACGCGACCAAAAAAAACGCGACTCATAACTCGAAAATCTGGTGTGGCCTCACCCTAATCATCACTACATAGTATAAAATAAAGTCGCTTTCTCCGTCCCTATGTCCCTATGTCCCTATGTCCCTATGTCCCTATGTCCCTTTGTACGCTTAAATCTTTAAAACTACGCAACGGATTTTGATACGGTTTTTTTTAATAGATAGAGTGATTCAAGAGGAAGGTTTATATGTATAATACATGCATAATATACTGAAGGATAACCCACAATAACCATTTTCCCGTGCGGAGCCGGGGCGGGTCGCTAGTTTGAAATAAAAAGAGAAAAAATAATAATTTTGAATTCTCCATCTATGCACATAAAATATACTATCTGTTGCACCACCAGACGTTTAATCTTATAGGCATCATACACATTTTTTTTATACAATATACATGAATTATACATCCCTTTATTGTCCGCAAATAAATGAAATACATTTGAGTATACTAATCAGTAAGTAAATCTATCAGTACTTTGATATACCTAATCATTATTCCTTTTCTACATTTATAATCATTCTTAAACAAGAAAAATAGTTTTCAAGAATCGCACAATAGCCCAGTTATACTCGGAAAGTTAAAGGCCGCTCCGGTATCGATTCCAGCTTAGCCTTCACGGTAACTTTTAACTAGATCATCTGTTTGGATAATTGTATAAACTGCAAGATAGTTAAATTTATTAACTTGGTAATTATACTCCTTCTCCTTAACTAGTTAAGCGTGTTACTGTTGTTACAAGAATAAAATAAAAAATAAATAAACTTTAATCTTAAATTAATAAATTGTATCTAATTGTAAAAAAAACATCAACGAAAATGCGTTAAAATATTAAAATTTTGTGACAGCACAGAGTTAAATCTCGACCAGGAAAAATAATCCTCGCCATATTGCGGAATTTCAATGGAACTAATTTTATAAGGGAAATTGTTGCTAAAAATATATACCTACGCGTGGCTTAGTGTAAGTCAAATTTTACAAACAAATATTATTACTATAACGAGAAACATACATACATCTGTCAGCTAATACTCGTATGTAACGAGACATGTCACGAGTTATAATTAAAACAAAAACTTAGGACGTTTAAATAAATTACATACAACCCGCTCGCATAATTGCAATTGACGGGGTTTGGGATGTTTCAAGTAAAGCACACGCCATGTTGAAGAATTAATGTGCCAAATGTATGGAAGTTTAGTTTCGAGTTTTGATGTATGAAATTTATGTACAGTCTCCGTGGTCGAGTGGTTAAAAGCTCGCCTGACATTACGGAGGTTCCGGGTTCGATTCCGAGTGGGGACTCATCGAACAAATATCACTTTGTGAGACTTTCCTCAGTTTGGTTGGGACATTACAGGTTGAATCACCTGATTGTCTTGAGGAGTTATTTCATCATATCTTCAAATTGGTTCTCTATTGTATTCCCTAAAATTTGTTATCCTACTTTTTATTTTCCTTAGCATTTTAGTCCTAAATATCGATTGTCCTAATGATCGTAGTCCTATTTTTTTAACTCCTACTGCTCATTGCCCTATTTTTTATCATCCTAACAATGGTAATCCCTAATGTCCATAGTTATAATCCTTTATATTCCTAAAATGTATAGTCCTATATAGATAAATAAAAAAAAACTTAGCAAAAACAGGTTAGCAAATTATACTTTAACTTTTGGAGTTCTTTTGGCGAGTCACAAAGATAAAACTGTATTGTAGGAAGAAATAAATGGTTTACTAAAATACAAAATTACAAAATAATATGTATCAGTCAGTCGTGTTAGTCTCACTCGCAGGTCTCGCTGTTAAAATTTTGGTTGGTTGCTCATAATGTCGAATAATAACTATTATCAAGTGTTCAAAACAATTAAAGGACAATTACAATTAAAGTTAGAGAACGGTAATGTATATGAGAAAAATAGAACTCTTACCTACTATTCAACCTACCGAGGATTTTTTAGATATATAAGAAAGGAGGATCAAAATTAGGAATTTCAAACTTTAGTGACATTAATATTAGGACTAAAGAATAGTAGGACACGTATTACGGTAGGATAATCAATATTTAGGACGATCGAACATTAGGAATATTGAATATTAGGAAAATGATGTTCGGATAATCGACTTTAGGACTATAAACATTAGGAAATACAACAGGCTCCCCTTCAAATTTCATCATCCGATCTTTGCGAAACCTTTATGCCTTGAGGAGTTATTTCATTATATCTTCAAATTTCATCATCCGATCTTTGCGAAATTTTTATGGGACCACCCTCAAAGTAAACCTGGTCGAACAAAAAAAGAATCATCAAAATCGGTTCCTAAACGACGAAGTTATCCGCGAACATCATAAAAAAAAACATATCCGGTCGAATTGAGAAACCTCCTTTTTTTTTGAAGTCGGTTTAAAAAGTGGTAAGGACAAAAAATGTAAAACGAAATATTTTTAAATATTTTTACGGTAGGTAGAGTAGAGAAAGAAAAACAAGGCGATCATCACAAGGTAATTCAATCCAGTACAAATATTATTTATTAACACCCCGCCATACCATTTCATTTGCAGGAAATTGCATCAAATACTAAGCAGCGCTGATTGGTAGCTGACTAATAACAATTCATTTGACTTGAAAATTCGGCTTTGAAATACAAAGTAAAAAAGAGAACATAGTACACCTAAACACAATGTATTTTTATATAAAACTCCCCCATTTTATATTTGGTAAATCGCGCTAGAATATGTGCTAGTCGATTTCTGCTACGACCGTAGCACGTCCGTAGCAAAATGCTACGAAAAAATTGGCATACATATCCGACACTTATATTACGAGTATTATAACATGCTTTGATAAAAATGAGCTCTTTGAAGTGAGGTTATATGCTTAATACATTGATCTTTTACAAAGCTTTTATAAAACTTCGAGAAAGCGCCTTTGTATGTTCAACAAATAATCACTGAAATAAAAATGTCAACGGATTTTTCATTTCTATTGTCTGATAAACTTCAATAATATGGTCAAATATAAATCTATCTACGTCAGTCTTAAACTGTGTAGAGTAATAATACTTAAAAAATAAATCCTTTTGAAGAAACATGGCTTGATTAGATTAGATTAGATTTATTTATTTCATACTACATGATTGTACACATTTTACAAGGGATTATAAAAAGGACATCCGTAGTATGATCGTCAATGTATAGAAAAATAATTAATATCAAAAACTAAAAACAACTAAAAACTTGGAAACCACTAATAAAGTGTCTAGACATTTCGGCAAATTTTCCTTGTAATACAACTGTGGATCTTTTGGACTATCTGTTACGCTTTTATGCCTAAACGGCTGAATAGATTGCGATAAAATTTTGCAGAGTGATAGGTGTCATAAATAGGAAGGCGAACGGCTATCTTTACCATGGGAAAATACCACATTTCCACGGGAAAAAACGATAAAGCAGGTAGGGTAACGGATCAGGATCGGACCAGGTTCTTGGTCTTTGTAACTCACATTAAACCTAAAAAAAATGTCACTGCAAAAAAAAACTTTACAGTTTCAGAATGAACATGCGGTTTTACGAGACGGGGAAAATACGAACTTTAGGGGTCTTAAATAGGCACTTAGTACCGAAGTTCGTGCCTAAACGGGACAGCTGAAACAACTTTCGGGGATTATATAGACAGGAGGAAATATTTATTGTTGGTTCCCAACCAGTCACTGAAAAATACTTTGTTAGTTTGCCACAGAATGTGACTCTTACAATCGCGATACCTCAGGAATGGTGACTCTTTGAAAAAAACTACAAGACTATTTTTGTATAATTTTAAGATCTACAATTTTGTCTCAAGTACTTTTTTCAGTTTTCTAAAGAAAACCACAAATTTGATCCCGAATCACTTTTGACGCACACATGGGATCGATGGATACTTTTGACACTTTATTCCGAAGGTCTCCACCGAAACGTGGCTTTGTGGCATTTTTTGTTATTTGACCACTACTTTTATGTTTAATTTGACCGGGCTATATACAAAACTAAACTTGTCACTTCTTCAGAGCTTTGTATTGTACCTAGGTATAAACTTGGGTGCTTGTTTTTTTAATACGTAAATAAAAGAAAATTACTAGTTAATTAATTACAACATGTTGCATGGGAATTTGATCCAGTTTTTCGTATTTCGAACAAAATACATTAGTTCTTCGTGGGGATTCTAACCGTAACCACAGAATACCAAATAATCTGTGACCTTTCTTTCAAAAGGCTGCGAAGCGTTTCTAGTCATACATACCAACAATACATCTTATCTTTTGTTTATTCAGGATACGGCTACACCGTTCGCCGCCGTAAATAAAAGAAAAAATGTATTAGAAATTTCCGACCGATCCGACATTTTTATCGGCTACCGCGTATCAAATGACGTCACGCGCGTCCTTGTAATGTAACCCATAGTGACGTCACAAGGTGTTTTGACTGGTTAAGGTCGCAGGGAGCCGATGGGTGTGGGCGGCAGGCCATACTCCATATTTTATTTGGATTCACAAGGTCTTGAAAACAAGTTAAACACGCATTAAACGCTTGTCTAAAATTTTCTGTTCAAACAGATATCGCATCACTTTATTTTAGTTTTTTTTGTTGTTTAGTCTTGTACATTCATTTGAGACGAGAGCCGTTCTTGGTTTGAGAAAGCTTCTGATGTGACGTCATTAAGTCTGTTTAAAAAACCTATTAATGAATAAAAAATGCTTTGATTTTGCCTTAAATGAAAAATCACATAGAAAACAAGAAATAAACCCTACAAAAGTGAGACGTGAGCCTTGGTTCTCGGAGCAAAGCTCTAACTTATGACGTCATGGTTAAACCTATATAAAGAATAAGTTTGTGGTAAAACTCAATTTCATAGAATGTTTTTTTTTTCTTAATTAACCTAACAAAATAAAACCCCTCATTTAAGAGCTATGTGATGTGTGGTTTCGTCAGTTCATTTTTATTTTTACAGAAAATGTAGATATAATATGATTTTTAAGTGCACAAACAAGCAAAGTAAGGTGATCAATGACATTGCCGTATTCAAATTGGTATAATAAACTGCTATTTAGGAACGAACGACACACAACATGAAAAACACATTAAAACTTTATCTAATACGACCCCTAAACTAGGTCGACTGTCGAACAAAGCCAAATTGCAAAGCCTTTGCAAACAGACTGAATGACTTGGACGAGATTAGACAATTAAGGTACAAGCCACACTAAATCTAAGGGCCGCGGGCGCGAGAATATGTATCATGTCGGCAGCTCGTCCGCGCCGTGTCTGCACTGGACTTACATGCACCGACCATGGTCTAAGAAAACAAGGTCTTGCTGCTCATCCTTGTCTATTATCACGCATTCGACAAGGATGAACAGCATGATGACGTAGGCTTGTGTCAAGTCACGTGGTCAGAATGCAAGACCTTGTTTTCTTAGACCATGGCACGGACTAATACAGTTGTATTATCTTACTAGTGCAGCCATATTTGCGTGTGTCTTGCGTGTTCACATTGTCTTTGAGTGCGTAGCGCTCAGTTTAGTACTACGCACACTGGAGCGTGTGTCTATCCGAACTACTCTACAAATAAGGCTCGTCTGCACTCATGAGATAAAATGACTGTACCCGATAGAACGCGTCGCGCTAGTTTCGCAGTCCACGATCGCGCCATGTCTGTGCCGTGACGGTGGCGCGTCGCGCGTTCTACAGGCAAACTAAAGACGTGTCGAGGACACCACGTCGCGTAGTCGTCTTTTCTTCTTATTGGAAGTGGTTGTGGTCAACTTCCAGTTTGGCATGGATGTTACTTGTTATATTATAACATTATATTTTAGTACACTCATAAAATAAACTAAATTCCCATTCCCGCGGGAATAACTGTTAACGCGGGCGGAGTCATTATATTACTTCAGAACTTACAAATTATTCCTCAAACCAAAACTCGCTTACTACTCACAGTTAAAAAGAAATCGTTTCTACTTGTCGTGTCTTTGCCCTGCACGTGAACCATCCGACTATGTGGGGTTTGAGCTTTAGCTAGCCCGAGTTTGATAGACACCTAGATTTGATTAAATGTGGTCTGGGCGGAATGTTAATCGCTCCTGCAGACTACTCAGACATCGAATATCTTTGGAGATAAATTACTTTGATTCAATTGGAAACTGTAGTGGCGAGTGTAATTAAATAGCTTCGGTTTAGCAGACTAGAATAAAATTTATCTATTATCTAAAGATCGTACATTTTGTAAGCGATCTCCCAAAAAATTCTGTGTGAAGTTTAGGTGGTTAAATTTATATAAATATTTGGAATTTTAAGTACTTAAATAATATACCCCGGCTGATCGACTTCTTTATTAAATCGAATAATATCACGAGTAACTAATGTTGTTTATGTTTGTTTACGCTTAAGGAACTAGATGGATTTAGATAATGTATTTAGTAGGCTATAATAATAAAATATTTTACAATATGTAAGCCCCAACAAACTGACACTAATATAAACCTCCTTATTTTGTTCATCTTATGGCTATTATTTTTTACTCATCCGAGAACCATTTCATTTATGTTTAAGAATGATTTTATTTACACAACATCTTTTATTTTAACTTTTACAAGTAAATTACAGGCAGCAAAACATTTTATATTCAAATATACCTAAAACTATCTATTAAAAGTAACCGGATAAAATGTGCGACTATCTGAACAATTCTGGACAATTTGAGCCTACGTTATACGAATCAAAAGTGAGTTAAGACTGAACAACATTAGTGTTACAACTGAACAAAGTGCCAAAGAACCTGAAGCCTGAAGCGATGGGTGTCAAGGGGAAATACCTGGTGAATATTATGAAGATGTAGATGTGTTTGCATGTCTGTGTGGTTAATTTGTTGTTATATTTGTAAAGAATGTATTTTTTGTAGTTACTGTTACTATAATTATTTTAGTTACTTTTATTGTGACTCAAGCCTTATTTATACTGAGGCAACATAATGCGGCTTGTGGCATTCCACATCATACTTCATACTATTATTATAACAAGGAAAAATTTGTATTTTTGTGTGTGTGTGTATGTATGTTTGTAATGAATAAACTCAAAAACTACTAAACCGATTTCAAAAATTCTTTCACCGTTATGAAGCTACATTCACCCTGAGTAACATAGGCTACCTTTTAAAGCGGGAAAATGCCTCATTCCCACGGGAAAAACTGTTAACGCGGACGGAGCATCGGCGGAAAGCTAGTAATTTATAAACACATTTTACAGTAATATGCTTTAAAAAATATATTGCCTCGATGTTGCCTCGCCGTAAAATAAGCTGCCGCATGTCGCAAATGCCGCAATTATTTTCTACTAGTATTCTGCGCCGCGGCTCCGCCCGCGTTAACAGGTTTTCCCGTGGGAAATAATTATTTTCCCGCGGTAAAAAGTAGCCTATGTGTTATTCTAATGCATAAGCTATATTAATTGTAAAGTTTCATTAAAATCCGTCCTGTAGTTCCAGAGATTAGCGGGTACAAACAGACAGACGGACATTTTTTTCAAAACTTGTATTTTTTGGTTCAGATACACTCCCTTTTTATCACATACGAAAATTACGTAGCATGCCGCAAGCATCATAATGTTGGCTCAGCGTGTGCAATAAGCTATGTGCGTTGGACATTGTCCCTAATAGCTAATTATTTTCGTTTAGAGTGTAGATTAGAAATCGCATGAGTTAAGTATGTAAGTAATATATTTAAGTGGTGTTTTATTAGGTGTGTCGATGTGTTGATAGTTAGTTAATAGACTTTTTTGTATTTGTGTAATAAATTAATCTTCCTGGTAATAATAAATATGTGTGGACATCTCGTACACGGACATTTGATTGCAAACTAGTAATAATAGTAAACGTTTATTGTCACGTCCAGCAGTGGACGATTCTCGGCTGATGATGATTGTCACTTAATTGTTTTACAATTTGTTGTCTAGGATTTGATTCCCTGTATGTCAAGGATAGGTTCTTCCTTTTAGTGCTTACAATATTGTTACAAAGCGCAAAGGTGTGCAAACTTAATTACTTTAAAACACTTATTTTGATAATATTTGATTTGTGTGTGTGTGTGTGTGTGAGTAAAAGTGTAAGTGTGTATGTTGGATGTGTAATTAGAATGTGGGGTATGTTTGTATAACGAACGTTAGCTGTTTTTGTTTCTATTTGTTACTTTACTAGGCTATACATAGATAAACCTTTTACATGCACCTGTAGATGGATTTGTTGCTTATGTTTTATTCATATCAGTTACTAGCTTTCCGCCCGCGTTAACAGTTTTTCCCGTGGGAATGAGGAGTTTTCCCGCGGTAAAAGGTAGCCTATGTTACTCAGGGTGAACGTAGCTTTCTAATGGTGAAAGTATTTTTGAAATCGGTTCAGTAGTTTTTGAGTTTATTCATTACAAACACACACAAAAATACAAATCTTTCTTCTTTATAATATCAGTATGATTGTAATCTGTCCGAAGGTATCTGCGAGCGGTCGTTAGATTTGGTTTGAGGCTTAGAGTATAAAATAAGAACATGTTTAATCGAACTGAAAAAAATCTCGTCACTTAAATAAAAGGTAATCGTCGTCGATTCGCGCCTCATTCGTCTCGCTCCGTTCGCCGAGACGTGATCGCAATGGACGAATCACCTAAATTATACAAATCACCGAATTCAGGCCGAGACGTGGCAAGACTTGTTTTTTCTCGTCGTAGATTTTTTATTTTGGCCGATTTATTATTTTTCAAGAGGGAATGATTTATTTTTTCGTGGTAAAAGTAGTGCTTGCTTCGTGACGGAATATAATCTTAAATCGCAACTCGTTCAGTCATTTTAATCAAGCTTCCTAATGATTTTTTTTTCAACTAAATCCGTGTAGTTTAGCCAATTCAGAGTGAGAGTGGAAAAACTTCATATTTCGTATTTTCTCATATTTACGCGTTTCTAGTATTAGTAGGTTTTTTATTTATTTACTTTATTATTAACTTATATCATTAAGTTATTCAAACAACGATCTTTTACATGAATATTTTGATTTAAAATCTCTCGGTATTGTCACAGATGTACATATATGAGTATATTAATGTACTGAATTTTTACTGTTACAAATATTTTAAGTACTGTATTTTAGATGATTTCTTTCTACCCGTCTGTATTGAGCGTCTGTAAAGAGCCTATGTCCTAATTAGGTTTTAGGGATTACGAAAGCTACTGAAATAAAACTAAAGACTATCTAACTAAATCGCTGGTTATATTGGACAAAAACTATCAACCGTACACAGTGATGATGATAAATGAATGTAGGTTGTCAAAAAACTTGTTCAGTTTTTGAAATTTAACAAAGTGTGTTTACGAAGACGGTTAAATGTATCTATAGAGTTTACAAAGCAAATATATTGAAATGGTAAATGATATAAATAAAAAAATAAAACATGTAAGTCCAGCATTAATGCTGGAACATGTTCTTAACACCGTCTTTGAAAAGTAACGTATAAATATAGCCTTATAGAAAAATCCCTAAAAGTCGGTAAAAGGGATTTCAGGGATTCCTCTCAAAATCGGGAATCAATTGAGTGGAATTTATTTACTTTGCACACATATCAACCCCTTACCTCTTTACATAATTCAACAGGGAGGTGAAATATTACTGGTACGAGTACATTTGTGAAAATAAATACCTTCGTTTCTTTTTTTACTTTTTAAAGTGCTTCTTTGGCATGTAAATTTTATCCTTAACAGCCTATATGTCCCCCCCCACCCTGCCGCCCTCGGCAATTATCGGCAAAGATTTCAACCTATGTTCCTTAGGGAAAGATGTTTCATGTTTCATGAATCACTACGTTTATGTTGCGTATAAACATTAAACAACCAGTTAAATTTCACAGTGTATAAATATGTGGGGATATCTCCCGCACATGGTCACTGACCCCAAACTAGGCAGAGCCTGTAGGTACTACTGTACATAAAATATTGTCTAAAAATCCTTTTGATAGTCCCGTAGCTCGTCTAGGCTTGTTTCCCACTTGATCTAAATGGGAAGTAGAGCAGGGCACTGCCCCAGGGTTTAGAATGGGATCGTGAGGGAAGCTCGTTTGAACCTGTTGTGTTGCCACCTTGAAAAATTGTTTTAAGGCCGGTATAAATATCACTTGATTTTGAAATTTTAGATAGAAAAACAACAAACAGATTACTTTAAAATGTTGTATTAAAAATAATAAAATATTGTCTTCAAATAAAAGTTTTTCTGTGCATGAGTTCCTTACTTCAACAGATTAAAAATGTCGCCAGATTCTATTAAAAAATAAATAAGAAACTGCTAAAAATAAAAAAATCTCCAATAGCTTCGAAAAATCACCAGATCTAGGGTTCTAGCATAAGATTTGACGCGTGACGGACACAGTTTTGTCTTGGTTTGTGATAAATGTGAGATAATCGCCTATCACGGTGTATCACGCTAGCCTTACTAGCGTAAAAAGTTGGTAACACTGGTTTGAACATGTGCTTTTTGGGTCAGCGGGACGGGTTCGTTTCTGGACCTCGTAGTTAGTCCCTTTCAGGCTTGAGAGGATGTGGGTTAAAAGGCGGTAGTGTTAGCGTCATTGCATTGCATGGCACGTAGGTCTGTTTTACACGATAGAGCTTGTATAAAAAACATCTCACACACGGCCATCTGACCCCAAACTAAGCAGAGCCTGTACTATGGGTGTCAGACAGCTGATATACATACATATATAAATAGACAACATCCAGACACAAGGCAAACACCAAGTTCTCAACACACGAATGTTTGCCCTGGGCGGGATTCAAACCCGCAGTCCTGGGCTTCAAAAGCAGGCGTACTACCAACTAGGGTACGGGTCGTCAAATAGAAGATGCATAATATGAACTAGTAATAACAACCATTATTATTTCTACAAACTAGTTTTCATGTTTGACTGTTTGACACGTTGCCTTCATGTCAAGGTCAGGTGAAGGTCGGCGTGATAAGGTCCCATGGTTTGTTTGATCGTGCCGCCGCACACGCGACCTATTGGATAGTGGATATCTAGATATGGAATGTTCACGTGATAAGTTTATTCAAAGTTATAAGTACATACAAGGTGTTTGAGGTGTATTAAATACTGAAAAGCTATGTTCAGCCAACGGTTAAAAAAAAAACACAATATTTTTTTCGAAGTATGATTTCATAAATCATTTTTCCACGATTCAAATTCAAAATCTAGTTTTAACCGACTTCAAAAAGGAGAAGGTTCTCAAATGCTTTTAAGCAACTATCAGAAAAAAAAACTTTTGTCTGAAACAGATTGTGTGGAAAAATGTTTTATTTTAGGAAAATAATCGTTTTAATACGATCAATTACGATCGTCAAATAAATAATTTAACTATGCGAAGCGAACGTACCAGTTTGACTCCCGTAATGACCTAGACTAGACCTACTTTATGAAAGTGTTCTCGATTTCGATTTTCGCATCAAACTCGACATCATGTTTTTGCGTTTTGTACAGTAGCAAGCACATGCGGTTGAATCCATTAATGGATTTGGCCAGTGGATTAGAGTGGAACAGGGCCAAGTTACGGCCCTACTACTACGGAAAAAAGGCGCTCTCAAGGTCAATATGTCCAGCCGTAAGTGCTGGCTACTGTACATTATGCTGGCTACATATACATTCAAAGATGTTTATCGACATTTTTGTGAAACACATAGGGTATTATTTTTAATAAATAACTGTATTTTGTGTCCCACTGCTGGGCAAATGCCTCCAATCCTTTACGCCATGCATCGCTATCAAGCGCATCTGCAGTCCCTTTTTTTTTAGCATAATTTTTTTTCTTCTCTTTTTAATTTTTTAAAACAAAATGGTGGAGTACATAGGGACGTACCTTCAGCGCCTTGTGCTGAATAAACCTGGGTAGTTGGATCAGCCCTTGGGGAAATTATGCGGGATTCGACCCACTTTTCCCAGGATCGGCCAATTTTTACTCCGGCGTTTAAAGGTGCTCCCTCACCGGGAGCATTCGCGTGTAATGTAACGTTACAGATTTGAGCATTACATCAGTGAAGGAGGAGAACCGAGCATTACAGTGCGCACCTTGTAATGTTACAAAACGGGCATACATCAGTGAAGGAGGAGAACCGAGCATTACAGTGCGCACCTTGTAATGTTACAAAACGGGCATACATCAGTGAAGGAGGAGAATCGAGCATTACAGTGCGCACCTTGTAATGTTACAATGTGTAATATCTTGATACAACTTGTAACATCACTCAGCACAGCGACCGCTTCGTCTGACATCTTGCTATGAAATGCTCAAAGTCGAATCAATGTTACATTACACGCGAATGCTCGTCAGTCAGGGAGGTATTATTGTAATGTAATGCTCAAAGTCGAATCTATAATGTTACATTACACGAGCATGCTCGTCAGTCAGGGAGGTATTATTGTAATGTAATGCTCAAAGTCGAATCTATAATGTTACATTACACGAGCATGCTCGTCAGTCAGGGAGGTATTATTGTAATGTAATGCTCAAAGACGAATCTATAATGTTACATTACACGCGAATGCTCCCGGTGAGGGAGCACCCTAACGTGAATTTAATATAATAGGTTGAACATTGTAATGAAATTGGCCGTTGTGTTCACGCTTATATGTCTTATTATGTAGTATATTGTAAAGTATTTGCATTGTATTAATAAAAAGAAGGTAGTTCGTCTGCCTTCAAAGTAAAAGGTCGATAGGCATATACTCGTACATACATTATTATTATTTTTTTAAACTATACTTATATTATAAAGAGGAAAGCTTTTATTGTTTGTTTGCATTGAATAGGCTTCGAAATCACTGATCCAATTTCAATGAACCTTGGTATAAAGATAGAATAGATATTGGGGAGTAATATAAGCTACCTTATATCGCGGGAAAATTCTTCATTCCCACGGGAAAGACTGTCAACGCGGGCGGAGCCGCGACGGATAGCTGATATCATATTAGTACTACGCGACCAAAACAGTTAGACACATTTCAAACATGGCGTCATGGCCGGTCACGGGGATTAGTGCTGGGAATAAGGGCGAATATTGTACAAACCGCATACCTGTCATGTGTCTAATTGTATTGGTCGAGTAGTACTTGCAGTATTTTAAGCATTCCTGTACATATGCCTGCAGTGAACTATAAGTTTAATAACGTAGTTACCAAACCCAGTAACTGAGTTATATGATGTTTGAACTATCACCTTAACAAGTTCAAAAGCCAGTCAAATGTAGTTAAAGTGTGTGTAGATGGAGTATATAACTTACATGTCTCTAGATTGAGTTGTTAATTAACTATAAATCGTGTTATTTATTACTTTGGATTATTGCATTACTTTGAAATTCGATTTTTCAATATTTTTACTTCGATTAAATAATAGTAAAGTACGCTAACAGACGGTATTTAAAAAAATAAATAGACTACTAAAGATTTTTTATTATTTCTGTCAGTCTCTTGTATCTATGTATTTATTACCACAAACGGTCTTACTATAAGTCTCATACTTGGTATACTCCTTACAAGCAGCTCTTTTACCTTTTTTAAGGTTTACGGGTACCTATTATTGTAACACCCTGTATATATTCTGCTCTCGTGCAAGTTGGGTAAAGCTTGATACGTAGATATATGAATAAATGAATTAAAAAGGCACATTATGTTTGTTTAAACTTACTTACTTATCTTTTTCCAGTTCATTTTCTGTAACTACGAGTAGATTCTCTTGTTAGAGAAACCGGTCTTACAAACTCACAAAGTTATTCAGCTTGACTTGCCTGTCCTTATACCGCCTTTGAGGGTACGGCGATGCGACCACGGAGCTCGAATAAGAAAACTGATTGCTTTGATCATAGGTCACAACTGTACCTTCTCTCTTGCTTAAAAGGGTTAAATCAATTTCTTAACCCTAGTAATATTTACTGTGGTTCCTCTATGTATACTAAAAATATAATTATAACTAGCTGTTCACCCCGCGGCTCCGCCCGCTCTCAAGGGTATGAAAAATAGATAGTAGCCGATTCTCAGACCTACTCAATACGCTCACAAAATTTCATGAGAATCGGTCTAGCCGTTTCGGAGGAGTATGGGAACGAAAACTGTGACACGAAAATTTTATATCACTACATAGTATAAAACAAAGTCGCTTTCTCTGTCCCTATGTCCCTCCCTTTGTACGCTTAAATCTTTAAAACTACGCAACGGATTTTGATGCGGTTTTTTTTAATAGATAGAGGGATTCAAGGGGCAGGTTTATATCTATAATACATGCATAATATACTTAAGGAAAACCCACAATAACCATTTTTCCGTGCGGAGCCGGGGCGGGTCGCTAGTGTCATATAAACTTGACTCACTTGACCGGCCACTTTGTGTGAAAAGTTGAATTTTAATTCTTAGATTCCAACTTATGTTCCTTAAGATAGTTATTTAGTTTCATGAGTACTAATGCTATGTTGAATTTTCGTCTGTCGTGTATGTCTGCTATCGTATCACGCATAAACTACTACACTAAATTAGATGACGTTTCCAAAGTTATGTTCTTGTAATCCCTAACTTAAAATGTAAACTACTTTTTACCGCGGGAAAACATCTTATTCTCATGGAAAGCACTATTAACGCGAGCTAAGCAGAAAGCAATTATAAAACTTTATAGGGTTGCCTAATTAAATCAAGCGCCTCTTTGCCGTTCCCAGTGACCTTTACTCTCGGCTGTTTGCGACTAAATTACAAGTTGGCAACACTGCACTAATTATAGCAAGTCTGGTTCAGCGATGGAGGGTAGTATGAAGTTTGTAATTGTAATTAGAACGCCTTGAGTCTGTGAATGAATGGTAGTTGATTTTCTTTACATTTTACAGATCTTATGTAATTCTACCCTCCTTTTACATTCAAAAGTTTCGGCACCGTAGTAGTTACAGTCATCACTAAGTTGTTGATAAGATACTTAAGTACCTATAGTGTTTTCAAATAAAAGTGTATGTTGATTCGATGCTCCTATGAATGTTTGTCTTATTTATTACCTTGAAACTTGTAAGTTTACTGTTATTTTTGTGTTATATTTATGAAAATCTAATAATAAAATTGTCTTGTTCACAGGTAAGCACAATGACGGGTATTTACATTATAAAAGTAGCTGGTTACGAGATTGGTAAGACTATTTTTAACTTTTTCTATGCAGATTAGTAAGATCGTAGCTAATGTCTACGAACTGCCTACGTTTTTAGAAGATGGCTACGCCGTAGCATAAACGTCTTAAAAATATATTTTCTGGCGTTTTTTCTTAAACCAAGTTGCCATATATGCCGTATTGTGAGTAATTTTACGGTGTAATGTTATGTAAAATATTTTTACATGTGAAAATACTTTGATTCTTAAAACTATATCCTTCCTTATGGAAAATCCATATTCAATTTCAGTGAGCTCACCTCATAAATAAATGCGTTGTATATACCTACTCAAAGAAAGAGTAATTAACTGATTAAAAAACCATATTTTTATATTACTGTTTTATTTATTTATTTTATTTGGGAAACCAACAGCAACATTTGAAATAATAATTAACTTAAGTAACAAAAAGCCAACACTACTACTATACTTACAGCTGATGTTAAAGAGGTGTGACTGTGACCTACATTAGCCTAATTTAATTTTAAAGTAAGAGTAGTGGGGTTAGCGTCTACGACTGAAGTTCTACTTTTTAATAATATCCCGTAGGAATGTGGAATTTTCCCGCGATAAAAGGTAGCCTATGTTACTCGCCAAGGTCTATTCTATCTTTATTGATTTAAAGTTTAATAATAGTTAAAGTTTCATTAAAATCTATTCAGTACTTTTGGAGCTATTCATTCAATGCAAAAAAAATCAAATGTTTCCTCTTTATAACATTAGTATAGACATAGGTATAAATTTGAGGACCTCCTTTCGTGAAGAATAGAGGATTTAAAAGTATATATTTAGCTTTCATAAATTTATGAAATAATTTAAATAAAATTGTAAAATCCTGTAGAAGTATATTAACTGTTGTCATTATACATTTCAGTTATTTTTTATAATGTTCGTACATTTTTATTTTAGTTCAAGACGAAGTTCTATAGGTACAATTCACTAACGTATATTTTGAATCGCGGTAAGTTGTTTGCCTAGTCCCTAGTAAACATTAACCTAATTTCGTTTTTGGCAACCCTAAGGCATGTCACCAACTTTTCCGTTTCCGTCAAAGTTTCCGAATGCTTCTGAAAATGCTTTTTTGGGTCAAACGGGCGCTTTCAAAATACCCTCTATTTTTTTGTTTACTTCTTTTCGTATTAAATTTAGACCTTGAGCGATCGCCACAGAGTTGATTTTCCGAATCAATGAGTCTGAAGTAATTTATTTATTGCTCTCGCCTACATATTTGCTGCGAGAAAATTTATAGATTCATTGTTTTGAATTTGTTACATAATATGTTGTAATGTAATTTCAACTTACTATTCCGTACACTGATTTAGTCGGAGAAACATTGCCATAATCCCCACAGTTGGCAGGCGGAATGGGGATCGCAGTTGTTGTTTAATACAGAACTGGGAATCAGCTTTTTTAATTAGTTTTGTATCCACAAAGCAGTCGCACCATTGTAAGAGTAAAGCAAAGTTAAATAAAGAAAAATAACAAATAACATTTTCATGTAAAACAATTTTGAAGTAGGTATAGTATTATAAATAAAAATTAATTAAAATACAAAGAAAAGTCAAACAAGAAAGAAAACAAAACTTATTTTGCATTCGATTCACAAAAGAAAGAGGAAATGAGAAAAATTCTTGCAGAAGAAATTATAGGGAAGTTTCTATATTAAGAAGTCTTTAGTAATTGTGGTTTAAAGGATCCGTTCGTAGTATGATCGGCAAAATGTACAATAATATAAATTTTATTAAAAACTGCGGTAAAATGAGAACAAATAATATTGTTAATGTTGGAATAATAAAAAATACATAGGTATGTGTATACCGTCGTACGAAGTATACAAAATTAAACATTAAACTACTATACTACAACTAATAGCGCGCCGCGTAATTTAGTTCGGGAGTTAATTTTCTTTTAATAGTCATTAATGTGCAATTTGAATGTTATGTGTTAATCAAATATAGTTAGTGGTCAATAAAATAAGTTAAGTGGAATTGACTATATTTGATTCCTTAGAGAATTTTGTTCAGTTTCATGACAAAATCAAAATTGATAATCAGAGACGGAGCCCCTCAGGCGTCGTCTCCTTCACGATGTTTTTCAGTATCAACGAGCTAGGTCGAGGTCCGAGGTCCCTTGAGCCGCCCCTAGACGCGTTGGTACATGACTGTTTTTTTGGGGTAGAGTCTTCAGCTTCCCCGTAAGTCCGGTGAAGCTTGATTGGTCGTACTTTTTCGACATAAGCATAGGTCAATAAAAAAAAAACAGTTTTATGAATACTACCACTATGTTGCGGATAAAAAACCAGTAAAATTTCACGGTTTATAATAATACTAGCGACCCGCCCCGGCTCCGCACGGAAAAATGGTTATTGTGGGTTATCCTTCAGTATATTATGCATGTATTATACATATAAACCTTCCTCTTGAATGACTCTACCTATTTAAAAAAACCGCATCAAAATCCGTTGCGTAGTTTTAAAGATTTAAGCGTACAAAGGGAGGGACATAGGGACAGAGAAAGCGAATTTATTTTATACTATGTAGTGATAGTGATAATATGATTATTCCCACGCCCCAGTTTAGTATATATCTGTGGGGTGGTGGGGCGTGATGCGTGATGGATCACGGTCCCTGGGCCTTTTCACGGCGCGTGCATCACAATTCGCTCGGCTACTCCTAGGCTTTTATTAGCCTCTACACGGCCTCGTACGGTCGGCGACGAGGTTACCTACACCGAACCATTCTATACAGACCTTAATTGACGCTTTGAAAAGTAAAGTAGATTTTGAATTTATTTTTTAGACGAAATCAATGGAAGGGCGTCTTTATATGCAAATCGTAGACAGCAATCTTGTTTTTCGATTCGATCGAGCTTAGTAATATTTTTTCTGTGGTAAAAGTAGCCAGATTATTGCAACTATAATTATGTGAAAATTCGCCGTGTAACTAAGCTTATAATATCCTATCACAATATTGCGTTTTGACTGTTCGTGGTTCAAATGTATGTATGGAGGAAACTAGATTCTCTATTTAGTAAGATAGTTGTTGAAGCGACGTGAGAGATATAGGTATTGCCAGCTTATAATTATGAGTCGCCGTATAATAGTTTACCTTAGAGTATAAATGGAAAAATTTCTGTGAGTAACCGTAAGCACGGATATGAACAGTCCGAATATCTTCAGCGCGTTCGTTTAGTATCAAATGGTTATCGGAGCTGATTATTTTTCCCGGTGAAAATAAGAAATTTATTAGGAGAACATTTTGAAATGTGCAGTGATAAGTTGCAAACATGACTTGAGGAACAAATCCAAAAAGAAAAATGTTAGTGATTTCACCGCCCATACAAAATCTGCTTACGCTTGACATAAAGGCAGCGGAGCGATGCGCGTGCTCTATGTATATTTATTCTCTAAGTAGTTTACCTAGACAAATAATTATCAAACAGTTGACATATTAATATAGACAATATAGATGTAAGATGCTTCACTGTTGTCGACCGTACCGCGACGACCTACAGCCTGCCACCCTTCAGTCTAAACGTTGGCCGCTGACCGTCCCGGTGACTTACTATATCATTAAATTAACGCAAAATATATAAAATAAAGCTAAAATCATTGAAAATATTACCCACCAGTAAAAGTTCGCGAGCTCGGTAAAAAAAAATATCGGTTAAATATTTTCAAAGAGTGATTGGTTGAATAAAAGTGATTTAAAAACTAAATATAGAAAACAGTTGATGTGCGGTTGTTTAAAAAATATTATATTTGTGTGCGAATATTTTATATTTCAGTTCGTTTCTTTCGCTCAATTTTCCGTTATAAATCCTTATTGTTTGTATCAAATTATGATAAAGATTATTTCTTTGTTTTATTCTTAGCTGAAAAATTGGTTTTATGGCAATAGCAGAGCTTGTTTTGTTTAAACTTATTCTGGGATAGTATTTTTAGATAAACAATATGTATCTACTAGTCGTCTAGACAAGACTAGACTAGACTTTTCACTTGCGAAAGAGACATTTTCCCGCAGTAAAAAGTAGCCTATTATATCTCTGTGCAAAAAATCTGGTTGATCCGATTCTCAGTTTCAGTGTGAAAAAAGACAAATACACTCGTTTATAATAATAGTATAGATTTTGATAGTCAAACGATCTGCATATTATTTCCATCATTGTTTACTTCAAGCTCAAGGAATAACAATAGACGAAAATTAGGTGGCAAACTGAGTCCCTATAAGTTCACTTCGTTCTTCCAGAATTCAATTTGCATATGAAAAGCAACGGGAAGATTGTTAAAGGTCGCGAGGTCGCGCCGTGCCGGGGTCGGGACGGGGCTCGAGAGTTGTTCTGCACTATTGTTAGAGTATTCCATTGTTTGACATCGTTTATGAGGTCAGGTTTACATGTACAGAAGCCAGCACATGCGGTAGGACATTTGCACTAAGAAATTCACCCCTACCGCTACGGAATACTAGCGCTCTCAAGGTCAATATGTCCAGCCGCATGTGCTGGCTACTAAATAATACTACTACTAAATATGGCCGTCTTATTATCAAACGTCTAGTGCCGAGTTGGCAGTTTGAACCCCCCGCCCAGGGCAAACATTCGTGTGACGAACAGTGATTTTCTTACAGCTTTAGAACTAGTACTCGTAGTTTATATATAAAAAAAAACTGAACAACAGATTCAGATATCTGAATTCTACTAACTAAACACGACACTCGCGGAAAGCAAAACCCTCGTTAATAAACTTATTTTTTTTTTTTTAGTTGATATTATTTGGTTAGTTGAATCGGCAGCTAACTTTAATCAAGTTTCATCACCTAATTCGAAATACACTGGTGCGTTTAAATCTCTTCTGTAACGGCAAAACTGTATTTCAACAGCATTGCATGATGATATGTGATAATGTGTAATTAATGCTTTATTATAATAAATTGCAGAGTTCTAATTATTATTTTATCATTACGGTTATCATAGTTTATTACCCCTCTCTGACCCTAATAGAGATACTGTCGTGATGAAATAGGACAACAATATTTACCTCACCACTATTTTGTTTTTGTGGGCTGGTAGATTCAGGGTTGCCAAAACTTGTTCTTTTTTAAATTTAGTTTCATGAGCAGGGTAATTGTTTTTAAATATGCAATCGTGGCACTGTAAATAAAATAAATAGGAATTTTATGAATAGCAAATACTATTGTCTTGAAGTCGTTGGATGCGGGCAGTGCAGGACGCTTTGGGGGAGGCGTTTGTCCAGCAGTGGACGTCTACGGGCTGAAATGATGATGACGATGACGTAAAATTGTTAATTCTGTGGAACAGGTCAAGATTTTTTTTTTCATTCCAAATTTGAGAGCAGGGCTCTTGTCCGTGGAGTAATCGCCACTTCTTTCTGTCCATAGCCAGTTCCTTGACTTCCCGGTACGACACGATTTCAACTTTTTCCTTTACTTGGTCTAAAAATGTGCGTCTTGGTCTTCTTGTTTTTTTTTTATCCTGTAATAAATCTTTTAGTTTTGTTGTAACATAGAGTTGGTATTGTAGCTAATCCGTCACGTATTTGAATGTTTGTTCATACTGTAACTCTTATCGACGCCGCGCGATGCGAATTAACTCCGCTGGGTTATTTACGTAAACTGATATTTATTCGTTGTTAAGGTGCAGTATTCGATAGTTATTCGTACGATAGTTTCCGGCCTGTTTGTTTTACGTTTTTAATTTGGTACTAATATTATAAATATTAATACTATAACCATTTTATATATCGATGAAATGGCTGCGCCTAGTTTGGTTGCTGTTTGTGAAACAATGTTTGTAACTGTATTAGTTTAATATAATTTTTTATTCTTTTATTTATTAAAATACGAAAGTCGGTTGGTTTCTTTGTCCTTTTGTCACACTGAAACTAAGCAATGGATTGACTTGATTTGATTTGCACAGAGATAGATGGAGTGCCGGGGAGTGAAGTAGGTTGGTTTTTACCGCGGGAAAAAATGTCGTTCCTGCGGAAAAAGCCGAATGACAACACTAGCGTAGCCGTGGGCTAACAGCTGGTAGAATAATATAACCAATAATAACAAGCAATACAGTACACAATAAAATTTGTATAAAATGGCGGGTTTATTGATAATGTAGCAATTATTACCAGGCAATTTAACCCCTAATAAGAATACTATTAAAGCGTAATTTAGGCCTAAAATGTAAGCTTTTGAAAATTTTGTTCTCTTCTCATTTATACCTGCGCTAAGATTAATCACAGTGATCTAAAGTTTCAGGAGCGACAAGACAGTTTTGTCGTGTCCATCCTCTCATCCTATGTGAGGAATATCTATATAGTTTATTACAGCTTTTTGACAAGTTGATGTGAGAAATTCTCTTGTCACAGTATTTCATTCTGAGTCCGACTCAAATTCAAGAAATAAAATGTGTATGGTAGGTAAATAAGGAAAATAATAATAATGACTGACGGTGATAATTATAACGTTATAATATATAAATATCATAATATATAACATGGCCTTAAGTGAATCACTACGTGGTGTTAGTAACACGAGTGACACACCACAATTTTGCAGAGTTTGTTTGATATTTAACAATAAATATTTTTAGTCGTTCAGTACTGTTTATATACGGCAAACGTATTTTAAAGAAGCAATATGTAATTTCTTTGCTACATTGTATAAGAATTTCAAGTAAAGTGTTTAGTTTTAGATAGTTCTAATGTTATAAGTATGAAAGTGAAGTTATGGGTATTGGAGTTAATTTAAACTGTAAAAAAATGGTGTAGTGTTCAAGCAAAGTTTAGGCTAGGAACTAGAGACCTTAAGTCGAGTGAAGCTTGAATATGTAGATTTTTGGTAAAAATAAAGAATAAAAGAAATAAGAAGTAACTAATTAGTACTATTAAACTAAGTGTGGGACTAATTTAGTATGACAAACTACATTATAAGAAACGTAATTATTCTGATATCTAAATTAAATTTTCTATCAAAAACAAACAAGTAGAAAAATCGCACAAAAATATAATCGTATTGCAAATTAATCATCTTTAATTAAATCTGAAAAAAATCAGATAAGGTTAATACCTTAAAAGAACCTAAACATCACTGTATTAGTATAAATAATTTTAAAAAATCATCAATAAATAAATAGTGTAAAAAAAATACATTCGATTACCTCGTGAAGTGTGTAAGTGTACAGTCGCGTTGCAAAGTGCGACGCAGTTTCTGGTGCGAGCGTGCGGTACAGTCAGCAAGATAAATCCCCAGACGATGCGCCATCGGATGCTGCCGGTGCTGACGCCGGCCTTCCTCACGAAGGTGTGGAGAAAGAAACGCGCCAAAGTCTTGGAGAAGATGGAGAAGTTTCACGGGGTATTTTGTTCTTCAGATTTCAGTGTATTTCATTGCACACGGTAAAAGATAGTAAAATTGTATATTATTTCCATTGTGGTGGCGTAGTGTTAAATTATGGTTGTTTACGTACATACGGAAACTTCTCCACGCGTGTAAGTAAAAAGAGAACGCGACATCCTATCCTATCCTACATATTATAAACGCGAAAGTTTGTTAGGATGGATGGATGTATGTATGGATGTTTGTTACTCTTTCACGCAAAAACTGCTGAAATGAAAATTTACAAAATAAGATAAGATAAGATAAAAATTTACTGCATAATAATTGCACACACACAAATATAACAAAGCTTAAAAGTAATACAGTAGTTATCAAAACTGTGTTACTAGCACAACATAAAGAATAAAAATAATTTTCACATAAAGATAAATAATCGACTCGTGTGTGGTATGCAATATGCAATGGGCCCAGGCTCAGTAGAAATTTACCCGAAAGGGCAACACTGATTTTCAGCCGTCACCTTAATATTAGCTTATTCATCAGAATAAAACATAGGCTACCTCATTTCCACGGGAAAAACTGTTACCTAACGCGGGCGGACAGAACCGCGGGGCGGAAAGCTAGTAATACCAAGGGCCTGACACACTTTGACAGAAAAAGATAGTCTTATAGTACATGGAAATCGTACCATAAAAGGGGTCTTCACTTGCATCAAATCGGGTAGTTCTGATTTTTTTATATGTTGTATGTAATGAGATGGTAATGACAAATATAATTTTTCCAACTCGAAAGCCTTCCGGAACATTGTAAAATTCATGAAAAACCATTAAATTTTTCAGTTTTTGCCATTTTTTACCACCAAGGACCCGTTTTACGGTAGAAGTCACTATGAATTCTTTTAAAGTAGACTAAATTTGCAACAAAATGAGAATAGTTGGGTCTCGATAAGCTGAATAGTTTCAAAGATACAAGCTGTTCAAATGTTTGCAAAATTTCTTAAATAATACAATTTAGAGTTTAGGGTGTCTGTCAAAAATATTTTTCTACTAAAGGTGTGCTTTTTATTATTTTTATATATAGTATAGGGTATATAATTATTTATAATAAAAAAAAACAAAACCATAATACAACTTTTTTTTTGAAATTTTGCAAACATTTGAACAGCTGTATCTTTGAAACTATTCAGCTTATCGAGACCCAACTATTCTCATTTTGTTGCAAATTTAGTCTACTTTAAAAGAATTCATAGTGACTTCTACCGTAAAACGGGTCCTTGGTGGTAAAAAATGGCAAAAACTGAAAAATTTAATGGTTTTTCATGAATTTTACAATGTTCCGGAAGGCTTTCGAGTTGGAAAAATTATATTTGTCATTACCACCTCATTATATACAACATATAAAAAAATCAGAACTGCCCGATTTGATGCAACTCAAAATGTACCAATTCCATGTATCATTATTGCGATTCCTAAAAGAGGAAATAGAAAAGATGCATCATGTTTTGTCTCTATCACCGAGCATTTTTTCATTGTCGGGTTATAGGCACACTTCATATCATTATAGTATACTAGTTAATTTATTGTCGGGTTATAGGCACACTTCATAGATAGACTCAATGTATGTCTTTCTCTTACGCCCGGTCGCACGGTGGCGAATCTATAACTACTATACTATATCTATGAGTAATACGGACTACTATTTGGTATTCTGTGGCTTACATAATTATAAGTGGTAGGTACAACTCAAAGGCGCCGGGTTATTTTGACGGCTAAGGTGCTTGACCTTTTCCGTTTAATCCGTGCCAGTCCGGAATAGTCCGGATATTTCCGCCGGGCGCAATATCCGTCCGAGTAGCGTCGGAAAAAACACCCATGTAACTGCTGTGCCGGGGAACTTATAAACCCCGGGAGAGCGTGGATGATTTATTAGCTTTTCTGTGTACTTGTAGTACATTGACTTTTTACTAAAGCAAAATAACTCATATCTTGGAATTAGTAAATAGGAAAGAAATTATAGACTTTATACATACATAAAATTACATATGTTTATCCCCTTTTATTCAGGTTATTTATTCAGAGCTTTTGTTGTGTGTGAAGTTTCCGTCAACTATATTCGATAGAATTGAATCAATTTGAAGGATTACATTTTTTTACTAACTTTATTTTACTCGCTTTAGGGTGTTTGTTAAAGCTGTTCTAGTAGATATAATTGCTGTTGTTTAATATTTTCAATGTGCCTTTGTTACGAACAAATCTATAATTATTTTATTTATTTTATTTTAATAATGAAAGTAATGAAGTCTAAAAATTATGTTAGTATCTTTA
Source organism: Teleiodes luculella (assembly GCA_948473455.1). Taxonomy (NCBI): domain Eukaryota; kingdom Metazoa; phylum Arthropoda; class Insecta; order Lepidoptera; family Gelechiidae; genus Teleiodes; species Teleiodes luculella. The sequence continues at coordinate 7,592,417 of OX419607.1, forward strand.
TGTTTATAGTTCTAAAATTAAACTAAAACTTTTACCAAAAATAGACTTTATCAATTACAGTTAAGTCTATCTAAGTATGACGTCAACCCCTAGTTAACGAGAACAGGTGGTAGTTCTGTTAATATACGAGCGGGCGAGTCTGAAAGTTCAGGGTGGCTTTAAATAACTGATGGTATCGGTCTGGGCGCGCTATTTCTGGACTGAACCGCTGACTTATGGGGCTACATACAGCCTTTCATTTGTTTTCTAGGGCTGGGGGTTTAGGGGATTGTTTTACTCTCTATATATATTTTTATGTTCTAACCTACCAGTGACTAAAGGGATAGTGGTTCCATCTTACTACCGTTTATACTTAACTGTCTTGACGGCTCCGTACCTTAGTTGGTAAATAGTATGCAAACTATATAATAATTTAGGTACCATAAAATTTTTATTTGATATGTTACTCGATATTTCAGTTAGCAAAAGTATTTTTTCAAAGACCTAACGCCCAAATGTGGCCTCCAATTTAAAAAAATATTATTTAATGATACAAGTCCGTCTTTGTGTCACGGATTTGCATACATGCACTTATTGGTCCAGTTGTTACAAAAGAATTTCGTATGTACGGAACCGTCTCCACGCATGTTCAACAACTTCTACTTTACAAGATACTTTTGTTGCCAACCCTACTCGTCCTACTCTACCTTAGTTCGATGCTAGGCGTCGTAACATTGTGTGGCTTCTGGCCGAGCCTTCGTTTTAAGGCTTTGCTAACACACTTAGGCGTTATGAGGTTTAACGCGCTTTAATTTTATCAAAGTCACAGAATACTATTAATAGTACTCGTAATTCCTTCACAGTAATTTAGTGCAACGAAACGTAATAGCGAGTTTGAATATTACTAACTAGCTTTCCGATGGAGAAAATATCCGGCAAATGAAATTATCGAATGTCAGCTAATAGTTGCCATAATTCATAGCCGTTGGTCCCGGCTATGATCTACAGACGTCATAAGAGCCATGTCGGAAGCTTTAGGCGGCTCCATAATCCCGTCACTATGGTTTGTAAGGTAGGTTAACCTCTAAAACGAAACGATAAGCAAGCAAGCCAATAGTTATGGGCGTTACTCGTTGGCGGCACCTTGAAAATTTTAGTGTTTTTTGATTCGATGATCCTCGTAATTTGTACAAGTAGAAATTATGTGTTTCATACATAACTTCATCATATAATCTAAATACTAATACAAGTATAATCGGAAACACGTTTTCTGAAAATTTTATCGATAGAAAATCATGCCCAGTGTCCTTTCTGAGCGGCTTAGTACTATTATTTTCTTCTGTGGCTCAGATAAACCACGCCTCTACTGCGCTTTAAATTTTTCGAGGTGCCGCCTTGACATGTAAATTATAGTTATTTTACAACAAAAATCTGATAGTCTGTTGTTGTATTATTTGCAGAGCGCGTCAGAGTCGTCTGCGGGCACGGGAGGCACCACCGGCGGGGGCAGCACAAGGGTCTCTTCCCGGTCGAGGGCTTCCGAAGAACCGCACATCGGTTAGTAACCACATCCCACTCATATCGTCATACAAAACACTGGGTTTAACTTCCCCGCCCAGGGCACAGAATACCAAATAGGTAGTCCCTATAGAAGCTGCACTAGCCGACATAATTCATATAAATTGCAACCCTAGCTCCGTTATAACAAAGTGCAATTCAGATCGCACGGTGCTAGGCGAAAAGAAGTAGTTGCTGCATCTCTCTCTCTCGTATAGCGCCACTCTACTAACACGTTTAGGGAATATGGGGAATTGGTTTGGTCCGCAAAAGGCCCGAGGCCGCTCGGCCGGGCGGTAGGTAGTTATAGCGCGCAAGTACATGGAGTGACGGAGGCCTGCCCAGGGTAAGGATAAATTTGTGTGAAGAGCACATGTGTTTGCTTTGTATGTGGGTGTTGTATAAGTATGCATTTATCTTTAAGCGTATGTATATCATGTCCTTCTAATGGTATGAATATATATGTGGCCCCTGTGTGAAAGAGATGTCTCCACAAATGTATTTATTCGTCCATAAACGTTCTCTTCAAGGATAGGTCAAGGTAGGCTCGAGCCCCTTGAAGAAACCTTATCAGCTACACTTGCCCGTTGAGGGTTGGTCCGAACACACAAACTTTGAATTTCTTCGCACGTGTGTGCAGGTTTCCTAACGATGTTTTCCTTCACTGTACCGGTATAATTCTTAGACCCGAGTTCATACTAAATCAATATCAAAAAGGCGTTTAAATATTTACCAATCTTGTTTATGATTAACTTGGGCACTGGGCGGTCAGTCACTCCATACAGAAAACGCATTTTGACAAGCTACTTCTTTTTGAATAACAACTGAATATCAACTACAAGTCAATGGCGCTAGGCGCTATGTAAAATACCCCCGAACACCACCGGCGGAGTCCCGCGGTGCCTGCAGGGTGCGGGGCGTGGGGCGCTATATCGGGCGGGAAACTCATTTTGGCGCGGGGGGTGAGTGTCCTTTCTGTACTGGTTAGTACTATTATTTTCTTCTGTGACTTGGGTCTAGACTCTAGGCAGTTAAATAATATGTTAACAGAACCTTTGTCACCTTCCAGGCAAGTACAAACTCCTGAAGACGATCGGCAAAGGCAACTTCGCGAAAGTGAAACTCGCGAAACATGTCCCAACCGGCAAAGAGGTGGCCATCAAGATCATCGATAAGACGCAGCTCAATCCTGGCTCGTTGCAGAAACTCTTCAGGGAGGTGAGTAACAACTCCTCAAGACGTTGGCGAAGGCAACTTCGACACAGATCTACTGATTCCCGACAAAAGTACGCGCTAGGCCGAGGTCCAAGCCTCCCTGGAGCCGGCCCTAGGCGCGTTGGTACATGACTTTTTTTTGGGGTAGAGTCTTCCGCTCTCCCGCAAGTCCGGTGAAGCTTGATTGGGCGTACCTTTTCGACACAAGCATAGACCAATAAAAAAAAAAACAGATCTACAACAAAGGCCTTTCAGCTAAAAGGCGTTCACTTAAAAGTCTCCATTAAAGATTTACTTTCCATCATCATCTTTGCAGCAGAAATATTTCCATCCTTCCAAAGATCTAGTTCCATTATCATTTCAGCTGAAAGACTTCACTATTTGACAAAAGCCTCCCTTAAAGATCTCTTTTTCATGATCATCTTTTCAGCAGAAATATATCCATTTCTGAACAAAGGCCACCCCCAAAGGTCTAGGTTCATCACCATTTCAGCCGAAAGACATCCACGGCCCCGATGATCTAGATGATTCTTTTCATCATCATTTCAGCTTGATATTGACTCATCTGCTGGACAAAGGCCTCTCCTAAAGATCTAGTTTCCATCACCATAATATTTTCTGTCTGTAGACGTCCACTGCTGGAGAAAAGTTTTCTACAAAGATTACCATAACGATCGCTTCTGCGCTGTCCGCATCCAGCGGCTTCCCGCGACCCTTACCAGATCGTCCGTCCACCTTGTGAGAAGCCTGTCTATTTGTCACAAATACGCCATGCCAGCCATTTGTGTGATCTATCGAAATTTGTTTGACATCTCTGAAACTAACAAAGTATCTGACTGGCAGTTTTCTGTCCCTTTTTGTCCTAATGCGTGCAAAGGACGTATAGACTTGAAGAAAATTACTAACCATAATTTGTTGTATGTTTCAGGTTCGGATAATGAAAATGCTGGATCACCCAAACATTGTAAAGCTGTTCCAGGTGATAGAGACGGAAAAGACCCTGTATCTGGTCATGGAATATGCGTCTGGTGGAGAGGTGAGATCCTATATAAATACAGGGTGTAAGTGGCGCCTTAGCTAGTATGTCGGGCTAGCATGAGGTTTCCTGCGTGACAATTTTTTTGTCGTGCATTTCCTCTTATCCTATTGGAGAATATATTTCATTGGTAATAAATAACGTATTGGTCAAATTCACTTAGAACCTTTCGAACCTTTTGTATGCAGGTTTTCGTCACGATGTTTCCCTTTACCGTAAGAGCGTTGAATAAACGTACAATATACATATGAATTCGAAAATGGAAAACACATTGGTACTTACAACCCGTCGGAAATATCTGGGCACTTCGCTGGATTGCATTTCCCCTCGCGCTCCCCCGCACCTCAGCCCGTTTTCGCCTATTCAGTACGGGTGCGAACGCAAGCACCGACGAATGACGTCATTAAGCCAGTTGCCCAGATATTTCCGACGGGTTATACGTGCCGCGGCTGTTCCCGAATGGAAATAACGGCCCTTGGCCGCCGATGACGCCCCTAATCAACTTTTATTTTGTGACAATCCAGTCAATGTGATCGATTTGTTCTGTGACTTAATATTAATAATGTTGTGTTCAATTGCAGGTGTTTGACTATTTAGTATTACACGGGCGAATGAAAGAGAAAGAAGCGCGGGCGAAGTTCCGGCAAATAGTATCTGCCGTGCAGTACTGCCACCAGAAGAGGATCATTCACAGAGATCTCAAGGTAACTACTTCATCGTCATCATTTCGACTAGATTAGATTAGATTTATTTATATTTTTATTTATCATCATACTAGAAAGAAAGAAAGAAAGAAAGAAAACAATTTATTTACCACACATTGCAACACATGAAACAAAACGACAAAAGACAAAAGACGCAAAAAGACTGCATACGTTTTTAACCCCCCCAGAAAAAGAGGTGTCTGCTGTCTGTGTGTGGGTGTGTGTGTGCGTGTGTGTGTATGTGTGTGTGTGTGTGTGTGTGTGTGTGTGTGTGCGTGTGTGTGTATGTGTGTGTGTGTGTGTGTGTGTGTGTGTGTGTGTGTGTGTGTGTGTGTGTCTGTGCCTGCTGTGGCATCGTAGCTCCTAAGCGCCGATTTAGATCTAGTTTTTTTTTTAAGGTGTCCATAATCGAGAGTGTTCTTCGCTATGATCCAAGAAAATATCTTAAGCGGGTGTTTTTAATATTTTAAATTTAATGTTATCTAATTAATTTATATGTACGATAGCTAGCCAACTATTGGGCCACCGTAGCTCTCGAGTTAATATTTGTTATGTCGTGTTTCAGGCGGAGAATTTGCTATTGGACGGCGAGATGAACATAAAGATCGCGGACTTCGGTTTCTCGAACGAGTTCACTCCGGGGGCGAAGCTAGACACTTTCTGTGGTAGCCCGCCTTACGCAGCGCCTGAACTCTTCCAAGGTTTGTTATCAGCTCATATATGTCCCCACCGGGCTCGAGCCTACCCTGATATCAGGGTGAACAGGCCTCAGTCGACCACGCTGGCCCAGTGCGGGTTGGTCACGAACACACAACCTTTGAATTACTTCGCAGGTGTGTGCAGGTTTCCTCACGATGTTTTCCTTCACCGTAAGAGCGTCGAATAAACGTACACATGAATCCGAAAATTGAAAACATTGTTACGTGCCGAGGCTTGAAATCGCGAACTTCCTAATGGGAGTCAACCGTCCTAGCCACCAACCAAAGCAAGTAATAAAATATTATATATAAAATTTTCATGTCACAGTTTTCGTTCCCATACTCCTCCGAAACGGCTAGACCGATTCTCATGAAATTTTGTAAGCGTATTCAGTAGGTCTGAGAATCGGCCAACATCTACTTTTCATACCCTTGGGAGCGGGCGGAACCGCGGGGCGAACAGGGCAATTATTATAAATTTTGTGCTAAAATTGTGGAGAAAAATAGAAGGCTGCTGGCAACAATAGAACACAGTAGAGGGAAAATGGTGGGACATCCCATATGACACGACTATTAAGAATAGCATGGAAAGGAGAAAAGGAAGGGGAAGACAGAGAAAAAGTTACTTTGAATATGTGAAAGAAAAAGTAATGTGGTCAGGCCTTCTTGTGGAGTTTCTTCGGCGAGCTCTTCTCCACAAAAGACCGCACATTTTTGCTGAACTTGCCATTTAATGTAACTTTATTTGACTTATCTAAGTGATGTAATTGTCCAAAAGTTAAATATTTCCAATAGTGGGGCAACAAGAATTTGATACCATGGTTTATTTCATATTAATTCGGACAAAAGGATATTATAAACAAAAGGGTGTGTGTGTATGTTTGTAATGAATAAACTCAAAAACAACTGAACCGATTTCAAAAATTCTTTCACCATTATAAAGCTACATTCACCCTGAGTAACATAGGCTACCTTTTACAGCGGGAAAATGCCTCATTCCCACGGGAAAAACTGCTAACGCGGGCGGAAAGCTAGTTTTTAATAACTGTAAAGAAAAGAGAGAGGTTTTTTATTTTTATTTTTTAATTGACCTACGTTTGTGTCGGAAAGGTGCGACCAATCAAGCTTCACCGGACTTGTAGAGAGAGGTCAATGAACTTTTGTCCAGATTTATATGAAATAGACCGTAGCCATCGACACGACAGAAGAAGAAGATTGTAATAGTCCCGTAATTTGTTTGTTGGCTGTTCCCAGGCAAAAAGTACGACGGTCCCGAGGTGGACGTTTGGTCTCTTGGCGTGATCCTGTACACGCTGGTGTCGGGGTCGTTGCCCTTCGACGGCTCCACCCTTAGAGAGCTGAGGGAGCGCGTGCTGCGCGGCAAATACAGGTAACACACACACACACACACACATAACAGTCGACTAAGAACAGTAAGTTATCTCCATACCAACTGGCCGCATCGGTTTGAATGTGAGCGCGCCGTGTAGGCACGCGCCGTCACGCACACGCTTGCATTGCACTGGATCCTACTATGCGTGCCAAATAAGAATAGGACTGTCAAGACGCCATTTTGACAGTCCCTCCTTTTCATATTTGGGAAATTAGAAAGGAGGGACTGTCAAAATGGCGTCTTGACAATCCTATTCTTATTTTGCACGCATATTACATTATACTGCGAATTTGCATCGCATCGCAACTTTCTGCTTCGCAAGCACTTCCGATCCGATTCGCATCGAATCGCAGTATTGTAGGTGAGCCCAAAGATATCCTATATGTCCTTCTCCATTCACAAAACTATTCTATCTATATACCAAGTTTCATCAAAATCCGGACAATGGTTTTGGCTCGAAAGCGTAACAAACAGACATACAGATTTATTTTTCATTGCTGACCATCGAAAAATTTATTATAATTTGAATTTTTTTATGATTTCCAGAATACCATTCTACATGTCAACGGACTGTGAGAATCTTCTAAAGAAGTTCCTAGTTCTCAACCCGGCTAAGCGCGCCTCCTTAGAGTCGATCATGCGGGACAAATGGATGAACACAGGCTACGAGGACGACGAGCTTAGACCGTATGTGGAACCACAGCAGGACTTCAAGGACCATAAGCGGATAGGTGAGTGCGGATTGGTCCACTTACAACGCCTTTGTATGTCTAACAAAACTAGGTCTTTATGTTTGGTGATAGGGATGTTGACTGTTTTGAATATGTATTATCTTAGGCTGATATTTCACTGGCGACAGAAGACAAAAGACGAAAGGGACGCAGTTATGCGCAAGAGTGAGCGCGGTGTATTTGTATTTCATTCTTACGCATAACTGCGTTCCTTTCGTCTTTTGTCTTCTGTCGCCAGTGAAATAGGTGCCTTACAGGATATAAAATGTCTTAAATTACTGTAGTAATTATATCGTGAATTATTACATAGGGGCGATTTAAAAAATATATTATGATTTATTATTTATTGAAAATCAAAGTAAAATCGTACAATAAAGATCAATACAAAGCTGTCAATTCACATGTTTGTATTTCCATTAATTTTCCTTCATACAGTAAAGGTAAGACCGCACTAGGCGTAACTGAACTGCAGCGGAACTGCGCGACACGACGCGTCATTTTTGGGTATACCGCACTTGAACTGCAGCGGCGCTACAAAAATATATTCAGTATCTAGGCAACCTCTGAGCTATTTCACTCCAAAGTTGTTTTTTTCTGGAAGTATTCATATAATTTTCATGCTGGACGTCATATATCTCCGGATATTGGCTCACAATTCAATAAATTTTTCCTCGTCCATGGACATTTTAACTGATTATAGCGCTTCCAACCAGCTGACTGACTATGAAAATGAAGTTTGTCAAACCGCACTGCGCGGCAACGGAACTACACGTCGCGACAAGTCGCGACACTTTTGGTCAGTTGATCAACTTTGCCGCGCAGTTCAGTTGCAGTGCAGTTCAGTTGCCGCGTAGTGCGTGTTGTCTCATATAATTTCATACAAAGAATATTTTGACGCGTCGTGTCGCGCAGTTCCGCTGCAGTTCAGTTACGCCTAGTGCGGTCTTACCTTTAGTGAGATTTTTTTTGGTAGTGTTGAGAAGTAATACATGCAAATCTTAAGAAACAAATTCTGTCAACTGTTTCGGGGTTATGATTGCTCCAAATGTCATGCAGCTTTCTATTGGTGACTTCCTATTGGTCGAAACTAACGTAAAACAAAAATATATCAGTAGGAAATGTGTTGACAGGATCGGGTCGTCTTATATTACGTCTCTATATGTTAGATACTCTTTGTTTTCCTTATAAAAATATAGTATTGACATTTCATAAAAAGAAGCTAATTTGATTACCCAGTCGACATCCCTATTATTGTGGTTATGTACAGTATGCGACACATGCGGCTGGACATGTTGGCCTTATGAGCGCCTGTATTCCGTAGCGGTAGGGGTGAATTTCGTAGTGCGAAATGTCCAACCGCATGTCGCCAGTACATGAATTCAATTTTGCCTAGTCCACGGGCGGCCGTGGAACGAAATATTTGGGTAAGATAAGAATATGCATTTAATACCGTGGTTAACCCATGGTTATGCAAAATTTAAAACTAGGTTTATTTCACGGTCTAAGGGCCAGTCCACACGGCGCGTTGCGTTGCGTTGCGTCGTTGCAACGCAAATATAGCCGACCATATGGGCGTTGCGTCACCGTACCGTTACTACGATACAGTCGCAAAGAGTACCGTACGCACCGCGCCGTGTGAACAAGCTCAATTCTGCCGTGGCCGCTAAAATCTCTAAATTTAAGTTGTTGGTCTCTTTCATTCATATGATAATCGAAAAGGATGGGGAGATGAATGAATTTAATTTTGAATGAATGATATTTAAATAAAGCAGCGCAGCTGTCAAATTCAGCTTAATTTAGTAGGGGTGTTTTTAAATTCCTGCTAAATTACGCATAAAATCGATGTTTGACGTGTCTAAATGTTAGTTGGCAATCACCTGTCCCTTTTCGTTCTTAAGAACGTGAAAGAGACATAACAACTTAAAAGATATTTTAGCGGCCACGCAGCATTGAGCCTAATATGGTTATTTGTACTTAAAACAACGGAGTTAAAACGCTGCGGCGACGCAACGCTGACGCGACGCGCCGAGTGTATACTATAGGCTCTTACAAGATGAGGTCTTCTCGGATCTCGACGATACAAATGACAGCGTATGAGAGGGATTAATTCCTAACCAGTAGATATTTGTATTGCATTGGGTGGAAGTGTAAAAATTATGTTTAGGAGAAGGAAGTTTGTTAGAAAATAATAACAACTGTATACGTTTTCTAATATTATTGGCATACTGTAGTTACATTTAGATGTGTTTTTACTATCTCGATATACCAGATTAATATTGTCATCAAATTGACTCTTTTCATATTCTGCCCGTAAATTGCCTGTTTTTTTAATGTAAATAATTCACCTACATAAGGAAAGGTAAAATAGGCAAATGGCATTTTATGAGAAATCAATAATTTTGCGTTTATATTCGTTATTTTCTTATACAGGTATGTCTAGGTAAATGTTTGTTCTTTTATTATATTGAAATAACAACGAGTTGGCAATATAGTTTCTGTGTATTATGTAACTATTTAAGACAAAAAAAAAGAATAGAAATAAAGAATCGCAGTGTGAGTAAAAGAATTTATCGAGAATTTGATCAAGGATACGTTTTTAAAGATGGCAAAAGGATAGGTGAGTATGTAGAGTAAAGCCTCTGTAGTGTCCAGAGAATGTGTATGTGATTGTGGGTCCGTGTGTACTGTGTAGGGTAGGACAGACGGGGAGATATGCCGGGAGCAAAGTCAAAGTCTGAGTCAAAGTCTGAGTAGTAGAGTGAAAGTAGAATACTTACGCCGCAAATAATATGTAACTGATAAGTCAGTTACGTATTATTCACTCGCCACTCTATATACGACTAATAAAAAAATCTACTTAATATTGAGTGTTTGTTTATAGTTAAATTTATTGTGACAATATTGTAGCCATTTTGCCTTATAAAATTTATCGATTTGTCTTTTTATTTTACGTTGTAACTTTGCACACCAATCAGTTAATTTCCCCAAATTTTCAGAAAAATTGACCTAACGGCTCTTTTGAATCTATTAGTGCAGGATTCTGTAACAATAACAATTTTGGTCAAAAAGCAATTTCAATGCGGCACTTTTAAATACTTAAATAATTTTAATTTATTTTACAAATTAATAGTATTTTTCTTAGCTACCATGTTACATACAGATAAATTGATTCATGCCCCTGTATGTAGACAGTAAAGCAGCCAAAGTTGACACTTAAGTACCGCCAATAAGTCATTTGATAGCACACTAAATTAACAGCCCGCGGCATATCTCCCTATATTTCTCTTACCTCTGAATAGGACTTTTATAGTAGAACTCGAGGATATTTAGACTTTAAGATTAACTTTTTTGGCCCTATCGGATGCTCCGTAACATATGTACGTACATACTGCTTATTAGTTAACATATTTAAATAAAGTTATGAGGGATTTAAAAAAAACATTGTTGGTAAATAAATATATTAATAGTGCTTACGATATTTTACGATACTTTACTCTTTTAAGCTTTATTTTTATACATAGGTATTGAGGATCATACTACGGATGTCCTTTTTTTATACCATTGTACAAAAATGTATAATCTTGTAGTATGTGATAAATAAAACTAAACTAAACTCCACAAAGTAATGAAACAAACACATCCATTCACAAGACAATAATTAAAACAAGCCAATCATATTAACAATAAAAATAGTTAGTGTTTTGGAATGTTTCTAAAACTCAATAATTCTTGCAAAATATTATAAAGTTTCATTTATTAAAACAAATTGACTTGTTTATACCTATGAGCTGTTAATCATAATAGTTACCATTAATTTACTTCTAGACGTGTATTTTTTAAATATAAATCCGGTATATTTTTTATAACAAATTGAATTTATACTAAACATTTACTCGTAACTAATCAAGTTTATCTGTGGATATACTTACTTATACAGCTAAAAAGCACTATGTACTTAAATACTTGTGTAGTTCTGTTTTGTCCTGTCTCGTCCAATAGATAGTTTTTTTTAAGAGTGCATCCTCAGAATTTATATAGTATTTGATAGGGCCATCTTTTAAATCAAGTCGAAAGTGATTTTTCATAAATTAGGAAAATACTATGAAATTTTTAGATAGTGCAGTACTTTTCTTTTAATTTGTGCGTTATATTAGCACTAACTCAGAATAGTAGATTTTTTTTTCTATTCCTTTATGCTTTTTTCACTTTCCCCGCATAAGTAATACTTTGTTTATTTTTTATTTTATTTTTTTAATATGCATTTTTTCGATTTGTAAATTAAAATGTTGATTATTTCTTTTCAATTCCATGCGTGCTCCTTACCGAAATCGGCACAGCGCAAGTCGGTACGTTCCCGTCATTATAATACCGGGTCTGTTATGTGTTAGTTTAAATATAGGGTCTTAGTTTATTTGTGAAAAGTCTTCAGTAATGATTCCGCCTTAAGAAGTGAACTATTTTTGTTTGTAAAAATGGAGAAGTATTTAAATTTGTACATGACATGGCGCTTTGTGCAAACGGAGCCTTTTATAAATTTCCAAATTTTCAAAGCAAAAATGGTTGTTTTCAATGGGTAGAAGTTATTGGTAACGTTTTCGACTAATAAACTAAGACTCTGTATATATTCTGTCTTGTTGTACGTCTATTAAATAACCGGTATTGTTAACCGGTTTTGTTTTGTGTGTTTTTTGTTAGGTACCGAATTGCGGTTACCGAATATTCCAAATTTAAAATTAGTTACAATAAATCTGCACATTGTAGTATGAATTTAAAATTATATTTAAAAGTATCATGTTTTGAGCGCTGTCAAATCATAATTTATTTTGATACAAAATCATAAAAATAGAAAGAGATAAAAGATTAGTCACTTTTTTTTTAAGACTCGATGAGACAGAATTTAGTTTTATTCTAAATTGTATGGGTCTGCTATTTATGTACAATTTTTTTTTAATGCACGATATTCGTTTAAGTAGTATATTTATTAACGTTCTCTATATTTCTCTTAAAACAATTCATTGCATGATTTATGTTTAAGCGGTCTTTCATATTCAAAAATATAAGAAAATAAGCTTGGGAATTAGTCTATTGAAATAGCATGCTACAGTTTAAGTATATTTGGGTTATATTTCGGTTTTTTAATCATAAGCATGTCATTGTGATATTATGTCTATTTCTACTCGAGATTATGAGTTTGATATTGATTTACGTAGAAATGTCAATGTGAATGATAGAATAAGATTGGTTATATTCGATTTTATCTATTATCTGTATTTAATACTTTTAAGTTGGTCTGTTTGTAAAGCCCAAACATTATAAACATTTTAACACCTATCTCAAAGACTGTTACTATACGTTGTCTAAAAAAAATAGTTTGTCATGCATTTTTATTAAGCGTGATAATTTATTTCAAAACATTCGTTTAATGGCAGTGTAAAATACAAATCAATAGTATTGGAAAATTGAAATTAGAAAATTTACAATTAAACAATAATGTCACGGTACTAGCTTGCTTGTAGTTTATAATTTGGATGGATTAAGTAATGTATGTGAATTACAAACAGGCCCTTAACTTAACCTATTATGATGTATTATGATATGCGTATTAATATATTTTGTTTATATATACAGAAGCGTTGGTGTGTCTCGGGTACAACAGGCAAGAGATCGAGTACTCGCTCGCAGAAGCAAAGTACGACGACGTGTTCGCTACCTATCTACTGCTCGGCAGGAAAAGCACTGACGTGAGTTTTATCATACCTATATTAGAAAGAGGAAAGATTTGTATTTGTGTGTGTGTGTGTGTGTAACCCTGAGTAACATAGGCTACCTTTTACCGCGGGAAAATGCCTCATTCCCACGGGTTTTTTCGACGTCTACAACCGGAATAAGGCGGCTTTTTTCCAGCGTGTGCAAAATCGATAAATATTATTCATTATGAAAAGTTACTATAAGGTTGACGCCAGACAAGCGTAATTTTTAAGTTGTAAGTCGCTCATTTTCGGTCGCGCAATTTCTGTTTTATACAAAATAAATACGTATCTAACTCATTTTGAGTCGCGGTGTGAACGAAACAGGGGTATTGTATGTAACCGAATGCAGCAAAAATTCCGAAAAAAAGTCCGAAAATCTGCGATTCACGACTCACAAAATTACGCTCGTCTGGCCTCAGCCTGTAACGAGGTGCCTTGCATGCCACCTCGTTGCCACCTAATTCTCATCGCATTTACAATTTTTTTCGTCTAAAGGATAATGGGTAATTTTGTTTGGGCCCCGTACCCAAAAAATAATAATTACTGTAGCATTATGAGATATGTCGGGTTTTGTAACCCTAATGGAGTAGTTTGATCAACCCAAGACAGAATGTCTGAATTCAATTGGAGAAAAAAGATATGTCCATTAGAAAAACCGAATTTTCATTGTTATTTATTTATTTTTCCATGAATTCTTAATAGTACGGCTTGTTAACCTGAATCACGGTCCCATCTGGCAGAAAGCATGAAACTTAGCATACATGTAGCTTTTATATATGTGCTTCAATGTCGATATGGAAACACGCTGAGAAATGATTACCCCCCCCCTTTTTCCCTCATTTTACCTCCCTCATTTTGGTTTTTTTCATTTTCTACAAAAACGGTAGGACTGATGAGTTTACTTTTCAAGAACCAAATAGTTGTCGATAAATTACCTACAAAATGATACTACATTTTATAGTGCTAAGATTAATATATTTTTAGATACAGCCATCAACGTATTATGAAATTTTAAAAACAGGCACACTTTTTTCTTCCTTACTTCATTTATAGGAAAACGACAAGAGTGGTGATAAAATGGACTAAAGAAGTCAACTACCTTATACATTAAGCTAAAAAATGACATTTATTTCATAGTCGTAAAGGCATTACTTCTAGAGTTACAGCTCACCGCGTCTGACTCAAGTACTCTTTTTTTTACCTTTTTAGAATACATCTTTCTGTTAACTTTGTTTAGCGTAGATTAGATTCAGATTTTCCAATTAGAAATAAAACAGTCCATGTACTAATCCAGGCCACAGTCTATTTACATGTAAAACTAGCTGTCTGCCCGCGGCTACGCTTGCGTTGTGTTTCGACATTTCCGTATTAATTTTTAACTATCCCACTTTTTTCCGTGATTTTAAAGTATCCAACATGTTGACCGAGTATATGAGGTACCACCATGCAAAATTTCGTTTCAATCGGTCTAACAGTTTCGGAGATAAGCCCGTAGAATATACTGCGCCGTATGAGTTACTAAAGTTTTTTAACTATCCCACGGGAACATTTTAATTTTCTGGGATTAAAAGTATCTAAGATGTTGACCGGGGATATAAGGTACCACTATACAAAATTTCATTCAAATCGGTCGAATAGTTTCGGAGATTAGCCCGTGCAAAGAAAAACAAAAAAAAATCTATAAAATCTGTACATAGAAAAAAAAATGCTATAAACCTATTCAAGGGGATGTAAGAAGCGATATAGTACATACCCAGATTTTTTTTTAATATTTTTGTTTCTCTGTTTGTCTGTTTGTACGGGCTAATCTCCGAAACTATTCGACCGATTTCAATGAAATTTTGTATAGTGGTACCTTATATCCCGGTCAACATCTTAGATACTTTTAATCCCAGAAAATTAAAAAGTTCCCGTGGGATAGTTAAAAAACTTTAGTAACTCATACGGCGCAGTACATTCTACGGGCTTATCTCCGAAACTGTTAGACCGATTGAAATGAAATTTTGCATGGTAGTACCTTATATACTCGGTCAACATGTTGGATACTTTAAAATCACGGAAAAAAGTGGGATAGTTAAAAATTAATACGGAAATTTCGAAACACAACGCAAGCGTAGCCGGGGGCAGACAGCTAGTTTTACATGTAAATAGACTGTGGCCTGGATTAGTACATGGACTGTTTTATTTCTAATTGGAAAATCTGAATCTAATCTACGCTAAACAAAGTTAACAGAAAGATGTATTCTAAAAAGGTAAAAAAAAGAGTACTTGAGTCAGACGCGGTGAGCTGTAACTCTAGAAGTAATGCCTTTACGACTATGAAATTAATGTCATTTTTTAGCTTAATGTATAAGGTAGTTGACTTCTTTAGTCTATTTTATCACCACTCTTGTCGTTTTCCTATAAATGAAGTAAGGAAGAAAAAAGTGTGCCTGTTTTTAAAATTTCATAAAACGTTGATGGCTGTATATAGAAATATATTAATCTTAGCACTATAAAATGTAGTATCGTTTTGTAGGCAATTTATCGACGATGATTTGATCTCTGAAAAGTAAACTCCTCAGACGTACTGTTTTAGTATAAAATTCAAAAAACCAGAATGAGGGAGATAAAAGGGGGGGGAAAGGGGGGAAACAATAATTTATCGAAGTGTTTCCATATCGATATTGAAGCACATATATGACAGCTACATTCATGCCAAGTTTCGTACTTTCTGCCAGATGGGACCGATATCCTTATATTTTTTAGCTAGCAAGCCGTACTATAATGCGCATTGATTTAAATCAGGGTATGTTTTAGAAATAGGATTGTAGTTGAGATCAATAATATTAAAGTACTCCATACGGGCAATAAAAACCGACATATTTCATAATGCTACAATTAACGGTGTTTCTGGGTACGCTCTTACCCATTCTCCTTTGAATATTTCATTTTGGAATTCATTCGTCATTCATATGTCATTTTCATCATGTGCTACAAGCCTGTAGTAAGTACTCTTGCAGTACTTACATAGGTATTTTCTACTTGAAGAGATTGTTCCAGGTTAGGTAATGTTACAGCAGAGAAATTCCAATGAACACAAGTTAGCACACTTTAATTACATTAACCAGTAACAAAGCAAGCAACAACATATTATTAACAAATTAATAAAGCGGACGACATGCCGATGCGTGAGGTAGACTGCTTGACTAAACCGGCGCTTGCGTCGGTGACGTAGTAGCAGCGAAGCCTGTGCGTGTATTTTGCTCTGTGGTATAAGTGACACAAGCGGAAGCGGATTATCACTCCGCCACAAGCCTAACTCTGTTTTTGTGTGCCTCCACAGCCGGAATCAGACGGCAGCCGATCGGGTTCGTCTCTATCTCTCCGCAACGCGGCGCAGCCAGCTAACGCGTCTAGCCAGCATCAAAACTCGCACGCAGGTAAACATACGGCTTGTCAAATATGCCTCGGATATTAAGGGACTTATCACAAAAAAGAACACACCTTAAGAGGTTTGTGAACCAAAATGTGACGTTCCACGGGCAAAGGTACCTTATGGTCGGTATTGTGTTACGCATATCCCTATAAACAGCTTCTTATAAGCTATTCAAATCCAAAAAGATTATCTTTATACTAAAACCCGCCATAAGGTACCTTTGCATGTGGAACGTCACAAATATATGAAAATGCATTACAGGCAGCAAGTCGTTATCTCCTTTGGTATGAAAATGTATTTTTTTTATTGAACGGCTTGTGTCGCCTGGAACTTCACCAGATTTGAATAAAAAAAGCTAAGTTTTCATACCAAAGGAGATAACGATTTGCTGCCTGTAAGGCATTTTCATATATTTTGGAAGTCTTGTAGAAACAACGGAAAATTTGGTTAAAAACTTTAATAAAAACAAAAGAAATGTTGTATGAAGACGTACTGGTTCACAATCCTCTAAATGCTTGTCTAAGATGACTTGTATAAAAAATCTCATACAAGCTGAGAGACATGCGCTCAACGTGTGTTTATTTCTTGTGGTAACACGATCAATATGCTTGAGAGATTCAAGACAATAAAAACAAATAATAGTACAGTGGCCAGCAATTGCGGCTGGACATGTTGACCTTGAGAGCGCCCGTATTCCGTAGTGGTAGGGGTGAATTTCGTAGTGCGAAGTCTAACCACATGTGCTGGCATCTGTATTATAACTTTTAATCCACTAACTGAGAAAGAAAAAACTGTCATTTTGAATGATTGTATTGTATAAAAATCACTTCATGGGTCACTTCTTAAATATTGGATTATTTTCGTGTAAACTTTAAAATTAGTATAATTTAACAACGGGGTATTTACCGATTTTATTCGTACTTGTATTTTTTGTCCGATTAAGTACCTCTCAAGTATATTTCTTGAAAATTTTATTAAATTAGTAGACATTGGTGTTCTTTAAATGTTCTGGATGATAAGGCTCGTATTATTGTATTGTTTTGTCGCACTTTCCCTGTACAGAATAATACCGGTTAATTTTGGATACCGGTTACATAGTTTTTTCGAACGAAAACAGTACATCTAATAATACGAGCCAAATAATCATCCAGCTCTATTTTCTTAGGGACAGCCATTTTACCACCTCTCTATTTCTTCATTATTTTAAAAGTGGGCCTCAGATATTATACATTGGAACATCAGGAATTTATAGGTTATCCGGCCTTTCTATGCGTAGCGCTTTCTAAATTATGAGAACAGGGTTGAATAAAAATAATGCTAATTACATGAAGCCTGGCCAAAAGTTTGTACAAAATGCGTAAAACGATTGTATAAAATAATATTAATTTTCAAACGTAATAAAGAAATCGTGGTCATATTTTTTTCAATAATCATTGTTGAGACGTCTCTTATAAATTAGGTGTCGAATATTGGGATTTTTTTTACTAAAAGACAAAAATAATATGGTAGTATAAAATAATAATAAGGTAGTAGGAATCATTATGCTATTAAACTTTATAATTTTAGTAATTAATCACTTAAGGCTTTTTTGGCTTGTAAGCTGTGTAATTAATATTTATATCGTTAGTTTGTTTTACCATCATATGATAGTCAGTCATAAATTATAAAGTACTTTTGTTGAGAATTAAGGAAGTAGAAATAGGATATTATATACTCGTGCAATATTTTGGCCAAGCTTTACACAGGTAGAGCGCAATAATGCTTATATCTAGAGCTTAGGATCCTAAGGGCTTAGCTTTCTATAATAATTGGGTTAATCATCTGTCATTCGACCATCTGGGGTCCATTGTTGATGCTTATTATATTTTATTATATTACCTATGTGTGTGCTTCGTTCGGTGTGTCGGTCATGATCCTTCATTTGTGTTTGTTGGTGTTAGATTTTTTAATATTAAACATGTTTTTAAATAATGAAAACTGAAATCGGTTAAAATATTTTTTCTGCATTTTTGAATGAAATTAATGTGAATTATGTGTACCTATCCATGCATGCCTCACGCACACTATTGTGTAAAATAAAAAAAGGTAAAATTATTAATAATAAAGTTATAAATTTAAATTCAGAAAAAATATTACTATTGGATGGTTTAAAAAATTCGACTATACATTTCCTTCTATGATTGATGCGGAGACTAAACGACGTTTTATTTTGGGATTGTTATAAAATAAATTAATATTATAAATCCGTTAATATTCGTGCATAACATGCGCTATTAGTGAAGATCTTGAGTGAAGACCTACTTTTTAGGTTAAAGTAATGGAGAGCCGTGCTCTCTTCCAGCGATTAAGTCTTATATTCAACCAAAATCCAGCCCTTGTATTCACTGGAATAGGCTTCAAGAATTCAAAATTTTAGCTTAGCTTATTTTAGCTTCAAAATTAAAAATCTAAGCTTAATTAATAGGGACTTGACCATTTTGTTAAAATTTGAGTCGTCGAATTAGCGTCACAATTGTCGGTCAACTTATAGCGATGTATGCCATCTAACAACTTATAAAGTATTTTAGAACGTGCGTTTAGTGCGATAGTTTTTAAATAGGCAATTTATACTAGTAACTTTTTCGCTTGCGCCTAGCAATTTCAAGTCCGGTGAAGCTTGATTGGTCGTACTTTTTCGACAAAAGCATAGGTCAATTAAAAAAAAAACCTAGTAATTAACTTCAAACGGTATAAATTGCACCAAGTCACCCCCGCAAGTCCGGTGAAGCTTGATTGGTCGTACCTTTTCGAAACAAGCATCACCAAGTCTGAAAACCTCGCGTATAAAAAGCCGTATCACAAATGAAGGATCTTGGGCGACGTGTGAGACGCGGTACGATGTATGATGGGGTGTGGGTAGGCGCGGGCGGCGGGTCGCCGGTGCACCGCGGCGTCCAGCGCAGCATCAGCGCCAGCGCACGCCCCGCGCCCTCGCGCCGCGCCTCCTCCGGGGCCGAGGTGCTGCGCGCGCAAGGTAAACCATAGTAAAAAAAAACCTGTAAGTTATCTTCATACAAACGTGCCGATGTGTGCGTTTGCGGCTTCGCGCCGTGTAGGCACGCGCTGTCACGCACACACTGGCAGAAAATAAGGAGGCGAATCGAGTAGCAATCTCACCCATACGCAAAAAAGGCGCATTAGACGAGTTGCGGAAATCAGCCCGTTCTTACCATTACTATTACCAAGGGGGCGGCAGTATGGGCTAAATGCATGGTCTAAGAAAACAAGGTCTAACACTCCGACCACGTAACTGACACACAAGCCTACGTCATTTTGCGCTGTTCACCCTTGTCTATTATACGCATTCGACAAGGATGAACAGGCAAAATGACATAGAAATGACGTAGGCTTATATCAGTCACGTGGTCGGAGTGTTAGACCTTGTTTTCTTAGACCATGAGCTAAATGCAAGCGTGTGCGTGACGGCGCGTACCTACACGGCGCGCTCACATTCAAACCGATGCGGCCAGTTGGTATGGAGATAACTCACTTTTCTGAGTCTACTGTGGGTAAACTGACACCACACACACGGATTAATAAACGAACGAGTCCACTGATTCCACACACAGATAAACATAATATAGCAGGCGATTGTACTTGATAGAATTTTTTTCTATGTAAAGTCTTCTTTGACCGAAAATAAAGATGATTCCGTGCTTCAATTAGAGACATTTAAAGTAAGCGCTTATAATACAGTCAGTTTACACAATTTCTTTCTAATCAACTGAATATTTACACATTAAGGAACTATATAATTATGTAGTACAAACCGGTCCAAGCCACATTACGTGCGTTTCGGATATTTTCGCAATTGTTCCATCTTTAACTACTAGCGAGATATAATAAATAAATGATCGATGATCGATGAAACTCGGTCGAAATATCGGTAAGCTCAATTTAAAACGAAATCGTGGAGAAAAACCCGTGCAAATGTGTGTTAGTGTAATAAATAAAGTTAATGGCTTCGATATATCCTACAGAACACCATCTAGTTCCTTGTCGTTTTAGATTTTTGAAATATTGATTATTTTTAAAGGGTGACACACGCCTGCTAGTACACTTGACAATAAATATGACTATTTCATGCTTTATATCCTTACACAAGCGCGGATAGTGGACTCGTTTGTTTCTTCTGCCTATACAATATCTTAAAACAATTTTATTTATTAATATTTATCGTCATGCTAAATAAAATTAGTAAAATGAACGAAATAAAACAATGTTGGTATTTATGCTTTAATAGTATTTTTGACTAACACACACAATTTAACTAAGTGCAAAATAAAGTATGATATTGTAATAATATATAATAAAAAATGAAGTCAAGTCCGGTGAAGCTTGATCCGTCGTACCTTTTCGACTAAAGCATAGGTCAATTAAAAAAAAAAAGAAAAAAAAAAGATATTACAACAGAAAAAATATTAAAATCAAAACGAATAAATGATCACCAATTAAATTATTACAATATCATGAAATTGGTACCGAAATTACAAGGCAGATAATTAACGGTTATACAAAGATACCGGTTAACTAAATAAAAACGGTTATTAAACTCAGTTTTTTTTCTTATTCACAACCTTGCATGTTGGTATTGATTTTGATGTTATACCATCTGATTATGGTACGCTCAATTTATTCACGTAGGAATAAATAATTACTAAATTTTCATTATAATTAAAATTATTATAATTGCAACAATTAAAAATTAAAAGAGCTATATCGACTATTTTAATTTCTTTTGTCACATTCCATGTATTCTAAAGCTATAATCTAATATTATTTGATTCAGGAATTTATAAATTTTAAATATTTCAAATATTTGAGCGGCCTTAAACGACACTTCTTATTTCTTCTTATATTTATTCACATTGACTTACAGTTTCAATATAATTGTTATTGTATTTATAATACATTGTGTAGTTGTGTGTAGTGAAAGCTTTTATAGTTTGTGATTATATTTACATTGCGTTTAATACTGTTGTACTCACAGTTGTTTTACTTTCATCCGTCTCATACTAATCACTAACTATAGCCTGTTGCATCTGATGTTGTTATGTGTAAAATCTATCTTTTTATCGAACATAAATATAGGAAAATGGTTTTAAAACAATGCTTGTTTATGTAATAATTATTAGGCAATGAAAGATCACAGCATTTATATAACGTTTATTACAACATTGTTACACAATACCTGTTAGTAACATTTTTGTTTGTGAATCTTATTAAACGTTTTCTAACTTTATATAAATGCCGTGTAGGATCATATAGTGCGATCGTTTTCATTCTTGAATCACTTAAACAGGTTAATATGTTCGTTAAAATGAAAATGTTGTATGTCGATGTATATAATTGTATATGATTTTTTACTATGTTGTTTTAATATAGTTTTTAACGTATGTTTTAGTGGGTACGACGACGTCAGCGGCTAACAACACCACTCCCACTGCCACTACTACTACTTCAAATTTTAAAAGACAGGTATGATATTTTGTTATTGTATTTTACAAACATCACTTGTAAAATATTATATCTTTAAAAAATACAAAAAAAAGAGTTACACCTCTTGTAATTTCTACCTCTAATGGAACTAAAATGTGTGAAATGGATACGAAGTGCGGAAAAACTATAACCACATACTTGCAACACTTCAATAAAATGTTTGCATGTCTTTTGATTTGCATAATATTGAGAGATACTGCCGTCATGTTTCAGAACACAATCGACTCTGCTTCTATTAAAGAGAACACGGCGCGGATCGCTCAAATGCAAGTAAGTACATTATGACTAAATAATATATCAATTTGGCTTTGTATAATATATTTATCAATATCTCACCTGAAAGGCACTGCTGCATCTTTGGCATTCTCATACCAAATATCGTCGTTAACAGCTCATATATGTCCCCACCGAGGGGCTAGAGCCTACCCTGATACCAGGGTGAATAGGCCTTAGTCGACCACGCTGGCCCAGTGCGGGTTGGTCAACATCACACACAACCTTTGAATTTCTTCGCAGGTGTGTGCAGGTTTCCTCACAATGTTTTCCTTCAACGTAAGAGCGTCGAATAAACGTACATATGAATTCGAAAATCGAAAACACATTGGTACGTGCCGTGGTTTGAATCCGTGAACTTCGGATTGGAAGTCAACGGGCCTAACCCCTTGGCCACTAACGCTCTTACCAAATATTAAGAAGGCTAAATGATTAATATGTGTGTATGTTAGTCTGTAAAGTATTTATGATATGGGCCTCTGTTTACATATTTAACATCTTTATGTAAATATTGCTTGATATAAATGAATTTATTATTTTTATTAAATGTACTTCTAGAAACTTTACTTTAAGAGATTCAAGGAGCCAAAAAACACGTCTATATTAAAAAAAAAATCCGAAGCTCACTATGAATTTAAAAGCTAAACCCGTAATGCGTTGATCAGGTGCAAAGCACGACGCGGCCGAGCAGCGCGGCGCCGAAGCTAGAGAAATGAATCATAAATAAACATTAAGAAGACTAGATTTACTACTAGAAACTATGAGTCCATTACTTTTAGAGATTCAGGGGGCCAAAAAACACGTCTATATTTTGAAAAATTTCCGAAGCTGACGTACTATCAGCAAAGTTGCCGCTAGCCCACCTTAAGGTATAATATTGTGTGCAGTGGCTCAAGACAAAGTATGCTAGACCCCGCCTTGTTGCTTTTTTTCCGTCATAAACGTTATATTGACATACTCAACTATAAACATTCTTTTTTGAGTCTTCATTTCTTCAGAAATATACTTCAAAAATCATCGGTAATTGGTAAATCAAACAAAAAGGCGGGGCTAGAGAAGATTGTCGCATGCAAGGGAAATATTTTTAAACTGGGCTAGCGGGAACTTTGCTGATAGTACCTAACCTAACCTAAGCCCGTAACACGTGGACCAGGTGCAAAGCACGACGCGGCCGAGCAGCGCGGCGCCGAAGCTGGAGCCGCGGTCGGCGCGGTTCGCGGTGGGGGGCACGCGGCGCGCCACGCAGCAGTACGACACGCCCGCCGCGCAGCCCGCGCAGACGCCCAAAATGTCGCCACCACATGACACTCCCAGGTAACACATCACTACATAAACACACGCTCTTTTCCCACCCTTCAGGTAACGCCCGCGTACCCGCCGGCGGCGCGGCCATAATCAAAATCAAAATTAATAATCAGAGACGGAGCCTCTCTTCACGATGTTTTTCCGTATCAACGCGCTAGGCCGAGGTCCGAGGCTCCCTCGCACCGCCCCTAGACGCGTTGGTATATGACTTTTTTGTTGTATTGTTTGTAGAGTCTTCCTTTCAACCGCGAGTCCTGTGAAGCTTGATTAGTCGTACTTTTTCGACATAAGCATAGGTTGAATAAAAAAAGCTCTTTTTCCCTAACTGGGTGAGTATTAGGCTCCATACGCATTAAGCTGTTAGCCGCAAAAAGTGGTTGCAGTGGCGATTAGCCGCGCGGCGCCTAGCCGTCAGTCGAACCCATGGTCTAAGAAAACAAGGTCTAACCGTTAGACCACGTGACTGACACGAGGCTACGTCATTTTGCGCTGTTCATCCTTGTCTATTAACACGCATTCGACAAGGACGAACAGCGCAAAATGACGTAGCCTCGTGTCAGTCACGTGGTCTAACGGTTAGACCTTGTTTTCTTAGACCATGGTCGGACCGGAGCAATCGCAGCGGTTGCCGCATTACAGAGCGTAAGGAAACTAGTTTTTCATAAATATTTTTGATTGCGGCTAACCGCGCGGTAGACCGCTTAGTGCGTAGAGAGCCTTAGTGAGCTCACAAGTTGAAACCAACCACTTTTGACAGTGAACAGTTGAGATCCGGTAAAGGGACAGAATATTGTCTAACTTTGGTTAGAGAGTTAAGTTTAAGCAACGTTATGAATAAGAGTATCAGTACATACATAGTATAAAACAAAGTCGCTTTCTCTGTCCCTATGTACCTATGTCCCCCTATGTCCCTATGTATGCTTAAATCTTTAAAACTACGCAACGGATTTTGATGCGATTTTCTTTGATAGATAGAGTGTTTCAAGAGAAAGGTTTATATGTATAATACATGCATTATATACTTAAGGATAACCCACAATAACCATTTTCCCGTGCGGAGCCGGGGGCGGTCGCTAGTAAAATATAAAAACTAATTTTAACAATGAATGTTCGCGAATTTCTTCATTTCGCGTTTTTTAATTATTGAACTATAGAAGAATTAAAATCACGCGCTTATAAAAATTACATTTAGCATTGCGTAACTAAAGTAGTAAACCGGTTAAGGATACCGGTTTGTGTAAAAATAACCGGTATTTTATTTATATTACTTAAAGTAAGATTTTACAAGCACAATTTTTCGATGTCATAGGCACAAATATTATGGATCAAAACTAAAATAAGCGTAAACATAATGTTTGGGAGAAGGCTTATTCTATGTATTTGTCTAATTGTGGAGTTGTCCTGCCTGTCATATCCAAAACTTATCTTTTCATCATCGTATTATTATGTAATGTATTTAATTTATATTTTATATTATAACTGGGATGAATATTATATTGTACGGCATGTCAAATATTTTTAACAATTGTAGTAGACCAAGACTCTGAATCAACATAATTTACATTACTATAATTTAAAATACTATTCCTAATGTTTACAATAAAAATATATAACAATACAGTAAGGCTCATTTGAACACTTTTAATGTTGTGAACTGTATTTCTTGCCATTTTTGGTGTGTAATAAGTAATAACGTATATTCTATTCTGATATCTGTATTGAAAAATATGGAATAATGAATAAATGAAATCAAAAGGGATGTATTGTTATGCAAATTAAAATTACGAGGTTATTCGCAATAGCACGTAATCTCAAATTACGCAAAAGCGTTAGGTAATTCAATTGTTAGACAAGTTTATTCGGAGTCTCGTCTATAAATCATGCATCATTA
The DNA here is from genome assembly GCA_948473455.1 of Teleiodes luculella. Lineage (NCBI taxonomy): Eukaryota > Metazoa > Arthropoda > Insecta > Lepidoptera > Gelechiidae > Teleiodes > Teleiodes luculella. The sequence continues at coordinate 7,617,905 of OX419607.1, forward strand.
TATCTTAATATGTTTATTTTATGTAATTATTTATTATATATAAAACACAAACTAACCGCATGCAATGATTCCACGCGGCCGGACAGCAGCGAAAAGGCGGAGGGTACCAAAAACGGGACGGGGTCAACGACCGGTACCGGTAACTCGACTAACGGTGGCGGGAACTCCGGTAACAGCAAGACGCATGTGAAAAGCGCGTCGATTTCGTCAGCGAGCGGCGCTCCGCCCGGCTTAGGGGCGGAGGCCCAGCCACACAACGCCTCCGCAAGAGACCTCGCGCAACCACGCCCGAGGTACAAAAAAGAACGAGGATTTGCGCACGCTTTGAATTTTTATTCGCGTTTGCTGTTGGATTTTGATTATGTAGACCAAGTGGCGTAGGAATGTTGCCAGATCAAGTGGTGCCATTCTTTTGTTAAAAATAAATACAGTCCTTACAAATTTAGTATACTTGAACTATTTTATCGTAAAATATTTTTTCTTCTCTCCTTTAAAAACACTACTGCGTGCGTATATATACGAGCTCTTATTTCCTTATTTTATAATGTTTCTTTTTCATTTTACATTTTTAGCTATAATTACCGAAGAAGCTCACAGAAAGACCCACATAATATCTTTAAATAAGAAAAATGTTGTACAAAGTTACTGACTTTATAAAGCGACGATATATGTATTTACAAAAAAAACTTATTTTTTACTTATTTTTATGGAAAACCAACAGCTAACAAAAGTAAACTAGGACACATTATCAACACTTTGTAACTTCACAATATTATTTTGTTTAACTCTGTCAACATTTTAATTACTATTGATCTACATAATTAGAAATCCAACCATAATAGATGCGCACTTTATTATTTCGTGCTTTTAGGCGTATTTTGAGACTTATACCGGTGAAGAAGGCAATTCTCGCTTCTGCTACCTAATGAGTTTTTGATTTCAATTTTTACCCGTCTCCAATGGGCACTTTTTAGTATCGGTCATTTAACCGGTATTATTTATTGTTCACGCGATGCTTTTCGTTTGGTGACAACGTTTTCGCTTTGTTTAGAATAAGCAGGACTTTAAGCAGGATTTTTTTTTACGGGTATTTTATGGTTATATTGCAGAATTTAGAGGCTTTTATGTATTTTATGTTATATTTATTATAAATTATTAAAGCATATTTAGTAGCAGGTACTTCAATGCTTTTTTTTTCTTTGGAGTCTGCGTACAAGCTCCTATGTATATTAGGCAGTGTACATTAACTGAAGTATCGATTTATAATATTAACATTCCTTAGAACTTGCGCGCGGACTTAAGGTACTGAGGTTGTATTGTAATATTGGATTCAGGTTTCTCAAGATTATTGGAGTTTGTACAAATTCAAATTTAGTAATGATTGAAATATGATTAATTATCGATTTATTCTGCAAAAAAATCCTTGTAGACAACTTGTAAGTGTAAATTATGAATAATATAAGAAATTCCTATGATCTGACTGCCTAAGTGCTTCAAGACTCTCGCTATTTTAAAAATTATAAGATACAGGAAAACTACGTAATGTCACTTTTAAAAACTTGGCTACACTGGCGGGGTTTTTAAGATACTTTCCAGACGAAAACACTAACCCGTTCATTGATGATCGTTTCCAGTATAAACTCGACGATGTCAACGGGTGGAGGGGCGGGCGGGACGGGAGCGGGGGGCGCGCGGAGGGAGTTCTCCAATCCTCTCGTGTTTCCTAGGAACGTGCCCTCAAGGTCGACCTTCCATTCAGGTATGTTGACAACCTTTTTTATTTTAGAACTATCCTTAAGGTTTAAGATAATGTACTATCAGCAAAGTTCCCGTTAGCCCAGTTGAAAAATATTTCCCTTGCACGCGACGATCTTCTCTAGCCCCGCCTTTTTGTTTGATTTACCAATTACCGATTATTTTTTAAATATACCTATTTATGAAGAAATGAGGAATCTAAAAAGAATGTTAATAGTTGAGTATGTCAATATAACGTTTATGACGGAAAAAGAAATAGCAAGGCGGGGCAAAATACTTTGTCTCGAGCCACTGCACACAATATTATCCCTTAAGGTGGGCTAGCGGCAACTTTGCTGATAGTACGTTAAAATCGAGCCTGCCCTGATACCAGGGTGAATATTCCTTAGTCGACCACGCTGGCCCAGTGCGGGTTGGTCAACTTCACACACAACCTTTGAATTTCTTCGCAGGTGTGCGCAGGTTTCCTCGCGATGTTTTCTTTCACCGTAAGAGCGTCGATTAAACGTACATATGAATATGAAAATCGAAAACACATTGGTACGTGCCGAGGTTTGAACCCGCGAACTTTGGAATGGAAGTCAACGGGCCTAGCCACTTGGCCACTAAAGCTCAATTACAGAACTTATATTTATATAGTTTACCTCCTGCTGTTATTGTTTTTGGCGGAGAAAGAATAAACACTTTTTTTTATAGTTACTAAGTTTATTCGATACTTGCCAAACTTTCAAAAATTATGCTCTACTTACAAATCATACTAATATTATAAAGAGGAAATATTTGTATTTGTGTGTGTGTGTGTGTATGTTTGTGATGAATAAACTCAAAAACAACTGTGGCAATTTTAAAAATTGCAATTGAACGTTTTTAGACTCGTGTTCATCACGTGTTTAAGTAACACGGTTGGCTTCGTACATTGCAGGTCAAACGCGGTCGCGCGGCGCAAGCGCCGGCGGGGCGTACGGAGACGGCGGTTCGCCGCATCAGGCGCGACCCTCATTCTTCTCCAAACTATCCTCCAGGTTCTCCAAACGGTAAGTCAATTCATCATCAACTTTGACACACTTCATCCGTTTTAAAATTAGAATGTTTTTAAATCGAAGTTCAATAGTAGTATTTTATAATTTGGCGTAAAGTTTTACTAGTGCCAATGAGAGGATTTTTGTTTTTATGGCACTGGCAGTTGTTTGTTTGTGTTTAGTTTAAATTTGAAGTTTTTCTATTTTGAGCTTCGACTTAAAAAGAGGTTTCGAAGAGAGTCTGATTGTCGTTTGTGTATAAAAACCGTTGGAATAATTCCATTTCAGTTTTAAAAATTAGTTAATGGTTTGTTGAACTTTTGTCTGTTAATGGACGAATATAAATTATCTGTCTTATTAACGTATTTATTAACTGTTCTTAACATTGCAATTCATAAGTTCGAATAATAAAAGCAAATGTAAATTATTAACGTAAAACAATATAGGTTGATTTCGTCCACTTCAATACTTTGTAAATTATAACGTATAGTCCAATTTCTAAAAAACATTTTTACATTTGCATATTTTATAAAAAAATACGGGTTAAATTTCAAATACCGGTTAAACTTAAAATGTACATTCTTTAACGGTTTTTCTGTAACATGAACGCTGTCGAACTCTCTTATTGGGATCTCATTTAATTTTATTATGACTAATTTTATTACGACTTGTAAATATTAAGTACTAACAATAATTTAATAATATCTTATACAAATATCATCGTGACTAATACGGTGTAAGGTGTTTCTATTATTTCGGTGTTGTTCTCTTGTCCCATAAGCTATGCTTTGGCAAAGTGCTGTGGACACATGCTCATTAAAATCTTATATCATTTATAAAGGCTTTTTTGTGTTATTTTACATAGGATTTTAAAAGTATAAAAACCGAATTTCGTTAATTTTATTTCAATACTACTTTTTTCACTAAAATGTCGTTGTTAAATATTATTATTGTTTATTTTTATTTTGGTTATTTTGTAAAGTGGATTCTTACTGTGTCTAAGGTATTTGGGTTTCGGGTTAGTATATTTGTATAAAAAGGGCATTGGTCAGTTTTTCGTAAAAAATATCGAAATTATTAAATTACGAAATTTATTTAGTTTTTATTATCCATTTGGTTAACTCTGAGCTGAGACCAGCATCAGATAATCATGAGAAAAAATCAGAAATATTTATTATTGTTTTTTTCAATTTTTTTAGTTTAGAATATAATTGTGATAGGATAGGTTTAATACAGAATGTAAGATAGCACAAAGGCGCCAAAGAAATTCGAGCAAAAAACACAGCTTAGTTCATACCATCACCCACCACGCATCGATGTAGCAAGCACCGCTTATGCACAGACATGTTTTCATTCCCTATATATAATATAAATAAATACACATAAATTATAAAACAATAGTTTATAGTAGCCCTGAACCAGGGCTGTGAAAAGTATTTTTAAAAGGGTTGTGGAAAGACTCGTGGAGTATTTTTATTATTATTTTCTTTTTTAAAATACAGTAAAGTTTGAGCTCTCTTTGATATGTATTGGCTGTCTCTGATTGCATGACTAGTAACTTTCTCTTTATACTAGCCGGGTGATATCTAGTTAAAATTATTAATGTTTCTTATTTTATATCTGAGAATTTTTCATAATTTTAGCAAATTTCAAGTTGTATCATTTTCTAAATTACATTAGAAAAGCTGAAAATAAATAGTGTTTTTGACTGTTTAAAAAGGGGAATGGGGAAAGGGGGATGGGAATTAAAAGAAAAAGAAGAGCAACAGATAAGACTGTTGTAGCTATTTGTTCTAATTTTCTTTACCATGGTTCTTTATACATACTACAAAAAAGTCATAATGGATGTAATTTAATCAACCGATGCATTGATTTAATTATTGTATTGCTTTTTGTTTTAATTTAGTGTGTTCGGAAAATACAACAAGTCATATATTTAACAAAAAAAAAAAACAATGTTACTCAATTGTTGTAATTTTCGATCACATAACACTTTCGGGACTGTCATTAAAACTATCAAATGAGCTCAAAGACCTTTTCTTCTCTTTGTAAATAATTATTCTACCATAGTAACACAGATTTCTCACTGGAATAACCCATTCGTTCTGTCGCTATGCCATCCAATTGTGTGTTTATTTTATAATTGACGCTAAAATTGTCTCCCTCGAAAAGTTCCGAGCTCCGTTTTTTTTTATTTTTTTTTCGTCTCGCGTCAACGCAGGGGATGCACGATGCTAAAACCTCCCATCTCCCTTTTCGTAGTAATTGCGTACGCACTTTTTTGTCAATCAACCCGAATGTGTACTGCTATTATATAAAGTAACCGTTCCGACCGTCCGTAGATTAGAATGAAGCATGAAGTATTCCCCTAAAACGATTAAAGTGTGAGCTAAGGCAATTGTTACACGCCTCCATGCTTTCTGTGTTGTCTGTAGTGCTTACTAGTGATGCTCAGTGAATACCGGTTTTTTACTTAACCGGTTTTAATAAAGAGAGGTGTACGAATAAAAAATACCTCTCGTGCATCCCCCGTGTTCTACGATTTTTTTCTAACGCTTTTACTAACGCCGACGGTCGATTCCGGTTTTTTTGCTTATAGTCAATCCACAACCCTTTGACGTGTTGCAACATGACGGATGTTTTTTTTTTATTTCTTTTGAAATTGATCTAAACGGAGGGAGCTAGTGTATAGTATTGTGCATCTTTGTGCTACGACGCGAGAACAGAAAAGAAAAAAGATGATTTGCCTGTCAAAACTTGTCTAAGAAAACGTTTTTGATCTTGCTATATAAATAGCAGAAAAAAAGCACAATTTTATATAAACTAGTATATTCAAAGGCAAATCTTCTTAAAAGTGTCAAAAATAGTGAAAAAGTGAGCCGGACCGGAGAGGGGGGCGATTCGTCCTGTGATTGGTCGATCGCTCACCCGTTACGTTTGACGCAGGTTGAATCAGAACCCGTGAAGAAGACGCTGCGCCTGAAGAAGATTTAGTTTTAAAAGGCTGATGATTTCTGCAACAATGCTGTAAACTTGTAATTACTACAAATATATACTTTTTTTGACACATATAGTAATAAAGAAAATGTAACTATACATGAACGATCACTATTTTTACTTTTAAAAATTTGTAAAACAAATCTTCAGAAATTGAAAGTTAGCAAACGAAACTACAGAATAATCTTTTGCAAAACTTTACACAGCATAAATAAAATAGATAATAAAAATAGCTAGATGTAACAAGTTTAAAGTGATTGTGAAGAAATCGGGGGTAATCTGTAGCTAAATAGGAAATTCCCGGTTGTGTACTATAAGTATGCGAAGACAGGGAGTTTTTTTACTGGTCAATGTGTTTATGAATAAGAGTCATTATGATAATACTATAAAAACCGAACTAATATGTATAATAACAATATTTGAAGTAAAATCAAACGTAATCAGCTTGAATATGTCCCTACCAGGGGCTCGACTCTACTCTGAATTACGGAGGGACACTGTCACCTGTTATAAAAATTAACTTTTACCAGGTAGATATTTAATTGAATGTGAAGGCATTTCTTTCTATATTTTGTAATTTATTTTTGGTTAATGAGGTCTAAACCTGTTTTACTGACCTTTTTAGTAAAACCCAATTAAAAGAAGTGTAGAATGAGAGTTACAAGCTATGTTTATTTTGTATTATTTTAGTTTTCTTTTATTTATGGAACTAAAAGACTACTTTATTCATTTTCACATTAACTAGGCATTAACTTTAAGTGTTAAAAACATTTTATTGTAAGTGGTCCATTAGTTACGTCCATCGGAGTTTGAAATTCATTAATTAAACATTTCTTATGTTCGCGGCGACATTTCTGACTACATGTTGTTTTAGAGAAATTGATAAGACAAACAATTGGATACTTAATAATTTGTTTAGTTAGAGCAGCTTTATGTTTTATTGTAATTGTAACCGGTAAGAGCGTACCGGTTGTTCTATAAAAAAGGTGCACCGGTTTCAGAAAATTAAGAATTTCTTTACATTATTATCAAAAAGTGGTATCATTAATAGACAAATGATTATTATTATTTTTTCTTATTGAATCTCTCTTTAGATTCTTTTTTTATGCTATTTGTTTTATTTTTTTATGAAACAATATGTAGTAGAAACCTAGTCCCGTCGCATTATGCATTTCATGGTAGTTTTAAGAGTATCGAGTTCTTATCGAACGAATTGTCGACATTCCAGGGTTCCGTATGATATAAACTCTTTTAAGACCGCCAAAAGCACAAAAATAATATTGACACACTTTTCGGACTCTGCCTAAATTGTTAAAACTCTTTGATGACTGAAAAATATTTTGTATATTTCTATTGTTATACCCTATACTTAGATTTTTTGGCAAATATCTCGTTGTTGGGTTTGCTGTGGATCTATTAAAATGTATTAAGCAATTTTATACCTGAATAATCTAGAAAAAAAAACGAAAATTTGAGAACAGGTCCACAGTGGCAGATATAAAGTAATTAGTAAGATGAGTGAGATGTATCAGTATAATGCTAAAAACTTCCGTTAAACAAACTGCGACCATTTCGAAATATATTTACTAAAAACATTCTTTTACGTACTTTTTTACGATTTTTCTATGACATCGCCTTGCTATATACCTACGTCAATAGTAAAAAGTCGTTAGTTTGTTTTTCGTGAAGGTGGTATGTTAAGGTCCTACAAAATGGATGACAAATATTTGAGAGTGTGAATAAATTCATGGCAATAATCACATATCTGAAATGTTAGTAGAAGTGTAAAAAAAGTCTTGTAAACGAAATAAACCATTGACAAAAAATGCAATTTATTATTTATCACTTACTTACTTCAATTTAAATGCTTTAGTGTTGACGCCAATTTAAAACCCTCAAGTATATGTCATTAAGAAATAAGGATCGTGTATTATAATTACGTAGTGTGTAAGGTACAGCCCATCCTATAGCTTTGGTACAAATACTCAGTAGCGTTACCACATAAACCGCGTTTAGGCAGCTGTAACATTAAAACAAATTAACATTTAAGGGCCAAAAGTGTGAATGTGTGATTTTTTCATTAACCTTTTTGTACCTTTCATATCGGGATTCGAAACCGATATCGAAATACCGCCACACACCGGTAATAATGATTAACCGAAAATATAATACTAGACATACCTACACACAAATAATTTTGAAAAATAGTAATATTTAGTTCGGGAAAATAAAAATTACAAAGTATGATATATCTATAAAAACACTTCAAATTATATTTAAAAAATCGTCTTCAGTGATGTTTTGAAAATCTATGTTATCGTAGTTAAATATATTGCAGATAATATTATATTTCTACGGAATAAGATTTTTTCCATATTTTCATACTACTCATAATATGTGTAGGAGTAATCCGTTAGGACCTAAATTAAATTGTACATATTTAATTTGTACGTTTGACAGTATGTTTGAGTGTGAGTAGAACCTATTTTATATGTACCTATTACGTGTATTTTTACGTTTTCTTAAAATTTTCTGTGTTGTAGTTTTTATATATTAAATATTCCATGTGGTATTGTGAGTATTGGCCTATCTTGAAGTTACAGTTTACTATTATGTGAAATTTATGTATTCAGTTTTTATGAGTAATTCGCGCGCGATGTAACACAATAATTAATATGAAAGCAGGCTACTATCTTGTTCCACATAAATGTCTTTTGTCTAACTAAATTCATCTTCATATTTGCGGCAAACAAGTTCTTTCGATTTTGTTCCAAAATCTCTAAGTACAGAGCTTTCTATAGACTTTTCAACGTTTTGCACAATATATAGTACTATATACAGTTGTGAATCGTTTCAGTCTTAATAATAACATTTTCGTGTTAAACCACAATAACTTCCGTGTTCTTAATAGTATCAAAACTATTATATATAATATAATATTAGCGTGTGTATGTATATCTTGTAGCAGTATTTGATTTTATAAATATTTCGTGTTAGTTAGAGTATTGAACAAATTTTAATTCAAAACTTAGGTGCTGTTAAAAATCATAATTCTATTTTGAACATTATGCTGATTTGTTTTGGTTATATTAGTTTCAGTTTTTTCTTTCATTAACTTCATGTAATCTTGGAATTCAGAAATGCTGTACGTTCTTATTTCAAGCCTATTATTATGTTTAGTGAAAAACTTATTATTTTATCAACGTAATTACCCGACTCCATGAAGATTAGGATATATTTTGAGGCATTGACGAATATTCAATGCGTTATAATTTTATTAATATGTAATTCTGTTTCAAGTTCCAAGACTACTAAGTAAGTTTCTAAACAGCGTTATACACACACAGCCGAGATCATTGTTTACGTACGCACATAATATGTGTATTATTTTTTAATCTAGAGCATTTTTATTTTTACATAAGCGATAACGTGTAGTTTTCTACACAGGCTAAAAATGCAATACAATCTAACCTATTTTAGGCTAAGTTTAGTTAGATATTTAATTATGTCAGAGATTTGTGCGTTTCAATTGACATTTTCTTTACTTGGACACATTATTTTAAGTAGTTAAAGATAATCTGATAACGAAATTGAAGTATATATATTTCTATCAAGTGTTTTTCTTATTAGCAATCTTAATTACCTTTTACTTAAGATTTATTCTGAAAAATTGTGACTAGCTGATGACAAATTGTATTTTTTAATATACATTTGTTCGGGACATATATATAATTTCTAAATATTCACAGTAACTATGGATCGTCATGGGCATTGGTTCAATGCATTTAACTATCTTTTGCGCATTCTATGTTTGTGACTTTTAGACTAACGTTTTTAAGTCGTAGACAGAAAATGCTTACAAGTGAGATAATTTAGTTGGAATGATAAATGGTAATTATTGTATTAAATATGTATTGTGAACGCAATACAAACGAATGTGTTGCTTTTCCAAATAATCAGTTTTTCAATAACAATCCTGTGTTTTATTTGAAATAATACCCTTTAAAATTCATTTATTTACTTAAAGATAAGCTTGGACAAAAAGAACAATATTTTTAAACGTGCAGATGACCAAAATTTATTTGCGCTTCTATAACTCTCTAGTTTACACATGGCAACAAATTAAAAGTTTTAGTAAGTACAAAACAATTTTTTGCCATTGTTGCTCTCGCATAATTTCGACAAGCTAGTGTTTGGACAGCAAATAAACTTGGTAATTGTTAGTACGCCTTTTTGATATAATTTTTTAAATGAAGCTTACCGATATTTTACAAAATTACAAAATTAAAACATTTAGTATAAAACACTTGCTCCCTCATTTTTATAATAAAATATAAAAATATTATTTTCTATCATATTGCAACATTTCATACATTTATAGATAGTAAATAATATATATTAGTGCAACTAGTAAGCTATAAATAGTTTTAGAGAAGCTTCAAATTTATTTTGAAAATAGACTCAACAGTAAATTTACTATAGATTGTGTTAATTTAAATGTGAAAACTAAACGAGATGAGATTTTGCATTAATTATTGTAATTTCTCAAAAGATTTTATTCTATTGTGATTTTTTATAGTCTAAAAATATTGTATAGTGTAAACCTGTAACCGTTTTCATGTTTAATTTAACCGTTTTGATGGATATTCACAACTAGCCTGTCCGTGTTGGGGGATCCGAGCGGTCGGCAGAAACCACGCATTTTCTCTTCACTCGACATCCAGCGGAGGTACTTCAGATGATATTACAAAATAACGTGTTTTTTGAGTGGCGACGATGCGATTGTGTGGATTCGTGGTTACCGGTTAACCGGTATTCTTGATTGTTTGAGGAGTAATTTTTAATTCGTGGTTACCGGTTAACCGGTACTCTTGATTGTTGTGAGTAATTTTTTATTTAGAGTTATTTAAACTCAAAAATAATGGGAACTTCACTTCGGGTATTCCGACTGGAAGAAATTTTGACGAGCGTCATTTGTCGCTATATACCAGATTTTCTAATTTGAACTGGTGACAGCTGAATAGCTCGTAAAATTTTAAAAAAAGCTTATTTACTAAGCGAATTTTAGGTGTTTTTTTTACATTAAAAGATACTTGCTCATTCATTAGAGAATAGAAGTCGTTATGAACATCTTTTAAGAAGTTTTTCGATTATATCAAAACTACAGCCCAACTGACATCTTGCATCAGAAAGCATTTTATAGTCCCATTCATAGCCCCCGATCAAGCCATTAATAGTAACAGATTATAAAAACCTGAATCCGCCACATCGCATACAGTCCGACCACGTTTTAGAACATTTGTGTGTGTTTTTTTAACATTGTAGTCCAATCGATTTGAACAGTTCAAACCTATTTTGTAATGCTCTATAAAATGCATGCTATTCAACGGTAATGATTTTGTTTTGAAATGAAACCTAACCTAACCTACCGCGGTATGAATGATATTGTAAAATATGTATATTTTTAAATTAATGATTGAACAGTGTCAATCTTTGACCATTACTTAAAATCCCTATCTTTAGATTATGTTATAAATAAGACATTTAATTGGTTGAAGAGATGATTTTACTCCATCTCTGAATTGCGAAAAAACTTTAGGCACGAGCTAGAAATAGATGAGGCAGAAAATGGCGACCATGCCTTGACGACGTGACGTCATATGGGGTAGGGGCCTTATAAGCCAAGCCAATAGGTCAGTGACCTTTAAAGGTCAGCTTGAAACTTTTTCTACGTTCTCCCCACTGCCCCACTCCACATTCTGACCTATTATTGCCTCAGAAAACTAAAGAAATCCCATGAAATAATCAACTAAAATAATCTTTGAAGTAACAAACAATTGCTTATATCTAGGAGTTTTGACTGACTGCCTTTAATTTGGCATATGCCTCAATATTGGCAGCTCTTGGTCCAGCTCCCTAACAATTTCGCTCACTGTTATTTGTTATCTTATTTATATGTAGCTAAGGTATTCTTTGGCACGGTCTGTAGCCTTAACGGCTTGATGGGTTTTAACGCGAGAGGTATCGTAAGATTCGCCTTTATATTCCGAGTGACATATAATAAAAATTATAACTAAAATATGGCGGATTTATGGCGGGAATAGAGGAATTTTCAAATCTTATCGAGTGGTATCCCTCCTACTCACAGAAGGTTTCATACCTTAAACTTTATTCATTTTAAGTTAAGGTTGCAAATATATGACTTATGTTCAAATAACGAGGAATTCTAAAACAATTTTTTTCCCCCAGAAGAGACGGTTTTTTTAATAACAATTATTTTTATGTTGTTTAAATTAGAGCCAAGCTTATAAAGAACTGATAAATTGAATGGACTACTTATTTGGTGAATAACAAAATTACTAAGTTTTGTTTGTTTTTTAATTATTAATGTATTCGTAAATAACCTTGTTTTTGGTGACATATTTTCCATTTGCCAAACTTTCGTGTTATATATTGCATTTTGATCGTGATTTCTGGAACGACTGAAAATTCATATTGCATTTTGATTGTCTCAAAAGAAGAAAATATTCACAGGTTTGTTTTTATGCCTTCTTTCATGTGGTGTTTATTTATAAATATGAATTAATATTATACGTAATACGTATAAATAAAATCTGCTAAGATTCAATCCAAAGATAAGAATGTATTACGACTAAGTCAAAAAGCGCTCTTATCTTTAGATTTTATTGGGGATCGCAGTTGTTGATGTTGTGAAGACAATACGGTTTATAATTCTTGTATGTTTAAACTTTTTTTTTTAATTATATCTTGAAACATGGTGTAAAAAGCATGTTAGGTTGTTATGGATTAGAACAAGGCATGTGATTATTTAATAATTTTAGCTTTTCAGCATGACCTTTGCAAGTGAATGTTTGTTTTTCCTATTGTTTGCTTGTTTCTGTGTTTAGTGTCGGCCATTTTGTTTCCTGCACACCATTTTGTAAAAGTGAATTCTATATCAAGCTCGATAGTATTCATTATTTCTAAACTATGTCTGCTATCTATTCTACTTGGTAGTCGAAAGTTTTAAATATTATTGGTTGAATATTTTATTAGTTTCTATTTTTGTATGTTATATAATATTTTGGAATTCGTGGCATTAAATAACCCGAAAAGAAAATAAGGTAATTTTTTAAAACTAGTTTTACTTATTCGTTGAATATAACTTAAGTTTGTTTTTTAAATGAATCTTGTTTAAATCTTTATACTTCAAAATTTAATTTAGATAAATGTATTTATTTAATTAATTATTATTATTACAGATTCTACATGAATATACTATATTTATTAATTGGCATTACAGTAATCATATTTTAAATTAAAAAAGGCTTTTGTCAAGCAGTGAAATCAAATAGTTTATTTAGTTTTATATCTTAAGTGTTTTTTTAAGTCTTAAGTTTAAATACGTACCACTGCTGGACAAAGGCTCCTCTCCAAATAATAATAAAAATGTAAGTGTAGACTTGAAATAGATAATGTTATAACGAGTATAAAATAACTAGCTTTCCGCTCGCGTTTACAGTTTTCCCGAAGGAATGAGATATTTTCCCGCGGTAAAACGTAGCCTTTGTTCTTCCCCAAGATTCAAAATCAAAATCGGTTCAGTAATTTTGGGCGTAAAAGCGTAACTAACAGAGTTATATTCGCATTTATAATATAAGTATTACTACTAATAAATAGTAAAAGGCTTGATATAAAATTTTCAGTGCATTAGTTCCACGTTGCGTTAGTTTTAGTGTTTATGTTTTTCTGTTTTTAGGCCTATGGACGGCACCACCCCGAAGCATGCCGTAGGCGCTACCCCTCAACCCCTCCTTGGGTAATTATCCCAAATTTCATCATTTTTCGTTTATTAGTTTGGCGGAGAATCGACAGACTTGGTTGGTGACTTCTGGTGTTGTAATTGTGATATTATTATTTTGTTTATTTTGATACGAATGAAAGGTTGGGGGTGTTTGGTTAGCCCATGATAGACATTCACCACTTAAACATACGTTAACCGCGTGTCTAAAAATCTTGTATGAAAAAATTGCTAAGATTATTTACTCAAGCGTTCAACGTGTCTAAAAAATCTTCAAAAGTATTATATATTATTGATCAAATCAGTTTATAAATAAAATTAAACATTAGTAATTCAATCTGCCTGATCTGACCAGTACTTTTAGGCTGCATGGGCTTTGAACCCTTTGCCTTTCCCTTGGGATAAAAGAATAAAAAAAACTGACAAGTACTTGAATATTACTCTTTTGTTTTACGAACCGAAGGGCTAATCTAGCACCCACTCTAGATAAAGTCACTGACATTTAGGAAACATGTAATAATTATTGTTTTTCAGGCACATAAAGTTGAATCTAAAAAGTTCAACTTCATGTGCATGAAACTATCCCCTATATATTTTAATTCAAATTGGCAGACGACTATTTCAAAATTTATGACAGATTCAAATTGTTTCATTTCTTTCTCCTATTGAGTTCCATCACCTACCTACATTACATAATTTAATGCTAACGTAGTCATTGCTCTTGCACTACTAATTTGCTACCACAAGTGCGACCCAAACACAGCAATGCAATTTAAATTTAATGTCATTCGTATTCCGGGCTAAATGCACAGAAATGTAAGCGGTTTTTATACAGGATGTAAGTGAAGGCTTCGCAAGTACTAAAAAGACATGCCCATTCAACTTTTTTGAGCAATTTTCTCAAATAAATTTTTTTCACAACTAAAAAAAATTACGCTCATTTAACTTTTTTGAGCAATTTTCTCAAAGAAACTTTTTTCAGAACTAAAAAATAAATTAGTTTTCCATAATGTTCATTTCGGCCAAGTGGCAAGGGCTGTTGACTTCCATTCGGAAGTTCGCAGTACCAATGAGTTTTCGATTGTCGAATTCATATGTACGCTTATTTTACGCTCTTACGGTGAAGAAAAACATCGTGAGGAAACCTGCACACACCTGCGAAGTAATTCAAAGATTGTGTGTGATTGGGCCAGCGTGGTTGACTAAGGTCTATTCACCCTGATCTCAGGGTAGGCTCGAGCCCCTCGGTGGGGACAATATATGAGCTGTTTAACAACGAACATTCGTTTAACGTGACTAAACTTGTATGGGAGTGCCGAATTCTTTTTCCGTTTACGTGAAAAGTTGCTTAAAATCGTTGACGGAACGTGTCCTTTCAGTATTTGCTAATTAAGCCGCCACTGACAAGTGTATTATTTCGTTTATTAAGTAATAAAATATTTTGTGCAGTACTCTCGTTCTCTCGTTGAGTTTTATCATTTTTTTATTTTAATTTTTTTGTACGGCTATGGGACGATTTATATTTTTGTACACCCAAACAATTTAGTTTTTTAATTTATTTCAGAATAAAAAATTGAGATGTCTCGTCTTGCGATTTGAATAATTTTTGTGTTTTAAACGTGATTTTCATACTTTTGTTCTCTTTCTTAATCTTTTTTTATAACCCTTTTTAAATTAATCCGAACTTATGTTTTTAATTATGATTTTAGGTAAAATACTTAAGAGGATTAAAATGAGTCTTTGATAGCAATAATCTTAGTTACTTAAACGTATTCCAACATGTTCAAGTAACTAAGATTATCATATTTAAAGCTTGACCAAAGAAACATAAAACCTGCTCTGGGGGCGCCACGTGTATATTTTTATGTTTATGGCAACAATTTCCCTTATAAAACTAGTTCCATTGAAATTCCGCAATATGGCGAGGTTTTTTATTTCTTTAGTCAGGTTTTAAGTAACTATGAGACAAGATCAGGGTACCTAAAATTCCTAGCACTAGACTAGGCCTGTCCTGTGGAATTTTATACCTCGTTTTTATCGAACATCCGAAACAGCACTTGAGACATCTTTATTCCAACACAACAAAGGTGTAAGTAAGTGACGGCACATCCATTAAAATACATGCTTTCTCAGTCAACGTTTATGAGCAACTTTACCAAAAAATCATTTCTCGAAAAAAAAAGGAAAGAAAAACTACATACATAATACTGTCGGATTAAAATGACTTTTTTGTGGTAGTGTCGAATATCAAAATCAAAATGTCGAAATAAGATTACACTAATCAATTTTCGACATAAAATTTTAATGAAGTTACTTAGTTTGCTTAAACCAAGGCTGGCTCTTGTCTCACACTAACGAAGAATAAACTCTTAAAATTTAAAGAGGCGATGCGATATTAGTTTTGAACATAACTGGCAGGTTCGTGCAATATGTGTGCTGCTGTTGAGAAGAACCCAAAAAAGAAACTCCACAGCATCGTATCCTTTGTTCTTTCCTCTTTGAAAAAATATATTTATAATTATTTATCATTACGATATTGCTTATTATTATTTACTATCAATATAACAAAGAATGCATTAGAGGAAGGCAACCAGTCAAAATAGAAAAAAAAAGTATAAAACCAATCAATCTATCTCAACTGGCAATCGACTAGAGCAGACCAGTCCTCCCACTGACGAGTATGACGCAAAATATTTTTTCGCTCTCGAGAAAAAAATCTTGGAAAAGCTGCTCATAATCATCGACTCAACATGTCGTTACAGGCGCGTCCGGCAGCAGCTCCAAGCGACACTAGTCTTTATAGTAAGAGAAATAATCAGTTTTTCGTATTGGCATTTCAGACAAGGTAACGAGGAGCAAGTAAAGCCGCGCGTTCTGCGGTTCACTTGGAGCATGAAAACCACCTCCTCCAGAGACCCCAACGAGATCATGGCCGAGATACGGAAGGTATAACCACCATCATGGTCCAAGAAAACAAGGTCTAACCGTTAGACCACGTGACTGACACAAGACTACGTCATTTTGCGCTGTTCATCCTTGTCTATTACACGCATTAGACAAGGATGAATAGGCAAAATGACGTAGGCTCGTGTCAGTCACGGGGTCTAATCTGAAGACCTTGTTTTCTTAGATCACCATGATACCTACCTCGGCCTTTAAAATTGCTCAATGCTCCTGCTTCTTGAACTAACTGGAAGGCTAACTCTGCTGTCTAGGTTAAGTAAAAACTATGGTACCATAAGTTATACTGTTGATATTTTTTATGATATAACTTTATAACATTAAATTTAAATTATTGCTCAAACTTACCTTACTTACTACCTACCGCCCGGCCGAGCGGTCTCGGGCCTTTTGCGGACCAATTCCTCATTCCCTAAATGTGTTAGTAGAGTGGCGCAATACGCGAGAGAGAGAGATGCAGCAACTACTTCTGCACGCCTAGCGCCGTGCGATCTGAATTGCAATTTATTATAACGGAGCTAGGGTTGCAATTTATATGAATTACGTCGCCTAGTGCAGCTTCTGTAGGGACTACTATTTGGTATTCTGTGCCGATGCCACAATACACGCACACACAAAATACAAATCCTTCCTCTTCACTACATAGTATAAAATAAAGTCGCTTTCTCTGTCCCTATGTCCCTCCTTTTGTATGCTTAAATCTTTAAAACTACGCAACGAATTTTGAAGCGGTTTTTTTTAATGGATAGAGTGATTCAAGAGGAAGGTTTATATGTATGTTAACGGAAATGTATGAAATCCGTCATTGTATACAATTCCTAGGAAATGTATACAATGCCTAAAATCGCCCGGAAATGTATGAAATAAATTATATTAGACACATTTCCTAGGAAATGTATACATTTCCTAAATGGCAATCGGAAATGTAATACATTCAAGATGTTAGTGGGTAAGCGAGGAAAGCGGAGCGACGAGAGGCTATCACAATAGAAGTATATAATAGTACTACTCGTACAGAAGGGATATTTACAATCACGCACCAAAATAAGTTCCCCGCCCGATATCCTTCCACTCACTTCATCTCATAGGCGCCGCCAAACTCCGCTGGATGGTGTTGCGTGGTATTCGATGAAGCATACAGACTATTTTTCTTTGATTTTCATTTACGTATGGTGGTTGTCTGTTTTAAAAATTAGAACCACGTTGGTTCTTTGCTTTTACATTGTGACGTATTAATTACTTAAACGATAGACTGTTTACTTATCAAATTAAAGTTTGAGCTTTACAAGCTTTATTTATAGTTTGCGTGCTAGATATGCTGTAAAAAATAATAAATAGCTGATTTTTAAAGTTTAATTAACAAAAATCCTTACAAAGATATTATATTTTACCGTATGATTGTTGCATTACTTCAACGAGAGCATTGGAAAAACATTCAAATTGTCAATTTAACAGGTATTTTCACTTTTTTTTGTTCATTTATTCACAGAAAGCATTAGTTTTATACATTTCCTAGTACAAGTTCGGGATTTTATACAATTCCTAGGAAATTCATACATTTCCTAGGATATGTGTGAATTAAATCATCTTTGAAACATTATTTCATACATTTCCTAACGAGCTCCGGAATTGTATACATTTCCTAGGAATTGTATACAATTCCTGGATTTCATACATTTCCTGTAACATGTATAAAACATGCATAATATACTTAAGGATTACCCACAATAACCATTTTCCCGTGCGGAGCCGGGGCGGGTCGCTAGTTATAATATAAGTATGGTTGTTACCTTTGATTATATACACTCTAGATAGAGCCTAGGAGTACAAAAGCGTCTAAAAAATAAAGGGGCAACTGTTACCCCTTCACTCAATTTTCACCTGTCAGTCCAAATGGAGACGTCAAACGAACTGCTAGTCCAAAGCATCGTAAATAATTTTCATTTTACTTCGACAAAATGACATCTTTCACCATAAAAGTGTGCCGGAATTATAGAGGGCACTTTAAAATGTCTAAAGGGATATTCTTCCATCAGTAAATAATGTTAAAACAATAAATTATAAATTTCAACAAATTTGAATTTACGTAAAGAAATTACGACTCCATCTTGTATTTTTTTCTCGGGGTGGCCATATCTTAATTCCATGTTTTCCCAGAGACTATCAAATTAAATTCAAATACACCAAATAAGCTTTTAGGCGAATGTACCAATTTTTATTCATTACTTACGTATATACTTTGAATACTTTAGTTTGGATAAATATTTAAATCGTATATCCTTAATGCACTCATTAAAACGATAATAATAAATTATTAAGTGATTCTATGAGGTCTTTTTAGCTTTTGATTAATTTAGTTTGCGTATGACGCACATTAATTACACAAACTTTTATTTTAGGTTAGACAATTTTCGTTTAATACCTATTCTCAAGAGGCAAGGGAACCAAAGACATATATATATACAGCCTAATCTTTGGTATGCTACTTCAAACCATTAAAATGGTAGGTATTCCTTAGCAACAAAATCAATCCTCAACCTAAGGTTGTCGATTTAGAACATAACCCGTTTTTTTTTTCGCTTACGGAATATCTTCTTCTTATATATAAAAATGGATTGCTGTTCGTTAGTCTGCTTAAAACTCGAGAACGGCTAAACCGATTTGGCTAATTTTGGTCTTGAAATATTCATGAAAGTCCAGGGAAGGTTTAAAAGGTGAGAAAAAAAACGGAAAAAAAACAACACGGGCGTATAGCCGCGGGCGGACAGCTAGTAATAAATAAATAAATCACATTGAGTTTTTCAATGTTTGTGTCCAATCATCCAATTTCATCATCCAATTTTAACGTTTTTTTTTATCCGATTTTGCAAAAAATAATTCAAATACGATATAGCTATGGTATTTTAATTATTTACTATTTTGAAGATTATACACTTTTATAATAATCACTAATAAATAATAATAAAATGTTTATAATCAACTGTCGTGGACGTCTTTCAACTGAAATGATGATGATGACACAACTTTGTGTTTGCCTTCCGGCTTCGTCCGCATTTCTTTTTTCAGGTGTAGAAACCTAGTTTTGACAGAATAAAACAAAAAGAGTCCATTAGGAACAGCCGTTCTGAAATTATGCGCGTATGGTAATTTTTTATTAATAAACGAAAAAAGTTGGATCTTGATTAAAATCTTCAAAAGTTGTTAATAATAACATTATTTCAATACTACTAGGTACATCTCATGAGTAGAATTCTTAATTTTCCCGAAATATTGGGAAATAGTAATACACGCTATCTCTATACACGCACACTATGATAGATGACATTTGTGTCAGACATAGCTGTCACGCGCACATTCATGTAAAAGTCGGCCTGTTTTTTCTGTGGGGTTAATAGGGTGACACTCCATCTAGTACTACTACTAGTACTTGTATATAATCAAAGGTTGTTACTGTAGGTGTTAGACGCAAACAATTGTGACTACGAGCAGCGCGAGCGGTTTCTGCTGCTGTGCGTGCACGGCGACCCCAACGCGGACTCGCTGGTGCAGTGGGAGATAGAGGTCTGCAAGCTGCCGCGGCTGTCGCTCAACGGCGTGCGCTTCAAGAGGATATCCGGTCGGTTCACACACTTTAACATACCATATACACACTTTAACATACGAAATACACACTTTAAAATGTTAAATACACACTTTAACATACCAAATACACACTTTAAACATACGAAATACACACTTAAACGTATTAAATACACACTTTAAACATACGAAATACACACTTAAACGTATTAAATACACACTTTAATAAATTAAATACACACTTTGACATATTAAATACACTTTGACATATCAAATGCATACTTTAACATGTTTAATACAGTACACACTTTAACGTATTAAATATAGCCTTTGACATATTAAACACACACTTTGACATATCAAATGCATACTTTAACGTATTTTATACACACTTTAACTCCTCATATACACTTTGACATATTAAATACACACTTTATCATACGAAATACACACTTTAACATATCAAATACACACTTTAACACATTAAATACACACTTTAACACCTCATATACACTTTGACATATTAAATACACACTTTAACATATTAAGTACACATTTTATCATACGAAATATACAATTTAACACCTCATACACACTTTGTTATATTAAATACACACTTTAACATATTAAGTATACACTTTATCATACGAAATACACAATTTAACACCTCATGCACACTTAAACAAATTAAATACACACTATAGCACCTCATACATACTTTAAAATATCAAATGCGTACTTTTACATACCTCTTACACACTTTAACATACCTTGGACACATTGCCCCATACATACACGATACAACGTACCTTATACAATACAATATTTGATTATATACTCGTACAATACAATATTCTTATTCAGTTTACACACTTTAACTTACCCCATACACATTTTATCACACAACATTGCACCATTTTGAAGAAACTATAGCCAAAGTCTGACCAAAGAAATAAAAAAAATTACCATATTGCAGAATTCCAATGGAACTAATTTTATAAAGGAAAATGTTGCCATAAACATAAAAATATACACGTGGCGCCCCCAGAGCAGGTTTTTTATTTCTTTGGTCAGGCTTTACGTCTTAAATGAGATAAGTCTTGTATGATATTGGATGCAATTCCGACACGATATTAATAATTATTATGAGAGCGAAAATTTCAACACTCGTATATTATTTCACTACGAATCAACGCGTCCTCACAATTGTAATGAATAGGGAAGTGTCCTCGGAAAAAAGTAATCGATTCTAATTAATCCCTTTGTTAGATTATCGAAAAAAATTTAACACTTTTTTTTTTGTTTCAATTTGACGAAGATTTACCGAATCAAAATGTATGAGAAGGGTACTATGACGTCACTTGTTTCGTACAATTTGTATGGCGGCGTGTCGTTACTGGAAATTTCAAAGTGCTGTATCGTCGGCATTTTTCGTTTGCCAGACGAAAAAAAAAATACGTGTACATTATTTTTTTGTAATTTAACTGACGGACTAATTAGATTTTTTTAGGACACTTCCTCATTACGCATTGTTATACAGGCACCAGCATCGGCTTCAAGAACATTGCGTCGAAGATCGCGAACGAGCTCAAACTGTGACTGCCCGGGAACGCGCCCCGCCGCCGCCGCCGCCGCCGCTCCCCCCCGCCCGCCTCCCCGCGCTCGCCCTCGCCCCGCTCCTCCACATCAGAAGTGGGATCGCCCGCTTCGCCGCCCCCTCCCCCGCCCCCCAGGACGGACAGCCTCCGCCTCTCCGCTGAGGACATGGTCTGCATAGCCAACGGAGGTATGAGGACCCCTTCTGGAGCATTAGCTCACTTTCTAGCCGCTTACACTCCCGCCGAACTTTCTCTAGCACGCAGCGATTATTTGAGGCCCCCTTTATCCCCCAATCGTAATCATTTATCTCCGAATATAGCTGTACAGCCGCGCTCGACTATATCGTTGAGGACGGAGAGTCAGGACACGTATATAGATCAGGGGAGGAGGCATTTGAAGCCAAAAATGCCGCATCAAAGTTATTCGTATAGCGTGCACACGCTGCGGCGGCAGACGAGGATCGCGCCTGAGTGCGACTGCTTACCCATTGACCCTATCCCGCCACCTGAGTTGTTCGATTTTTAAATAATTTTCTTTTTTTTTACCGAAAAGGCAAAGGGGAAACCTATACAGCCTATTTGAAAAGTGTATTTGGTTTTGAAAATATTCGAATGTGGCTGTTAGATACAGGGTGTATGAAAAATGCGATTATACCCTACACAAATATATGTTGTATTTGATTTAAAATACGTTATGATTGGCTGTAAATTAGGGGCAAGATCAATCGGTAAAAAATAAAGCAGTCAGATTTTTTAAACTGAAATTCCTAAGAAAATTGACTAGTTAAATCCCGTGGCGGCACGTACCCAGTGCGTATAAGTCGACATATTCAATGAGTTATGAAAAAAAACTTATACCTTTAAATAGTAATGTACTAAGGAAAGAATAATTATGAGTATTGCGGTTCGGGGTTTTGTTTTACGTGGAAAATGTGTAATTGTGGTTTCAGCCAGGTTGGATAGCTGAAAACGCTCTGCTCAACCCGAAAAAAAATTATACTTTAAATTATTCGCAAAAAAAATCGTTTTTTACCTGTTAAAATATGTACGCTATAAAAAAAGAGATTTGTTTGGAAACTGACTAGAAAAAATAATTCATTATAATATCTCGTAATTTTTTTCCTCAACCAAAACTCGAATCGTGAACTCAATCAAGGATTAAAATAAGTCAGTTTGATTTAAGCTTGATGTATAAAAGATAAATTTAAAATGTTAAGCGTATTGTGACTTAGCTACGTAAAGTGAACCTGTCTAAGTGTTATGTGGTTAGAATGTGCCAAGATTGGTAATTCTAGACTCGCGCAAAATTGGGACTGGCTTAAAAAATAATACTTAATGACATTTCTTATAACTTTAAGTGTAAACTTGGTTATATGAGAAAATTAACCGGTTTATTTATCAGTTTAAAAAAACCAGTGGTTCGCAATTTAAATCAGTCCCAACTTTGGGCAGTGACTTAATTCCTCTACTGTGAGTTTAAGAAAGTTTTGTAAAATATGAAACTAGCGCTACCTAGAGAGATAGTTTAAGATAATGTCATCAATCGTTAAAACTTTGATTCGCTGAAATAAAGAGATGTAAAATAATGGGTTCTCGATTTTGAAAAAGGTGTCTAATATAGATATTGTTAAGAATTAGGTTCTTGTAGGACGTTCAGAAATCGAAATGAAGTTGACATCTTGAAAATTAGGTATACGACGTCAGAGGATTGAAGAAAAAACTCATGGTAGGGGCAACTCGCCTGGAAGATTTTAAATGTAACCGAATATATGTTTAGTTGAAATTTTATTCGTATCGTAATCGCTCTCAAGGACACCCTGTATAAATACTTTCATTATTTCATGTCGTGATGGAGTTTTACCTACTTCTTTTTTAAATAGTAGTTAAGGGCCCGGCGTCGCGCGTCGATCGTTGACATTTTATTTTTAATTTTAAGTTCTTGTGTTTTTAAAAAGTTGAAATGAAGTTTGAAGTTATCTGATCTTTTAAAAGACACTTTATTGGGCGTTCGGCGTGCAATGTCGGAAAGTTGTTTTTTAACGATTCGTTAAACTGAGTTGCTTCTTTGTTTCTTGCTGTCGGTTAATAAACAATTTATGGACAATTATATCGGATAAGCGTTTTCCCCCGTTAAAAAGTAACCTTATAAAAGTTATGCCTGTTTTATGTTAGATATTCAGGAATTAACTTACGAAAGTCCTTTTAAAGATATAAAGTGTCTACTTATCTGTAATATCCATTGATTCGCGCTGAGATTTTTTATATAATATTTGCTTTCGTTTTATCTTATTATTTATCAAATTTCGTCCGTTCTTTGTACGGAAGAAATAATAGTATTGTATCCATAAAAATTGTGGATCATTTGACGTCATGAAAGTTGAAACGACTTTTTTTAACTAATCGTTAAGAGCTCAAGTATTACATGTGCTATCGCTTACCATCTCCTCTGCAGTAAAATGGCATATCCCAAATTTATCTATAAAAGAGGTCATTGTCATTTTACAACGCACGATCAAATTTTATTATTATGTTAGTTAATCATGTTGTAATAATGTACAAAGAGAGTTAGCGCTCAATACAACTTAGCTTAGTTAATTATATTTTTTTTCCAATTGTAATGACAAATTATAAATATTTTAAAAAAATGGCTGTCGTCAAATAGAAATGTTTGTATGTCGGCAAGTTACTGTGCTACCATTTTTTGTACAAATATGACTTAGTCGCTTTTGAGTTTAAAGTCGTAGTTTTCTTTTTAAAACAATAATTCTACACTCAAATGTTGAATGCTACATGAAATGGTAGCGTGGTAAGCGCGGTCGCCCACTGCAACTGTATCTTTCTAATATAAGGCTGAATTAGAAAGTGTCAAACAATATATAAAAGTCCTGCAAACAAAGTCACCATCTGAATTTAGTCGCGTAATATTTAAACACTATGAGAAAATTAGATGTACTTGTAATTTGTGATCGAAGTATTATTGACTTTGTAGTTATAGCAATAAATTCACTATTGTGTCAAATTGTAACTTTCAAACAGTTTTCAGCCTTTTATTTCGTGATTAACCTTCTTTTTTGTGATTTGGTGTGATGCTTTTTTTCGTAGCGACCTTGGAATTGTTGAAAAATATGTTTAGAAACATTGCACGGATAAGATTCTATGTATTTTTCATAAATTCTTGGGTTCATTTATGTGTGTGATGTTTCGCATACTTGCTAGGTGATAATTATAATTATAAAAAATAAGTATGTACGTACGTATGTGTTAAGCGTGAGGCGATCGCGTCTTTTTCTATTATATACTTAAGAGTAGTGTACTTTTACAAGAAATCACAAAACTGACGCCCGGGCTTAGCTTGTTACTGTAACATAACTAGTTAATAAAAAAATAATAAAAAAATTGTTCATTTAAAAAACTGTAAGAGCGTAGTGGACAGAGCTTTTACTTGAAAGATGCGGGTTCAAAACCCGCCAGTTTATTTGATGCTCCTTAGACCAGGTTTATAAGGGTAGAGTTTGTTGGTAGAGTACAGTCAGCTGCAAATATAACTTACACCTCAGCGCGAAGAACATTGATGGCCAAGTGGCTAGGGCCGTTGACTTCCATTCCGAAGTTCGCGGGTTCAAACCTCGGCACGTACCAATGTGTTTTCGATTTTCGAACTCATATGTACGTTTATTCGACGTTCTTACGGTAAAGGAAAACATCGTAAGGAAACCTGCACACACCTTCGAAGAAATTCAAAGGTTGTGTGTGATCTAACCTACCTAACCCATCCCGCACTGGGCCAGCGTGGTCGACTAAGGCCTGTTCACCCTGATTTCAGTGTAGGCTCGAGCTCCTTGGTGAGGATGTCTTTGAGCTGTTAACAACAGCGCAAAGAAGAGTGTTTAATTTGTCTCTACAACAGATATTTCACCGAACTCTACCTCAAGTCTGGTGAAGCTTGATTGGTCGTACCTTTTCGACAAAAAATAGTTTAAAAAACTAAAAAACACGCTTCCTGTCCGCCATATTGGATTTAAGTCACGTGACCTTTTTTTTCGTATTCCTGACAGCAAACCCTTTCATTTGATACCCATATCATGGGGGTAGATTTCAAACAGCCAGTTCGCCATCTTAGGGAAGCCGCCATATTGGATTTGTAATGACGTTTCTTAGCTAGTTATGTATTGTCATCAAAACTCAGAGCGTGTGCAAAATTTCATCCTAATCGAAGACCGGGAAGTGGGTCAAATTAAGATTCCAAGATTTTCTTACATACGTAGATACTTACAAGTGAAGCTAATATAAAGCGTGTAAAAAAAAGCTTTACCTCATTCTTTACCCGTATAATCCCGGTGTTACGGTGTATGACAATTGCAAATGAATTAATTGCAAAATCAAGATCCCTTCACCTATTTAGAAGTAACTTAAACGCCATTGTAAAGATACTCTTTAATTTATTTTGAACAAAATTTGTTTTGTGTAAAATCATTTTTATGCCATGAAATTTTAATACACCTATGTAAGTAATGTTTTAAAAACAAGTTGTGTACAATTAGTAGTATATTATAATAGTGTTTTTTTGGCGATGGTTTTATGGTAATTGCGCTAAGATAGTGCCATCAAATTGCAGTTATAAAAGTGGCGTATTTTCGTTATTAAGTGCATTGCCTTTATTTCCTTCGTTAAAAATCGCTAGTTCGATGTGACCATGGTCTATTTATTATCAATGAACGTTTATGAAAGCTTGATTATTTTGCGCTTTTTTTATTGATTTTAAAGTGTGGAAAAATCTTCGTATGTAATACGGGGACGTATAATAATAAGGGAATGAGTTCATATATTTCCACCATTTATATATAGTAGTTTTCTCCCCTAAAACCCCTCTAAAAGGGAGATGTTGCCGTAATCCCCACGTTTTCCAAGCAGGATGGGGATCTTAGTTATGCTGCAATTTTTTATTTTACTGTTTGTTCAAGACTTCGTGCCTTTGTAAACGTTCATTTGTGAAAAATAGGTCATTGTTTTAAGCTGCCCGGGATACATAATAATATGTAGTTATATATTTATATATTACGAGCTTTGTTTTTACATCGTTAGAGTAGGCCAGCCGGACCGGAAGTTTGTGAGATATTCAAGTGGAAATAAATTTTATTTTTAATTCCAAATATGAGTTTTCTTTCTTACAAACCCTATCAAAAATACATACACAACAGTTAAACACATACAATGTTATACATACAACATTTTTTAACACAATAACATTATTGAATGTTGAAAAAAGGCGAAAATATAAAAACATTGAATTATTTTCACAAAACTCTTTAATTAATTACTTTGTTCTCCCTATATTTACAAATTCCTTACATGTTAGTACAATAAATAATTCTAGGCCAGCTTTATACAATAAGTTAGAAATGACTTCACAATTATAAATTAACAAA
Source organism: Teleiodes luculella (assembly GCA_948473455.1). Lineage (NCBI taxonomy): Eukaryota > Metazoa > Arthropoda > Insecta > Lepidoptera > Gelechiidae > Teleiodes > Teleiodes luculella. Next base: position 7,645,041 of record OX419607.1, read on the forward strand.
GATATGACTTAGCTTAAAATATACAAATACTTAAGAATATTATTACAGATAGTTGGTTAAATACTGAGCAAATACATTAATTTTCACATTACGAATACTGTCATCCAAATACTCGTAGATGACATATTAACAAAAATTTGACGTACTTTTTTAAAGAAAGTTGCTTTCGAAAAGTTCATCAGTTATTCAGAATTTTTGTGTATCGGCATTCCGTCCAAATCGACTTCGGTGCTCGGAATCAAAGGTGGCTTGAACCCTCCATACTCTATCCTCAAACCACCAGATTTCGGTTCTCTATCAGTTCTTCTCAATTTCAATTCCACAACATAATTCTTGTTCTTCTCCCATTCGTCTTCATAGTTCTGCATGGGGGGAGGCCCGTAGTAATTTGATGATGGCCCTTGGTTTTTGACATAGTTGATATAATTTTGTAAATTCTGATTCGTTTTGAATGCCGGATTGCTTTCCGGAGTGTTATTTATATGTTGGTATGATGACGCGTATAAGTGACCCCAGTGAGTGCTGCTCGTTTGAGCCGATTGATTCTTTTCAAATTGTTTTTCTCTCAGATTCTGATAATACTTCTCATATTGCGCCTGCAAATGTTGAGCTTGGTTCCTATTGATTTGGTTCTGAATGTGCGGTGGCGGAATTCCGTTTTTATGTTGGTCCGCGGTGTATTTTAGATATTGGGGGTAATTTTGTGAATCAGCACCTTGGGCGTAACCATAATACGCGTAAGGTCTCTCGTATGCGTAAGGTCTATCTTGAGAATATGGCACTTTCACTGGTATGTGAACAGGTTTTTCAACTGGATACGGTACTTTAACTTCGACAGGCACTTGTACTGGATATGGTACTTTCTTTTCAACAATTTTTTCAACGGGATAAGGTACTCTTTTTTCGACAGGGTAAGGTTTGTCGACGTATTTAGTGACGACCACTGGTTTCTCAACAATTTTCTCGACAATTTTTTCAACTGGGTAAGGTACTTGGACTGGAACCTTTTTCTCGACGATGCGGTCGACCGGTACTGGATACGGAACACGCTTCTCGACTATTCGGTCAACCGGAACTTGGTGATGAACGTGAACTGGCACGGGAACGGGGTGTGGCACCGGTATTTCGATATGAATCGGTTTTTCGATGTATTTAGTTATCGTAATCGGTTTTTCTACCACTTTTTCATACGGCACTGCCACTTGTTTTTCTACAGGATAAGGTACAGGGACTCTCGTTTCGTAATGTACTGGGTATGGTATTCTTTTTTCAACTGCAACGGGTACGGGTACCTGTTTTGTCACGAATTTTTCGACCGGTACCGGTTTTTCCACCTCAACTGGCACAGGGTAAGGTTGTCTTATTGGTACCGGATATAACACCTTATGTTCTACTGGTACTTGAACTGGAACTGCTACCGGTGTAGGTACCGGTACCGGATGAAGCACTTGTTTTTCCACTAGTCTTTCAACTGGGTATGGTACGTGGACTGGTCGGTCTACGTAAACTTTCTGCTCTACTGGATATGGCACCTGAACTTCTACAGGATACGGTCTGGGTACTTCAATAGGGTAAGGTTTATCAACATATCTGGTCACCTCTACTGGTCTATCAACAATCTTTTCTACCGGTACGGCTACTGGATAAGGCCTGTCTACTGGCACCTCAACAGGTGATGGTACCTGCTTCTCTATGTATCTATCTACAAACTGTGTAACTGGCACCTCTTTCTCAATAATGATAGGCTGAATAATCTTACGATTCTGAAATCCGTATTGGTAGGAATCTCTTACGTATTCTTTTCGTTCGTTTTCTGTGTCCAAACTGTTCGGTCGTACCTCTACTTCTGTTTGTATGTTTTCACTGGGTTCTTGCTCATCTGAATCGTTATTGTTTTCGTATTTATCGGAATTCTGATAGCTTTTCTCCCCGTTATATTGGTGAAGAATAGTATTTATGTTTTGCTGTGTATTTTTGCCTCCTAAAGATTGTATGTATTTGTTGTATAACGTTTTCGCGTATTCCATTGGACCTCTTTGGTTACTTCTTCCTTCATCTAAGTACTGATGTACTTCTACATCGTTGATATGAGTAATAGAAACAGGTATGGATTTTTGGATCTCTACAACAGTTTTTTCTTGCTCTGGTTTTTCAACAGTTTCTGTATATAATTCTGTGTCTGACACTTCGTGGTCATCAATAAAATTGAGTGTATCACTGTCGTTTGCGTTAAGCAGTCTCAACGCAACTGTGATAGGAGCCAAATATTTTTGACCCAACGGCCTTGGTGTCACATTAACCAAATTTTCATTAGTATCCTGATTATCATCGTTGTATTTAGATTCGTTGGCCCCATCCCTAACACCTACTATTTCGTATCCGTCCTGTATGTATGGGACCATCGTGGATACCAGGTTATTAACAATCTGTTCTTTATAGTCGTCATATGAGGAATCCTGCACAACAATAGGCGAAGCAAATTTATATTCTTCTGCGTTGCTATTCAATACATTTGTTTTCGCCGAGTTATTTTCTGTGTGCTCTATTTCACTATCAACGATATTACCTATCTTAGCTTTGACAGTGATTCTGCTTCTTGGCGTAGAATACTTTGTTTCTTGAGCTCTCAAATAAAATCGAGATCTTGGTTTGATGACGTCATCCGTGTTAATTCTAGCCGGTTTTTCAGCTGCATGATTAATTTTTAACAAATCTTCGTTAGTAATTAAGTCTTGTGTTGAAGCTACCAGTCGAGATATTCTCTCATCTTCAGTAGTAGTTGGAACACGTTCAGTGGAAAAATAATACGTTTCACTAGTAGTCGTAGGGGAATCTGTAGTGTAATAATATCTTTCACTTCTGGCGTTTTCTCTCGGTTTTTCTACTCTGAAATGCACAGCACCTCTATAAGTTAAAGGTCTTTGCGTCGCTTGCTTCGCACCAAAGTTACCATTGATATTGTTAGCATCATATGATGGAACTTGCGCGTATAACTTAGTTGTTCTTACTTCACTATCTTTATGGTTATTATCGATTTGTTTTTCATCATCGTGTGTACAGTTGCTATCTTTGAAAACTTGCACAACAGAATTAGAATAGTCTACTTTCTGCTCGTTGATACCCTCTTTAATAAGAGGTCTAGAGCTTTCGTTCTCGTTAAGAATCTCGTAGCTGCCTTCTTTGCGTTCATTGCTTTGAGCATTTTGAACGTTCGGTTGGAAGTGTTGTGTTTGCACGTTGAAGTTCACTTGCGTGGGATTGGGATTGAAGTAGTTGGCTTGTTGGGCGTGTGTTTGAGGGATGTATTGCACGTTTTGTTGGTACACTGGCGTGTACAGCTGCTCGTTGAGGAAGGCTGGCGAAGGGAACTGCTGGTGAAGGAGGTAGATGTCCACTGGTGAATTAGGCTGCTGGAAAGCCTGGGGTTGGAGATGTGTTACGCTCTGATTCTGCGCCTGTAAATAATAATTTCATTCATTCATTATGATTTTACGTGTTTAATATCTAATGAATTCTAGGTGAATCTTACGTTAGCATGTATATGTTAACCTTAATAAATATAACAGTATTTTCTAGTTACTCGGGTCGCCCGTAATGACAACGTAGCTAATCTGTGAACTTGGGTATATTGGCCTACCCAAGATCTTACGTCGTTTGCTGTGAGGTTATAGTATAATATGACTTAACTCATACACAAAAAGCACGACCCTAGGCTGCTGTGTAGAGGTGTGTAGAGCCGTGCATACCTGTGCATGCAGCTGCAGAGCCTGTGTGCCCAGTGCAAAACTCTGCGAATGTCCCCTAGTGGAGTCTCCAGTGTTGATGGCGACTGCGCCGTGGTAACCTGACCCGTCTGCCGTGTACCGAACTTGCTGTTCCGACTGAAATACAAGGAGAATAATCATAAACCGTCGTTGATTGTTAATAGCTTATAATGAGGTGCTTTGCAATCTTATTTTCACTTAATTTTCCATTTCTTTCTCGTCTAAATTCAAACATTCAATTTAGGAATTCCTTCGTCATTAATACTACATCCTCGTCGATTTTTCTTCAGTTTTCCCCTTGACTTCCGGCCTAGACGGCCATATTTCTTAAAATGTGTGTAATTTTCTAAAGTGTAAGCTGCTTTATACTGCCGAGTTTATACCTGTTTCGTTTCCATGTAATTATACGTAAATAAACCAGTGTTGGTCAGTTCTTGTTGTTTTTTTTTTTTATTATTTTTTTATTATTTATTTTTTACTGGTGGGCCGCAGGGGCGAGAGGCTCAAGCCTACCCTGAGAATCAGGGTAAATAGGCCCTAGTCGACCACGTTGGCCCAGTGCGGGTTGGTCAACTTCACACATAACCTTTAAATTACTTCGCAGGTGTGTAACTCACGATGTTTTCCTTCACCGTACGAGCGTCGAATAAACGTACAGTAAGCAGCACTTGCGGCTGGACACTCGCACTACGAAACTAGCTTCTACTGGTACGGAATAACGGCGCTCTCAAGGTCAACATGTCCAGCCGCATGTGCTGCTTACTGTACATTATGAATTCGAAAATCAAAAAGACGTACGTGTCGAGGTTTGAACCCCCGAACTTCCGAATGGAAGTCAACGGCCCTAGCCACTTGGCCACCGACGAGTAATAAATGAAAGCGAGTTTAAAGGAGAGCAATGGATGTATCCTAATATTATAAATGCGAAAGTGTCTGTAAATGTTTTGTTAAGAGCATGCTCGAACAACCGGGTTTCACCAGTTTACCGATACTGTTTACGCAATGATTGTCTGAGTTTTAAAACAATGCCCGCCCACTTACTATCCGAATTCCTTTTCAATTGTATGTACGTTACGTAAGAATAAAATTTCTTTCTCAAAATCGATTTCATTTATGCTTGCAGCAACAACATTCTGCAGAAAAAATCTCATTGTATAGTTCATAGATATAAACATGTATAAATATCTCTATGGTAAAGATAGCGGCAAACAACTTGAATTGAATAAGGTCACGTGGTCTGCGCGCGCATGAAAGTCCATAGAAAAATGTATATTAGGTCGTGGAGAGCCAACCGTGGCGAGCGGGCGTCTGTCGCCGCGCCGCCGGTCGCCACGCTACATTAAAACTATTCTTATAAAGTGTATATTCGTATGATACATCTTGTACTACGCCATCTAGCAGAAACCTGTAAAACCACTTGAAGCAATCTCAAAGCAAATGAATATTATCTATCACCTTCGGTCTATATTTAACAGTCAGTGGAAGGTGAGTAGTGACTCGACTAAGGCATCTCCCTTGAAAAGGAGTTGTAGCGTTATTGTTGTTGTGTTGTAGGAGTTGTTTTTGATGTCGTTGTTGTACACTTTGCGAGTTGGGAATCCCAAACTATAGCCACTTTGATATAACTACTTTGTGGTAGAACCTTCCGCTCAAGTTCGATGAAGCTTGATTCATCGTTTTAGCGACAGAAGCAAAAAAAACGGCTATGTTCTTAACTCTGTTCTGTAGCATCATACATAGGTTGAAATCCCAAAAATAATTAAACTTTTCATATATAAACTTCAGTTACCTGACCGGCTATTTTGTATGACGAGTTGAATTTTGTGATTTCAACCTATGTTTCTTTGGGAAAATTGTTCAGTTTCATGATTACTAACACTATGTTGCAGATAACAATCAGTAAAACTTCACGGTATGTATATAGGTTATCATGAGAATTGTGACATCCTAGCATAGGATTCGTAAAACTTAATAGGAGGCTACGGTCACTAAACTTTTTATGTTAGAGTAACTAAAAAATATATTTATATATTTGTATTTTTTTTATTTGTGTAATCTAATCAATAACACGACGGTCCCGTAGCCCAATTAAGATTACGTCTGCCTTCGAAGCACAGGGTCGCGGGTTCGAATCCCGCCAAGGGCAAACATTCGTGTGATGAGCACTTGTGTTTGCCTTGTGTCTGGATGTTGTATATTTATGCATGTATATCAGTTGTCTGACACTCGTAGTACAGGCTATGCCTAGTTTGGGGTCATGTGGCCATGTGTCATCATCATTAACAACTGCGATCCCCAAGCGGCGTGAGCATAATTGCAACGCCTGTTCGAAGGAAAAGACTTAGTCCGGCATTGGAATTTTAGTTACTGCTATGGTAATCGACAACGTAACAACGCAACATACTTATTATTTTCCAAACCAATCAGTTGCACATTGCACATCAATCACTTTGTTGTGATAAAAACTGTTATATCACAATATCCGCGGTGTGTAATGTTGTTGGAACGTTATATTACCGCTATTAGTTATTGATGAAGTTTTTTTGTCGTTCACCGCGCTATGGCGGAAGGCGGCGCGGGAGTCGATGCGTGTAATCCTAGTTTACTATACTAGACTAGACAGAACTATGCGTATGTTTACAATAATAACTGCTATATTGAATACTAGTGACCCGCCCCGGCGCCGCACGGGAAAATGGTTATTGTGGGTTATCCTTAAGTATATTATGCATGCATGTATTACACATATAAACCTTCCTCTTGAATCACTCTATCTATTAAAAAAACCGCATCAAAATCCGTTGCGTAGTTTTAAAGATTTAAGCATACAAAGGGACATAGGGACATAGGGACAGAGAAAACGACTTTGTTTTATACTATGTAGTGATAGTGATAGTGATGATTAACGATGAGATTTGGTTTATGATTCCAATGTGTGAAGATATAATAAAGCCGCCTGTTGAAACCTAATGTTTTCTTGTGTTTTTTGTATGTCTGTGTTACTTGGTGCCAATAAAGAATATTTGTATTTTTTGTATCTGTATAACATTTAATTAAAAAAAATAATAACCCCCGCTACAAGACCGTTACTTAGATCCTTCCAACAACTAGAAAAGTGATTTTGAACAACTGAAGATATTTTCTTGGATCATAGTTAAGAACACTCTCAGTGTCAAAGAGAGACGCAAGAAGAGTGTGTACCTGTGGGAGTTTAACGTAGTAGTGTCCAACAGTGGCCTCGCCGTCGTCCGTGGGCGTCTGTTGTTGCTGCCAGCCCCACTCGAAGGTGCCTCCGTGTTGCTGCACCCTCTGCACACAAATAATAAATAAATAAATAAAAATAGCCTTTATTCCCAAAACAACAAACTAAAAATTGACACTTAGTAAATAGCAGTGCTATTAATTAATAAGATACAATAATTGAAAAAAATATATTTTAAATTTGATAGGCAATTAAATATATTGTATAAATTAAAACAAAATAAACAAAAATAATATCAATTAAATCACTCATTTAATTACTTAAATGGAGCGCCACTAAGTTGCTTAATTAAATTACATTGAATTAAAATAAAATAAAAATAATTTATACAAGTTATTTTGTTATAACTTAATAACTCCTAAAACTGATAATGTTTATTCTAATGTGTGGTTACCCACTTTTGGGTGAAGGCCTCCTCCACTGCACACAAATACACACACACATTAACAATCATTATTAACAGCTCATATATCGTCACCCTGCTGTGAAAACCACTTAAATGCTTTCAACAAAACTTTACAGGAGACACAAAAAACTATAACTGAAAAAAAAGTATGATAGGTAAATATTGATTCTGTTGATTTTTAGTTATATGATTATCTTTAGAGCTTTAAAAAATGCGTAAATTTTATAGTGCAAATACTGCGCGTTTTTTTGCTCAATTTATATGATATGTCCCCACCGTGAGGCTCGAGCCTACCCTGATATCAAGGTGAATAGGCCTTAGTCGACCACGCTGGTCCAGTGCGATTTGATCAACTTCACATGTACCCTTGAATTTCTTTGCAGCTGTGTGAAGCAGTCCTCACGATTTTTTTCTTCTCCGTCAGAACATCAAATAGACTTACACATGAATTCGAAAATCAAAAATACATTAAGTACAGAAGCCAGCAAATGCGGTTGGACATTCGCATTACGAAATTCACCCCTACTGCTACGGGATAAGCTCGAGCCCCTCGGTGGGGACATATATGAGCTGCTAACTAGGTATTTAAACCTCATGATACAATAAGCATAAGCAAGATAACTTATAATAATTTTTGAAATCGGTTCAGTAGTTTCGGAGCCTTTTCGATGCCAACAAACAAACAATCAAACTTTTCCTTTTTATAATATAGTATAATAACTCCATTCCATATAGGATTGGAAAGAAGTAAAAAAGGTATTTAAAAGTCACATTTCGCGTAGTACGTATTTTTAATATTCACGCAAAGTGTGCCCTAAAAAGACCCAAGAAGATAGTGGTCACAAACATTTACTGTATATTTTATTACAATTATACTTAATATTATATAAAAAAATAAAAACCCCCAGTGCATGTACTTATCTGGATGTCTAAGAACCACCACTAGAAAGCCCACTTTCAACTAAAAAATCGCATCCAAATCGGTTCACCCTCGGGCTATGGTGCTACATAAAGTATATACGGATTCAAATGTGTGAAAATCGCGAGAGTTTAAAATGTTTTAAAACCTAACTCTATAAGTACTAAAAAATTTGACCTATTGCAAAAATGTTCACCGTCACTGCTTATTTTTTACAATGTTATATGAAATGAAGTGTAGATGAGTCCCTTTACTTGAAATTGCTCAATTCCAAGCAACTAAGAAGCGTAGTTACAAAACAGCTGTTACAAATAACGTAGCATTTGTAATGATTACACACGGTACCATACGTTTAATGGCGATTTCAAATGCGTTCGCGATATCGAAACATAACGGGGCCATGTAAGTGTTATTTATTATTATAAGCTACGGATTAATTGGACGACTCCTGACCATTTGACCTGATGCTTGTGAAAGGTAGAAAGGATAGATTTCGTCATATTTAGGTATTTATATACTAGAAGTGTTATGGTTGTGAAGTAAGGCTGTAGCTTGCACATAACTGGTACAGTACGCGCGCGAGTTGAATGCAGAGTTTCCCGATATCTATACTAATATTATATAGATAGAGGAATGATTTTTATTTTTGTGTGTGTGTATGTTTGTAAAAAAACTACTGAACTGATCTTAACGGAACTTAGTAAAAAGATAGAATAGACCTTGGGGAGTAACATAGGCCACCTTTTACACCGGGAAAAATCCTTATTCCCACGGGAAAAGATGTTAACGCGGGCGGAGCCGCGGCGGAAAGCTAGTGTCTTCTAGTATCTTTTATAGTGTCTTTGGTATTTTTAAATGTTACTTTGAAGCATGTCGTCTCTTACAATATCAGTTTTATCTCAAAATTAAGTGAAACGCACTCTTCATTTAATTCGCGCGCGTACCGTAGGGTATGGGTAGTGGACATCATACGTCTGCCTTCGAAACACAGGATTGCGGGTTCGAATCCCGCCCAGGCCAAACATTCGTGTGATGAGCACTTGTGTTTGCCTTCTGTCTGAATGTTGTATAGTTATAAATGTATGTATATCAGCTGTCTGACACTCATAGTACAGGCTCGGCTTAGTTTGGGGTCAATTTTTTTTTAAGGGACCTACCTCGATTAAGACTGATGGGAAATTGCCCAAGATGGTAAAGGGTGGACGAAGGTAGGAAGGATGTGCCCAGAAGTAGGATATTTTACCAAAATACGATAATCTACTATGTAAAAATAAGTCGGGTTTTTTTCTTCCTGACGCTATAACTCTAGAACGCACGAACCGATTTCCACGGTTTTGCATTCGTTGGAAAGGTCTCGGGCTCCGTGAGGTTTATAGCAAAGAAAAAAACTTAACGCGGGCGGAGCCGCGGCGGAAAGCTAGTGATAAATAATAACACTACTTATTTTTGTAATCAATCTCAGTCCATCGTATCCGTAACATCCTACCCTACTTCCGATACCCGACAATGCATCTAATAACACCTTCTATTATATAAACAGCTATGTAGATTCACGTAACCCGTAGTTTAGAGAGAGTGCTATGATAGTATAGTAATTACATAGCATTGGAAGCGATCAATTTCAATTTTATAGGTTGCAAGTAGGGCTGTCGAAAACGTTTATGTTATTGCCCATAAACAATAATTTTTAATGATAGTTTTTATAACCGGTAGTGGAATTTGGAGCAATTTTGGTTACGCAATTGGAGTAGGCAATGTGAGATGTATCCGTTCATCTGCCTACACTAAAATTAAGTAATAGGATGTTATTTGTTAATGAGAAAACTTACTTAGCTGGTTTAGATGAAATGACTATGTTAGTTCATTTCCTTTCGTCGGTTTAGGACAACAATATAAAGTACAGATGATGTTTCTCACATTTCTCATAGTCTAGAGTTGGCCGTTTTAAAATGTCTACGTGAATATCAAACATTATGAAAATGAAAAAATGAAAAATGATTTATTGCGTTTTAAACATTAAAAACAATGGTTTCTAGATCAAGCAATAGGATTCCCTGAGCTGCCAGATCTAGTTCCTTCCACTATACATTTAATAAGTGTAACAATGCGCACTAACGGACGTACTTATGATAAATATTAATAGAAAACTTAATACATATATTAAATTTATATAAATTATCTTGTGAAACTTTCCCAAAGCTTTTTATTACTGGAAAATATGCTGATATTTTGAATACTAATATTCTGTAGCAAAATATAAATAAAAGTAACTAATTACTTGATATCAACCTCGTTGTTATATACTTTCACGAACTTTTTCTGAATTAACATCCCTTAGTAATGCCCTTAGTTCCAAGTCCGGTGATGCTTGATCCGTCGTACCTTTTCGACTCAAGCATAGGTCAATAAAAAAAAATCCCTTAGTTCACCAAGCTAGCCTAATGCAAGTTGGTAAATAAAACTTTCAGGACGGGACTCTTCTCTTTCTTCTTTAAAGCTTCGTATAAAAGTATAACAATTAGTGTCAATGCAGCTAGCACATTGCTATATTATTCGCCTCCTTCGTGCATCACATACATCTTTAGATGTATTAGAGGAATTGTTGAACTAAGTTTAAAGCTGCATAGATTTCTCAATTAATCTGAAAGTTATATTTTACTACAATGCAATTTTTTTGTAGCCTACATACCCCGAATAAGTTTGCACCTTAGAGAATAAATATACATAGAGCACGCGCATCGCTCCGCTGCCTTTATGTCAAGCGTAAGCAAATTTTGGCAGATTTTGTATGGGCGGTGAAATCAATAACATTTTTCTTTTTTGATTTGTTCCTCAAGTCATGTTTGCAACTTATCACTGCACATTTCAAAATGTTCTCCTATTAAATTTCTTATTTTCATTGGGAAAAATAATCAGCTCCGATAACCATTTGATACTAAACGAACGCGCTGAAGATATTCGGACTGTTCATATCCGTGCTTACGGTTCATACTCGATTAGGCGTACTCTATCCCTCCCAGAAATTTTTCTATTTATACTCTAAGGTTTGCACTATCGAAGCTATCGAAAGTAACATTACCTAACATCTGTATGCAGATTCCTAGAACTAAATAGTTCTGTAAACGTTCTTATACGTTTATTGCACATCTCAGCGAGATTTGACTTGGTAATAACTCCCTTAAGACCTCAGTCTGCCATTACTGATGTACCAGTAAAGCTGTGTCCCACATATTATTCTTGGCGCTTTGGATAATTACGCTGTGGAAACTGATGCTTTGGATAATTACTTACCTGTGGCAATGTTCAGTTTAAACTTTAGACATTAGACATTAGGCACAGGAATGTGTGTAGATTGTATGTAGTTTCGCCATAGACATTTGCTATTTTTAACCCCCGAAAAAAAAGAAAGGTGTTAAAAGTTTGACGTGTGGCCTGTCTGTCTGTCTGTGGCATTGTAGCTCTTAAACAGATGCGCCGATTTTGATCTAGTTTCTTTTGTTTGCAAGGTGTCACAATCGAGATTGTTCTTAGCTACGATCCAAGAAAATATCTTCAGCCATTTGATGATTATCAGCTCTTTTCTATTTGTTGAAAGGATCAAGTGACGGTTTTGTGGCGGGGGCTTTACATTTTTTAATTTAATGTTATTTAAGTACTTAAGATTCTTTTGTCGTTTCGTAAATTCTCGTTTTCAGCTTAGGGATTTGTTCTTTGTTTTCGTATGTCTGTTTGTCTGACTGGCTGCTCATCTGTAGTCGGCGTTTCTCAACCGATCAATCAATCCTCTTAAGATTTTGTATGGTTACAAAAATTTATGACACATAATGTTTAGATGTAATATAGAATGACCATGCATTACAAACCATATTTTCTTAAGTGTACCTATTCTTGTTTACTTTTTTTTCTGTATTGTGTGTTGCAAATAAATTTTATTCTATTCTATTCTTTCTTTTCGTACAATCAGGTGATTCAGCCTGCAATATCCTAACCAAACTGGCGAAAGTCTCACAAACTGATACTTGTTCGATGAGTCCCCACCGGGATTCGAACCCGGAACCTCCGTAACGTGAGGCTATAAATATTCGACCACTCGACCACATAGGCTAAGTTGTATGTATAGTTATATTATATCTATGAATCACAATCACCATTGCAAACCCATTGTATTCACATCTCTCATATATCCACATCCATTAGCGGCCACGGTCGGGTGCACTAACTAGTCGATACGCTCATTGTTCTAAATGATAACGCGTTTTTATTCATATTTAAGATAATAGCCTGCGGTTATAGTAAGTGGTTTTTTGTTACATTTGGACATGAATATGGATGGGCGGGAATTAACACTGTTAGTGTCTAAAAAACACACTATGCCAAAATTACGCAACCGAAGTTGGGCGGCAGAATTTACGTTCCGACCATGGTCTAAGAAAACAAGGTCTAACCGTTAGACCACGTGACTGACACAAGCCTACGTCATTTTGCTCTGTTCATCCTTGTCTATTACACGCATTCGACAAGGATGAATAGGCAAAATGACGTAGAAATGGCGTAGGCTCGTGTCAGTCACGTGGTCTAATGGTTAGACCTTGTTTTCTTAGACTATGCGTTCCGACGTATTCGGCTGATACGACACACCATAAGCGCCAAACTTACGCGGAAAAAATAATGTTTGCTCTATAAAATAATGTTTGCTCTATAAAATAATGTTTGCTCTATAAAATAATGTTTGCTCTATAAAATAATGTTTGCTCTATAAAATAATGTTTGCTCTATAAAATAATGTTTGCTCTATAAAATAATGTTTGCTCTATAAAATAATGTTTGCTCTATAAAATAATGTTTGCTCTATAAAATAATGTTTGCTCTATAAAATAATTTGCCGCCGAACTTACGCCCGCCGTAGTTCAGCCGTACGCTATACGCAACGTAATTTCGGCACTGTGTGCGAAGTAACACACCTGCGAAGTAATTCAAGGGTTGTGTGTGAAGTTGACCAACCCGCATTGGGCCAGCGTGGTCGACTAAGGCCTATTCACCCTGGTTTCAGGGTAGGCTCGAGCCCCTCGGTGGGGACATGTATGAGCTGTTAATGATGATGATGATGATTGCGGGCGTAATCACGCCGATCTTCGGTCGCGTAAAATCGGCATAGTGTGTTATCGTAAGCGAGATTTGACAGCAGCCAAATGCATATAAAATTATAAAAGTGTCAAAAAGTGAACTCTATTTTTACATGCATAAGGAAACATAACAACTGTCAAATATCGCTTCTTAGCGTGACTCGATTTTAAAGCAGATATGTTTTTGAGTGGCTATCGTCCACCAGGCCTTAATAAGCAATGTTCTTCCACATAACTCTTTTTTTTCTTTTAGCACCCTCAGGGTACCTGGGCTGGAAGAGATTACCACCATAACAGTAAGGCCGTTAGTTTTTCTGTTATATTTTCTTGGGTGTCAATAACTTTTTCGTTCATATGGGAACCGAAAAGGACGGAGTCGATAAACGAGTCGAGTTTTTAAGATATCCTGAAGAAAAAGCCTAACTGTCAAAATATACGTTATTCTAAGCAGGATGTAAAGACCGATAGGTACCAACGCCAACGTACCTTATGTAATAGTTGGTTAATATATTTATAGTACTTACGTACTGCGGCTATTTACAAGAAAATGCATCGAGATATGTGCGCATGCTTCCTTGTGGCGAAATCTCCACTTTAGAGAGGAGACTGAGATATCGATAAAATATAATATCAATATCGATAAAAAAACTTTTTTACTCTACAATTTACATCCACGGTAATAGCTCTTAAATGACCCCTCAAATATCAGGGTGAATGAATAGGCCTTAGACGACCACGCTGGTCAACTTCACACACATAAATGGCATAGATAAATAAATTGAACGTTTACTCTATATTGGTGACAATCTACTCGTACCTAAGTCGCACTCTGAACTTCAATTCAATTTGCTGTCCTTTTCGTTCACAGGCATCCGAAAACTAAATGAGATGAATTAATGATATATAAATTAAAGGTGCATCTTTGCAGTTATCGGATGCAAGGATATTATAAATACTAGGTACCGTAGTCGGATGTTTTCACATGCATCCTAAATGTGGTCGATGCGTTTATCGATGTTTGACGTCTCTCAAACTAAACAGACAATCTCCAATCTTTTTCGTTTTTAAAAGCATAAGAAATCAGACCTTTTTAAGATACAGAGTAATGATGTGGTAATAATAAATAGAAAAATAATCAGGGTCAGTCATTGAAGGCGAATTTGAGGTCAGGTCATGTGTCAATCACATTTAATGTTTTGAGTATTTTCTTGTTTGGTTACACATGCGAGATAGCGTGTTATTGTAGCAAGCAACTTTACAATCCCGTCCAAAAGTCACTAACCTCAAAATTATTATGTAATAAAATAACATGGTAGTACTTATTAAATGTATGGCAATAACGAGCTATTGAGTATGTACAAGTCAAGAAGTCTCATTTTCTACATAAGCTAAACCGAGTAATATGTAGACTTTACTGTTCCAAAGTTACCGTCCTTTTTTGTACTTTCGATTTTATGTTTTGCAATGCGGGCAGACGTTATGATGCTGAGTTGATGAACATTATACTAATTCTCAAAATCACTATAATAAAAGTATTGACGCGTTTGAAATGTGGTGCTGGAGGAAGATGCTCGGAATTCATTGGACTGAGCATCGGACCAATGAATCTATACTAACCGAGCTCAAGATCCCAGTAAGACTCAGTACCACATGCTTACGGAGAAGCTTTGAGTTCTTTGGGCACATTGCCAGGAAGAGAGGTGACAACTTGGAAAAGCTGCAACTGACGGGAAAGGTGAGCGGAAGAAGGCCTAGAGGCAGAAGCCCAATGCGCTGGTCAGATCAAATCCGCTCTGCCCTGAACACCACAGTTTGTGATGCGATCTACGCGGCCGAAGATAGAGTGAGCTGGCGGAAAATAGTCCAGACGAAAATAGTTCAGAGAGACCACGACCACGACGATGAGGACAAACGACGCAAGGAAGAGGAGGGAGGAGGATAATAAAATATGCCATAGATAGCTTAGGTATCTATGAAGCTATTGGACTTTACGAGATATTATTTGCTTAGTTTTTTTTTTTTTTTTTTTTTCCATGGCTTATTTATAACAAATAAATTTTGTTCTGGTAAATAATGTCACAGTTAGGTATTGTGTAGTGGAAAATAAAATATTGGAATCCATACTAATATTTTAAAGAGGAAAGATTTGTATTTTTGTGTGTGTGTGTGTGTGTGTTTGTAATGAATAAACTCAAAAAGCACTGAACCGATTTCAAAAATTCTTTCACCATTAGAAAGCTACATTCACCCTAAGTAACATAAGCTACCTTTTACTGCGGGAAAATGTCCCATTCCTACGGGAAAAACTGTAAACGCGGGTGGAGCCGCGGCGGAGCTAGTGTTATAATATAGTCGCCGAATAATATGATCGGCCCATATCAGAGATCCTTGAACAATGGCGCTGTTTTTATGTTTTGTTGTTCAACTTATTATTACTAGCTGTGCGCCGCGGCTATGTCCGCGTTGTTTTTCGACATTCCCCTGTGGGAATGATAGTATTTTCCCGCGGCAAAAGTAGTCTATGTCACTCTCCAGCCCTCAATAAAAGTGCAAAAAAATATCGATCTGCTTCTTAGTTTCAGTGTGAAAGAATAAGAAGAAGAAGAAAAGGCTTTCGCATTTATAATATTAGTATGGACTACGTACGGATAAGTAAAACCCATCGCTTTACGATGGTACTTCAAGTCTTTTATCGACAAAAATACTTTAAAACTGTTGTTTTTCATCACACTTTAAAGCAGCCATTTTATTTTGCGGAAGCAATACGCGTCCATGCACACATACAAACACGTACAAGGCAGTAATGTGGTAAGTCTCTAAATCCATATATGTAGCAACGCACGGCTCGTAGTAAAAGTGGTGTAACCAGAAAAATGCAGGAAAGTGGTCCGGCCACCGTTTGTCGTCTCTATAGGATAGTTAGTGTACATATAGGACGTAGGGACATTATAGATTGATTCAATCAATTTGTAGATTGACTTTAAAGGGACATAGGTATTCAATGTCATTTTTATAATTCTTTGGCACGTTCTGTAGCCTAAACGGCTGGATGGATTTTAATTTCAGATGTATCTTTAGATAAGCCTTATAAGTGCAAGTGGGTATATCAAATTAAAAAAAGCGGATTTTAGACGTGAAATTGTTTAACGTCAGTTTTTTTTATATATTTAGAAACTAATTAAGTTGGGTGGGGTATTAAAGTAAAAGGCTGTATGTGTTTTTTTTAAATATAAGACATTAAAAAAAACACAGCCGAATATTTCAAATAGTTGATAATTAATTTTGGAAATTTGCACTGTCCCGCTGCTGTTATTGTTTTGCCTCTCCTTTGACATTGGTTGCCTTTTAGAAATTGCTAACTTAGCAATAAGGCCGCGTAGTACACTTTTACCGTTGTAGACTATTTTTATTGTCACTGGTGTGCAATATAGTATATTTTATTATATTCTACGAGGTAGGTATTTGTTGCTGTTTGCACTAAGCTTGTCTTAGGCTTTTCGTAGCTTTTCGCTTTCTTAACTACGAAAAGCCTCTAAGTCTAAGCTAACTAAAGAATAAAAAAGAATTGGTTTTCACTAACAGTCTAATTGGGCTCATAAAGGTAGGCAAAAACTATGTAGTTAATAAAGTCTGAAGGTTACTAGCAAACAAAATTTTCACTAAATCTCACTTAAGTACTATAGGCATCGACTTAAACGATTCTTAAGTTAAGTGCAAACGGGTGTTAGTACCTATCTTAGATTAGAGACATTATTGCGAAACAAAAAACTACACCAATCGTTCTTTTTTCAAATTTATCTGTCAAACCAAATCGAAAGTTAACTAATAAGATCAAGAAGATTACTTATAATTTTAAGGAAAGTAATATATATTGCAATTTAATCGAAACATAGGAAGTGAAGTTCCTTTCACTTGCGGAAGTGACGAACTAAGAGAGTTAAGATAACCTTAGTACAGGTTTAAATAGGTACTTTATAACTGTGCTATTGCGTAACACGTTAAGTTTTTGAAGGGCTCACATACAGAAGCCAGCACATGCGGTTGGACATTCACACTACGAAATTCACCCCTACCGCTACGGAATACTTATCACTTTTACTCTTCACTTTTTCCATACCTAAAGGTTCCCTGGTAGAAATTGCTACCTTAGCAATAAGGCCGCCTTTTGACTCTTCTGTTTTGTTCTGTATTGTTTTCTATATTATGCTGCGTCTTTTGTCAATAAAGTATTATTGTATTGTATGGTATGGTATGGTATGGTATTGTATTGTACTACGTGACCAACACAATTAGACACATTTCAAACATGGCGTCACGGCCGGTCAGGGGGATTAGTGCTGGGAATAAGGGCGAATATTGTACAAACGGCATACCTGTCATGTGTCTAATTGTTTTGGTCGAGTTGTATAGTATTGTGTTGTATTGTAATACGGCGCTCTCAAGGCCAGAATGTCTAGCCGCATGTTCTGCCTACTGTACATTGTTAATAGGTATTGTTAATATTGTTATACATACACCGTGAAATTTAACTGGTTGTTTATTCGCAACATAGTGGTAGTACTCACGAAACTGAACAACTTTCCCTAAGGAACATAGGTTGAAATCACAAAAATTAATTCAACTTGCCATACAAAGTGGCCGGTCACGTGACTGAAGTTTGTATGAAAAGTTGAATTTTAATTTTGAGATATCGACCTATGTTCTAGAGTTGTGTAGGTAATGCGTATGATATCACAAAAGTAATATCACCCTAAAAGGTAATGCAATATCACACATTACGTGAGTATTGTAACCAGTAGGTACACGTACACATCACACATTAGCTATTATGGAAGAAAATCAACTTCTTTCGAATCAGTAGTAAAAAATAAAAACAAAAACACTTTTTTTTTTCGAGTAATGCTGTCGCGCGCAGGTAATGTTATGATAAAGTAATAAGTACTGACGGTACGGAATACTACAGAGCATTTCTTCGTACTAAGTAACAAATTTCATTCAACATTTCGGGTAATGTTTAGGGTGATGTGTAATGGTCATGGTACAGGGTGATATCACCTTTTCGAAAGTAATGAGTAATGTGATATGGCATTAAAACGTACTGTTTTGCGCATGTCTGCTATGTTCATTAGGGAAAGTTGTTCGGTTTCGTCCTTCCTACACTATACACCGTGCTTTTTTAACCGTCTTACAAACGAAGCCCAATGTATATGCCCGTGATATAGAATATCTTGGCAATGTTTTTTTTTTTTAAGAAAAAAAATCTAGGATTTTTTCAATAAAATAATCGATCGAGAGATCGAAAAATGTGTCTATCTCATATTTTTCTTTTGTTTTCCCATTATTTACGATTCTCACGCATGCGCAAATTGTTACTAAATTGTAAATATTATGTACAGGTTGATTCAAAAATATTTTGCATTATTTTATTTTACTTCACGGTTTTATTATTTTATTGATAAAAAAAAAATAACATTGCCAATATATTCTATATCACGGGCATATACATTGGGCTTCGTTTGTAAGACGGTTAAAAAAGCACGGTGTACATATTGCGGATAAAGAACCAGTTAATTTTTTACTATAAGAGTTCAATAAGGATTCTATTCATCATCACCATTTCAGCCTGTAGACGTCCACAGCTGGACAAATAAAGCCTTCCCACAAAGACCTCAGTAACGGCCCAGCAGCTATCCAATAAGTCTCGACTGAGGGACTCAAGCCAACCCTTAACCAGGGTGAATAGGCCTTAGTCAATCAGGATTATTCAAATTGTTTTTAACAATATTATAAAATATTTAACGTCTATCTTTCTGTCTGTTTACGCTTTCACACTAATGCCAACAAAACCAACTGATAAATAAGCAACCAGTTACATGTAAAGAATTTGTCTTCTTGCTACAAAACTAGTTCCCTACTAGGAATATTTTTCATAACCAAAATCAAATAAATGGGCCCAGGTGTTCTACGACACAAAATACAAATACAAATATTCTTACAAACGAACTGCAATTTTATTGATTTTTATTGTGTATAATTTATCTCACTACTATAAACTAAGTACTGCTACTTAGTTTTATAAGAACAAATTGTTTAACTAGCTAATCAAACCTTGCTCTTGTTTGATACTGTAAGCTGAGAAAACACCATTAGGTACTTTGGCCCTTTTAAGAGAAAGTGCCAATGAACTGACAGTTTCCTGCTGTATATAAATGAAACAATACAATATGCAAACGAAGCCGGGTCGCGCGCTAGTATCGTAAACAACTGACTGGGGAAAATGGAACGGAATACTTTCCCTTTTATTGAGGACTAGCTTTCAGAACCGCGGCTCCGCCCGCGTTGAATTTTTCCGCGGTAAAAAGTAGCCTATGTGTTATTCTGATGTGTAAATTATATTATTGTAAAATTTAATTAAAATCCATTCAGTAGATTTTGCGTGAAGGAGTAACAAACATCCATACATCCATCCGTCTTCACAAACTTTCGCGTTTATAATATTACTTGGATAGGATACAAATATTATAAAGAGAAAACATTTGATTGTTTGTTTACATTTAATAGGCTTCGAAACTACTGTACCCGCCATACCCACCAACCATAATAATAATAATAAAAGTACAAAGAAAATATTAATAATATACATTATTGGGGTCTATATTAAAACCCATAATTGAATATATATATATTGAAAATCCATAATCGTCAAATGTCATAATGATTAAAATCCATAATTTTGAAACACATACATTTAAAAGGCCTAAATTTAATACGAATACTGTCAGTATGTATAATAATTAAAAAATATAAATTTGACAAATACAGCACACATTTATTAAATTATTATTTTATATCACCAAAAATGCTGTTTCTCTTGTGTTCTTTTTTACCAAAATATCTTAAATTTATGATTATTTTAAGTTATGGCAAGTCTGTTATGGATTTTCATAATAGGGATATTTATGTTATGCAATTTAAGGGGCACCCACATTATTGACACCAAGATAATCATTACAGAGAAAAAATAACAAATTGAATGCAAGAAGTCAACAGGCGGCCTTATTGCTACGGTAGCAATCTCTTCCAGGCAACCTTAGGGTCTGGAAAATAAGAGAGAAAAACTGTGCGGGTTGGTGACAAATAAAATAAAACTGCATACAAATAGAGTGTACTTAAATTACATAAAGTGCTACAAAGCTACAAAGAATAAATAAATCACTACATAGTATAGAGCAAAGTCGCTTTCTCTGTCCCTATGTCCCTATATCCATATAGTTATATACCTACATAGGAATGTATGCTTAAATTTATATGTAGACTAGCGACTAGCCCCGGCTCCGCACGGAAAAATGGTTATTGTGGGTTATCCCTAAGTATATTATGCATGTATTATACATTTATAAACCTTCCTCTTGAATCACTCTATCTATTAAATAATAATACATAGTTTAAAAAACTAAAAAACACGCTTCCTGTCTGCCATATTGGATTTAAGTCACGTGACTTCTTTTTTTCGTATTCCTGACAGCAAACCCTTTCATTTGATACCCATATCATGGGGGTGGATTACAAACAGCCAGTTCGCCATCTTAGGGAAGCCGCCATATTGGATTTGTAATGACGTTTCTTAGCTAGTCATGTATTGTCATCAAAACTTAGAGCGTGTGCAAAATTTCATTCTAATCGAAGACCGGAAAGTGGGTCAAATTAAGATTCCAAGATTTTTTACATACATATAATGGGGAGGCCGCCATATTGGATTTGTAATGACGTTTCTTAGCTAGTCATGTATTGTCATCAGAACTCAAAGCGTGTGCAAAATTTCATCCTAATCGAAGACCGGGAAGTGGGTTAAATTACGATTCCAAGATTTTTTACATACATATAATGGGGAGGCCGCCATATTGGATTTGTAATGACGTTTCTTAGCTAGTCATATATTATCATCAGAACTCAAAGCGTGTGCAAAATTTCATCATAATCGAAGACCGGGAAGTGGGTCAAATTAAGATTCCAAGATTTTCTTACATACATAGTTACTTACAAGTGAAGCTAATATAAAGCGTGTAAAAAAACCGCATCAAAATCCGTTGCGTATTTTTAAATATTTAAGCATACATAGGGACATAGGGACAGAGAAAGCAACTTTGTTTTATACTATTTAGTGACTATATCGAGTACAACCATATTTTAGGCTATGTTCCCAAGGGAAGATAATTGAGTTTAATGGGTAGGTTCATACAAATATTGTGCGCTATAAAGCTACACCCTGTATAATTGTTAAAATAATTAGTCTAGGGAATAGGCACCGCAGTTCACCTGTGTAACTCACCGTGTGTGTCTGCTGGGCGAAAGCGTTTGTGTATAGGCTGACCACCAGCCATGCCCGCGTCCACTGAAAACATAACAGATAAGTTGAATTTAGAGTATATTTATAATTCCTTAAACATCGCTAAAATTATGACGACTAAAAATTTTTTTTTAAAAAGAGATGATTCTGTGTTTCGGAAGGCACGAAAATCATTGGTACAGTCGTAGAGAGAGAGCACCAGTATATGGTGCATTACGCCTCATTTGACATCTGTCCCCGGAGCATGAAATAATATAATTTTTTTTTTCATTTTCAATCTGTCAAAGTGTGAGAGTCCGCCATATTGAACTATCCTCCAATAGAATAAGAGCATACGACGACACGACGATTTAAATATTTGGGCGCTTGGGTTAATGAGGAATGGGAAAGTGACCAGGAAATAAAAACCCGGATTGAAATAGCCCGAGCAGCCTTCAATAAGATGAAACGAGTTCTGTGTTGTCGTAAGCTAACGTTGAGGCTCAGAACGCGAATGCTTCAGTGCTACATATGGCCGATTGTGCTCTACGGGTGTGAGGCATGGACCATCAAAGAGGATACGAGACGACGTCTCGAGGCATTTGAAATGTGGTGCTATCGTCGTATGCTTCGCATCAGTTGGGTTCAGAGGGTTTCTAACGAGAGAGTTCTTCAACGCGTCCAAAAGACCCGGGAGATGTTGCAAACCGTAAAAAGAAGGAAGGTCGCATATCTGGGACATATTTTGCGAAATGATAAATACCAACTTCTTCAACTTATTATGATGGGCAAAGTGGAGGGGAAGAGGCGCGTTGGAAGACGGAAGAAATCTTGGCTTAGGAACATTCGCGAGTGGACCGGGATTGCCAGGGTTGAAGAGCTGTTCCGATTGGAAAAGGACAGGGATACATTCAGGAAGCAGACGGCAGACCTCCGGTAATGGAGTGCCACCTGAAGAAGAAGAAGATACGCACGACAAAATTAAGTTTGTCATTCGAATTTAATACACCGTGAACTTTAACTAGTTGTTTATTCGCAACACAGTGGTAGTACTAATGAAACTGAACAACTTTCCCTTAGGAACATAGACTGAAATCACAAAATTAAAATTCAAATTGTCATATAAAGTGGCACGTGACCGAAGTTCTCTTTCGTCCTTTTCAATTCCCATATGAATGACGAAGACGGTATGGCTCGGTTTGTATTCGGCAGTATTGGCTTTCCTGTCATTATACTAGATTTCGTTTAGTATAACGACGTATTAGATGAATTGGTATTTTGTCATATCACTAGATTATTTTAGTAAGAAGACGTAATAAACAAGAGAAGATGCATCTTCCGTGATTTCGTGATATCTCTAGGGATTTCGTGAAATCCCTGATATCCTCAATTCCCTGGGACATATATATTTTGTGCTCATTGTGAAGTATGAATACCTAGATAGAGATACATAGATTTATTATATATACATATATTGATTGGTTATATAGTTTAGTTTTTCTACTTTGACTGATTGCCTTCCTCTATTTGTATATTTCGTTTACACTCTTGTTATATTAATAAAATTGTAAAAATATAATAATTTATAATTTCGTAAAATATTTTGATAAAATGCAACGCCTGTGGAATTGTGGTTTCTTCCGGTGAGTTCTTCTCCACAGAAGACAGCCAAATTTATGACCTAGCCACAAAAGAATATGTAACTGACTTAGCTAAGTGATGTATATCCTATAGTTAAAAAAAAATACTTTACATTTACGTACTATTATTAATGTTACCAATATTGTACTTTTAGCATGCTGTGGTAGCCTATAAGTTTGATGCATAGTATAACTGTTAATTACTGCAGATTGTAATGTTAATAATTCTAAGCCGCTATGTAATATGTTGGTTAGCTAATACAATAAATAAATAAATAAATAAAATAAATTATTTATACTGTGCCTTTACCTAAATAATTTTCATTGTTTCTTTCTTGACACAATCTGTCTGTCTAATCTTCAAAGCTCTATCGTTTCCATCACTCAGCCTCTCACTTTCCATACCTAATGTTAATACTTTCTTGTCATTTACACCTGGTATATTATGAGCTGTAATTAAGTGGTCTAGGTGTCTAGGTTTCTGCGGTACTTGATATCTAGAAAACTGGTATAATCTAGGATTTAGTATGGATTACCCGTGTGATAGGTGATATAGTGTAAACGATTCGCGTTCTTAATGTCATGTACTTTATCTCTGATAGATAATGGGCCCGATTTTAATATTACGCTCTAACTTAAATTAAAAACCATATGTCCCTTTCACGTTCTTAAGAACGAAAAGGGACTAGAGACGTCAAACATCGATTTTTGGCATTCGAAAACACCCCGACTAAATTAAGCTGAATTTGACAGCAGCGCTGCTTTTTAGGGTTCCGTAGCCGGAACGTTCCGTAAACGGAACCCTTATAGATTCGTCATGTCTGTCTGTCTGTCTGTCTGTCTGTCTGTCCGTCCGTCCGTATGTCACAGCCACTTTATTCCGAAACTATAATACCTATACTGTTGAAACTTGGTAAGTAGATGTATTCTGTGAACCGCATTAAGATTATCTACAAAAATAGAAAAAAAAAACAATAAATTTAGGGGGTCCCCATACATAGAACTGAAACTAAAAAAAATTTTTTTCTTCAGTGTGGGGTATCTATGGATAGGTCTTCAAAAATGATACTAAAGTTTCTAATTAAAAAAAAATCTCAACTGAATAGTTTGCGCGAGAGACGCTTCCAAAGTGGAAAAATGTATGTCCCCCCCCCTCTAACTTCTAAAATAAGAGAATGATAAATAAAAAAATATATATATGATGTGCATTACCATAAAAACTTCCAACGAAAATTGGTTTGAACGAGATCTAGTAAGTAGTTTTTTTAAATACGTCATAAATCGTAAACCGCAATTTACCAAAACATCGATCAAAGTCACAACGAACTACAAAAACTTTTATATTATGTTACTGGCTGCTATGGAACCCTTCATGGGCGATTCCGACTCGCACTTGGCCGCTTTTTAAAATATCACTCATTCAAAATTTAATTCATTCATCTCCCATCTATTTCGATTCCCATATAAATGAAAGAGTCACGGGTTGCCTGGTAGAAATTGCTACCTTAGCAATAAGGCCGTTCATTTGTACACGTTTATTGTTGTTAACTGTATTTTTTGTGATGCACTACTGGTGTGCAATAAAGTATATTCGCTTCACACATAAACCTTACTAGGTTTTACAGGGGAACGTTACTGATTTTTGATGTAAATTTTTGTTTTGAACAATAAATTAAAAAAAAAGAGACCAACAACTTAAATTTAGAGATTTTAGCGGCCACGCCGGAATTGAGCTTATGTACTTATTCACTGGTGACAGTGAGCGAAGAGCGTCGGTGGCCCAGTGGCTAGGACCGCTGACTTCCATTCCGGAGACACGGGTTCAAACCTCATCATTAACAGCTCATACATGTCCCCACCGAGGGGCTCGAGCCTACCCTGAAACCAGGGTGAATAGGCCTTAGTCAACCACGCTGGCCCAATGCGGGTTGGTCAACTTCACACACAACCCTTGAATTACTTCGCAGGTGTGTGCAGGTTTCCTCACGATGTTTTCCTTCACCGTAAGAGCGTCGAATAAACGTACATATGAATTCGAAAATCGAAAACACATTGGTACGTGCCGAGGTTCGAACCCGCGAACTTCTGAATGGAAGTCAACGGCCCTAGCCACTAGGCCACCGACTAAGCGACGTTCAAACCTCGGCACATGATAATAATAATAATATAATAATTTTATTTATTTCGGATTTACATCCATAATGTGATGTGTACGTTTATTCTTGTGCCCAAAGTCTATTTTATCTTTGACTGAACCAAGTTTGGTTAAAATCGGTTCAGTAGTTTCAGAGCCTGTTCAACGCAAACAGACAAATCTTTCCTCTTTAAAATATTAGTATCAGATCAGAGGGGCTGCAAAACAATTCAGTTTTTAATTTTTTCTTGCTTTTGCAGTATTTTTTGCTTGTTTATTAACCGACTTCAAAAAAGGAGGAGGTTCTCAATTCGATGCGTATGTTTTTTTTTGTTTACCTATGTTATTTATTATAGTACCTACTTATTTATTTATTATGTTTGTTTACGTACCATGATGCTACGCCACTGTGGTGATAATGATGCCTGGTGTTGGTTTTAGAAGTTCTCGTAATATCTGCAATTATTTTTTTTAGATTAGTATAAAAGTCTTATTGAAAAAACACCAAAGTAATAAAAATTTAGTAAAAAATATAACATGTTATTCATTCAGGTCAAGATTTAGGTATTAATACGGTTAATCAGGTTCTTTGAACTCTCATAATATATAATGTAAAAAACAAAGGAAAACAAACGTGTCACTGACTGAATAGTGAGTGATTACTTATTCTTTGTCTGTTTTTTTCCTGAGTAAAGAATAGATCGTAACATTTTTGGGACGAGTAGGCGGTTCGTTCACTGACTACATCGCCCCTTTATTTATTAAACAGACCTAAATTAAAAAAATGAGAAATAGAACATCAGGTGCTGGTCAACTTGAATTTAGAAAGGTTAGCAGCCATGCGAAATAGCCCGCTTAAAATTAAGCATAATTTGACAGCAGGCTGCGCTCTTATTTGACATATCGTTCATTAAAAATTAGATTCATTCATCCCCCATCCTTTTAGATTCTCATATGAACGATAAATAACAAGAAATCTAATTTAAGTTTACAGCACAGAAGAAAATAATAGTACTAGTCCGTACAGCACTCACCCCCCCCGCGCTAACATGAGTTCCCCGCCCGCTATAGCGCCCAACGCCCCGCACCCCGCAGGCGCCGCGGGACTCTACCAGGGGTGTTCGGGGGTGTTTTACATAACGCCTAGCGCCATTGACTTGTAGTTGATATTCAGGTGTTATTCAAAAAGAAGTAGCTTGTCAAAACGCGTTTTCTGTATGGAGTGACCGACCAGTGGTTTAGAGGTTAACGTGGCAGAGTTAAGCCCATTATCAGCTAGTTTTGCAATGAAATGGAAGAAACCAATGGCTTTTAGTGGATTTATGAAAATGAAAATGAAATATGTTTTATTCGAAGTAAGATTTTACAAATCATTTTTCGACGTCGAGGCGGGTTCACAATTTGGCTGTCTTCTGTGGAGAAGAACCCGCCGGAAGAAACTCCACAGGCGTTGCATCTTTTCAAACTATTTTACAAAAATTATTATTTTATACAATTTGATTCATATAACAAAGAGTGCAAACGAAGTATGCAGTTAGAGGAAGGCAACCAGTCAAAGTAGAAAAACTAAATTAAGTAACCAAAAAACAGCCGGCAATCGACTAGAGTAGACCAGTAAAATAAATATCGTTTATTTCCTAAAATTCACCACTAAATTACATAGAAGTAAAGTGAAGCCTCATCGTCAGTCGGAACACATTATCACTAATTACACTAGCCAGAAAATAAAAAAATACCATCGCAATGAACTCGAATGGATAGACCATCTTAAGTGTGAAATTTCACCTAACCGCAGGAGAAATTCTTAAATATGTGGTCACCACTTTATCATACAAGTAATTGTATGGCTTATAGCACTCTATTCTGACATTTCTTGACCCTTTTTTTACACTATTCTGTTACATGAGCAAGTTAACTATTATTTTTAAATCACTTTCTTAGGCAATTATAGGTATAGTTCGGTAACAGCTCATTATATGTTCCCACCGAGGGGTTCGAGCCTAACCCGAAACAGGCCTCAGTCGACTGCTCAGGCCCAGTGCGGGTTGGTCAACTTCACACACAATCATTTAATTTACTTCGCAAGTGTGCGCAGGTTTCCTCACGATGTTTTTCTTCACCGTGAAAGCGTCGAATAAACGTACATTTAAATTCGAAAATCGAAAATTATTGGGTCATGCCGAGCTTTGAACCCGCAAACTTCCGAATGGAAGTCAATAACTCTAGCTACTTAGTCACCGACGACGCTCTAAACAATGTTTATTTTACTTAATACAATAGACGTCTGTGATTCCACTAGAAGCGAAATTTTTAGTCGTATTTTAAAGAAAGAAAGAATGTAGTAAAAAATTAGAAGAAGGAAGTTTTTTTATTGAATAATTTTTCCATAGAAATAAAAAAATACTAAGTTAAATTTGACTGTATGTTAATCCAGTACCTAGTAAATCTAAGTAGATAATTTCATTTAAACCTGTCGAATTATTTTAGTGTGAACAAATGTTTATTTATAACATAAGCTCTAGCATACTTTTTGCATTTTATATTTGTGACTCGCGGAATAGGTGTAATGTTATGTTTTAATTGAGTTAATTTTGTCCTATTTATACTGTTTCTCACTTCTTATTCTGACATATTCTTCTCTTGTGAACACATATAACTTGAGTATTGGGTAATTTGATTGTGTATATGGATGATAGTATTCAATTTATTCTACAAAATTTTTACTACCATAATTTTAAGTATTTACCTACTAACAAAATTTTACCTACCTACTCGTATTTTATATAGATTCTTTATTGTACACAAAAATAAAATTATACATTTGGTATAAACGAAAGTATACAAGGGCGAAAATAGTAATTAAAAAAAATTTACAGTGTGAAAATAAATGAATTATTATTATCTTTACAAATAATTATTGTACGTTCCGTTTTTGAATACTTAGGAAGCTGCTAAGTATAACTACAATGCTTCATCTCACAGTTAATCACCATAATAACATCTTTGTATCTCATAATTACTGCACTGCGTACAACGGGTCTCAGACTCGTATACTAAATGAAAGCCAAATTCCATTAAACTAACTATTATATCATACTGTGAATTAAATGAATAGCTCGTCTAAATATAATCCGACTAGTTTAACATTATGTAGCATTATCAACTAAGGAGGTTGAAAAAACAATGGTGGGAAAGCTTTTTTGTGACGTAATTGTTTTGTAAAAATTTGGCGGATTTTTATGTTTTCTAATTAACATGTTACGTTGAATGGAATGTGGTTAAAATTTCTATTGTTTGTTGTTATTTTGATTATTTAATTCTATGTCATTTATTTTATTTTTATGGAATGGAGATGGAATGGAAAAAATATAAAATATATGATTTAACGTTAACAGTTTTTCCCATGTTACTCAGGGTGAATGTAGCTTTCTAATGGTGAAAGAATTTTTGAAATCTGTTCAGTAGTTTCGGAGCCTATTCGATGCAAATAAACAAACAAACCTTTCCTCTTTATAATATTAGTATAGACGATAGATGGTTAAAATACAGGCTGGATCCGCAGATTATTAATATTTGACAAAAAAGGAACAGTATATTTTAATGAGAAAAAAAAATCGCCTAATATCTCAAAATGGCGTTGTTAACAATATCCTCGACTATACGCAAATTAAAATTGTGAACAAAGTTTTCCTCAATTTTAGTACTGCTATATTGATAAACAATAATTGAATCGATTTTAATATTTTTTGACTTTTGTTTTGTTGACTATTTTTATATGTTGTATTTTTCGGAAGATATCTCGCCAATAATTTGTACCTAAAATATTTTTTTAAACGATGCGTTTAAAAAAAAAATTGCCGTCAATTATTTCCCTTGGTAAAAAGTACTCTATTATATTATTATTTCAGCTAAATACTACAACTGTTCTACTCTATTTATTTATTATTCTTTCTTTAAACATTTTTTCTTAGATACCTATTAACAATAACGACATACAAGTGGTTCATTAAAACACTTCCTTACATAATAATCAATCAACGTAGATCATTTACTGTATAACAAACAGTACATCGGCATAGCATAATCGTAACTCATACTAATGAATAAATCATAATTCAACTGATTTACAGCGAAAACAACAATTAAATTCTAAATAAGGAGCACCATTTGTCATACGAACATTGTAATTGTCAATACACAGCAAAAAAAGTAAGCGGATTTGTGAAAGGGATATACATTAATGATCTATGAAAGTAATTATTTTAACGTACTAAGCGGCTCGGTGCGTACTTCGCTACGTAATAAAGTAAAATAATAATTAAAAATTTGAACCGCTCGCTCGGCCGATTTTGTGCACACTTCACATAAACCGTTTAGGTGCAGAATGTCCAAGTTGCAAAATGTCCAGCGGGTGCAAAATGTCCAGGTCGCAAAAGGTCCAGGTTGCAAAATGTCCAGGTTGCAAAAAGTCCAAATTGTAATAAACCATCTACTAAAAAGCCTAAATAATCGGTTCGGATAGGTGAGACCGTTCTTAAGTTATAAAATTACAACGAAAAGTGGTATTTATTGTTATAAAAATTGATTTTAACGGGTTTATACGCGATAAATTTATGCATTAATATGCACTTCATTATAACATGGTTTTTTAAATGAACTTAAACTTACTTTTACTAGCGAAATTAATATAATTTATCCAATTCAAACTATTGTATGATTTGTCAAATTAAAACTATTCTATGTAGTGCAATAATGAATTTCAATGTTGAAAAATAATTTTATTGCTAGACCTTTACTCTAAAGTGGGTTCGACTAATTTTAAAGTGTATTTGATTATTTTAAAAGTGGCTTTAAATGCATCCCTTTGTTTAATGACACGGAACTAATGTGTTTTGAGTGAAAAGTATGTCTGTCTGTAACTATTATTTCTGTCTTTTTCTTAGAAAGGTTTTCTATAATAATTATTACAAAAAAGTATTTTAGTGCTTTGTCTTTACCTACCAAAAAAGTGAAAAGAATTTCTTGTACGGTCACATTCAAAAGTGGAAGTTACGTGCATATTTTATACTTAAAAAACTTTTCCTTTTGACGTTCAAGGTATGAAAGCTCGTAGACTGTATTTACTCGTATATTGTTACACAAAATACCGGAAATGTGTGAATAAAACTCGAGTGGAGAGCGTTTGGTATGTAAGCAGGAAATTTATTATCGCCAGGCGAAACGACTAGACTGCTTAAATATAGGAAAAAATAATTTTGGATATAACTGCACTTGTGAACGTGGCTGTACGTATAGTAATGAGGAAAGTTTTTTTAGAATTTTTTATCGGTTGGAGACTTTGAATGAGCATGTCTTTGGACATTTTGGTTAACCGTCATTTACAA
This sequence comes from Teleiodes luculella, assembly GCA_948473455.1. NCBI lineage: Eukaryota > Metazoa > Arthropoda > Insecta > Lepidoptera > Gelechiidae > Teleiodes > Teleiodes luculella. The sequence continues at coordinate 7,675,999 of OX419607.1, forward strand.
TCTGTATAATAAATAGGTACCAATTGTCTGCACAGAGTAAGTAAAGATATTTTCTGTAGTAATAGTGTTGATGAGGATTCCTCTTTCACTTCCTCATAATGCGGAAATTCCGTAACCTTTGCACTTCCTCATTCCTCATTATAATAATAATAATAATTATAATAAATAGCTTTTTAGGGTTCCGTAGCCAAATGGCAAAAAACGGAACCCTTATAGATTCGTCATGTCTGTCTGTCTGTCCGTCCGTATGTCACAGCCACTTTATTCCGAAACTATAATACCTATACTGTTGAAACTTGGTAAGTAGATGTATTCTGTGAACCGCATTAAGATTTTCTTACAAAAATTGAAAAAAAAAACAATTAATTTAGGGTACCCATACATAGTTTTTTTCATCAAACCCATACGTGTGGGTGGGGTATCTATGGATAGATAGGTCTTCAAAAATGATAGTTAGGTTCCTAATAAGATTTTTTTCTAAACTGAATAGTTTGAGCGAGAGACGCTTCTAAAGTGGAAAAATGTGTATCTAACTTTTAAAATAAGAGAATGATAAAACTAAGAAAAATATATGATGTGCATTACCATGAAAACTTCCAACTAAAATTGGTTTGAACGAGATCTAGTAAGTAGTTTTTTTTTAATACGTCATAGATCGTACACCCCAATTTACCTTTCACTATTATTAAAACATCGACCAAAGTCACAACGAACTACAAAAACTTTTATATTATGTTACTGGCTGCTACGGAACCCTTCATGGGCGATTCCGACTCGCACTTGGCCGCTTTTTTATTTTATTTTATTTCCAACAAAAACTATAAAAAACTATATCACTCTGTCTGTATATTTTTATATTCCTCATCCGCTACCTAATCCGCTTCCTAATCTGCATCCTCTTCCTCTTAGAAACTTCCTAATCCTCAACCGCATCCTCTTGTACTTGCCACTTCCTCATCAACTCTAGTATAGAGATGTAATATGAGTCGAGCCGACAAATCATTGATGTTTTGAAAGGAAATACGAGTATCTTTGTTTTCCGTCAGTTTCGACCAATAGAAATTAGCTGCATGCCCTTTGGACCAATCACGACCCCGAAACCCCACACCTCAGCAAGTTGACAGATTTTTTTTGTTTTGGTATTCTGTGGTTTAAGACAGAGACGTGGGAGCGTTTCTGGTTTAAGATACACATGTTTAACGTCTCTATACTATAGTGTTTAATACTCTTTAACTATATTGTTTCTATAAATGAATGAATAAGAAAAGGAAGTTACAACTCTTATTTATGATTACGAAGATTGCGTCAATATGTCACACAAAAAGAGCGGCTACATCATTTAGATTAATATCTCACTGAGTCACCATAATAAGCTGTTAGTAAGCTCAAGTTATGCAACGATACGAAAGTGACATATCGCCTACAATAACAGGTTGCTAAAAAAGTAGGTAATTAACACTAAGATGGTCCGATATCTATAGAGAAAAATTTTGCGCATTATCAAACACAGACAAAATTAACTCAAATCGTACTATGTGAACGTAAATTTTTTTGTTGATAGTAGGTATATACCTAGATACCCTACCTATATAATAAAACTGTAGAGGTCAAAAATCTGTACATAGATTTTTTTTTGCTAAAAACCGATCAGGGGGGCGGCGTAAGAAGTGGTACAGAACAAAACAGATTTTTTAAATTTTTTTTGTTTCTCTGTTGGTCAGTTTGTACGGGCTAATCTCCGAAACTGTTGGACCGATTTGAATGAAATTTTGCATGGTGTTACCTTATATCCCCGGTCAACATCTTAGATACTTAAAATCCATCCCGGAAAATTAAAAAGTTCCTGTGGGATAGTTAAAAAACTATAGCAACTCATACGGCTCAGCGCATTGTACGGGCTTATCTCGAATGAAATTTTGCATTAGGGTAAGGTACCTTGTATCCCTAGTCAACATCTTAGACACTTTTTTTACCATGGAAAAATATCTCATTTCTACGGGAAAATGTGCACGGAAAAGTAAAAAAAAAACAACGCAGACGTAGCCGAATTTTAATAGACTAATTTTGTAATGGAAATTGTTGCCAGAATCATAAAAATATACACTTGGCGCCCCCAGATTTGCTAAGTGTCAGAGTAAGAATTATTTTTCACTGATGACTTTTGTTTTTTCACAAGTGTCTATTAACTTACATACTCGCGCTAAATGACATAATCTTACTCGTCCGCGTAATTGTCACACACGTCACAAACAAAAGAATGACGATGTGACAACACAAAACAAAGAAACACTTCTGACGATATCGTAACTAAAGTTAAAAAATAAAATTTTGATATACTGCTAGATCTTCGCCCGCGGCTACGCCCGCGTTGTTTTTTGACTTTTCCATGCAGATTCCCGTAGGAATGACATATTATTTTCCCGCGGTAAAAACTGATGATAGATTTTAAACATTTTTAATGGTTTCTAAGTAGGTACATGTTATTTATAAAATGATCTTAGTCGCAAAAATTGTCTAATTTAATTAGACAGTTTTCGGCTTAATATTATATTTAAATATAATTTATTGAGCTATATTCAAGTTTTTTATGTACTAAAATGTAAAAATTAACATAGATTTTCTGGAAAAGGTTAGAACTTGGACGTGTAAACATTAAACAAAATTGCCTGCCTTTCCGTGTAGTAAAATAAGTTTTTTTTACACATTATTACTGTTATTTACGGGTCTTAGCGCGATAATTTTAAATAGGTAGGTACAGTAATAATGTGTAGAAAGCGCGAAAGCCTCAAACAAACATTAAGTTTTTTTTGTTTGTTTTCCACGCATGGTTTACAAGTTTGTCTTTAAAAATAGCATTGCAGAATATGCTAGATGTTTGCGCGTTTCTCTATGCTGCTGAAACATGTCTTTTTTTTATTTCGAGCTTAAAAATTCATTATTTTGTATGTTTTATATTGTAATTTTGTTATTTTCAGATGAAAATGAAAAGATCAAAAGCACATGGCGGGCTCGATCGAACCCGCACCTTAAGAAGACTTGAAGAAGTTCAAGCCACTATGCCATCGGCGCTCTGTCTGGGAAAGCTCGGACGCTCAATGTTACATTAAAATAATAACTGCATTAAAAAAAGATATTTTTTCAACGACTCCATTACGTAATATAAATTGCTCATTCACGCGCAAAAATACGTGCAAACACTTATTAATTTTAAATATTATGAAGTTTGCAAGTAGTATGGTGTTGCATAATATGATTAACAAAGTTCGCTAATGGTGTAATTTACTTATTTAAGGAAATAAAATAATATATTCCTATCTTTGAAAAAAATATAGAGTTAGGGAATAGGATACTCGAATGTATAAATATACTAAACTGTTAATTTATTTACTTGAATTTAGAACAGTCAGTGATTAAGTATTAGGTAGGTTTAGAATACTAACTTGTACTAAACAAAAAAGTACCTATATACATTCTTGTTACTATGTATTTATTACGTGCATTTTAACTTTATTCATTTTTTATGCAAATACTATAACTCAAAAATGTGATTTTTTGACTAAAATATCAAGTACAATTTATAGTACCCAGCTAGATACGAGGAACTCTTTCGAGTTGGGTCTCGTTTGGTTTGTGGTTATAAGAATCATGGTGTTTAGGTTATTTTAAAAATCGGTCCTGTTATTATTTTTTTGCCACGGTAAATACAACATTTTCAGGTTATCTACAGAAATGTAAGTAAAAGTTCAAACTTTAGTAAATTGTTGAGAATTTGAATGTAACGTTGAATTGTAGTGTAGTATGTGTGTCGTAATCGACCATATTTTAGCAGAAACCATCAGTTCAGACAGCGCATACTTAAAATTGATGGATTGACATTACGCACGCACGCACTTATCGTAAGTTCTTACAAAATGTCACTTTAGTATTATTTTTTGCTAACTATACTAATTTTGCCTCGATTCCCGTGTTAGTTTAATTTTTGTAATTTTTCCTGTTATTTTATTTTTAATATACTTTTTATCAAGTTAGATATTCCGTTTTAAATCATAATAGTTTAAATTTTCTTTAAAAAGCTATAGTAGCGTAGGTATTCTATAAAATATTATTGTTTTTTTTTATTAGATTTACAGTGTATCTCTCTTGTTTTGATAAAGTATTTTCAAATGTTTAAAAAAAAAATTATTTATGTTTATGGTTTTGGAGCTAATTTCTTTTTTTCATTGATCGGAAATACATAGCCCCCCCGTTTTTCATTTTCCACGTGAGTAAGAGATGTGTGATACACAAGCATTATAGGTCAGATAAAAAGAACTATAATTAATTCACGTGTGCGCGAATCGAAGTTATTGGTAACGATAAATAATTAATGGCACAGACGGAAGTAGCGAACAGGAATCCATACTGTACACGTGTTATGAGTTCAATAAATAGTTGCTGCATCGTTCCGCTCTTTATACCGTAAAATCGATTGATCGGTAACCAGTTTCCGATTTTTTAGGTTATGCTCTGCATAACGGTCAATTTGCAATATTTTGTTCGCCACTAAATAGGAATCTTTTTTGTGGATTTATAATTAAGAAATAATTTGTGAACTGAATATTTTGATGCTATCGTTTTTTTTATCAGTCGTAAATATTGTAACATTACCATTTTGTCTATAATTCTGAATTGTGTGCTGGAAATTAGCTTAATTTTTAAATACATACATGTTTAGGTCTAACGGAAGACATTTCTTTAGGAATATAAGCAGTCCTTTTGTGTCTTTCTTGATGTATTTTATTTGTACGTATTTTTTTTTTATTTATGCGTCTGACGCAGTTTATTTTCCATTTACCCACAGATTTTCGACCTCTACAATTTTATTATATATGTACAGTTTTTGTGATTGTCTTGTGTACAAAGTAAATTTATTATTAAAATAAACGTCATAGAGTTGACATCGTGTTTCACCGGACTTGAAGACAAAAATAAATTGTAAAACAAATGTTACCACAAAAAAAACACTTCGGCCCAGAGTCAACCTTACGTCTACCTTGGAAGCACTCTAACATGCCCGGTCCACGCGTGGCAGATATAATTTTGTCGTGCGTATTCTCTTATCCTATTGGAGATATTTCAATATGGCGGGTTTCTCGCGCGACAAACTTTTTTCATAGCACTGCATGTTACGGGGGGTCGCGGGTTCGAAACCCGTGCAGTGCAAACATTAGAGACATAAGCACTTGTGATTGGTTTATGTCTGGATGTTGTATATTATTATATAATTCTCCGACACCCATAGTTCAGCCTATGCCTAGTTTGAAGTCAGATGACCGTGTGTGAGATGGCATACATACATATTTATTTATAGGGGACATCTCACTCTACATTTGACTTAGGTAACAGTTTTTCCCGTGAGAACGGGGAATTCTCCCGGGGTAAAAGGTAACTTATGTCTTCCCCAAGATTTATTCTATCTTTTTTTTTTTTTTTTTTTTTTTTTTTTTTTTATTTAGGTCAACAAACAGTATCACAATATAATATTAACTCTAAAATAACAACAACAAACATGATAATAATGATACCAACACCGTTAACCACAAAATGCTATAGAGTAGTTACAGAAACTATACATACAGAGATGGTAGTATAGCTGTTAAACGATAAACAAACTAAATAGTAAACAAAACAAATGCACTACATTAAATTAAACTACGAGTAGGTATTGACTATACATCGCTAAGAGCTTTCAATATCATCCGCTTAAAACTGCCAACGCGCGTATTTGTGATATCAATGCCATTGAACATATTATTATAGGAATATACAAGTTGGTATAAGGGTGAGCGTTTACCAGCATTGGTACGGCATCGAGCAGTGTAAAACAGATGATGCTGCCTACGATTATGAAAATGGGAAGGGATCTTATAACTTATTTTATTTACGAGGGGAATGCAGTCATATCTATTGTGACATAGATCGTACAATAACATTGCTCCAAGCTGCAAACGCCTTGAACTAAGCGTTAATAGGTTAAATTTTTCTAAAAGGAGGTCATATGAAATACGGGTTCGGAAACATCTATAATACATACTACGCATAAATTTCTTTTGAATTAATTCTAAAGCTTTAATATATTTGTCATAAAAAGGGTTCCACACAGAGACGGCGTATTCCAGCTGGGATCGAATAAGACATTTAAAAAATCTTTGTACCAAGTTTAATTAAAATCGATTTAGTAGTTTCGGGGCCTATTCAATGCAAATAAAAATTAAATATTTCCTCTTTATGTTATCAGTATAGATTATTACTTCAAAATAATCCAAAGTTCACATTAGTTTATCATCAAAAGGCACTTTCTGATCCATCCTCCGAAAAAAAACGTAACAATTTAACGTACGCAGTTATTACGTAAACTGAATTAGACGCTGCTATAGTTAAGTTAATAAGTATTAATAAGTAATAGTTAACTTGAGTCTATCGGTCACACTTAGAGACGTGCAGTTGCGTGCCAAACATATACTTAACCGGTATAATCACTCAGTGATCACCGTTAAGTGTAAATAAAACTGCTATGTATTGTGATAATCACACTTAAGTACAGAAATCATTTGAGTACGCAGGAATGTTGATTTGATTCTTTATGTTGACTTGGTATTATAATATAACTAGCGACCCGCCCCGGCTCCGCACGGGAAAATGGTTATTGTGGGTTATCCTTAAGTAAATTATGCATGTAATATACATATAAACCTTTCTCTTGAAAAACCGCATCAAAATCCGTTGCGTAGTTTTAAAGATTTAAGCATTCATAGGGACATAGGGACAGAGAAAGCGAACTTTGTTTTAAACTATGTAGTGATGGTACATTTGTAAAATCTTTAAACGGGTATTATATCTCTTCTTCTTCATATTATATAAGAGCCGCTCCGCCGTATTATATACCGAAGTAAAAGTTTATTTATTTATCCTAAGTACTAATATTATAAACGCGAAAGTTTGTGTGTATGGATGTATGTTTGTTACTCTTTCAAGCATAAACTACTGAATGGAATTTAATGAAATTTTACAATAATATAGCTTACACATCAGATTAATACATAAGCTACTTTTTTGCAGGAAAATACTTCTTTCCCACGGGAAAAACTGTTAACGCGGGCGGAGCCACAGCGGAAAGCTACTTTATTATAAAATGTATTACAAGAATGACGAAAATTGTCTAAATGTTTGAATGGTTATGAGCAGCACAGAAAAACAGAAAACAGCTTTTTATTGGGATTGGGAATGTTGTATTTTCGCGCAGTATAAGGTAGTCTATATATTATTCTGATGTATAAGCTATATTAGTGTAAAGTTTCATTAAAATCCAATCAGTAGTTATTCCGTGAAAGAGTAATAAACATCCATACATCCATCCGCACAAATATATACATCAATTCGCGTTTATAATATTAGTAAGGAAGGCCCGCGTTGCTCTAAGGTAGGATTACATAAACAAGGGAGCGACGGAAAATAAAAGATTGAACATCACAGTCAGGGTTGCCATGTATAACAACTCTAGACTCCCCTTCGGTTAGTGGTTTCATAAAGGAAGCATCCAAACGCTACTTTGATGAAGGCCCTTCCCATCCCAATCCGTATGTTGTTAAGTGTACGGGCTATTTCCCGCACCCCACCACGCGGTTCCGCCGCCGTCCCAAACACATCCTTTCCGAACGTGATGACGAAATCACTGATGCAGTTAAATAGCCAAAGAATTTAGATTACACCTAACAGAATGCCCTTCTGGTAGCGAATACCCTTCAGGTAACAACGCCCGCACCCGCCGGCGGGGGCGCGGCCATAACCAAAATCAGAATTTATAATGAGAAACGGAGCCCCTCAGGCGTCGTCTCCTTCACGATGTTTTTCAATATCAACGCGCTAGGCCGTGGTCCGAGGCTCCCTTGAGCCGCCCCTAGACGCGTTGGTAATGACTTTTTTTGGGGTAGAGTCTTCCGCTCCCCCGAAAGTCCGGTGAAGCTTGATTGGTCGTACCTTTTCGACTCAAGCAAAGTCAATTAAAAAAAAAAACTCTAGGCTCAATACCACAGATATACAAATATCATTACATGACGCAATTACATTAACCCCAACGGGTCGGGGTTGCCAGCCCGTTGTTGTGTCGGACGGCCGCGCAAACTAATAAAATGCCTCGTACCGTGTTAATTAATTGCAGAAACCTAAAAATTCCGAGCACTAAAAGTAGTCTTAAGGCTACGTTTCCACCAGAGATGAGCGAGGATGCGTAGCGAGGACTGTGTTTGTAAAGAACCAATAGAATCGCTGCAGTGATCGAGGCCAGGTAAATGGACCGTTTCTATTGGTTCTTTACAAATACATTCCGCGCTACGCATCCTCGCTCATCTCTGGTGGAAACGCAGTTTTACTGCGGCCAATTATTATCACTATCCGTTCAGCCGTTTCATGAGAGCCTAGGCAAACTTTTACATTTTAAAATTAGATACAATAGATTTTTCCGACTGTAGACTGTATAAAAATTTTCAACAATAGACCGACAGATTGACTAAGTAAATGAAAACAAGAGTTTTAATCTTCATAGTCGAGAAGGCACGGGTTATTCAACCTCTGACGAAGACGAAAGCGATATAGTGGGGTTATTCTACGACTAAACGACAAAACAGCGAGATAAGGTGCACGAGAGACGCTATTTTATTTATCGTTCATCTAAAACGTGCAAGCAGTAAATGAGAGACTCCGCAGTTGATTGTAAAATGCACAACTTTATGACTGTTGGAGTGAAATCTAAAATTTGAAGTGACCTTTCTTGCATTTTCTACGTAGTTGTCTGTGAATTGAATAGTTAGTTTATTTACAAAAATATGTGACACTAATAAAAAGAAGTCAAGGAAATTATGTGAATAAATATTAATAATAATACCAAGTGACATGGATCACCGTGGTTTTATTAGTGAGATTAAAGTTCGGAGGTGTTTAACGTGTGGTGATATAGGTATCTATCTAGATAGATGAGTCATAATTCTTTGCATATTTTCTGTGACGCGAGTCAAGCTGCTTAAGCTGCCTGCGCGTTTTTGCGTTCAGATTTCACAAAATATCACAAATATCTGAAGACGGTTGCCACCAATATCACAAATATAAAGGAAAATCTTGGAAAATGAACTAAAAGGCACGAGATTTTTTACGCAACTAACATTTATTTATTTGTAATAGTGCTCCATGACACCAAGTGTCTAGACCGTTGACTTCCATTCGGAAGTTCGCGGGTTCGAACCTCGGCACGTACCGATGTGTTTTCGATTTTCGTATTCATATGTAGTTACGTTTATTCGCGTGTGGAAACCTGCACACACCTGCGAAGTAGTTCAAGGGTTGTGTGTGAAGTTGACCAACCCGCACTGGGCCAGCGTATGAGGTTTTAAAGAAGAACAATTTACTTAAAGAAGCATTAAGCAAAGTTACAAAACGTTGCAAGAAATCACACGGAAATCTGCATTCAAGACTTTGTGCATAACTATGAGACTACTTAAAGGTAGGCTTTATTACTTACGTGCATACATAAAACACACGCTCTTTTCCCTAACGAGGTGAGCAGAGTTTAAGAAAGCTTACAGGAAGCTCTAAATAAAACTACAAAAGTAGTAGAAAAGTAGAAAGGTAGTAATAGTAGTAAAAAGTAGAGTACGCATCTAATTTTATATGATCTTATGATGCAGTAGCCAACACATGCGGTTGGACATGTTGACCTTGAGAGCGCCCGTATTCCGTAGTGGTAGGGGTGAATTCCGTAATGCTAATATCCATACTCTAGGGTAGAGCCTTCCGCTCCTCCGCAAGTCCGGTGAAGCTTCATTCGTCGTAATTATCCGACACAATAAAAAATAAAAGAAAAGCGAATGTGCGACCGCATGTCTTCCACTCCCCCGCAAGTCCGGTGAAGCTTGATTGGTCGTACCTTTTCGACACAAGCGTAGGTCAATTAAAAAAAAAACGCATGTGCTGGCTTCTGTACACCGATCTTTATGTCTCGTAGAGCATCTAGTGGCAGGTTGTTTGCCTGTTGCACATGCGGCCACTACACCCGAATCCTTTTTTTTTAAATTGACATATGCTTGTGTCGAAAAAGTACGACCAATCACCCTTCACCGGACTTGCGGGGAAGCGGAAGTTTCTACTTTTTTTTTTTTTTTTTTAATTGACCTCAGCTTATGTCGAAAAAGTACGACCAATCACGCTTCACCGGACTTGCGGGGGAGCGGAAGACTCTACACCAAAAAAACAGTCATATACCAACGCGTCTAGGGGCGACTCGAGGGAGCCTCGGACCTAGGCCTAGCGCGTTGATACTGAAAGACATCGTGAAGGTCCCCGAATCTATTAGTAGCCTTTTACCACACACAATGGGAACACTTGGGGTGATCCTATCTATATTCTATAATGCCGAGGCCAGACGGCATTTCACGGCAATGCTATACTATTAATACAGACCACGATAGACCACAGCCGGAGTCCGGCTGCCGGACCTATAACTCTGCAGGGAGTTGTGGCCTTATCCCCCCACACTTGGTCCAGGTGGATTTTCAATCGCAATTGTTTTGGTTACACTGGTGAATTAATGCTGTTGCCGATTGTCTGGGTTATACAAAATTTCCACACCGTCAAAAATCTGGAAATTATTCTACCCGCTAAATGAATGATCTTTGATTTGATGATTTTCAGTTTTTCTCTTTTCTTCTATTTTCCATACCGTAAGGTTGCCTGGAAGAGATTGCTACCGTAGCAATAAGGCCGCCTGTTGACTTCTTACATTCTATTTGTCATTTTCTCTGTAATGATTTTCTTAGTGTCAATAAAGTATATTATTATTATTATTATCATATTATTTATTTAGTCGTCTCGTCTTAGTTTGGGTTAAGGTTGTTCGCCAGTGACCCTACCGGGATTCGATCCCGGAACCTTCGTAACGGAAGGCATTCTACCACTCGGCCACTAAGATGTAAGATGCAACGATTTACCGACATTACGTAAACCAGGAAAGAGGTTAACTGAACCGCAAGCTAGAAACTGTTGCATTTCTGTTGCTTAAAGATATTTTAAATGCGTTTCCTGTTTTTGTTGAGATAATCCTCTATTTGCATTGTTATCTGAATAAATAAATAACTTAAAAATAAAAAAAGTAATTTGAGTGTAACGACATTAATTCTGTATTCTTTTTTGTACAAATTAGAATAACAATGATTTCTTCGTCTTGAATAACATGAAGTGCGTTCTATTAATTTCAAAATACGTTTTGTCATTTCAAAGTGCCTCTTTAAATATTATATCCCGCTTACATATAAAAAAAACAATAACTATTAGGATTTAAAACGGGATATTTACCGTGGTATCCCGTTTTAAATCTTAATAGTTATGAAAACAACCGTGAAAGTTTTAAAAAGTATATTGAAAATAACAATACTTTTAAAAGTGGAAAACCATCTTATTCCTAAAAGAAAAATAGTTACGCGAGCAGAGCTGCGGGACAGAAAGCTAGTATAAAATTTAGATTTTTAACACGCAAAACGGTTTCAGGTCAAAAAATCGATATCAATGTCGATTCCTGGTCATTCTCTCGCGCGTTTATGTAATCGACGCACGCGCCGCGATCCAAATATAGATCGTTTGTCGTGACCGAACACATCGATCAGCCATATCGATCGGCGGACTAGATCTTTATCGATAAACAGAAAATTATGGAGTATTTATGCTGAAGCTTGGAGGCATTTTGGCATTCGATTCAATCGTTCATATAAGGAAGATATTGCTACTTTTGTACTTTATTTTTAATGGTTGTATTCTTTTTACTGTATTTTTATGGTAAATAGGTACCTATTTTCTATTGTTAATAGTTATAAAAAAAATCAATCGACCTATTTTTCTGAGTTGGTCGCGCGAAAATAGCTGAAGAGATATGATTTATTTTTGTCCTAATTAAGGGATTATAGAAAAAGAAGCTATGTTTGGTACTACTTTAATACTTAGCTATGATTATTTTTTATATCTCTGCACGCACACCAACCTTTTTAACCCCCGACAAAAAAGAGTGTGTCTGTCTGTCTGTGGCATCGTAGCTCCTAAACGGATGCGCCGATTTTGATATAGTTTTTTTGTTTACAAGTTGTTACATTCGAGAGTGTTCTTAGCTTCAGTTGTTTAAAGATTAGCAGCTTTTTTGTAGTTGTTGAAAGGATCTAAGTACTTTTGTGGAGGGGTGTTTGAAATTTTTAATTGAATGTTATCATACAAACTAAATGGCTGTACTTGTGATATTAACTATATACATTATAGATAACTCTCTAGGCAAGTGGATAACGTTGGAATCTTATGTCTACAATCTTATTCCAATGCAATATTTGCTAATAAAAAAGAATAATATTATAAGTACTCGTATTTATCTCATCACTAAAACAAAGTCGCTTTCTCTGTCCCTATGTCCCTATATCCCTATGTATGCTTTAAATCTTTAAAACTACGCAACGGATTTTGATGCGGTTTTTTTAAATAAATAGAGTGATTCAAGAGGATGGTTTATATGTAAGTATAATACATGCAAAGTATACTTAAGGATAACCCACAATAACCATATTCCCGTGCGGAGCCGGGGCGGGTCGCTAGTTAAATAATAAAATTACCCGAAGTCGAATTGTAATTATTTATGTATTTCACGTTTAAAAGCAAGCTGCGAGATAGGTAAAAACCACAATATATTTTTTATTACATCATTAAATAAAAAAATGTAAAAGTGACACTCTCAACCAATTGAAAAACTATAAAAAAACATTGTTTTTACTGCGTAGCGCGTTGTTGTCTTTTATATGAACGCTACGGCGCGGTAACTGGCGGTAAGTCATGCGTTTTTTTACTCTCATACGGAAGAAAAGTTTAAAAATTTAATTAAAACTTTCCAGTACGAAATCAATTACAAAATATTTTTATTAACGTGACACCAAAAAACCGAATCTCAACAAAAAAAACTTACTTACAATTTCTGAGGAAACCACAGGCACACACAGTTTTAAAATTGGAACACAATTTTGACTGTCACTTTGGAACACTTTTTTTTTATTTAGATTTTTTTTGTAACCGGCCAGTGCGTATTTGTATTTGTAACTTTTTTATTTGTTTTGAGTACTCGTTGCTTTAGCCGCGTTAGCTGTCGGTGCACGCGCAGTAGTGACTGTAAGTCTTGAGCTTCCTTTCTCGTAGTTGTGAGTGGGAGGCAGCTTTAAGTCTAAGTTTTGTTAGACAGCTTAAGTAACCCTTTAGGCAGAGATTAAGTAATATTTTGCAGATTAGAGTTGAGCGTTGCGGTCAGGGAAAAGTGTGCTTTCGAATTTAAAAATTTATATATCTACGTGGTTTTTTTTTATTATACTCTTAGGTCCTGGTTGGACAAATGAGTTCATTTTATGAAATTTCCGTTTGAAACTCAATAATTTAAAGAGCCGATGCGATTGTTTGAACAGAACTGGTGGATTCTCGCTGTGGAGAAAAACCCGCCAATTTAGAAGTAAAATTAAAAATACCTATCTTATGTTCTTATATATTATATCCAAAGCTCTTTCAATTTAGCAGAAATAAATTAGTAGTGCTTGTGTATGGCTCGGATAGCCAAGTCAAGTCCCTGCCCAAGCTCAACGATTTTCGTTTTCGCTTCGATTTATAAAAATAAATAGATAATTTTGACATGATTTAAGTTATCAAATTAATGTAAAGATCTCTCTCTCTCTCTCTTTTGGTTAGTAACTGGTATCGTACAAAGAGTAATTTTTCTTCTATCGTAACTAGTTACGAACTTCCGGTTTCGTACGCGCGGCCGGAGGGATCATATCATATCATACTAATATAATAATAATAATAATAATAATAACACGCCACGGCACGACACGGCTAGGATCGTCCGTCGCTTCTTGTCCCTGTCGCCCTGACCTCCGGCGGTTTGATTTTTCCACCGTTGGAGTAAACGCCGCCTCTTCCCCTTCTGGGGAGAGGTGTGGAATAAGCTTTATGCTCACATAATAATAATAATAATATGTGGGACATCTCACACACGGCCATCCGACCCCAAACTAGGCAAAGCCTGTACTATGGGTGCCAGACAGCTGATATACATACATATATAAATATACAACATCCAGACACAAGGCAAACACAAGTGCTCATCACACGAATGTTTGCCCTGGGCGGGATTCGAACCCGCGACCCTGTGCTCAGTAGGCAGACGTACTACCAACTAGGCTACGGGGCCGTCGAATTATAATTATAAAGAGGAAAAAATTGTATTATAATTATAAAGAGGAAAAAATTGTATTTTTGTGTGTGTCTGTGTGTATGTTTGTAATGAATAAACTCAAAAACTACTTTAACCGATTTAAAAAATTCTTACACCATGAGAAAGCTACATTCACCGTTAGTAACATAGGCTACCTTTTACCGCGGGAAAACGCCTCCATCCCACGGAAAAAACTGTTAACGAGGGCGGAGCCGCGGCGGAAAGCGACACGATGTGGAGTTTCCGGTTGTTTTTCAACCAATCAATCATCCACAGAAGAACGCCTTTGAACTGCCAACCGTGGACAGCTAACCTTGGTACTTATTAGATTTGACGTCGAAAAATGGTTTGTAAAATCTTACTTCGAAAAAACTGACTTGACTTTTTAATAATAGAAATGTTAGTCATTAACTCTGCCCGTAAAGTTCCATCAAATTACATCGATTACATGTAGATTGCGTTCTAAACGAAACTGCTGATAATAACTACGAAGTTGTGGCCATAAAAAAAGCGCAATGGACTAGTAAACTAGCCTGCAACGGTTTTGCTGCTATCTTATATTCGGAGCGAATTGGACAGTTACAAAATACGTACAAAAAATCATCCTACGAGTACTAAACGCGAAAGTTTGTAAGTAAGAATGTTGTTTGTTACTCTTTCACGCAAAAAATACTGAATTATTTTTATGAAACTTTGCAATAATATAGCTTATACATCAGAATAACACATGGACTACTTTTTACCGCGGGAAAATACTTCTTTCCCACGGGAAAACATGTTAACGCGGGCGGAGCCGCGGGGCTGACAGCTAGTATACCTATATTTATTTTATTTTATTTTATTTTATTGTAAAGGTACAATAACAAGTAACAGAATAAAAATTACATAACAGAACACTAGAAAATACATATTTAAATATGAAACTCTTTTAAAATTGTACACAACATTCACCAAGACATGTTAACATTTTAAAGGACGGACACTAAACTATTAATAAAAACATTACTATTATTGCGACAAATACGGTTATAGCAAGGAAGAAAAAAGGTTTGTAAAAGGGCAAAAGTATAGAATATAAATACATACATGGGCAATATAACTATTGTAACTTATAGAGTGATGATCGGAAGCTGTTGACACTACAATCAAATATGTCCAAGTGAGCACAGACTTCATTATAGCTCCTACACATTCTAAGTAGTGGACTATTGTGGGATACATTATTATTGGTATTATAGACCGTCGTCCGAGAAGCGTTTTTCGTACCTATCGTACTTTCGTGGCAGACTTTAATATTCATATGTGAACTTGTTTGGTGTCTCTAGATATCGAAGTCTGCCGAGCCAAATAGGAAGCGTTTGGGAGTTATGTCACTTTGAAAAGTGCTCCAGATGACGAAAAATTACCTATCTTACTTTTGAAAAATTCTTTCTTAGGATCGTTCGTAGCATCATTATGAACAGCCTAGACAAATTTCCAGACCATTTACAGGAAGCGTTTGGAAAATCAGCTTGCTTTTGTGGGTGGGATTTTTACCAAGAAAATACCTATCTTACTTTTTGACGAAACTACATTCAGGTGATGGGGAGGCTCTCATACAACAATAAAAGTCAAGTCTGCCGCAGATATTAGGAAGCGTTTGCAGAATCAGCCGCTTTGAATGTGCCAAAGACTGAAGACGCTTACTACTGAAAACGATAATATTATAGTTTATTTTCGTAATATTGACCTGTGAGTTGAATTTTAACCTGTTAGAAGACTGTCTGAATCGAAAATAAAATCAATAAAATACGGATGTATGCATAAATAAAATTATAAAATATTTTTTCATACAAATTTTTTTATTTCATTGTCACGTCTACTATCGTCTCTCTTATCAATACCTATAATTATTACAAAATAACAAATATATATTTTTTAAGTACAAGTAACGCTTATCAATCGCTTTAAAAAAACGATATCCTTTAGTTTTTGTATTCTGTGGTTATATCTCTCTTAAACTTACTCGAATAAAAACAAAATCGATAAAAACAAACAATCTACCTAAATAAAATAGATTTTCGTAGGATGTTACCTACCTAAATATCTACTTTACATAATATAAACAAGTTGCTTGTTATTAAACCAACTTCAAAGGTAAGTCAAAAAATAGATGCCGAGTATCAACAGAGATATATCTTGGTATATTATAATCTGAACATTGCTAAGCCTGCCTTGCAAATTTATTCAACTGAATCACATGCTTATGACAATCGCACTCTACCTACACCTTTGTAAGGTGGACTATAAGCTGCGTATCGATTTTGCGCTGCAAACCATCGCACTTTGGCTTTTCTTCGGTGCCTAAGGCGGCACTAAGTTTAAATCCGGCCCTGTACAGGTCTAGAAACACCAAACCTCATTACACACAAATGTTGGGTCTGAAGATGTCCCAGAGATCACAGAAGCGGAAATACAATTCGCCTTGAGCAAAATGAACAATGGTAAAGCCCCTGGTGAAGACGGTGTCATAGTAGAGATGGTTGAATTAGGTGTAGTTTCGGTCATACAGCTTCTTAAAGAATTCTCCAATATATGCCTAAAAGAAGGTAGAATAGGTATTCTACCTTCTTGAAAATGGTGAAAAAATGGGAAAGTGCTACTGTCATTCTATTATTTAAGAAGGGAAACAAATCAGATCTCTCGACCCATCAGTCTGCTATCTACAAACTATTCACAAAAATAGTTACGAACCGTCTTACGATAAAGCTGGATTTCTACCAACCAGTCGAACAAGCAGGCTTCAGAAGCGGATGTAACACTATGGACCACTTTATAGCCATGAAAATTATCATCGAAAAGGTTACAGAATATCAAATGAATCTGTGGCTTGCATTCATTGACTATAAGAAAGCCTTTGATAGTATTGGGGCCTGGGCGGTTATTCAGCCTCTGGAGAATGCTAGAATAGACTACCGTTACAATCAATATTTACCACAACGCAAGCTTACAAGTAAACCTCCCACCAGAAACAGACTCAATAAAGATCTAGAGAGGAGTTAGACAGATTGATACCCTGTCTCCAAAATTATTCACGTTGGTTTTGGAGGACATCGTTAAAAAGTTACATTGGGAAGAACACATTTTACATTGCAGGAAAAAGGCTGAATAATCTAAGGTTCGCGGGCGACATTGTGTTATTCTCGGATAACCCACGAGACTTCCAGGAACTGAGCGATACTTCAAATCGGTTTGGATTAGAGATGAACTTGGATAAAACCAAAATTTTGACGATCTGCCCTAACACCTTGGACATCAAAGTCAACCAAACTGTCATAGAAAGTGTTCAGATTTGTATACGTGATCTTGGTCAAGAGATCGTGATGGCAAAAAAAAACCAGACCAATGAATTCAATCAGCGCATTGGATTAGCGTACCTAGCCTTCTACAAAGTCGAGTTCACCCTAAATATGAACATCACGGCCGAACAGAAAGCTCGCATACATGACCAGTGCATACTATCTGTACTTACATACGGTGCCGAGACCTAGGTTTTCACTAAAAAGATTATCTCCAAACTCAGTGGCACAAAGAGCAATAGAATGCAAAATGGTAGGAGTGACACTGAGAGACTGTGAGAGAAACGAATGGTTTAGGGAACAGAGCAAAGTCACTGACGTTACCATGTGTATTGCGAAGTTGAAATGGCAATGAGCTGGCCACGTCGCTAGAAAACATAACTCGTGGGGAAGAATTCTGTTGGAATGGACACCGTATGGCGAAAAATTGCACTCGTGGAAGACCGCAGATGCGTTGGGTCGACGACATTAAGCGAACAGCTGGCAAAAAGTGGATTGAGCCAGCACAAGACCGACAAAGTTGGCATAGACTTAAGGAGGCCTATACCCATGTGGTTGAAAAGGCTAAGAAGAAGAAGAGTATTTTATTGAATATTGTATTGTATTGTATAGACTTCTTTTCTGCTCTCGGGACGATTTTTAAAGAGTGGCCTGACATATTACTTGACAGAAACAAACGCGTTATCTACTGGGTCAGTTAAGGACTTCTCTGCTGGTAAGCACTACAATCGGTGCAAGAGACTACATCCGATTTTAACAGCTGTATTTGCAAAGATGCATATTGAAACAGAATTTTTCAATATTCATCAGCTTGTCCTGGTACATAACCATCAATCGCGCGTAATTCGGATGATTTGTGACAAAAAAATCATCATTGGGAGACAACAAATAAATAAATAAATCTATGTCCCACATATCCCAACTGTTTTTTGGCAATATCTATATGACATAAAAAATTTAGCAGCATACCATGCTTACCGTAACGAGTCTTGTCGCTATATGCGTCATATTTCTAAAGCAAATTCCCGAAATCATCAGGAAGAGGAATGCTAAGATAATTGTTTTCTGTCAGGATACTTTCTAAGAAGTACTTATCAATGTCATATTTACATAAACCTTCTTGTTGAAATATTTCAATAATGCATCAAATACTGCTGTTAAAATCGGATGTGATCTCTTGCACCGATTATAGTGCTTACCAGCCGAGAAGCCATTAACTGACCCATTAGATTAGATAGCGCATTTTTTTCTGTCAAGTAATAAGTCAGGCCACTGTCTGTAAAAATCGTCCCGAGAGCAGAAAAGAAGGCCATAAACAAATAAAACCGACCAAAATTAATAAAGATATTGTCATAAGCATGTGATTCAGTTGAATGAATTTGCAAGGCAGGCTTGGCAATGTTCAGATTATAATATACCAAGATATTATTATATCTCTCTTGACACTCGGCCGTTATTTTTTGACTTATCTTTAAAGTTGGTTTAATAGTAGGTACAAGCAACTAGGTAGTTTATATTATGTAAAGTAGATAAGATATTTAGGTAGGTAACATCCTGCGAGAATCTATTTTATTTAGGTAGATTGTTTGTTTTTATCGATTTTGTTTTTATTCGAGTAAGTTTAAGAGAGATATAACCACAGAATACAAAAACTAAAGGATATCGTTTTTTTAAAGCGATTGATAAGCGTTACTTGTACTTAAAAAATATATATTTGTTATTTTGTAATAATTATAGGTATTGATAAGAGAGACGATAGTAGACGTGACAATGAAATAAAAAAAATTGTATGAAAAAATATTTTATAATTTTATTTATGCATACATCCATATTTTATTGATTTTATTTTCGATTAAGACAGTCTTCTAACAGGTAAAAATTCAACTCACAGGTCAATATTACGAAAATAAACTATAATATTATCGTTTTCAGTAGTAAGCGTCTTCAGTCTTTGGCACATTCAAAGCGGCTGATTCTGCAAACGCTTCCTAATATCTGCGGCAGACTTGACTTTTATTGTTGTATGAGAGCCTCCCCATCACCTGAATGTAGTTTCGTCAAAAAGTAAGATAGGTATTTTCTTGGTAAAAATCCCACCCACAAAAGCAAGCTGATTTTCCAAACGCTTCCTGTAAATGGTCTGGAAATTTGTCTAGGCTGTTCATAATGATGCTACGAACGATCCTAAGAAAGAATTTTTCAAAAGTAAGATAGGTAATTTTTCGTCATCTGGAGCACTTTTCAAAGTGACATAACTCCCAAACGCTTCCTATTTGGCTCGGCAGACTTCGATATCTAGAGACACCAAACAAGTTCACATATGAATATTAAAGTCTGCCACGAAAGTACGATAGGTACGAAAAACGCTTCTCGGACGACGGTCTATTAGGAATAGAGAATAGTTGTGGGATAGAGTTTGGCAAGCGAGTCGTGGCACTAAGCACCACTTGCATGTTGACTACTGAACCACTCAGGTCGTCTGACAGCACGCACCCACAAAAGAACAAAAGCAGTTCTTATAATTTTAGACAAGGTCCATAAATAACCAATTATCAAAACCGTTTTATCCTGGTATATTGAGTGTTGTCTGCTTAAGATTTTTCAAATTTGCCGCCGTTTTCTTGTGCCACGACTCGCTTGCCAAACTCTACGCATCGATCTTCGCGGAACACCCAGTTCCAGGCATTCTAGCAACTGACTGTCCGAATTCCCATTTACAATTTTGTGCAAGTTGCATAAATCTATATATTGCTGACCAAGTGGGATGCTCACTTAAGTGTGTGCATGTGGCTTCATATTTATTTAACTGCCTAGGTAATAATAATAATAATAATATTTATTTCCAGTTTACAAGTATAAAATAACATTGTTGCGTTTAACTCCTATACTAGGCTAAGCCTGTATTATAGGAAGTCATCCAAGTTTACAAGACAGGTTATTTGATTAACAATTGGTTAGGGGCCGTCCATTAATCACGTGATCTTTTTTTCAGCATTTTTTAACCCCCCCTCCCCCTTGGTGATACGTGGTGAGGTTTAAGACTACCCCCCACCCCCCCACCCAACATCACGTGTATTTTTAGTACCTGCACAGAATCTTAAAATTTTTAGAATATTATCTTTAAATACAGGTATAAAGTTATAACCTTATTTTATTTTGAAATTAAGGACTATGATAAAAATGCCTAGACAGAAAGGTTGCAAGTTGTTTTTGATCGGAAAAATAAATACACGTGATATCTTACTACATCCCCCCTCCCCCCTTGTGATATTTCGTGATTTTTGTCAAACCCCTCCCCCCCCTTTCAAGCCTCACGTGATTAATGGACGGCCCCTTAACTTGAAATGTTATTATCATTGTTATGATACCTACTGAAGTTAAAACAATTTTACTAATTAAGAGGAAAAACAAAAACAAATACTCATTATATTAATAGGGAACGTAACGTATCTGTATTGGGGTTGGGGTGTATGCGGGGCGTGAGAGGATGTAGATGTAGGGGTGAGTGTAGGGAGATGAGGGTTTGTGTGTGTGTTTGGGTGCGGAGTGTGGGGGTGTGTGGGGGTGAGTGAATGTGTGTATGAGAGTGAGTGATGAGCTTATGCAAATGTTTTGTTTATTTATTAGAGATATGGTTTCAGCAGTTATATTGTAATTAATGTATTATTTGAAAACAGGACGTGGGATTAAGCGTGGTGACGTCATATGGCGTGATGTTGATAAGAATATTAATTTTAGAATATTTTTAGTGCTAAAACGGTAATAACAACCATGAGGAACCACCATGTTATTCCCATTTAAATTGTGGTTACATTACAATATTGGTAACAAAAATATATTTTCGCTGTTAATTAACCGTTTTATTTTTCCTGAATTTGTTGCTAATTGGGTCCATTATAAAAGGAGCGCGTCAGGTTCCTGAAAAACATTCGACTCTCAGTCGTCACCAGTTCTTGTCTCGTCAAATAATCATTTAGATTTTTCTCCTGTGCTGTTAAAATGGCGCTTATGTGTTCTTTGTTATTGTTCATCTTAGTTGCTGCATTTGGTTTTATTGGTATGTACTTAATAACTAGTAAAATAATAACATTACCCAATATTACCCATACCCAATTACTACTGTGTTACTTCACTGATCTGCCTTTATTAATTGGTTTTAAATTATTTTTAAATCATTTTATTTTGCTTTTTATATTTTACAATTTAGATGTTTCTACAAATTATTATTTTGTTATCAATAGATTTAAGTCCTTCGATTTGCCTATAATGGGTATGTGAATTATTTTGTTCTGATTGTTATTTTTAGTCTAATTTAAAATTTGTACCATTGGTTTTTAAAATATTATGACTATAAGTTGGGAACCACAAAACCGTACGGCACCACACGGGAACTAGGGATAATTTTTCGATGAATTAATATAAAAACATCATCATCATCTTAGCCGATAGAAGTCCACCGTCCGACGTCGAGTAATTAAAATTAACATTTTGAATTTCAGATGCTTATATTCCAGCAGGTTATATTCCCATAGGTAATAATACAAATAGCTACTATAAGTACCACACTGAGGAAATGCAATGGTCTGACGCCAGTATAACTTGCCAGCGTGAGGGTGCCTTTCTTTTCTATCCTGAAACTGCAAGCGAACTGGAAGAGGTGATCAGGGTATTTAGCATTACCTCACATTACATAAGCATTGGAATATCTGAATCGGTAATAGAAGGCGTTTATAAGACTGTTCATGGTGAGTAAGACATTAGGTAGCAACCTAGGGACATTTTGCGAAGAAACGGTATAGGTATTTATTGAGATTTTATCATTGAAAATGTTAATCAGATGCAAATCGCCTGAGATGTATTTTTGGCCATTAGCTCCAAGGATTTTGGGAGGATCGAGATGGGAATAGTACTAAGAGTTGGGGAATTTATTGAGACACGAGCGGTCCGTTCGGAGAGGAATCGATTCGGGAACGTTATCGCTTCTGGAATTAACACGGTTAATCAATTGATAAAGACAACGGAGTCTCTCAGTCTCATCTCTTTTTATGGGTCAGAATAGGCCTGAAATAAAGTTTTTTTTTTACTGTAATCCATTTCAAGCTTTCGCCTGTTAAATTAATATAAATCCCATTATTAAGTTAGGCTTAGTTCAGGCGCCCCACAAATAATCTTGTAATTAATTTGTGCAGTAGCTTTTAAGTATAATAATAATACTTACGTCTTGTTCCTTTGTGGAGTAAAATAAGTATATTGTTTTTATTTATTTTACTAGTTTTCCGTCCCGCGGCTCCGTACGCGTTAACAAGTTTTTCCGTCGGAAAGAATTATTCTCCCGCGGTAAAAAGTAGCCTATGTATCATTCTGATGTATAAGTTATATTATCGTAAAGTTTCATTAAAAAATCCGTCCAGTAGTTCCCGAGATTAGCGTGTACAAAACAGACGGTAATTTTTTTCAAAACTTGTATTTTTGTGTTCAGCTACACTCCCTTTATCACCTACAATCAGTTTATTGAAAAACAAATCAATATACAGACACGCCGATTCTTCAGTTTTATTATAGTATAGTTTTTTATTATTGTTTAACTTATTTGCGTGCCTACAGGGCGCCCCATCAGCGAAGTGACATATTACAGCAAATGGAAGGCAGGAGATCCTCGGGTGCATACGAACAACAATTACGTTTTACTGAAAGTCGAGCCTCGTGAACTCCGTTGTTACAACGGTGGTGTAATACCTTTCGTCTGCAAGTTTCAGCAACCCGTAGATGCCTTGATGATAAAATCAGCTGAGGAAATAAAGACGGTTATTGGTATGTCATCAGTTCCCAATTTTTCGTTTGTGGTCAGCAATATTTTTTTATTTTGTATTACCTTGGGTGTCAATAAAGCATAATATTTGTATTGTATTGTATTTTATATTATTTTTTAGGGTTTCGTACTCAAAGAGAAAATCGGAACCCTTTTATAACATTATAGTATCACTCGTGTGTCAGTTCGTCAATCCGTCGGGTCTGTTCACGGTAACTCGCGTTACTTCAGAGCCGCCGGGTAGTATATTTCACCCAATATCTTACAAGTTAAACCATTTTCAAACTTAAGTAAAAATTGGTTAGAATGTAAGAAATTGGATGAAATATACTACCCTAGTAACGCGAGTTACCGTGAATAGACCCTGGCCGTCTGTTAACGCCAAGTTCCTCTAGTGCGAGAGCCGGGGGCCTAAGTACCTACCTCATAAAGTACCGCAATAGGCTATCTCTAGATCGTTAACCGACACTTAAACCCTGAAAAAAAAAGGTCTGCCA
Organism: Teleiodes luculella; assembly: GCA_948473455.1. NCBI lineage: Eukaryota > Metazoa > Arthropoda > Insecta > Lepidoptera > Gelechiidae > Teleiodes > Teleiodes luculella. The sequence continues at coordinate 7,699,954 of OX419607.1, forward strand.
GAGCCAATCCTGCCGGGTCATCAAAATTTTTTTTTTCTGGCACAGGCAATTCTTTTTGCCTAAAAGGAGACTCCAGCAACTTGTTAGTTTAAGGAACATTTTGTAAAAGAAATAAATTATTATTATTATTATTATTTTTACGTAATTTTTTTCGTGGAACCTACCTCATAAAGTACCCGAATGAAAGTGGTGGCATCAGTTAACAACCATTGATTAATTATGTATAAAAATAGGTCTACCATTGCGCAGCCTGCCGGAAGTACTTGGCAAACGCCCTGAAATGTGCCCATCCGACACCCTGGCTGTTAAAAAATCATTATTTAGGTAATTGAGTAGGTATTATTATAAATAACTAAAAAAACCATCATTTTTTACACAGCTAACTCCAGCGAGAGAGTGGTTGAAGCTATACAGGCTCAATCTGACCAGTTAGCCAATCAGGCCACAGCTGAAAAGCAGAGACAAGCAGCAGCGGCGTACACACAGCTAGATCTTCTTCAAAAGCTGTCTGTTAACCAAACAGCGCTGCTGGAGACGCTGGCGAATTCCGCCTTGAAGCAATCGTTAGTGCTGGACCGACTGGCGGAGTCTGTGGGGCTGCTGCTGCAAGCTGCGAGGAACCAGACGACCCTGATGGACAGACAGGCGCGGGCGCTGGAAAAGCTACAAGATGACGACAAAATCGATGCAAGATCAGAACAGTAAATACTCGTTGATGTTTAAAACCAACAACTACATTTATTATTTCTCGTATTGTTAGTAAAGAAGAAGTATATCTACACTACATTTTATAAATTAGTAGACGTATTTAGTATAATTTAGTAGCTGTATTTAGTATAATGCATACTTTGAAATTAGGAGGTAGGTATACACTATACAGGTTATAATTAGCTGCTCAGCAAATATAATCATTTACAAAGAAACTCTTCTATATTCTTTATTGCACAATTTAATAAAACAATTATTCTTCAAACAAGTATACGATTACACTTTTGTCGCAAACGAACTGACACTCTCTCATACAAACATAATCATTTTTAATTGGACAGTTTGTATGGAGATTGGACAACCTTTTATTTAGTCTCCGGAAAATGTGTCCTTGGAAAAGTTGCTTTAAACCGTTGACTGAGCATTTACTTTCAGTATTTACTAAGCCATCATAACACCCTGTATTTATTATTAATTCAAGTGTGATTTGATTTAATAATAATATTTTTTTATTGTTTTGAAGTATTTTCCCGCCCAGGGCAAACATTCGTGTGATGAGCACTTGTGTTTGCCTTGTGTCTGGATGTTCAGGTAATAATTACCCTTCAGGTAACAACGCCCGCACCCGCCGGCGGGGGCGCGGCCAGAACCAAAATCAAAATTGAAAATCAGAGACGGAGCCCCTCAGGCGTCGTCTCCTTCACGATGTTTTTCAATATCAACGCGCTAGGCCGTGGTCCGAGGCTCCCTTGAGCCGCCCCTAGACGCGTTGGTATATGACTAACTTCTTTCCTACACAAAAACGTTTTTTTTTTTACTTGCGGGAAAAATTGTTTAGGGTATGTAAATCAGATCCTCTTAGTATTTGCCTACAAGTCATTTAGACAATGTATGGATAATGTTACGTGCAAGTTTGTTTTAAGCTGTAATACTTACCCGACTACGGCGAAGCCAAAAAGGAAGGGTTATTAGTTTCTCTTATTATATTCTTATTATTATATCTTGTCTTTCGTATAGTGTGAAATAAAATAAATAAAAAATGTAAAATGTAAAATAAAAAATCTTTTATTTACAGCCATGTTCAATAAATATCTAGTGATCTAATCTAGATTGGTTTCTTGATTGATTGCTTGTAATAATGTTGCTTTGATAAGCATAGGAAATAAATACGGCCTATAATATTCCTTATTTAGATAAGTAGTAACAACAAATTATAAACAAGTAAGACAGTATCTAGCGGAGAAACCCGCTAATGACCAACTAGAAAAATAAAAACCCATACAAAAGCCATATTACAAAAAAAACTTATTTTATAATAACGAATGTTGTCTATGTCAAAAAAGACTTTTTATCATAAAACTAGCTTCGCGACTCCACCCGCGTTAACGTTTTTTCCCGTGGGAATGAGGAATTGTCCCGCGGTAAAAGGTAGTCTATGTAACTCAGGTGTATTCAATCTTTATACCAAGTTACATTAAAATCTGTGCAGAAGTTTCGGGGCCTATTCAACGCAAACAAATAAACAATATAAAAATATTAGTATAGATTACGTGCATCAGGATGGCGGGTGAACTGCTCAGAATGGCTGTATATTGTTGCTGACATTTAGTACCTCCTGTGTACTTTTACGTACCTTACGTACCGTACCTTAACTAAAAATGTGTGCACCTTCGTGAATGAAAAGATATTTAGAAAATTTTACACCCGCAGTTCTGACGTCAGAATCGCGGGTGTACTCTATGTAACTGCTTTTCGAATAACAGCCCGGTTTCTTTGTTTCTTTTTTATTTAGATAATTCCTTAAACTTTATAAATTGTATTGGAATGTGGTACCTACACTGCGAGAAAAAAAAACTTACAAATATCAATTAAATAACAGATTATGCCAAATAAACATGTTAGAAATCACTAGACTGATGACTGATTAATAATCACCTACTTATTGGAAATATTTTCCAAACAATTTGTTAGATTAAGGATTATATTTATATTTAAAAAAGAAAAGAATCATTAGTAATTAATTACAATACACAACATAGAGTCAATAAAAAAAAGTCCACATTAGAAAAACCCGCCTCGACGACGTCGAAAAGTGATTTGTAAAATCTTACTTCGAATAAAACATATTTTATTTCATCTCGTTTCGTTTCGTTTCGTTTCATTTCATTTCATTTCAAAAATAAAAAATATATCCTGGCCGCGATTTTCCTGACCACACCGCCGCCAGCCCGTTTCACTTTCTCTCAGTTCGTCGCTTGTCATCCGCGACCGGCCCTTGATATGTGATCGCCTAGCGTCCCGTGTGTACACCGCCTTACATGTTAGACTAGTTTGTCGTGTGGCCGCGCCCTAATCGGTTTACGTGACGATCTCGTGTAAGTAAAACTATATCATACCTTCAATTGTATATCTGTACAATTACAATGGATTCCTCAACAGACTCCGGACCCAGGTGGGTCGGACTAGGGATAACTTATTTATACCGATGGGGTTTCATAGGTAGGTGTGGTATGGTTCCCCAGAAAACGGACCATCTCATTAGCTGCCCATCTTGCCCTGTCACCAGGGCTGTAGCTAGAGTCGAATTTGAGGTAGGGCAGCATTGGTTACAGGTAGGGCGGAAGTTAAAAATATCATAATTGATCTGCCCTCGGAACACGGGCTTCTAAATCAATCACCATGTATACGAGTATCATTGACCTCTAGATTTTTTTTATCTCAAACTATGAACAATTTTTACAGGCGGAAACCCGTAATTGGCCTAATGTAATTTACGGATTTTATGTTTATTTTTATGTATAGGCTGTAAGTTTCCCATGAAAATAAATAAATAAATAAACAAACAATTTATGTTTAAAAAAAAAAATCTTATTTTTTGGTATTTTTAAGGTAGGGCATTGTGATTTCAAGGTAGGGCATTGCCCCACAATGCCCCCCCCTAGCTACGGCCCCTGTCACCTGCACGCGAGAGGACTTGATGAAGAACTGACGACGACGCTAGAGTGTGCTAGAGTGTGGCTGGCTTTTGGGCCGAGACTGTCTGAGTTTGCTGTCGACTCGAAAAGAAGAAGACAATGGGTACGTTTGTTTGCGTTGTTTTTCTTTTGTTTAACTAGCTGTCCGCCCTTCGCGTTGTTTTTTTTTCGTGATAAAATGTATGTAAGATCTTGACCAGGGATATAAGGTACCACCGTGTAAAATTTCATTTAAAACGGTCCAACGGTTCCAGAGATTAGCGTGTACAAACAAACAGACGGAATTTTTTTTCAAAACTTGTATTTTTGTGTTCAGTGGTTCAGCTACACTCCCTTTATCACCTTCAATCAGTTTTCTTTAAAAAACAAACAATGTACGTACAGACACGCCGATTCTTCAATTTTACTATAGTTTACATAGAACAGCGGTTCTCAATCTTTTTAGGTGACGGAACCCTTTTGGAAAGCGAAATACTTGACGGAACCCTACAATAAAACAATAGTTTTCAAAAGTGTATTCTTCATTAATAAGCATGTAACAGTCACAAGTAGATATCGGCGAGATATCAAACTTTGTATCACTATCTATCTATTTATCAGGACGTCTGTGAGTGGCGCAGACGGGTGGTCAGCTCCCGGTATAGGAACTATTTCACCCCTAATCCTTGCCTGATGATGGCACTCATCCGTTTGTAGTAAGCTTCCCCTCCTATCCGCGCGCATCGCCTTCATGAATGTGTCGCGCGGTCCGCTTCCCTAAGCCCCCAGTCGCAAGTAGGTACGGTAACCGGGGATGCGCGGACGGACGAGCTGCGAGCGGATGGCCACGGTGTCGGCTTGGTGTCTACCGGGCCCCTACCCCTCAAGCCCGCCGCACCGCCCCAGCCCACCCTGCATCCGAAGGGTTTGAGAGCTTGCCTCACAGTTTTCCCTCTATCAGGTTCGCGAAGACTAGTAGTTCTGCCTCTAGCATCATGGCATCATCAAGGGACTCTGGTTTTACTGGCTGCCTTTGCGTCATCTCTTCAAACCTACCGGTAGCCCTACAAAATCTTTAAGATGTTTTCTAACGTTAGTTCAGCTAAGTCGTTCATTTCTATCCCGTCTGTGCCTATAATCTCCCATCTAGGCATCGAAAACATTGGACACTATGCGAGGAAGTGTTGTTGTATCACTATGATCATTACTAAAACCTACAATTATCCTCTTCCCAAAATTTTACATTCGTCTCATTACCTCAAAGCCAAATTTTTTTAAAGTTTCATTTGTACCATGTTGTGAATTGTACACAATGACCTTTTTTTTCTAAATTCTTGCGGAACCTCTACAGAAGTATCGTGGAACCCCAGGGTTCCGCGGAACACACTTTGAGAATGGCTGACATAGAAGATAGAAGTGAATAATACGAGTATTAATAACAGAAAAAGCTATCTACAGGTCAGGTTTATTCCATATTTGTACCAAGTTTCAATAAAATCGGTTCAGTAGTTTCGGAGCCTATTATATGCAATGCAAACAATCAAATCTTTCCTTTCTATATTAGTATAGATAGATAATAAGGTTTATAAGAACAAATTAAAAGAGCACTTCATTTCGTTATAACTTTCTGGTATTCATTTATGTAATGGATTTATATTAATTATTTATATATTTAATACATTATTGTATGTATTATGTAGTTATACTATTTCATGTATTTATTTTATTAATTAATGTATCTATTACATTTCATATACTTATAGCTGATTAGTTGTATTTTTCCTATAATCTCATTTCGATGCACTTTCTTGTCTATCTCAAAATTACTATTCATCTATTTACTCTCACATGCGTATAGGTTGGCTGGAAGAGATCTCTGTGTAGAGATAAGCTCGCCTTTGCTATGAACTTTTGTTTGTAAATTGTTGTTTTTCAAGTGTGCAATAGAGTATAATAATATCATACTAGTCATATCATAATTTTTTTTATAAAGTAAAGAGGAAAATAAAATAAATAAGTAAAATTATAAAGAGGAAAGATAAGATTTGTATTTGTGCGTGTGTGTGTGTGTATATTTGTAATGAATAAACTCAAAAATTACTGAACCGATTTAAAAAAATCTTTCACCATTATAAAGCTACATTCACCCTGACTAACATAGGGTACCTTTTTTTTACCGCGGGAAAATATCTCATTCCTAGGGGAAACTGCACGGAAAAATAAAAAAAAACTACGGGGCATAATACTCGTATATAAATAATACAACATCCAGACACAAGGCAAACACAAGTACCTATGTAAAAGACACAAGGCAAACGCAAGTGCTCATCACACGAATGTTTGCCCTGGGCTTAAAGTTAAAACTATCTAAGATGTTGAGCAGGGATATTAGGGTAGGGGGGTTATTGGGTTATTAAAGGTAACTAGTATATAAATAAAACTAAAGTAAACTAAACTTTTTTTATTGTTATTATCTTGCAAAACATCATTCAAATCGGTTTCGGAGATTAGCCCGTACAAACAGACAAACAAAAAGTTTGAAAAAATCTAGATATGTTCTACCTACTACGCGACCAAAACAATTAGACACATTTCAAACATGGCGTCACGGCCGGTCACGGGGATTAGTGCTGGGAATAAGGGCGAATATTGTACAAACCGCATACCTGTCATGTGTCTAATTGTATTGGTCGAGCAGTATATTATCACTTCTTACACCCCTTCCTGACTCGGTTTTTAGCATTTCTTTTTTCTATGTACATATTTTCGACCTCTACAGTTTTATTATACATATGAATATCCGCTGTTTGACACCCCTAGTACAGGCCTTGTCTAGTTCGGGGTCAGATGGCCATGTAAGATATCCCATATATTTATTTATATTATTGTAACAGCAGCAAAATATGGCAATAATAAATGATATTATTATTATATACAATACAAAAATCACAGATTTCGTGCCTCACAATAAACATGTAATGTGAAAATTTGGTCCTGACTATTTGACTTTTCGTGAAATCAGAGCCTACATTGGAGCGAACGAAAAGATATTTCCAATGTCATAAGAATGATACTATACATCATATTGCACAAGATGAGGTGCTGAAGTGAAGATTTCTTGATTAATATGAAGACATCATAATGATCGCATTGTATGCATCAGAGCATGTCTTCAGCCTATGAGGTACAGTAGCCGCACATGCGGCTGGACACAATGACACTGGGCGGTCACTCCATAGAGAAAACGAGTTTTGACAAGCTACTTCTTTTTGAATATCAACAACTACGACCCGCCCCGGCTCTTGGAAAATGGTTATTGTGGGTTATCCTTCAGTATATTATGCATGTATTATACATATAAACCTTCCTCTTGAATCACTCTATCTATTAAAAAAAACCGCATCAAAATCCGTTGCGTAGTTTTAAAGATTTAAGCGTACAAAGTGAGGGACATAGGGACATAGGGACATAGGGACAGAGAAAGCGACTTTATTTTATACTAGCGACCCGCCCCGGCTCCGCACGGGAAAATGGTTATTGTGGGTTATCCTTCAGTATATTATGCATGTATTATACATATAAACCTTCCTCTTGAATCACTCTATCTATTAAAAAAAACCGCATCAAAATCCGTTGCGTAGTTTTAAAGATTTAAGCGTACAAAGGGACATAGGGACATAGGGACATAGGGACATAGGGACATAGGGACGGAGAAAGCGACTTTATTTTATACTATGTAGTGACTATGTAGTGACAAGTCAAATGGCGCTAGGCGCTATGTAAAACACCCCCGAACACCACCGGCGGAGTCCCGCGGTGCCTGCGGGGTGCGGGGCGTGGGGCGCTATATCGGGCGGGGAACTCATTTTGGCGCGGGGGGGTGAGTGTCCTTTCTGTACGGGTTAGTACTATTATTTTCTTCTGTGACAATGACCTTCAGAGCGCTTTTATCCTGTAGTAGAGGCAAAGAGTATTGAACACACATATGTAAATTTTAAAGAAACAAATTCTGGCAACCAGCTGAGGGCGTGCGGGGGGGTGGTCTCGGGGTTGTGATTGGTCGAAGGGCATGCAGCTAATTTCTATTGGTCCAAACTGACAGAAAACAAAGATACCTGTCTCAGTGACAAATCACTGAGGTGTTGACAGGATCGGGTCACCTTATTACGTCACTGTAGAAACAATAAATGTTTTTCTTACTCTATAAATAGAGGTGAAACTCTTAGTGCGATTGTCCATACGCATGTGCTAGCTACTGTACCATTGTCTTCATACAGTTGTGAATACTCTTGTAATGTAACCAATAACGCAATACGTCAGTGGCCTCGTGGCTAGAGCTCCGTCGTCTTCCGTTTGGGAGAGCGGGTTCGAATCCCGCCCAGGGCAAACATACGTGGGATGAGCACTTGCGTTTGCCTTGTGTCTGGATGTTGCATATTTATTTATATATGTACAGTAGCCATTACATTTGGCTGGATATGTTGAGGGCGCCCGTATTCCGCAGCGATAGGGGTGAATTTTGTAGTGCGGATGTCCAAACGCGTGGTGGCTGTTCTAAAAAAAATGGGTAGTCACTACATAGTATAAAACAAAGTCGCTTTCTCTGTCTCTATGTCCCTCCCTTTGTACGCTTAAATCTTTAAAACTACGCAACGGATTTTGATGCGGTTTTTTTTAATAGATAGAGGGATTCAAGAGGAAGGTTTATATGTATAAAACATGCATAATATACTTAAGAATAATCCACAATAACCATAACATAACCATAGACTTACAAACGTGTGTTACTTACGAACACAAATCTAACCTACATATCTTTCAAATAGGAAATAACACTATGTATTACCTAACGCGCAACTCTAAATACCACGCACGAATTAACTAAACCATTTTTGATGGAATGAAGTCATGTCGTACTTAATTGGACCTTGCGGTGGCGGATGCGTTCTTTTGCAACAAATTATATTTTGATGTTTGCTAATTTTGCCTCGTAGTTCGCTTAATAGGTGCTCATCACACAAATGTTTTAAAGAAAGAAAGAAAGAAGTTTATTCAAATCTCAGTGCACATTACTAAGATACAACTGAAAGTACTTACCTATTAATGCTATACAATGCAAAAGACGTTAGGCAAATACAGTAAAAGGCATGCATACATGACAAAGTAACATGCAGTTTTCTCTAAGCGGGATTCGAACCCGCGACCTTGTGCTTCGTAGGCACTACCAACTAGGCCAAAGGGCCGTGAAATAGGTCTTAGGTAGTTAACCATTTATTCCAGTACAGCAAGACCCCGTGCAATTTAGTTTGATTATTATTTAAAAGGTAGTTATTAGTAGGTACAGCTAATAAGGAAAACACAGAAAATACTTTTTGATAAATACTAACCACAATTGTTAGTTTTATACTGTAGAACGCAAATATTATATTTTATTTATGATAAAATTTATGTTAATATTTTTATAAAGATTTTGAAATTATTATGAGTTAATTATCAAATATTAGGACAAATAAACATAATTTTTTGCACTTGTTTTTTTTACCGCAGGAAAATATCTGAATACCACGGGAAAAGTCGAATAACAACGCGTGCGTGTAGTCGCGGATACTATAAATACATGATAAAACTATGTCTTGCTAGTCATGCTGTCATGCTGCCACCTGTGGAATATATGATGTACCGTAGGCGTATTAATAATATTTTTTTGCTTCTTTTCCATAGGGATTTTGTAAGGTCAACGACCAACCAGACTTTAAAGGCTTCTGCCAGACAGACCAAATCCGTAAATATTAGTCGGGACTGAAATTGGATCCTTCACGATGTTTTTCAATATCAACGCGCTAGGCCGTGGTCCGAGGCTCCCTCGAGCCGCCCCTAGACGCGTTGGTATATGACTTTTTTTTTGGGGTAGAGTCTTCCACTCCCCCGCAAGTCCGGTGAAGCTTGATTTGTCGTACCTTTTCGACACAAGCATAGGTCAATTAAAAAAAAAAAAAAAAAAAAGCGACTGAAATTGGAATCATATTTCTTAAAAAAAAAAAAAAAAAAATTAAACCATCCAAAAAAAAAACAAAATCCATACAAGAAAAATAAAAATAAAAAAAATATTTAAAACCCTGCGCTCTGACAGGGATTCGAACCCGCATCTCCTTGGCTCTCCGGGTCATATAGACGCACTACCAAATTGTGCCCAAGACTCCAAGACGCTAACAGACGATATCTGAAAGTAAAAAAGCGCGTTAAAAACTATCAACTTTCTTTTCGGAAAATCATGTGATTTAGACTGCAACCTAACAAAATAGTTTGACATTATTTCGACAGTTCCTAACCGAGCTTCGAACCCGGCACCTCCGCGATTTGAGGCGGGCGTTTTACGACTCAGCTACGGAGACGGTCAACGTATTTTTGTTTTAAATAAACAAATATGTGGGACATCTCACACACGGCCATCTGACCCTGAAAATTAGGTAGAGCCTGTACTATGGGGGTCAGACAGCAGATATATGTACATATATCAATATACAACATCCAGACACAGGGCAAACATAAGTGTTCATCACACAAATGTTTGCCCTGGGCAGGATTCGAACCAAGACCGTGTGCTTCAAAGCGTACTACCAACTACAACGTGCTAGAACCATTTTAGGAGTACCAAACTATTTGAAGAAATTGCATCATCAAATTTCAAGTCACTTTGAACTGAAACCGCAGTTTCTTAATCTCAACCAACGTGACATGCGTAACATCCACTCCGTTTAACTAACTCGCGTGGGAAAATGTGTTACCGTAACATACGCTGATTACCGGTTTGTAATCAAAAGCGGTTAAACCGGACCGGACGAAAGTTTTGGCGCCACAAACTTTTGACAGGTCGAATTTTGTTTTGTTGTTGTTTGACTAGCGGGAAATAATCATAATAGCTATCATGGTCTAAAAAACAAAGTCTAACACTCCGGCCACGTGACGTGACACAAGGCTACGTCATCTGCTGTTCATCCTTGTCGAATAATACGCATTCGACAAGGATGAAACAGCATGATGACGTGGGCTTGTGTCATGATTGACAGTCCGAGTAGAACGCCTTGTTTTTAGACCATGACAGCAATCTTTTAACTTTTCTGTGCATTTAGTTTTTTTTATTAGGTGTAATGTTTTTCCACTGTGATAAACTACCTGACTCTGGATGACTCTGGCTGAATTGCAAAATGGCAGAAGCCCTTTTTATATTAAAAAATAATAATAAAGTTTCTTTTTTTGTAGGAGACGTTAAGTTTTTTTGTATAAGGCGATCCGATCTTGTCCACACCTCATTGATTTGGTACCGAGATATCTTTGTTTTCCGTCAGTTTTGACCAATAGAAAGTCACCAATAGAATAGAAAGCTTGCCCTTCGGAGCAATCACCACCCTGAGACAACCCCCCGCACCTCAGCTAGTTTACAGAATTTGTTTAAATCGTGCCAAATAAGAATAGGACTGTCAAGACGCCATTTTGACAGTCCCTCCTTTTCTAATTTGCCAAATATGAAAAGGACGGACTGTCAAAATGGCGTCAAAAAAATAAAAATCAAACTAGTAATAGAGACGGAGGCCTTCAGGCGCCGTCTACTTCACGATGTTTTCCGTATCAACGCTCTAGGCCTAGGTTCGAGGCTCCCTCGAGTCGCCCCTAGTCGCGTTCGTATATGACTATTCTGGGTGGGGTAGAGCCTTCCGCTCCCCCGCTAGTCCGGTGAAGCTTGATTGGGCATAACACAAGCGCAGGTCAATAAAAAAATAAAGACCCTAGGTATTTTACCATTTATTTATTTTCCTACACAAGCAAATACTAACAAAAGACAAATACAAATAATTCTAAGACACATTAAGCATTGCTAAACTAACAAATGCTCTTTAAGGAATTCCGTTGTCAAAACTGCTACGTAATATAACAAATTGTTCATAAAAGTTAAATAATAGCCGTGCCAAATTGCCCATATATGACGCACGGACTGACAGCCCCAGTTTTACGCGTCTATTTCTAAGCAACCAAACCCGCGGGCGAAAGTAACTGGACCGATAAGTTTTGTTTATTATTCTATACGCGGATTTAAAGAGTTACGAATGCTTTAGACTGTTCTAGGCTCAGTAGGTAACACGCGAGAAGATTGACCAAACGCGACATAAATGTCACGAGGCTAGCAAGATCACGCGTATACATAACGAAACAAAACAAAGCAAAAACTACACAAAACAAAACTAAACTAAACTATGGTTTAAGTAATGAAATTAATTTACATTACTTGTAATTGTGTTAGGTACTTTTAATAAGTAATGAAATTAATTATCATCTTTTAAAGCATTAAAAAAAAACATTTCTTTTTTTAATGCTTTTACTACTGAGGCCAGACGAGCGTAATTTTGTAAGTCTTGAGTCTCAGAATTTTCGGTCGCGCAATTTCTGTTGCATTCGGTTTCATACAAAACTCCTGTTTCATTCACATGGCGACTGAAAATGAGTTACGTATTTTGTATGAAACAGAAATTGCGCGACCAAAAATGAGCGACAACCAACTCAAAAATTACCCTCGTCTGACCTCACCCTTATAAATTTTCTGGTCACGTCATGCTGTAGCGTGCTGCAGCTACGAGTAAATTCTAGTATTTTTTGAGCTCTGCCCACCTGCTAACGGTTAATTAGTCGCACAGCAAGTGACTGTTATGTTCGAACTCGGATTATCTCGTGCGGATTACGCAACACATAGAAAGTCAAGTCCGATATTTGGATCACACTCCAATCATTGCAAGTACTATTACGATAACACCAATAGTAGGTAATGGGTTATGTTATGTAAGTAACTACTAGCTCCCCGCTTCAACAGCTTTTCTCGTGGAAATAATGTATTTTCCCACGGTAAAAGGTAGCCTATGTCCTTCGCCAAGGTCTTTTCTATCTCTGTACCAAGTTATATCAAAATCGGTTCAGTGGTTTTTGCCGTGAAAGCGTAACTAACAGCAGACAGAGTTACTTTAGGGGAAGGAGAGAAAATTAATAAAAATTATTAAATGTTCTTTATTTCAGTGACCTACAGTGAAGTCACGTAAAGAGCGACTGAGAGGGCTATGCAATCCCTGCGTGATCAAATCTGGAATGAGATTCGCAGACGAAGCAAAGTCGCCGAAGTCATTGTACTTACATGAACAGAACAGCGATGAAGAATTGGATCGGGTCGCGCATTCTCAATAAACAAAAAGTATTTAATCTGCATTCCATTTCGTTTTTTTACGACACGAGCAAAGAACGATGCTGTCTACAATGGCCATCCAGTAACTTCCCGTATTCGTTATCTTACTGGCGAATCGTTGCATTATTTATATCTATATATCTTATATATAAAATTCTCGTGTCACAGTGTTCGTTCCCATACTCCTCCGAAACGGCTAGACCGATTCTCATGAAATTTTGTGAGCGTATTCAGTAGGTCTGAGAATCGGCCAACATCTATTTTTCATACCCTTGAGAGCGGGCGGAGCCGCGGGGCGAACAGCTAGTATAAGTATATAAGTTTATTTACCAAAAATGTTACTGAGCGAGTGACGCCATCTAGTTTTGAATTAATGAACTTTTCTTTTTTTTCTGTATATGATGATGACACTAGCAATTTTTGTACCAGGCGAAAACTTAACAAATTATTTGCTATTTGTTTGCCATGAAAATAAAATACAAACGTTGACGGCCTCATGGCTTTTTATTTTTGCCTGTTTCCAACAGGGACATGCATTTAGAAAAAAAAGTGAGTGTCGGCGTTCCGTGGCTCGGTGAAATTTTACCCTGACAGCTGTCAGAGCGTAGTTTCACCCGTTCCGTGGCTCAGAGCGAAACAACCAAACAACCGTCTAATGAGATGGTTAATTTTTACTCTGACAGCTATTTGACGTTTAAAGCTTGCAATTTATGTCAAAGTCAAAAGACTCAAAAAGCCCGCCATTTTGTTTCGTAGTTACTTTAGAATAATTTTGTTAAATTTGTATATCACAGACGTCTAATACGTCTGTAATGTATATAAAAGTAGAAAACAATTGAGACAGGAGAAGAATTTTCTCTCGTCAAATATTTGAGGTTATAAAAACAACTCGATCGTTCAGTGGCTCGGTTGCAACTCAAACGGGTTAAATTTTACCCAAACAACTACGCTCGAAGCCACAGAACGCACTCCCGGTGTCACTCTGACTGACATGACACTGACACTTGACCAACCAACACTTGACAGACAAAGAAGTTTTACGCGGGAATCGAGAGGAAATGGCGGGTTCATTGTTTGATCCTTTTTAAAATTAGTTTTTCATGGTAATTGTGGTGTTAATATGGTGGAATTAGTGCGATAATGTGCCGTTAAAGAAGAACTATTCAATGAAAGTGAGAAATAATGAGTGGTTAGCTGTTTCTGGTTTGATACCCCGCGTTAAACTTCAGTATCATTGGAATATAAGAACCACCCTTGCATTCCAATGATCCCGTAACAAGAAATGAAACTACTGAAGACGTTTTACATAGATGCAACAAGAAATGACTAAAGACGACGAAATGAAACTGAAGAAATAATGACTGAAGATAAAGACATTAAACTTGGATAATGCAAGAAACTACTAAAGACTAGGCTGTATGGGCTTAGATCCCTTTGCCTTTCCCATAAGGGGGGGGGGTTGACAGACAACAAATGACAGTTGAATAGTTTGATTGTCACGAGAAATTAATTGCAGATTTTTCTATATTTTTCACTAATTTCTCATCAAATGCAGTGTTTATAAACTGCTCGGGAACTAAAGAAAAGATGGAGGTTTCATCTCGCGCAGAAAAAACAAAGCCCAAGGCGCCAGACGTCGCGATAGGTGCTGTTTTGGTGCCAAGTCAGGAGCTCCCAGCTGAAACACCAATCGTTTCTGGATACGACTGGGAAAATGGGACTGATTATAACAAAATACTGGAAAGCTACGGCCGGTCAGGCTTCCAAGCGACCAGCTTCGGTCAGGCTGTCGTCGAAATCAATAAAATGCTAAAATGTCGCTCGATTGCGTTGACCGAAGAAACTAGCGACCCTTATGAGGAAGACGTGTTTATTAAAAAGAAGACCAACTGTACTATATTCTTAGGATACACTTCTAACATGATTTCTTCAGGTTTGAGAGATACTATAAGGTTTTTAGTGAAAAATAAACTGGTTGATTGCATCGTCACTACTGCGGGTGGTGTCGAGGAAGATTTCATCAAATGTCTAGCGCCGACATATGTTGGAGACTTCAATTTAAGCGGGAAGGTGTTGAGGACAAGAGGTATTAATAGGATTGGGAATCTCTTAGTTCCAAATGAAAATTACTGTCGATTTGAGGAATGGGTTACCCCATTATTGGATGAAATGCTGGAGGAACAGATAAGAGATGGTGTTGTATGGACTCCGTCTAGAATTATAGCTCGGTTGGGCGAAAAAATTAATGATGAGTCTTCAGTTTGCTACTGGGCTTGGAGGAACAATATTCCAGTCTTTAGCCCGGCTTTGACAGACGGTTCACTTGGTGATATGATGTACTTCCACTCATTTAAACGACCAGGCCTTATCATTGATATACTTGGTGACTTGCGTCGCCTTAACACGATGGCTGTCAAAGCTAATAATACAGGAATGATCATTCTTGGTGGTGGTGTTATAAAACACCATATTAATAATGCCAATTTGATGAGGAATGGGGCAGATTTTGCTGTCTACGTAAACACAGCCAGTGAATTTGATGGATCAGATTCAGGTGCAAGGCCTGATGAAGCAGTGTCTTGGGGCAAAATCCGTGCGAATGCAACTCCAGTTAAATTGTATGCTGATGCTACATTGGTATTCCCGTTACTTGTAGCACAAACATTTGCTAAGCATTATTTTAGCAATAAAAAAAATGTATAAAATTGTAATTGTTTTATTTAACTACCCAAGCAAGATAAGCTTTGTATTGATTGACTATAGGTAGGTAAGTACATAAAATTATAAAATTGTGAAAAGCTATGCAATAAAACGCTCTTCTTGTGCCATCTATTATCTAGTAGCGAAACTAATACTCGCACTTCGCTAGTGCCATCTATATACACTTTCTGGAACTAAACGTGTGTTCTAAAACTAGAACTCATTCAGTAATTTAATATTCATTATTTAATATTTTATTTAACTCCATGTACTGCGCTTTTTGTCTAATGTCTATGAAATATAATATTATTATTCAAGAGAAATATAACCTTACAGAAGAACTGGCTCATTTTTTTGTAAGACAAGATATAAGTTTCTAAACGCGTTCGGTGTGAATGAACTGTCAAATGTGGCACGAAGTTAGCTGTAGTCCTATTTTTATGTTTGTTTGCGTCTGTATAAGTTAGTTTGTGTATGTGTTGTATTTCTGAAAACGGCTTCTTTGATCCTCGACAACTTCACTAGCCTTAAGTCCGTTTATCGCATCCTCGTTAGAGGAGTAGGTATAGTATTCGTTGGTTTATCGCCGCTTCACCGGTTGCTTGTGTTTTTTGTTTACACATTGATCTTCCAAACAAAGCTTGCATCTTCCGAAGTCTTCTAAATTAAAAAATGTAGTGGATATTGTAAATTTATATTTGAATGTATTTATGAATAAGTTTCGTGTGGAATTAGTCGCAAAATGTGTGTTGGTCGGAGCTTCTTGATCTGTGCGCTGTTTTTGACCGGTAAGTCGCATCCTGGGATCCTTTGAGCTATTTATAGATTCCTACGGTCATTCGAAGATATTTGTGGCGAGAATGCATAATTTTAAGTTTACATGGAACTTTCTTTGATGTGAATGAATACAAAACAAGAGACACGCGACTTTCGTTTGATGTTGACCGAACACACGCGTGTTTATAATTTTATGTTTAGAATAGAATGAACTAGGCAGGATGTAGGTACCATAACAATATTATGTATAATTATAAGTATTTTACACGAAACGAATTTGAAAATTAACTTTGATGTTCTTATTAGAAAAAAATGGTCAGAGAGTCAAGTAAGTACCTATAGTTTGTAGGTATGATATTATATTTTATATTATTTTCAGTTAAAAATAATGTAAATTTGGGCAATTGATATTATTAATTTCATGTACCTACCTAGCTAAACTAAGTAAGTATCTATCTGATTGTTCATAATAGGTAACATTAGTATGTTAAGTTTCTAAATAATTTTCTTTAGATGTCTAATACTTTTTTTGTCTGAATACACATTCATCACCATTGTTAATTTGACTGATTGATGTCTTAAGATTACTGATTATTTTTCTATGTGCATTTTTAGATAAAGAACATTATAGGTAGGTCTTATTAGTGAACCAAAGATAACCCCTGAACGCACTCAATCTTTTCTGTGTAGGTACTTTATTTTCATTTTATTATAGATACTTTTTTATTAATCTATCTATACGAATATTATGAAGTGGAAAGATTCGATTGCTTGTTTGTTTGCATTGATTATGTTCCAAAACTACGGAACCGATATAAAAAATTCTTCCACTGTTGGGAAAATTAGGGATCCTTTCTAAAACTCTGATAATGTAGTCCAAGGTGTAAACAAATTACCTAAAATTTTCCCAATAAATAAGTAGGCTCCGAAACTAGACTACATACGTACAGTCACGCCTCTTTCCCAGAGGGGTAGGCAGAGACCACTTTAGAAACCAGACTAGATACTATAAAATAGAATAGACCTTTTAGGAAACAACATAGGCTACCTTTTACCGCAAGAAAATTCTTTATTCCCACGGGAAAAACTGACAACGCGGGCGGAGCCGCGGCGGAAATCTAGTCATTATTATTTATCTTATCCAGCTAAAAAATCTGACACCAAAATTCCTGCTTGGAATAGAATGCTTGTTCTTAAAATCCGAAAATCAAAAACACATTGGTACGTGCCGAGGTTCGAACCCGCGAACTTCCAAATGGAAGTCAACGGGCCTAGCCACTTGGCCACCGACGCTCTTGAAGTTACATTAAAAACAAACGAAAGAGAATTAAAACTATCGCCAAAAGAAAATAACACTAAATTAAAAAAAATAACCCCCGACACAAAACCGTTACTTGATCCTTTCAACATCTAGAAAAGAGTTGATAATCTTCAAATGGCTTAAGATATTTTCTTGGATCATAGCTAAGAACACTCTCGATTGTGACACCTTGCAAACAAAAAAAACTAGATCAAAATCGGCGCATCCGTTAGGAGCTACGATGCCACAGACAGACAGACAAACAGACTGACACACACGTCAAACTTATAACACCCCTCTTTTTCGTCGGGGGTTAAAAAAAATAAAAAAAGCTTTATTTATTCCAAACAAATAAAATAACAATTTATAATATGTGCATGTGCTTCGATTAACAGTAAATTGTATGGATCTCTTTGGATAAAGGCCTCCTCCAAAGCATTCCATTGTTCCCGGTCCTTAGCCACCATTTGTTGCCATGTTCGGCCCGCCACCGTTACGACCTCATCGGCCCATCGAGCATAAGGCTGCTTTTCCACCAGAGCTGTGCGAGGTAGCTAAGCGGTGTGCGAGGAAAAAATCCACCAATAGAATCACTTCATTTTCCTAGCTTAGTGATTCTATTGGTGGATTTTTTCCTCGCATACCGCTTAGCTACCTCGCACTGCTCTGGTGGAAAAGCAGCCTAAGGCCTACCTCTCGCTCTGGTGCCCACTGGTCCCGCCCAATTTATGATTTTTCTCTGAAGTTACCTTAGTCAGTATTCATGGTCCAAAAAAACAAGGTCTTGCAATTAGACCACGTGACTGACACGAGCCTACGTCATTTTGCGCTGTTCATCCTTGTCTATTACACGCATTCGACAAGGATGAATAGGCAAAATGACGTAGCTCGTGCCAGTCACGTGGTCTAATTGCAAGACCTTGTTTTCTTGGACCATGTCAGTATTAATCGTCGCCAGAAATACGACATAGGACCCCTCAAGCCCCCGACATAACCACTAAACTTACAAGTAACTTGATCTAATGGTGTTGTGACGAAGTAAGACTTAGTATTACATGAAACTTAACTTGATACCTAGCTGTTTGCTGTGGCAAAGGACACCTTGCTTGGTTTGGTGTAATGTTTACAATTACTGTATTACCAAGTTACAAAATCAATGTAATGTAAAATTTACAAGGCGATTTATAAGGCGAGAGTGGAAGGAAGCGTTGGAAGGGGAAGACCAAGACGAACGTTTCAAAACCAAATCGGGGACGTTCTGAAAAAAGGTCGGGTCAAGAGTACTCTAAACCGACGAGCATGTATGAGGAGATTAATGAGTGTGGATGAAGCGAAAGAAGTATGTTTGGATCGTAGCAAGTGGAAGGAAGTGGTCTCTGCCTACCCCTCCGGGAAAGAGGCGTGAGTTTATGTATGTATGTAAAATTTATTTATTACTAGCTCCGCTGCTTTAACAGTTTTTCCCGAGGGAATGAGGATTTTCCCACGGTAAAAGGTAGTCAATAGTCATTGTACTTCCCCAAGGTCTATTCTATCTTTGTTGCACCAAGTTTCATTAAAATCGGTTCAATAGTTTCGGAGTCTATTCAATGCAAACAAACAATCAAGTCTTTCTTGTTTCATTATAATACTTATTAGTTTATGATTAATTAAGTAAAAATTATATGTCTAGTTTCAAAACCAACAAGACATAAAATTGAAAAAAAAAAAAAATCATTTTGTAATAAAACAAGATTGCAAAAAATACTTTATGTTCCTGATGTTCCCCTAATAAAAACAAATTGAAAAAAGCAGGGGTCCCATCAGGTAAGAACCTTGCCCTGCCCACCCTCAAACAGCATGAGGTCAAAATAGTTATTTATGATACTAGTGCGGAAAGTATGTGATTTCCGATGAGTGTATAACCCGACACGAGTCGGAAATCATCTTTCGCACGTGTATCATACAACATTTTACAATGCATTGTGCAAGAAAAAAAAACAGTTATATTAAAAAGGCGTATAAATGACGGGCTTCATAAACAAAACACATTCGCGCTGAAAAAAACATCTACTGCGCATGTGCAAAGCTGTCGAATCGCAATAAGGCAATTGTTCATTATTCATTTCATTCTTAATAAAATGTCATCTCTCATTCGGTCTTCCGCCGTCAGCGTCCAAAAGCTTGAAACGTGTTGTGTAATTTTAATTGTGTTAAAAATATAATAAACAGTGGAATAAGTGACTGAATCGGTGTTTTGGAATTTACTGTCCATCCCCCTCACGGATACATTCAAAGATCGAACATTTTCTGGTCCTTCGAATCGTTTTTGGCCCTGTGCAGTGCGCGGCGGTGGAAGGAATCAATCAACAGATTGACTACCTACAGTGACACCTACAGGTGACTGTTTTATCGACACAGGCGCATACGCCATCTCTTTCATTCAAAAGTCGAAATACGACTATCAACGCCACCTCGTGACAACTACTACGCTACCTTGTGACAAGACAAGTGCGTGCACCACACTGCACAGCTACAACTGTTTTATCGACCTACAGGCGCTACATGCCACTCGTTCGTTCTTCTCATCAGAACAATTTCACAATTCACACTAAAAATAAAAATAAAAGTGAAAATAAATTCGATTAAGTATTCATCAAGCAAAGTGTACACACTAACTAATGCGAACACGCAAAACTACATCACGTATTCTATCTAAGTCGGAACCACGCCCGACGCACGGCACGTGTCTCCAACAAAATGGCGACTTCTGCTGGTTCTGCTACAACCACTACAACACAAGAACAGTTCAAATTTCAAAGGTCTATAATAAAAGGTAAAATGACAAGAATTGGAAACTTTGCTTTAAACTTCGATCCGACTACAAATTCAGTAACTGAGTTGAAAACCAGATCTATAGAGGCGGATAAAATATTTAGACAGTTCGAAGAAATACAATTGAAAATTGAAGAATTCGATTATAAAAATGAACAGAACATGATGACTCACGAAAATGAGAGGGAGCAATTTGAGGAAAAGTATTACAATATCAAATCGAGGATTGACGGATTGTTGCACACTTCGAACAACAACAACAGCAGCAGCAGCAACAACGACCGAAAGCCGCTGGTAAGACTGCCACAACTAGAGCTGCCACGGTTCGGGGGCGACCTGCAACAGTGGCCTGCCTTTAAAAATATATTCATGGCATCTGTGGACGCATGTGACATTCCCACCATCAATAAACTGCAATACTTGAAGTCTGCATTGACTGGTGAGGCAGCTGGTCTCATATCTTCGTTGCTGATCACGGAAGAAAACTATCTACAAGCTCTAGAGATACTGGAAAAAAGGTATGAGAACAAAACCATGATCGTGAACTTTCATCTAAAAGCTATAACTAATTTTTCTACAATCAACAGATATAACTTGAAAGAATTTCTAGTAACCTTGCAACAAAGTTTGGACTCATTAAAAGCTATTAAATTGCCCGTTGACAGTTGGGATGTGCTGTTGGTATTTCTTATATCCCAAAAACTAGATAATTCGCTGCGTGCTGCTTGGGAGCTTAACCGCAAAGAAAATACTATTGCAACTTTGAGTGAACTGCTTGAATTTTTAAATGCACGTAGAACTGCCTTTGAAATGTTGACTAATGACAAAGCTATTGACAAGTCAAGTGTTAAAATCTCCCATGCTGCATCAGCTGAGCATTATGCAACTTCATGTGTGTTGTGTCAAAAGAATCACCCTTTGCATAAGTGTCCTAACTACCTAGAGTTGTCTATTAATGATCGCATTAAGTTAATAAAATCTAAAACTTTGTGTTACAACTGTTTACAGCCTTATCAAGCAAATCATAAATGCTCTAAATTCAAATGTTTAACATGCCGTGGAAGACATCACACAAGTATACATATAGATAATAACAAACTACAACAAAAGGTTAGTTTGAACTCTACAGAGTCTTGCTACTTTCAACCACAGCCAACTACATCTACTAATATTCACACAGGTACACCTGATCCTAAAAATAACATTCAATCGCAACAACATGCATCAACACAAAATAGTGCTTACATTTCTACTAACAACATAAACAACATTCAATCGCAACAACATGCAACACCACAAAATAGTGCCTACATTCCCGCTAACAACATAAACAATACGCTACTGCAACCACATACAACAAATAGCCAACAAAACAATGCTTCTACTACTGTGTTAATGTCCAATACTAACAAACAACAAATATTGCTTTCCACAGCTATCGTGCGAATTCAAGATGTAACTGGAAAATGGGTAAATGCTCGAGCACTATTGGATGCAGGCAGCGAGGTCAACATTGTTACCCACAGACTGGCTTCCATTCTACAGCTTCCCATTAACCAAGATGCCACGCTTGTGCACGGTATTGGCAACAGCCATAAGCAAACACAAGGTACTATTAACACTACTATCTCATCCCGCTACAATGAATACAAGGCTGAACTCTCACTAATGGTAATGGACAATATAGCTGTGCCACTACCACATAATCACATAC
Organism: Teleiodes luculella; assembly: GCA_948473455.1. Taxonomy (NCBI): domain Eukaryota; kingdom Metazoa; phylum Arthropoda; class Insecta; order Lepidoptera; family Gelechiidae; genus Teleiodes; species Teleiodes luculella. Next base: position 7,722,144 of record OX419607.1, read on the forward strand.
CTACTCACACATGGCACATACCAGCCAAACAAGCATGCACACTTGCTGACCCTACATTTTTCATACCAAGCTCAATTGATATATTAATTGGTGCTGAGCTATTCTACTCAATATTACAAACAGGCCGTATTAAGCTTAGTGCACACTTGCCTTTCTTAATTGAAACAGTTTTTGGATGGGTTGTTTCCGGCTCATTCCTCCCTGAGTTAGATGAACACATGCCTTGTAACACTACACATGTTAGCATGCACCTATCATCATCTGATTCCACAGACAACATTCTCCAGTCATTCTGGAAACAAGAGGAACCCCTACCTGCTACTAAGCTACTATCCCCTGAGGATAAACATTGTGAAGACTTGTATACAACAACAACTACACGTGACAGCACAGGTAGATATACAGTAAACCTACCCCTACAATCAGACAGACTTGATGATCTTGGTAATTCTTTTAATACTGCTTATCATTGTCTACTTAAACTAGAATCAAGACTTACCAAAGATCACAATTTACAAACACAATATAAAGCATTCATCAATGAGTTTATAGAACTTGGACATGCTCACTACATTACTAACTTCTCATCTACTGATAAACATGCTTACTACTTACCCCACTTACCTGTAATTAGACCTGACAGTGTTTCTACAAAAGTCCGTACTGTTTTCAATGCAAGTGCAAAAACATCTAGTGGATTATCACTCAATGATATTCTATATGAAGGTCCTAATATTTACAATGACATTTATGACATTATATTACGTTTCAGGCTTTATAAATATGCCTTCTCTTGTGACATTATTAAGATGTATCGAAACATTCGTATAAACCCTCAACAAACTCCCCTACAAAGAGTTCTATGGCGCGAATCTAAGTCGGAGCCCCTAAAATGTTTAGAATTGGATACAGTCACCTATGGCACTAAAAGTGCACCTTACCTTGCTTGTCGCACCATGTTAGATTTAGCTGACAAATACAAAGATACTTACCCTTTAGCTTCAGACTGTATCAAGTCCAGTGGGTACATGGATGACTACCTATGTGGAGCTCAGTCCCTACAACAGTGCATTCAAGTATGTACTCAACTTACAAGCCTATTGAATCAGGCAGGTTTCCAACTACATAAGTGGTCAGCCAACCACAAAGACATATACACACAAACTTATACAGATTGTGATCAGAACAATACAACATATGATTTTACACCACCTGAGTCAGTCAAGACACTTGGCTTACAGTGGTTTCCTACCCAAGATACATTAAATGTATGTATTCCAGATTTTACACAAAACTCTCCTTGTACTAAAAGACATGTCTTATCCCAGATAGCACAAATTTTTGACCCTATGGGTATGCTCACTCCCACTACTATTATAGCAAAAATATTAATGCAAGATATATGGAAAATTAATATTGAGTGGGATTCTTTAATTCCACATAACCTTCAAGTAACTTGGCAAAAATTTGTACTTCTATTACAGCATTTAAAGTCTGTACAGATTCCTAGATACTATTTTTCAGATATACCTTCTGAGATTATTCTATTAGGTTTCAGTGACGCTTCTCACAAAGCTTATGGTGCTTGCGTGTACCTCAGAGCTTCATATCCCAACAAAGAACCTTCCTGCTTACTAGCAACTTCGAAGTCTAAAGTTGCACCAATAAGAAAGCAGCAGTCTATTCCTAGGCTAGAATTATGTGGAGCCTTACTTCTTACTAGACTAGTTTCTAGGTTCAAAGATGCAATCAAAAATAAAATCAATATTCACCACACATATTTATTTACCGACTCGTCCATTGTATTAAGTTGGATCAAATCACCATATAAACGCAAACATGACACTTATGTAACACATAGATTAATGCACATTATTGACGCGACTAACAGTGAAGAGTGGCATTACATAAACACTAAACAAAACCCAGCAGACTTAATCACTCGTGGAGTCATGCCTGATTTACTACCATCATGTACACAGTGGTGGCAAGGTCCCTTGTGGCTAAAACAAGAACCTAAACTATGGCCTATTGCCAAGCCACATGTTAGTGAGGAACTTGAAGACAACACTGCCATACTTACAAACACAAAATTTGTTAACATCTGTTCAAAGTCAGATACTAATTACTCATTCTTTTATGAATACTTCAAACAACACTCAAATTTTACTAACTTGACTAGAACAATTGCATACTTATTCAGATTCATACATAATTTAAAAAATAAACAAGATAGACACACTTCTCATTTGTCTGTCTCAGAACTCAAGCACTCACATGATTTTATAATCAAAGTAACACAAGACCATTCTTTCTCTAAAGAAATTCTGGAACTAAAAAATATTAAAAAAGATACTAACAAATACTCACAAAAACTCTACACGTTCACTTCAAGCCCTATAAGGAAATTAAACCCTTTTTTAGATAATAATAACATTTTACGCATAGGAGGTCGCATACAACACTCAGATATACCATACAGTCAAGCACACCCTATCATACTCCCAAACAAAGACCACATAACCACACTCATAACTCACCATTATCACTTAAAGCTACTACATGCAGGTTTACAAAATACACTATACAACATAAGACTTAAATATTGGCCTATCAATGCTAGGCGCGAGGTCAAAAAATGTATTCATTCTTGTGTTAGATGCATCAGGTACCGAGGCTCAGTCTGTGGACAACAAATGTCAGATCTGCCAGCACCTAGAGTTCAGTTAACCCGTGCATTTACTCATGTAGGTATGGACTTTAGTGGTGCCATAGCTATAAGAAGCTCCATGACTAGAAACTGTAGATATTCAAAAGGCTATATATGTCTATTTGTGTGTCTGTCTACGCGTGCAATTCATTTAGAGTTGGTCACTGACCTTTCTTCGCAGGCATTTATCTGTGCTCTTAAAAGATTTGTCTCTAGGCGCGGAATTCCTACTTGTTTGTATTCTGATAATGCAACTAATTTTAAGGGCGCGAAATCAGACCTTTTTGAACTGTATAAGATGTTTAAAAATGAAAAATGTTACAGTGACATAATAGATTTTTGTACCTCAAACTACATAGAGTTCAAATTCACAGTTCCATTAGCTAGCCATATGGGTGGTATTTATGAGGCAGGTATAAAATCTGTTAAATCACTGCTTAAAAGATTCCTACTTAGCACTAAGTTAACCTATGAGTTACTTTATACTGTGTTAGTTCAAATAGAAGGCATACTGAACTCCAGACCTCTATATCCCATCACAGACTTACCTAATGATTTAACTTGTCTTACTCCTGCTCATTTCATCATAGGGACAGCACTAACAGACTTACCAGAACCTAACCAGGTAGATGTAAATGAGTCTAGACTAGATGTTTATAAAAGGATAATTCAAATAAAACAACGATTTTGGAAACAATTTTATTTTAGCTACTTGTCAGAATTACAAACTAGAAATAAGTGGCTAAATGTACATAAAAATTTAGAATGTGGTGAATTAGTTTTAATTAAGGATGAAGCTACTCCTCCCACTTTCTGGCCCTTGGGCAGAGTTATTTCTAAGAATATTAATAAAACTGATGGCCTAGTAAGGTCTGTAGTTGTTCGTACTGCCAAAGGTGAATTTACTAGACCTATTCATAAGTTAATTTTACTTCCTAATAAAAATATTAACTAAGCTAATTACTTTAATACTTACCTTTTTCTATGTATAACCTTATATTAAATACCTAGATATCCTACTTATAACTAACTACTAAAATGTCTAAATGCTATTATTACTAATTGTATTTGAAGTCTAGGTACCCTAAAATTAAGTTTTTTATATATACCTAAGTACTTAATTAAATTTCTATTTGTAACTACTTTGCTACATACTTCTTACCTAGTACTTACCCACAATATGTTGCTAGTTTCAATGTTAATATTTACCATTTACCTTACCTGTGACCTTAGAATCTATTGTACTTACCTTAGAACCTAAAACCTTATTTACTTACCTTAAAGTAACTTACCTTTTTGCAACTTACCTTTATATAAAATAATTTACATACTACTTTACCTCTTGTGTTTTAGATACTACTAAATAAAACAAGACTCTTCAAGTCATCATTTATTTTTGTATAAACTTAAATATAGTTTTGCACTTTAAAAAGGGGTGAGAATGTTCATTATTCATTTCATTCTTAATAAAATGTCATCTCTCATTCGGTCTTCCGCCGTCAGCGTCCAAAAGCTTGAAACGTGTTGTGTAATTTTAATTGTGTTAAAAATATAATAAACAGTGGAATAAGTGACTGAATCGGTGTTTTGGAATTTACTGTCCATCCCCCTCACGGATACATTCAAAGATCGAACAGCAATGAGTAAAATTTATTCAGCCACGCAAATTTTTAATTAATATTTGAACGTAATTTATCAATAAAAATCAATTTCTAAAGTAATTATACTAATTATAAACGCGTTTATTGAATTGTTATTTTTATTGTTCCCTTTATATTAGTAACAATTGGTTATCAAAATATCTCAAATACTGAAATGTTAGGTTGACTGGCTGAATGACAGGCTGAGCAAAAATTAAAAAAAAACTGAAAAGTAAAAAGCACTAGTGCGGAAAAGTGCTACTTTCCGCACTGTTTGGCTGCTTAGAAAAACGCTCTTTTCGAGCACATGCATTGTAAAATAATTAGCTACTAACCAATCATTTGACGTGTGATTAATTATATTTTCGAAATGTTTGGTAATAATCCTATGAATATTACAAAAGCGAAATGGGAGGTGAATGGAGCGAAATCATACTATCATATCATACCTAATATTATAAGGGGAAAGATTTGTACTTTTGTGTGTATATGAATAAACTCAAAAACTACAGAACCGATTTCAAAAATTATTTTACCTTTAGAAAGGTACATTCACCCTGAGTAACATAGGCTACCTTTTATCGCGGGAAAATGCCTCATTCCCACGGGAAAAACTGTTAACGCGGGCGGAGCAGCGGCGGCATTTTCCAGCGATAAAAAGTAGCCTATGTTACTCAGGGTGAATGTAGCTTTCTAATAGTGAAAGATTTTTGAAATCGGTTCTGTAGTTTTTGAGTTTATTCATTACAAACATACACACACACACAAGTACAAATCTTTCCTCTTTATAATGATAATATTACCTAGTATGATATGATAATTAAATAGGCTCAGAAACTACAGAACCGATTTTTATGAAACTTGGTAAAAAGATAGAATAGACTTTGGGAATACCTTTTACCGCGGGAAAATTCCTCATTCCCACGGAAGCGAGCGGAGCCGCGGCGGACAGCTAGTAAATAAAAAGAGAACAAGGACCCACATACCTAGAAATGCAGAATAGCCTATTGTCTTTACATGGCTGCAATACTGCGAAATGTTTGTATCTCATTTACATGGTTAATGGGCCTGATTCTACGTATTATTATTTCATCTGTGGTAGGTATTACGATCTAACTTAAATTTAAAACTATATAATATGGCTCTTTCACGTTTTAAGAAAGAAAAGTGACAGGTGATTCTCAACTTAGTTTTTAACTCCCGGCGAAAAAGAGGTTTGTTATAAGTTTGACGTTTAGAGTATAAATAGAAAAATCCCAAAAAAAATTTTTTACTCTATGGTTTGACGTGTGTGTCTGTCTGTCTGTCTGTGGCACCGTAGGTCCTAAACGGATGGGCCGATTTTGATCTAGTTTTTTTTATTTACAAGGTGTCACAATCGAGAGTGTTCTTAGCTATGATTCAAGAAAATATCTTCAGCAATTTGAAGATTATCAGCTCTTCTCTAGTTGTTGAAAGGATCAAGTAACGGTTTTGTGGCGGGGGTTATTAAAATTTTTAATTTAATATTTTAATGCTATTTATTAATCCGCTTAAAATTAAGCTGAATTTGACAGCTGCGCTCTTATTTTAAAATTAAAATTCAATTTTTCATACAAAGACTGATGTTTATGTGAAAAGTTGAAATTTTTTTTTGATATTGCAACCCATTGTTTCAACCTATGTTCCTTAGGGAAAGTTGTCCAGTTTCATGGGTAGGTACTACCACTGTGTTGCGGATAAACAACCAGTTAAATACACGGTGTATAGAACATAGAGTACCTTTAAAAGATTTTTTTAGGTAGTTAAATAACTGAAGCCAATAATATTGCAGTTCATTTATATTTTAAAACAAGTAAAATTAAACTATGCAAGACGTTAGACCATAAAAAAACAGAACAGAAAGAAGTGGCAACTGCAACTCTCTTATATAGGAAAACTAGCGACCCGCCCCGGCTCCGCACGGGAAAATAGTTATTGTGGATTATTCTTAAGTATATTATGCATGTATTATACATATAAACCTTCCTCTTGAATCCCTCTATCTATTAAAAAAACCGCATCAAAATCCGTTGCGTAGTTTTAAAGATTTAAGCGTACAAAGGGAGGGACATAGGGACAGAGAAAGCGACTTTGTTTTATACTATGTAGTGAAGAAGAAATAATACAATCACAAAACAACAAGAAAACAAACAATTTAATCCGTAACATCCCAAAAACGGAAGGTCCGCTGAAAACAAGCACAATAACCTGGAAAACCATTATCCCCGCGGACAAAGGCCAGCTTTTTTTCCAGCTCCGGTTTTCCAACAAAAAATATACAAACAGGTAAATACCGCCATCTAGTTAACCTCCTGCTTAACGTTTTAAGATACGCAATCAAGAAATCAACGCTAACAATCCTTACAATAGGGAGGAAAAGTATAAAAAACAGGAGCCAAGGGTTTGCCACCCCTGCGCCCGGGCAGGGGCGCGCAACTATAAAAGTCGACATATTTACGAGCTCTGTTCTCCCCCTGGTCTTTGCGTGTGGTGTAATTTAGAAGCGGACGGGAGTTAGTTTTGTATGCCTTGAGCCTTCTGATTCGGCTGCTGGACTAGGCTACAGTCCCAACCCGTGGTTCACCCCATTAGTCCACTTGGGTGTACCAAGGGCGTTTTTTTCTTCCCATGGTTCTCCTGTCATCTGCTAAAAGTTAAGGTCGCATCGCAGCGCATCTTTCTGCGAGTTCGTACGAATGCTTTTTTTTTTAATTGACCTATGCTTGAGTCGAGAAAGTACGACGGATCAAGCTTCACCGGACTTGCGGGGGAGCGGAAGACTCTACCCCAAAAATAGTCATGTACCAACGCGTCTAGGGGCGGCTCGAGGGAGCCTCGAACCTCGGCCTAATGCATCGCAAGAACCGATCTGATTCGCATCGTATTGCATCGCAGTTTTGAGTGTGAGCCCTAAGAGTAGGTAGTAATTTCAAACCTAAATATTTTATTTAACCACTCTTTCTTTTAGCAGTGCATCTATTCTGTTTCCTTGAGTTTGTACACAAATCTTATACGTGTAGATGTTTGACGCGAAACAAATTATTGCATTTTAATTAAATTTGATCTATAGGATTATTTATAGCCATTCAGTTGAGTCAGGTTTAGAGTTTTGATTGTTTGTTTGTGTAGAATAGGCTCCGAAACTATTGAACCGATTTTAATGAAACTTTGTATTAAGATAGAATAGAATTTGGGGAATGACATAGGCTACCTTTTACCGTGGGAAAATTCCCCATTCTCGAAAAACTGTTAACGCGGGCGGAGTCGTGAGGCGAGACGCTAGTACAAAACAAGCTACTTTTTTCTTCTTCTTCTTCATATTTAAGAGCCTCGCTCTTGTCGGTGGAGTCTTACTAAGGTAAAAATGATAGCACGAAAAATACCGCAACATGGATCGAAGGCAAATTAAAAATCGCCACAATTTCTCCTTCTTCTTACACCATACAAAACCCAACCGGAAAATCCGGCAACCGCTAATCCGAACTGAACTCTGACACTAAGTTTTTAGAGCCTAGATTACTACGACCAAGTTGCAGACGTCGTAATTTTTAAAACGTAGCGACGCCAAGCTTTTTCTTTTGAATGAATATTTTTGAATTTTATACCTGAGTAAGGCGCGAGCGAAAATATGTTAAAATTATTCTCATTTTATTTACAATTATTTTACCGTTATGTTTTCCAGTATTTAACTTACCTATTCAAAGAAAATGTGACGTCACATTTTCATATCCTTTTTTTATAAAATACTACGCCCGCGTTAATTTTCGACTTTTCCCGTGGTGGGATTAAGATGTTTTCCCGCGGCAAAAAATAGACTATGTCCTAGGGAAGATCCCTAAGTCTACTATCTCTGTACAAAACACCAAAATCGGTTCAACGGTGTTAGTGTGAAAGCGTAACAAACAGACAGATAGAGTTATTTTCGCATTTTTAATATTAGTAAAGACTTGTAAGGGTATTATTTGACGTTTTAAGCTCATTTTGCTAACTCAAGTACCCAAATGTAATTTAAGCGTTCTTATTTCACTACTAGTGCGTGAACTTTAATCTTCAGCCGCACCGCACCTGTCGGCTCGATAAGGTCCTGTAGGCTTACTCACTATGTCGCGTTTGACAGCTTCTCGAGCTTGTCGCTTCTGGTGGGTGGCAAGCGCGACAGTGTTATCGCGCGATATCCAGCCGCATGTGCTTTACAAGTCTAAACAACATAATTTTAACAATCTACAAAAATAGGCGATACGATATCAGTTATTTGATTGGTTCATCAACGATAGGAAAAACCCTTTTTCGCTAGTTGAAGTCGGTTAAAATATCAGAAAAAAAATGTTGAGTGAAGATAAAACTTTACGAATCAGAACAACGGTGAAAAATAAGTGAGGGTGAGTCAGGCTACAGAAATTAGCTTGAAAGCTTTTACGCAGACTAGACGTCTTAAATTGAGGGGTCTTAATGGCTAGTTAAATTTTAATATTTTTATTTTTTGCCTGTTAGCCACTTATACTAAAAGAGAAAAGATTTTGATTGCTCGTTTGCATTGAATAGGGTCGGAAAATACTGAACCGATTTTAAAAAGACTTGGTATAAAGATAGAATAGACTAGTAACATAGGATACCTTTTACCGCGGGAAAATTCCTCATATCCACAGGAAAATCCTTTCTGTGTGTTTACGAGGCATCTCTTTCATACATTTTGTACGAACAAGATTTGAAGGGATAACGTATCCGTCCCACATTCACATCGTATCCGTGCCACGTCGCTTCTGTGAGTTTCAAGCCTAAAGGAACTAAACTAACGCCTGGCGTCTTTCTCTCTACATGTTTCACAGTATCTTGTATAGCGAACAGCGCCCGAGGACACGCTCTTTTAAATCCGCCAGGAACTGTAAAACCAAGTGATTCTGGTGATACTACTTTTTGTAGCTCCTGCTACGTATCGCGTAGCCGTAGCGGTGGTCTACGAAAGGTCTACGCCGTAGAGATTCATCCCACTTTATTTTACAATCCGCCAAGAATCTAAATAAACGTGGTCTGTGGCGGAACTGCGGAACTAACGCCTTGCATCTTGCTCACTATAAATTATGTTTGACAGTCTCTTGTATAGCGAGCAGCGCCCGAGGACACGCTCATTTAAATCTGCCAGGAACTGTAAAACCAAGTGATTCTGTAGGCTTACTACGTAAAAAGCGACAGGCTCGAGAAGAACATATTGACAGAACTACTGGCTCTAGTGTCACTATGTCGCGTTTGACAGCTTCTCGAGCTTGTACTGGTGAGCTTTTTCGTAGCTCCTGCTACGTATCGCGTAGCCGTAGCGGTTGTCTATGGAAGGTCTACGACCGCCGTAGAGATTCTTCCCACTTTACAATCCTTTTTTTTTGTAATTTGAGTCGAAAAAGTACGACGAATCAAGCTTCAACGGACTTGCGGGTGAGCGGATGGCTCTACCCCAGAGTAGTCATGTACCAACGCATCTAGAGGCGGCTCAAGGGATAGGTCTAGCGCGTTGATACGGGAAAACATCGTGAAGGAGACGAGGCCTGAGGGGCTCCGTCTCTGATGATTAGTTTTAATGATTAGTTTAGAACCGCGGAACTAATGCCTTGCATCTTGTTCACTATATGTTTGACAGTCTCTAGTATACAAGCAGTGCCCGAGGTTCGCTTCATTTGGATCCTTGTCAAACTGTGTAATACAGAAAGGTTTGTAATTATGTGTTTTGTTTTGTTACAGGGCTGGAGTTCACCTCTGGGAAGGGTAAGAGACCCTTTTCAACAATTCCTATTGGGCTTTGAATGAAAACAGTTATAATATTAAGATTATTACATTCTATAGTTTAAATAGAGGCTACGTTGCGATTTTTTGCGAATAGTTCGTATACGTTGCCCCACAGAACCAAGTCTCTGTCGCGATTTTAATGTTTTCGAGGTGCCGACCTAAAACTAGTTTCTGAGAAGCGTTGTCTTCGCTAGTAAAAACTTCGGGACACGTAGCGTTCATAATAAAACGAAAATAGCGCCCCTAAAGCACTGTTAAGCTTTATGCAAGTTTAATAACAGCATGTCGCAGGCAAATTACGAAACCTGGCATTTCATGAAATCCCTAGTATTTCACGATTCGCGAAAGAAAACGAACTGCTCTTGTTTATTACGCCGCCTTCTTACTGAAAATATTTAGTGATTATGTAATTTAACCAAACTAAATGAAATCTAGCTAGTTAAATGAATATAGGCTCTAACCATTCTGGATTGCATTATTTTCGTATAAACGGAAGATTTAGCGTGGGCAGGCCTTTCACAAGGTGGAACGCTCTGGTGGAGATTGCGGGAAGCCGCTGGATGCGGGCAGCGCAGGACCGATCGTTGAGAATATTTTTGGAGAATGTCTAGCAGTGGACGTCTTGCGGCTGAAATGATGATGGTGATTTTTGTGTTATGTGGTTAGATCTTATTAAAAAAAAAACAACTTATTGAATGTAGGCGATGCGAACTTGCTAACGTTTTATTTTATTTCATAGTTTAATATTTATATTGATTAATAAAATGTCATCCAAATATTTTTTCCAAATATTTCGAAGCGCATAAAAAATAATATTGTACTCTTTTCATACAGAGGAAATATGCATGAAGATTTTGTAGCTAACATCTTTACGTTACGTAATTTCACTTAAAAAATCAGCAGGAAGACCTAAGAAACAAGAGTAACCTTCTGTGAATTCGTGAAATTCCTGATTTGCTCATTTCCCTGCGACACAGCGCTGTAATACCGCGGCGTCCGTTGCTTGCTATAAAGATTTTAAATATTACGTTTTAAAAACACACTTTAAAATTGTGAAGTAAAATTTTTTCTTTAAATTAAAAATAAATTAAATAAGTATTACAAAATATTTTTTGGAAGTCAAAGCTAATAAATACCAAGGACCAGACTGTCCATGGTTGGTCGTTAAAAGTGGCATTCGTCTGTGGAAAAAAACACCCACAAGAAACTCCCAAATTGCCATGGTTCTTCCCACTTTAAAATCTAAAATTTTGACAAAATTTTAACTAGAATTCAATTAATTTTTTTTTATTTCAAATAAGTTTTTTCGACGTCAAATTTAAATGTTACTAAGTTTTTCCCAAACTAAGGCTGGCTATCGTCTCACACTAATGAAGAATTGAAATGTGCGGAGTTAGGGAGACAGAATAACACGACTTTTATTAAGTAAAATACAAGGGTTTATATATGTCACCGTAAAATTGTGAATACCGTTAGATTACAATTTATCTCGCGTGATTGTAAACTGTCGAAAGATTGTGAACTAAATGTACTGATTACAATTGAACGCATTAATTTTCGGTAGATTGTAATCTATCGAAGTAAAACAGTTAAATCACAATCTGTCGCGCGTTAAATTGTCAACTGTCCAAAGGTTGTTCCTGATTGGTCGGTCTTACAGCCGGCCGTTCTATGTCCATACAGTTGTGAATAAAATTAATTTATGAAAAATAAGATTCAAGAATTTTGACATCAAGTATTTATCTATTATTTAGCAGATAATCAGTAATTTTGACATCATATCATGGTATATTTTTGGAGACTAACACTAACTCATTTATAGTTCAAACTACTATTCTTCGATTAATTATGGATTCATTTACTTCCACGATAATTTCATAGAACTTATTATAGAGCAGTGAGTTATTTTCAACACGAAATTAATTGAAATTCACTTAAACACAGATTGTTTACATTAGATAATAAACAAAAAAACAAACAAATAAGGCGGCGCAGAGCATAATGACGATCAACCAATCAGCGCGCGAGATGAGTTCCATCCTATGCCGTTTCTCAATTTGATGATTTAATTTCGATAGATTACAATCTATCGAAAAATGATCAGTTAAATTTTATTGTAATCAGTATGTTTGGTTGACAATTTTTCGATAGTTTACAATCTCGCGAGATAGATTGTAATCTAACGGTATTTATAATCTTACGGTGACATATATATATTAAATTTTCGTGTCGTTGAACTACAGGCTTTAACTCTGACATTTACCATATATCTAGAATAATATCAAGTTGCAATGATATCTAATACATTGTTACTATAAACAAAACATCTTAACTAGGTTACTCCATATAAGGTACCGTTGATATTCAAAGTTTATATAATAAAATATTAATTTATTTACTTTATCATTTTCCCTATATGGTTAAATAGGACATACCTTTGTATCTACACTACAGAACAAATTCTTAAAACTTAAAGAGGCGATGCGATATTAGTTGTTCACAGAACTGGCAAGTTCGCGCAATGTGTGCGCTGCTGTGGAGAAGAATACAAAGAAGAAACTCAACAGGATCGCATCTTTTGTTCTTTCCTCTATTTAAAAAAAAAATAAGCAATATAATTTATCATATCATACTATTATTATAAAGAGGAAAGATTCGTATTTGTGTGTGTGTGTGTCTATGTTTGTAATTAATAAACTCAAAAACGACTGAACCTATTTCGAAAATTATTTCACAATTAGAAAGCTACATTCACCATGAATAACATACGCTACCTTAAACCGCGGGAAAATGCCTCACTCCCATAAGAAAAACTGTTAACGCGGGCGGAGCCGCGGCGGAAAGCTAGTATTCTATAATCTAGTTAGTATGTCCTTTCGTCTCTCCGAAATTAAACTGAGCCACGTCTAATGCCATAAATAGCTCAATAATTCTAACACCAAGGATTGAGAGTAAAGCCGGCTCCACATTCTCCACAAAACTAGACGAGACATGCTCAATACGAGAGTGTAGAACAGTGGTTCTTAACCGGTGGTCCGCGGACCAATAGTGGTCCCTGGAGGCAATCCAAGTGGTCCGTGAAGGGATCGTAAACAAGTGACGTGATGAGATGAGTCAAGTCGACACAACGCGAACCTCTTTATTATTATTTTTTCCAGAATAAGTAAATGAGTGTTAGTAGTAAAATTATGCATATTTTATTTACAGATATATCTGGTAAAATTTATTTATATTTAACTACCGTATATTTACCAATAAACCAACTGGGTCATCATCGTCATCATCATCTCAGCCGAAAGACGTCCACTGCTGGACAAAGGCCTCCCCCAAGGATCTCCACAATGATCGGTCCTGCGCTGCCCGCATCCAGCGGCTGCCAACCAACCAACCTGCCTTTTTTGCCTGCGACCAACGAACTGGGTGGTCCCAGGCAAAACAGAAATTTGTAAAATGGTCCCTCATGCCTAAAAGGTTAAGAACCACTGTTGTAGATAGAGGTATTGGCCTATATTCATGTTGTCTCACGTATATTGGCCTTTCGACAAAAGTTTTGTCTCTCGGCAAAACTCCAGAGTGTAGACCGGGCTTTATGTTAACCTCAAAACCCATACGATAAGCAAGCAGTTCATCTAACCTAGGGTTGCCATCCGTCCGGGTTTCCCCGGATTTGTCCTAGTTTGGAGGGCGTCCGGGGAGCGTCCGGGCGGGGTTGAAATCATAGTCCGGGTAAAAACCGGACTAAAATAAAATTCTGGGTTTTCCATCAAAGCCCGACCCCATAATTTAAATAAAAGTTAATAGGTATTATCACACACGTGCACAGATTATCTAATCAACTGCTAAAATTTATGTTTTCTTTTAACAAGTACGGTGTAAAATGTATTTTTTCATTTAGATGTAAGTGAAAATAAATTACAGTGTCCGGGGTGACAGCTCCAAAATCCGGGGAAATTACGCTTTCGGTCCTGGGGAGCAAGTTTTAGAAATGGCAACCCTAATCTAACCTAGCCTAGGTCACGTCTAGGGGTCACATTAGTGCATTGTCCTATGACCTGCAGTGACCTTTGGCGTGAACTTCACATGTCTTTAAAAGGTCAAGAGACACATTACTGTTTTTAACCTCGCTTCGACTGAATTGTTCTGATAATAGCTTTAGTCTGCGAACAAGTTTGATTTTCTTTTTGGGAAAAAAAGGCTTAATAAAAGTTTTATGTAGGTAGGTACTGAAAGTAAACACATAAAAACCTTTTTAATATTATTTACTTTTATATTATAAACTAATATTATAAAGAGGAAAGATTTGTATTTTTGTGTGTGTGTGTTTGTAATGAATTAACTCAAAAACGACTAAACCGATTTCGAAAATTCTTTCACCGTTAGTAAGCTAAATTCATCCTGAGTAGCATAGGCTACCTTTTACCGCGGGAAAATGCCTCTTTACTACGGGAAAAACTGTGAACGCGTGCGGAGCCGCGGCGGAAAGCCAGTTGTTTATATATTAGAAGAAATTGTGCATAGGCTACTTTTTACTATAGGAAAATTCTCACGGAAAACAATATAAGGCGGGCGGAAAGCAATTAGAAAATAAATTTACTTGGACACAGTAGAATAGAAACCCTCATTAAAACGTGTTTTTGTATGTTGTACAATTTTAGTCGCATAAGAGTGCTATAGGACTTGTATTAGCATGTATAGTCGTATAAGAGTTGTATAGCATAAGAGTGCGGGCTACGTGTTTTCAGTTTCAATGTGTAGTGAAGGAGCGCTGTCATCAAGTGGCAGTGTCTATTTCGATGCTAGGGATGTGATAGACGTGAATTCTATCGATATCGAGAGCATTAGTTTGAACAACTATTTTTGATCTAACGTCTTCAAGTATTTTTTTTAATGAATAAATGAGTTGGTTTTGAATATCGATGTCATTGCCCATCAATACTCTTGTCTTTTTTGGTAACCTAGACCAGATAAAGCTTGTTGGATTTCCCGGTAGGATATAACAATACAATACAATACAAATATTACTCATTGACACCAGAAATAAATAGGACAGTTAAAATTTTTGAAGTGTGAAACATGAAATGAAATGAAATATCTTTTATTCGAAGTAAGATTTTACAAATCATTTTTCGACGTCGAGGCGGGTTCACAATTTGGCTGTCTTCTGTGGAGAAGAACCCGCCGGAAGAAACTCCACAGGCGTTGCATCTTTTCAAACTTTTTTACAAAAAAAAATATTTTATACAATTTGATTCATATAACAAAGAGTGCAAACGAAGTATGCAATTAGAGGAAGGCAACCAGTCAAAGTAGAAAAACTAAATTATGTAACCAAAAAACAACCGGCAATCGACTAGAGTAGACCAGTCCCCCCAAGCAGCACCACGTTCACGGGTTTGACGCATGGGTCAGCCACCGCCGGGCTCAACCATATTAGAGGGAACCCAACGACCCGGCCCATACGCCACCGCAAGTCAGGACACTTTAGCCAATAGGCGGCTTTATTGCTAAAGTAGCAATCTCTTCCAGGCAACCAAGCAGGAAATTTCGAAAAATACTTAACAGCGCGGGTTGGTGGCACAAACAATACTTACGTATATAAATCATCGTCATCATAATATCAAGGTACTTAGAATACATAAAATTAGCACTTTACATATTTAACTACCAAAGTGCAGCGAGAAACTCGTCATATTGGAATTACCTCCAATTGGATGAGAGTAAAGATGACACGACAAAACTCTGTCTTGTCAATCGTGTACCGAAACTTTAAGCTACATTTTGATTTGAGGTTCAAGGCATATCTATATTATTTACGTATACGTATAATTATAATTTATTACATGCCTTCGGCACCCCCTACATGGGCATGAGCTACCGCCGCAAAGACTAAAAAGTCGAAAAAGCTTCCTAAAATGCGTAAAACCCCCCACGGACGTACCCTCTCAAGCGAGACGCAACTTGTGGCGTGCTCGAACACCACTCCCAGATCCATATGTTCCGATCTCTGAGAGGGAGGCTCTGACATAGACTGCCATGGCCAATCTGGAAGTCTTTAAATAGACTTCGGACTCAGGTTGGCCGCAGTAAGGAAAATATGTTCAGGTGGGGATTTTCGGAGAACCTAAATTTGGAGTGTGTGTGTGGGACGGTGCAGTCTATGGCCCACCTAGTGTCCTGCCCTGCTTGCCCTGCCACCTGCTCGCAGCAGGACCTGATGGATGCCACAGATAATGCAGTTGAAGTAGCTAGGTTCTGGGCCAAAACTATCTAAGGAATTTGTCATCGACACGATAAGAAGAAGAAGAATGCCTTTGAGGTTCAAGGCATACCTTTATTATTTACGTAGGTATACGTATAATTATTATGATTTACTTACATGCGTATTTAGCCCGGCAAGTCCTTCAGCCATTCTCTCTTTGTTCCATATTTGAAGCGGTCTCGTTTCTGCAGATTAATGTTTGTCCTTAGGTCCTTCTGTTAATAAATACTAGTAGCTGTCAGACTTGTAAACTTCGCGTGTCATTCAAAAACCTGTAAAAGAAAACAGCGTCAGCAATAGACTTCGCGCACGCATGCTGGCAAAAACATTCAAAACACAATCCTATTGTAAAAAAAAGCGGCTAAGTGCGAGTCGGACTCGTCTATTAAGGGTTCCGTATCAACAAGCAACATAATATAAAAAAAAGTTCTTGTAGTTTGTTGTAACTTTGATCGATGTATTAATAATAGTGAAAGGGAAATTGCGGTTTACGATTTATGACGTATTAAAAGAAACTACTTACTAGATCTCGTTCAAACCAATTTTCGGTGGAAGTTTGCATGGTAGTGTACATCATATATTTTTTTAGTTTTATCATTCTGTTATTATAGAAGTTAGAGAAGGAGGAGGGGACACACACATTTTACCACTTTGGAAGTGTTTCTCGCGCAAGCTATTCAGTTAAGAAAAAAAGTATATTAGAAACCTCAATATCATTTTTGAAGACCTATCCATAGATACCCACACGTATGGGTTTGATGAATATTTTTTTTGGTTTCTGTTCTAAGTATGGGGGACCCCCTAAAATTTATTGTTTTCTTTTTAATGTTTTATGAAATCTTAATGCGGTTCACAAAATACATCTACTTACCAAGTTTCAACAGTATTGCGGAAAAAAATGACTGTGGCATACGGACGGACAGACAGACAGACATGACGAATCTATAAGGGTTCCGTTTTTTTGCCATTTGGCTACGGAACCCTAAAAAGTGTCTTTATGTATCTATATCTACACACAACATATTTTGTCGAACCTATCACGAAATTTCATCGGATTCGGTTGAAAAATGCGACCTGTAAAGGAGTAAGCTATTTCTCTGGAAATAAGTGGGTCTGTGGTGTCGTTAATTTTTATGTTTACACATAAACAACATTCAACATTGAAAATGACTACATTTTGTGTAGGTACAACAATATAAATTAAGTAAAATTTCTATGTAGTCCTAATTATTACCTTAATATATATTTTTATATCTTTACGTCAAACATAACCTATTCAATACATCTTATAAAGGCTAAGAAGCCGTGGGCAAATAAATAAAACGAAATTTCATACTTCCTCTCAAAGCATCGACACACATCGTTCCCATCCCTACATCATCGTCATCGACTAGTCTAGAGTATGCTTCGTCGCCTGCCTTGAATGCTGTGCTCCCTTTTGTGTTGTTCCCCCCTTACCCCGCCCCGACACCTTTAAGGGGATGGGGCCCCACTACATATTAGTGTGTTAGGGCCATAAAAATAAAGTTCTAGCTCTATGGTTAGTTTTATGCTGGTCTATTTTTAAGAGATTTTTCACACGTCTGTATCACTACATAGTATAAAACAAAGTCGCTTTCTCTGTCCCTATGTAGGGATAAGCATACATAGGGATGTATGCTTAAATCTTTAAAACTACGCAACGGATTTTGATGCGGTTTTTTTAAATAGATATAGTGATTAAAGAGGAAGGTTTATATGTATAATATACCTAATGCATAATTTAAGGATAACCCACAATAACCATTTTCCCGTGCGGAGCCGGGGCGGGTCGCTAGTATGTAATAAAACTGTAAGAGTTCGAAAATCTGTACATATAAACATATGCTAAATACCGAGTCAGGGGGATGTAAGAAGTGATATAGAACATATTCCTTTTTTTTTTAAATTTTTCGATATTTTAATTACGGAAGCAAAACATCTTGAGGAGACCTGCACACACCTATGAAGTAATTCATGGGTTGTGTGAAGTTGATTAACCCGCACTGGACCAGTGTGGTCGACTAAGGCCTTTTCACCGTGTTTCAGGGTAGGGTCGAGCATTTTGGTGGAGATGTATTAATATTAAATCACTGTCTGCCCTGCGGCTTCGCCCGCATAGTAAGCTCTTAACACGTGGGAAAAGGGTATTTTTCCTGGTTATTCATACAATACGTTAGATAATACAATCAAATAGAAAACCAATTATAGAATTGTTATGAACATTGGACATGTCTAATATTAGTATTGTATTCAAGTTCGGTGAAGCTTGATTGGTCGTACCTTTTCGACACAAGCATAGGTAAAAAAAAGAAAGAAAAAAAATAGTATTGTATGTTTTTTCTAGGGTAGGTACATACCTAGTACCTACGCACCCTAATCAAAACATACGTCGATTCAAGTTATACGCTAGTTACTACTACATATTAATATTCTTTGATTATGCAGACAGACAGACATTGTTATTAAACGTAGTATAATAGACAAAGCAAAGATGGCCGCCGATTTAGCCGCTCTATATTCTACGCCATTGTTCGATACAATGTTGCCAGTTTTTGTCGATTCAATAGCCCATTGTGTTGCCATCCGCGAAAATTCCAGCTTCGAATAATTGATAAAGCTCTCTTTTGTACGTTTTCTTTTTTAATACGATGCGAAATCGTTAGGGATTAGGTTTTTCATAGCGTCTGGATTGTGGCTGTGTTTGATTTTATCATTTTTATCCCGTTTTTGAAGCCCAGTCCGTTTTGTGAAGGGTTTGTTGACATGGCAGCTTTATTTTTGTAACAAGCGATGAATTGACTTCGTTATTTTTTAGTTCGCCGAGTCGAGTGAGCAGTTTTTTTGCCGTTCGTTTGTTTTGATAGTTTTAAAATGGACTCTGAATATATAGATATAAACATTAGAGTTCAATATTAAACAAAATAAGTATGTAACTAGATCTGTGTCTGCTGGTAAATATGAGGTGCCTAAAGTTACTAATTATTTTGGAGACAGAACATTAAAAAAAAGGTTGCCGTATATTTAGTTTAAAACAATTTACCAGAGGATATTAGACGAGAAAAATGTAAGCTGAAGTTTAAAACAGTTTAAAAAAAATACTTATTGGATTCTCTTCTATAAATGAATACATGTGCACTGTTATCTAAAAATAAGTACCTACCTATAGTGTTACATTAGTTGGTATATTATTAGAGACTTACCTGCAGTCAAACTGCTGAAGCAGTTTTGCGGGACTATGTCACAGAATACCAAATAGTACTACTTATGTGTAATTGTAATGTTCAACGGCCCCGTAGCCTAGTTGGTAGTAGGCTTGCCTACAAAGCACAGGGTCGCGGGTTCGAATCCCGCCCAGGGCAAACATTCGTGTGACGAGCACTTGTGTTTGCCTTGTGTCTGGATGTTGTATATTTATACCTATATGAGTATGGTCGCCAAAAATTGTAAATATGGGGAAAAATATCTGTCCTTCTCATTCAAAAATTCACAATTACTTATGTCATTTTAATTAGTGACAAATTATAACTGATTCTGGTTCGTAGTATCATATTTATTCAAATAAATACTTTAAGTATGTTATTACTTGCCTTTAACGAGTCGATTTCATTATTTTTTAAAAAAGTTTATTTTAGTCTCCATACAAAAATAGTGTGTCCCACTAACACATCTCATACTTTGAAGTCACTTTAATATGCTCAACTGTTTTGTAACCTGTTAAATTTAATCATTTTTAAATTATTCTATCAATTTGCTATACGTTACGATAAATTATTTTGTATTATATAACGTAAAATGCAGTATAAAACGTATTAGAAAATATGTCTCACTTTTGTTTCCCGAATGATACCTCACGTAAGTTACCATAAATAACGACTAAAATAACTAGGTTCCCGATCCGTAAAATATTATTTTTGTTATGGCAACACCATGTCCAAGTTGGCCAACCTGAGGAAAGAAAACGCCATTTTGTTTTCTGTGAAAGTGGTGTTCAAGGTAGTCGGCGCTTTTGTCTCGGAAGTTTTAAATGTTTTTTAACGAGAATATACAAGGCAAGAATGCAAGTTTAACATATTGTTTTAAAGTGTATGTATAGAACTGCTATTTGTTTTACTAATTGAACTATAAGGTGTCCTACTACTTCAAAACCTACATGAATAAATATGTTTTAGGTTATGTCCACAAGTGTTTTGATTCACGAATGATACCGTGCGTTACTAAATGTGTTACGTAACATTCGTGATCAGTTATAAAGAGTTATACACACTGGAAATTCCCAAATTTGTTTATAATATTGTATGGCGTTCTATAATAAAGACATCTTAATTCTTATTTTGTTTTATTAAGTTTTAAATGCTTTATGAAAACCTTTTTATATTGACATAAAAAAGCTTTACCTACTTATTATTATTCTTAGCTTGACTCTTTTCCGAGTATGTAACTAGGCTTTATAAGTTCACATGTGTTACCTTAGTTCACGAATGTTACCGTGCGTTCCATATTCACGAATGTTACCCTTACAATTTTTGGCGACCATACTCATATATGTATATCAGGTGTCTGACACCCATAGAACAGGTTCTGCCTAGTTTGGGGTCAGATGGCCGTGTGCGAGATGTCGCACATATTATTATTATTATTATTATGTAATACTGTTTTATAATTAAATAAATAATAAAATAATTACAAACATCCATACAAATATATTATTTTGTACAATTAGTTAGGATTTTTGATGCAGAAAGGTTCGTTCAAGGGTAATTCTGGATATAGTTCGGGCGGGACTCGTCTTAGACTGTCGAATGTGAGTTCTTCATAACACAACGAAATGTAAATTTCATTTCTAAAATAGGCTTATTTGTGTCACGTATTAGATTCGGGTCGGCACATTATGTAAATTTCTCAGGGGAGAGGGGGTGAGGGGGGGTCTCCAGTAATAGAGTTCTGATCGCGACCACCCGTAGGGAATTCGTCTTATTGCTTGCTGAAAATGCTGATGGTGTTTATATTTACCGTATTTTTTGGGTTGGTAACACAGTGGCTAAGTTCCTCTGAATAAGTAGGCGTAAAGCCTGACCAAAGAATTATTTATGTTCATGGCAACAATTTCCATTGTAAAATTAGTTCCATTGAATTTCCGCAATATGGCGAGGTTTTTAGGGTTCCGTAGTCAAATTAATAGCAGTAAAATAATTAATTAAACATTAATTGTGGCACAGCTGGTTAGCAATCGCTACAGCTGACTGTACAATAAGTACTTACTATAACAAAACAATAGCTTAAAAACATAATATATCTAATTGTAGTCTTTAAATTGTCAAAGGTTGTTTGTGAAGTTGACCAACCCGCACTGGGCCAACGTGGTTGACTAAGGCTTATTCACCTTGATATCAGGGTAGGCTCGAGCCCCTCGGTGGTGACATATATGAGCTGTTAACAAGAATATAATATCACTATCACTACATAGTATAAAATAAAGTCGCTTTCTCTGTCCCTATGTCCCAATGTCCCTTTGTATGCTTAAATCTTTAAAACTACGCAACGGATTTTGATGCGGTTTTTTTAATGGATAGAGTGATTCAAGAGGAAGGTTTATATGTATAATACATGCATAATATACTTAAGGATAACCCACAATAACTATTTTCCCGTGCGGAACCGGGGCGGGTCGCTAGTAATATAATATGCCGACTCTACCAAATGGAGTCGCCGCAACAAAATGCATTAGTATTCCAAAAAGAGATATCTAGTAGGAATTTCATATATGTAGGTATGTATATAGAGTTGTCCAAAAAAACTTACAACCCTCGACAGGTGCAAGGGCGGCTGCGCGAAATATTTGGGTCGGATACGTGATCGAAATTTACAACTACCCTCACTTGGTTCACGAAGTCCCGCTTTCTCCTCAAATTAGTTCCAAACCATGAGCCTTCCAGACATTTTACGCGCAAAAAGCTCCAGGAAGTCCCGCGTTTTGAGTAGATAATGGTCCAAATGGGGAGACTTCAGAAGTGATTGTGATTTTTCCCTTTTTATTGGGAAAATTCTCATGTCGTTGGGTTTTCTCGTACCGATTAATTTTATTGTATGTAAGACCCTTTTCTTTAAAGATGGCTATTTTCTTCGTGATAGATATTACAATGGTTTTTATTATTTGCTCGATCGACAACGCGAAGTTTTTGTGATAGGGGTCGCTCGGAAAATTTTGTGTGTTTTGTAACGAACTTGTTTAATTTATTTACAATCTATATAATAAAAATATAGAGGTCGAAAAACTGTGCATAGTAAAAAAATGCTGAACACCGAATCAGGGGGATGTATGAAGTGATATAGAAAATATCCAGATTAAAAAAAAAGTTTCTCTGTTTGTACGTTCTAATCTCCGAAACTATTGGATCGATTTTATGAATTATAAAATTTATAAACAACTAGCGACCCGCCCCGGCTCCGCACGGGAAAATGGTTATTGTGGGTTATCCTTTAGTATATTATGCATGTATTATACATATAAACCTTCCTCTTGAATCACTCTATCTATTAAAAAAAACCGCATCAAAATCCGTTGCGTAGTTTTAAAGATTTAAGCGTACAAAGGGACATAGGGACATAGGGACGGAGAAAGCGACTTTATTTTATACTATGTAGTGATTTTACATGGTGGTACCTTCATGCCCGGTCAACATCTTAGATAGTTTTTACAGCGGAAAATATCTCATTCCTACGGGTAAAACTGTGAACGCGGGCGGAGTCGCGGCGGAAAGCTAGTTAGATATATATATATAATATAATGTTTCTTTTTGTTATAGTAAGTACTTATTGTACAGTCAGCTGTAGCGATTGCTGACCAGCTGTGCCACAATAAGTGTTTTTTTTTCACAATTTTTAACGACGTACATGATTTTTCGACACACGTAGTCACGTACATTATGTACTCCGTGTGACGAAATTTGTTCAGGTACTTCCACTATGTAGCGGATAAACAACCAGTTAAAGGACATCATTCACGTTTCATACAATGTTGGACCAAAAAAGTAAAAATGCCGGCCAAGGAAAAAAAGTGTATTTTTCGGATAGAACACGTCGTAGTTTCTATATTTTTTTACCTTTTTTTACATTTTCTTATTATTTTTTTTATTATTTTACTTTTTTTTCTTTATAATAAACAAAAAAAAGTTGATGAATGATCATTATTATGCATCATAATAATACTTTCAAAATATATTTTTTAATTATATTATACAAATATATACTTAATCCAAGTGGGCCCCTATTATAATAATAAAAAAAGAAGTTAAACTATAAAATAAAGAAATATAATATATTCAATACAATATGACTACATGCGCTGTGACATGCGTCAAAATAATACTTTTATAATAAGATTTTTATTATTTAATTAATAGCTTCTAACAATACAACCATGGGGTGCACAGGATTAGTGTCATAGTAAAAGAATACAGGAATTGTGTGTTTTACCCGAAAGTTATAGGTACTTTTTTCTGCTGGCCGGCACTTTTACTTTTTTGGTCCAAAATGAATGATATCCTTTACGATGTTGTCTATACCGAGGACCCTATCATACCCATTTACCCATGCAATGCAATGCATGTACTTATGTATCTATACAAACAATGTTTGTTTGCATGGATATAATAAAGTAGGTATATTCTATTCTATCAAAGTAGGTATATAGATAGGTATAAATGATATGATATTGTACTGTGAGGCACGTACCAAAATGTCTGAGACCTAGACTATCAAAGTAGGTATATAGATAGGTATAAATGATATGATATTGTACTGTGAGGCACGTACCAAAATGTCTGAGACTGAAGGGTAGAGGCGAGGGGATAATTCGATACATCTGTGTTCGTACACGGCACACATACGTTGACTTCCTCGTAGCCTAGTTGGTAGTACGTCTGCCTACGAAGCACAAGGTCGCGGGTTCGAATCCCGCCCAGGGCAGACATTCGTGTGATGAGCACTTGTGTTTGCCTTGTGTCTGGATGTTGTATATTTATATATGTATGTATATCAGCTGTCTGACACCCATAGTACAGGCTCTGCCTAGTTTGGGGTCAGATGGCCGTGTGTGAGATGTCCCCACATATTTATTTTATTTAGTACTAGCTTTTCGCCGCGGCTCCGCCCGCGTTAACAGTTTTTCCCGTGGGAAAGAGGCATTTCCCGCAGTAAAAGGTAGCCTATGTTACTCAGAGTGAACGTAGCTTTCTATGGTAAAATAATTTTTGAAATGGGTTCAGTAGTTTTTGAGTTTATTCATTACAAACATACAAACACACACACACACACACACACACACACACACACGCGCGCACACATACATACAAATCTTTCCTCTTTATTATGGTCGGTATTAAGTATGCATAATATCCCTGTAATCAGCAACTCGTAAGCTATTCAAATCCAAAATTATTATCTTCGTACCCGCCATAGGTACCTTTGCACGTGGAACGTCACATATTAGTATGAAATATATGATACGATTAGAAGTAGTAGTACTTACATAACAGACAAATTTTCTTATATTTCATCATGTTCAAAGTCCCACTCTCGCTGAACCTCGTACGGCATATAAAATAAACACTGAAGTTGCCAATTAAAGAAAGTAATATCTTAACATTTATAAACATTCATTAATGGGTCATCCATTGAAGTATCAAGTATCTTTTTCAGCGAATCTCAAAGTGTATGTAGATTTTATTGCTTGTGTCTCAAACTCAAACTGTAGACACAGATACAAGTATACAGTCATAATTTCAGTCTGTAGACGTCCACTGCTGGACACTGGAGGTCCTGGGCGAGCTAGCGAAGGCGCACAGGAAATTAATGAAGAAGGAGGTGCTTCATAGTAATAATTACACAACATCACTGGTTAATAAATATATTGGTACGAGGCTCCTGACATATTAAAAGTTATAATTATAACAAAAGGTATATATAAAATTAGAAATTTCACATGAATTTAGATATCGGCCGACGTGTAGTAGAGGTAAAGGAAAAGTGAATATAAAAATAGATGAAATGACGGATGGTTGTCGATTGAATTCCAAAATTAAATATTCGAGTTTAGACGAAAAAGAAATGGTAAATGAGATGAGAATGAGGCAACGAGGTGGCATGCAATGCACCACGTTACAAAGATTTAATAAATACGAGTACAATGATCGGTCCTGCGCTGCCCGCATCCAGCGGCTAAACTTCACTAGTAGCAGTGGGCGGGGGCACATTGTCCGTAGAACCGACGGCCGTTGAGGCAAAAAGGTAGTTGAATGGCAGTCACGCGCCTTAAGACGTAGAATGGGCAGGCCCCCCACAAGGTGGACCGAGGCGACATTCTGGTGAGGGTCGCGAGAAGCCTCTGGAACTGGAAGTACTCAGTGTATGGCTCTTATTTTGTTCAGTGATAAGAGTTGCATTTAAATACACTTTTAAAATAATCAAACGCGCTTTAAAATTAATGGAACGAAAACAAAAATAATTTTGCAGCATTAAAATAAATCACTGCAATTTTATGGATATACTGTACACCAAAAACTCACTTAGTGTCCTTCTGTAAGAAAACTTGTATTTATACATTCCTGTTTGTACTATCAGCAAAGTTGCCGCTAGTCCACCTTAAGGGATATTTGTGTGCAGTGGCTCGAGACAAAGTATGCTAGACCCCGCCTTGCTGTTTTTTTTTTAGTCATAAACGTTATATTGACATACTCAACTATAAACATTCTTTTTTGAGTCTTCGTTTCTTCAGAAATATACTTCAACAATCATCGGTAATTAATTGGTAAATCAAACAAAAAGGCGGGGCTAGAGAAGATCGTCGAGTGCAAGGGAATTTTTTTAAACTGGGCTAGCGGGAACTTTGCTGATAGTACCTATAGGGAAGTATGATCATTATAAATCCAGCCACCCACTTTGAGAACCAAAGCTGACGCACCCATCCACCTACCTATTATAATACTTGCTACTTCATAAGGCAAATATTTGTAAAAGAATCAATAGGAACTCCGGCTTCTCATTTTATAAACTGCCTTTCATTCTAATGGATTGTTATCCAATTCAAGCATAATATTATCACGGTTGAATGGTATTATTTCTTTCACTTGTCGACTTACGGGATATAAAACCATTCTGTAATCGATCTTTTCTCAGTTCCAAAGGATGTTTTGTAGTGGAAAGTTCAAGATATGATTAACAAGTGAAAGTTCGTAAAAATGGGTGGAATTAGTTTAAATGTTTGTTTGTTACTCAGTGTACTTTCTGCAACGGCTATTGCAAATATTAGACAGATGAATCAAATTTTGATTGGAAATGATAATAGCGATGATTATGCAGAAAACACATTCATGAAACTAGATGATTCAGATCACAAGGCAAATATCTACAAAAATCAAGGTAAATTTGATTCAGATGGTAATGCACATAAAAAAGTCCGAGATATAGAAAATAATAAGGCATCAAAAAAGAAATACGTGAAATATTTAGGGAATGTAGATTTCAAAGACTACAAACAATTAGAAAGGATCAAACAGAAATATGAAAGGCTATCGAAAAAACCAAGACCGCCTACTATGACAGACAGACGGGCCATACACGAAGATTTCAAGAGGGTAGATAAAATTATGCAGAAGTATAACAAGCTGCCAAAAAATAATCGTAACGCTCGACAATCGAGAGACACTTACAGTGAACAGCCTAAAGAAACGTGGAACATTCATAACGATTATATGGAATATTTCGAAGCTCCACACGTCAGACATACAAGAGACACCGAAAGCGAAGAAATTAAAGAATCATGGGAAACCCATAATGAGTATGTAGAGCAATTAGCAAGTGCCGAAGATGTTCGATTATTTCATTTGACTGAGAAAGATAAAAAGGTGGTAAATAAAGAACATGTGAAACCAAAACATAATAAACAACCAGAAATTGCTTTAGGTGAAACTGATAAACATACTAATGGAAGTGTCAAAGAATTTAAATCGATTTCTGATGCTAATTTTACTAAAAAATCGAGCACTCAACCTGTTAACACTTCACAACAAACTGTTGGAAGTAATGTCATTAATAAACATAAAATGCAATCAAGTAACCTTAATGGAAGTCGTGATAATCCTAAATTAAATATGAATGCGAAAAAACGGGGGGTGCAACCAACAAATATAAGTGATATACACAGTACACGAACACGTGATACAAAGAATGAGAGTTTCGCGAACATTCTAAAACCTTTAGAGCTAACAAACCATACCGCATATACAAGAGGAAGCCTCAACGTAATTGGAAATCATACTATGACATATACAAATGAGTTAAAACAGAATGGGACAGTTAATGATACACATATCAATCGACCACAAACAACGGAAGAGCAACCCATTTCAAATTTAAAAAGTATTCAGTCAGTAAGAACCGAACTCAAAGACGAAAAAATACAGCCACTTGAACAAATAATGAGCAAAAACTTGTCAGTTTCGGAAAATACACACAAAAACAATATCAATTCAAATCAGTCGAGGAAGAGCGAATATGTAAGACTAGCTAGAGATACAAATTCAGTGAATGTAACAAATACATCGGGAAATATTATCATGCAACCTAAGAATGAAGCTGACCATTGGTCTGGTAATATCACTAAAAAACGAGTCAGACAAGCAAAAGATACAGAAAATGATGGCCTTAAAAAACTGTGGGTCAAGCGCAAATATGAGGAAAATTTAGAGCAAAACACAACGAACATTCAGCCAACAGAAGATAGTCGTCATGAAATTTCGAATAATACAGAAAAGAAACATACTGTGTACATCGTAAACCAGCCAAAAAGTTATGACATGAAACAAGTTAACGAAGTGCTTTCCAAGCTACTGTTTTACAAAGATTTAAGCATGATGATCAAAGAAATAGTAAGACATTTACCAACCAGTACTAAACATACTAACAGATTGGGGAATAAAATTAGGGGTTTAAACAATAATAATCAAACAAAAGATACGAAAAATATCACAAATAGGGCTGCTGGATTTTTAGAAAGAAGCGATGAAAATATCACAAAGTACATTCCAATACGAGAACAAGATGATAGTAATAATTATTCATCTCTGATATATTATCCCGATAAAAAAGCCATTTTAAAGACCAAACTATTTGAATTTGATAATAACAGCGAAAAAGTGAAATCTACAAAAAATGTACAAACTGACGAAAATATTTTTCAGTATTCTAAAAGCTTCAAAATCAATGACAAAGTAAATAACGAACACGTGAAAGACGGAATGAGAGTGCATGTAAAACCAATTAGTATTTTAAATGACCAGAAAATTCAAAAAGATGATAATGTAAAATTAAACAGCAAGTTTCACAAATACTTTGCATTAAGACAAAATAAAAGCAATGATATCGGTAATGAATATCAGTCAAATGTATTCCAAACAGAATCAAAAACGCATTGTTGTTGCCACAAAGTTAAAAAACAATTGTTAGATACAGTTTCGTTGAAACTAAATAAGCTTACGAAGGGAGGTGACGTCGACAACATACAAGAAAATAATGCAAACGTTAAATCTGTCGCAGAAGTCAATTTAGACAAAATTATTATCGAAGCGATAAAACAGTTTGGAGAAGCTATTGTTGCTTTTGAAACAGAGAAAATAAAAAACAATAATAAAAGCTCTTGTTGTACTAAAAGTGTTGTAGAAACTTCTTCAGCTGCGAAGAAGGAAGACATTCAGTTCGATCAACAAAAAAGATATGACTCCCTAGTACATGCCCAAGAACTTAAAGAACATTCTGAAGTTATTAAAAACAAAGATGTCAAACAATTCGAGGCTTTTATTACAGCTATGATAGAAGGAGGACCTACTAAAAATAAGTTTATGAAAAAGATCAAGCGTTGTTTAGCAAATTTCGATGAAAGAGTTGCAACTAAAAACATGATTATCAAAAAAGTTAAGCGCTGTTTATCATACATGTTTGTAAAGAAGGCAGACGTACGATCAGGTACAGCCGATAAGAAAGTTATTGAAATTAAAAACAATACAAAAGAAAATATCAGAATTAAGAGGGACGCTCTAGATAGTAGTGATTCTGATGTACCAAATTTATCACCAAAACCTCTGTCTCCTTTTAGAGAGTGGAAACGATCAATTGACATCGAAGAAGATAGCGCTCAAGAAAATATCAGGATTAGGAAAGATGCTCTAGGCAGTACAGGTATACCTAATTTATCACCAAAACCACTGTCTCCTTTTAGAGAATGGAAACGGTCAATTGACATCGAAGAAGATAGCGCTCAAGAAAATATCAGGATTAGGAAAGATGCTCTAGACAGTACAGATGTAACTAATTTATCACCAAAACCACTGTCTCCTTTTAGAGAATGGAAACGGTCAATCGACTTAGAGGAAGACGGTACTGAAGGAAATATCAGGATTAGGAAAGACACTCTAGATAGTATAAATTATGATGTACCTAATTTTTCGCCGAAACCACTCTCTCCTTTCAAAAGGTGGAAACGGTCATTTGAAGCAGATAACAGAACAAAAGAAAATGACAGAATTGAGAGATACGCTCGAGGTGGCACGACAAAACTTTTATTATTAACAAAACCTATCTCTCCTTTCAGAAGATTGAAACGGGCAGTTGAAGTTGAGAATAGCACAAAAGAAAATGTCAGAATTGAGAGAAACACTCGAGGCGGCACGACAAAACTTGTATTATCAACAAAACCTATCTCTCCTTTCAGAAGATTGAAACGGGCAGTTGAAGTTGAGAATAGCACAAAAGAAAATGTCAGAATTGAGAGATACGCTCGAGGTGGCACGACAAAACTTGTATTATCAACAAAACCTATCTCTCCTTTCAGAAGATTGAAACGGGCAGTTGAAGTTGAGAATAGCACAAAAGAAATTGACAGAACTAAGAGGAAAGCTAAAGCACGACCGTCTACTTATAGAACAAAACTTGCAAAATTTAATAAAAATAAATTTCATTCTGTTGTACCCAAAAAACCGCGGACTGGTTTTAAAAAACAAAGAGGACATAGAGGAACAAAGTCTGGTAGAAAAACTTTGAAGCGTAAAATGGGGTAGACCAGCCATAGACTCAAGTAGTTTCATTGTGTATTCAACTTGTTATTATCTAATATTATTTTTTAATGAATGTAGCATTTGGTAAACCATTTATATTGTATACATATTGTTGAGAATAAAATAAGTAAATTAACTATTATGTTATTAATGTTTATGTAACAGACCCAAAGCGATTTATAACCGCGCGGTTCCCGGCTTGGTTGCAGGATTATAATGGGTGTAAGTAGCATGGCAGCAAATACATATTATATATAGGCCACTACAGTCATGTTAAAAGTACCT
Source organism: Teleiodes luculella (assembly GCA_948473455.1). NCBI lineage: Eukaryota > Metazoa > Arthropoda > Insecta > Lepidoptera > Gelechiidae > Teleiodes > Teleiodes luculella. Next base: position 7,752,960 of record OX419607.1, read on the forward strand.
ACAATATTTTTGGGTTACTTACATACAATAGGTCATACAAGTTCGATTCGCATTCTTCTCACGTATGCAATTACATTGAACTCATTTCGTACTCTCTTGCTCTCGCTAACGTACCTTATTTCATTTACACGTAGATCGATGTCAACGTGATCGAGACGGGAAAATCTCTGTTAATTCAACTGCTAGAAATAATAAAAATGTAAACTTTTGTCCGAATTTATATTATTATGAAACAGACCATAGTTTAGGTTACTTGACATCAGAAGTGGGATAACGAGATGTATGTAAAGCCTAACCAAAGAAATAGAAAACATCGCCTTATTGCGGAATTTCAATAGAACTAATTTTATAATGGAAATTGTTGCCATAATCATAAAAATATACACGTGGCACCCCCAGAGTAGGTTTTTTATTTCTTTAGTCAGGTTTTATATTGAATAATTATCTAAAACACCTATCTATAAAAAAAGACAAAATGGTAAGCCGTCACGGGACACCTGGCAGATGTGAAACATTGAAATTAATAAAACATAACAAGTACGTCATAGGATAATGTAAGTTACACTTAAAATCTAACGGAATAAAACTTGCTTTTATTTCTTTTCAAAGTTATAATTTTATATAGTATAGTTAGTTTGTGATTGCTTCAAGTGGTTTTGTTTTACACGAATATACACTTTATTAGTGGTACTTATAGAATATTTTTCTTTCACCACGCTAATAATCAGTTTTAACCCTCACATATAGATGTTTCACATAAAAAAAAACTATCTAAAACACCTTACTATAAGAAAAATGTACCAACTTGTTAATAAAAACCAAAATGACGAAATGACGAAGAAATAGCTAAGAATCTTAACCCTTGACACAGAAGAAAATAATAGGTAGTAAGTAAGCACCACAGAATAAAATATATAGTATGTACTATACGGTGGTAGTACTAACCCGTACCCTTGATAGAGATTTTGGTTATAATAGGGTGGGTTCAAATGATACGAAATTATATTCCAGGAGGAAATATCGTTTAAAAGCATCATAGGGTGTTAGGCTAGATTCAAAAGAAAAATACATTTCCTAACAAAAACATTTAATAAAAATAAATATTCTGTTTCTGTGTAGATGAGAATGAAAGAAAAATAGTATCTACTTGGACTAATCTATCTAAATAATGTAAAAATACTTAAAGCGAAAAGATGATATGGTTTGCACAGACCGAGAACGAATGAACGAGTGAATGTATTCAGTGCACGTACCATTGACTTCTGCCATTTCGGTTGGACTCGCAGCCAAACTTACTGTAATTAGTTCCGCAGACAGACAGATATTGTCCGTGCTCCGGTTAAATAGATCAATAATGTTGCACTCTGTTATTCTAATACGCCAAATTCGTTTAATAACCGACCAACTGTCTTTTCGTAGATTCTTAACCCCCGACGAAAAAGAGGGGTCTTATAAGTTTGACGTGTGTGTGTGTCTGTCTGTCTGTCTGTGGCATCGTAGCTCCTAAACGGATGCGCCGATTTTGATCTAGTTTTTTTTGCAAGGTGTCACAACCGAGAGTGTTCTTAGCTATGATCCAAGAAAATATCTTCAGCCATTTGAAGATTATCAGCTCTTTTCTAGTGGTTGAAAGTATCAAGTAACGGTTTTGTATCGGGGGTTATTTTTTTTATTTAGTGTTATATGCTACATATGTATATTTTTAGTTGCTTTATCCTTCAAAGTTTGAATTTGTTTACATGATTTAGTTTAAGTAAGTCATATTTAAATAATATTTAATAGAACATTATTAATGTTCTTTTTGATGGAAGTAAAGGAAACAATCGTGAAAGCTTAAAAAGCAGAATGTATAAATGTTCACTCATTAGCCAAGTAGCCAGGCCTATAACTTTCCCTTCCTTAAGTCGAACCCCAAAAACAGTTAAAGTCAGGAATGTTTCGTTTATTAGTAACATTGGAGTCGAATATTTTCTATTTTCCATCCTACGGGCTGCCTTTGGTGCTGAAAGTATATTTTTACGATTCCCATAATGAGTCGGTTTCACCACAGCGCCAAATAAAACTTTACATTTAGGGATGGGAACTTTGGGAACAGTGTAAACTGTGATTCGAGTCACAAAACCGTTGTGAGAGTTTTTTATTGAGCTTACTCAAAATCAAGCTCACCGCTATACTCACATCTGTTTAGTAATGATCAGCAATGACTGCAATGCGCAACCTTTCATAATATTTTATTGTTAATAAGCTAGGATAGTTGATAACATACCTATATGATCTAAAATTGTGTTAATCTATATTTATATTAATAAAATATCGCCCAAATGTATGTTAGTACGCGCGTCGTTTCAGAACGATTGCACACAAGGATTGCACCAAATTGGATACAATTGGACATTTTTTTTATTTTTTTTCGATGTTTGTAAGTTAAGTTTTGATAAACAACACGACTCCTTTTTTTTTACTTGGTCTAAAATGGACATCTTGGTCTTCCACGCCCTTTCCTGCCTTAACTACATTTGCCTCCATTATTGCTTTAAAAAGTTGTTATGTCGTACCACTTTGTTTTTCTTTCTGTCCCACTAATCATGACTCGGTGTGAATGAGGCCTAACGATTCAAACTCATTTGATTGAATAAGCAGCTCTCATCACTAAAACATCAACCTCTATAGTTAAGGGGTACAATCCCATCAACTCGCGTCAGTTTATGACTGTGGGGGGTGGTTTACGAGGGGGTGGGGGGGTTCGGGGCACTTTAATTATTTCTCAAAGTGCCACTTGCTAATTAAGTTTTAAACATTTTGAAACATTTTTGGACTGATTAAAATTTTACTACTGACGGAAATTTGTAACAGGCACGGAAATATTTTTGTACTTGCTTGCTTATCGTGTGTGTGGGTTTCGAGGTTTACCTACCTCGCAAACCCTGCCCCTCTAACATGCCCGGTCCACGCGTGACAGACATAATTTTGTCGTGCGTATTCTCTTATCCCATTGGAGGATATTTCAATATGGCGGGTTTTTTGACAGTTAAATGTGCGACAAACTTTTGTTATAGCACTGTATGTTACGGGGGTGGTGTCGATTATTGTTTCGCCTAAGGCACAAGAAATGGTAATATTTTTGTGTGTCAAAATATTTTATAAATTGTTTTAAAACATGTTGTAGTATATTTCAATAGAAGTTTGTAGCGTGTTTCAAAATTTTCTATAATTTTTTAAACAGAAGTCGGTAACGTGTTTTAAAATTATTAGTTATATTTTTTTAATTTAAATATACCGAAATACCGATATTGAATACCGTGATTGCGACTTTTGTTACGGAATTGAGTTATTGTTATAGTTAGGAAAAATGTTTTTATGTCTGTTATTTCTAATGTATGTTTACATTTATTTTAGTGAGATAAAAACACTGGTATTTTTTTTCTTTCTCTCTTTGACAGGGATTTCAAAAAGGCAAATGCAATAAAAGAATCACGTATAATTTAATTAAAATTATGCTTCTCGCTCGACTAGAGGGTAGTAGATAAATACCATTATTTCATTATAACATTATAAGAAGTGAATAGGACCCTAGCGATATGACGAGTCACACAAAGAATGGCTTCCATCTTAATAATGGGTAATATCAAATATAATACATGCACTTAGGAGCTAATCAGTTGTACACAAGCGAAACTATTATTTAAAAAGTATATATTTCTTGTTTGGTGTGAAACAAAGCTCAAAAATATGCAAACTTTAAAAAATTAAGTGTCTGTCTCTTGTCTAAAATTAAAATTGAATGTACATTTAAAGTAAGGATTTTTTGCATTCAATTACATCCTTCCGTTCCGGTAGGAAGGCCCGCGTTACTCTAAGGTCCCATCCATCTTCATCTTAAAATTGTATATCAACACAGTGGTAAAACGCACGCTAGTCATTAGAAATGTTTCAGGTTCGAACCCTGGTACGGTACTACAATATTGCACCCACCCGTCGATGGACTTCTTACGTTAATATAATTGTTAAGAACATGATTTCGTTTTTCATTTACTTTTTTATATAAATTACAATTTCAATACAATTTCCTTGTAAACTCTATATTTAACCGTCTTCGTAAACACATTTTATTGTTCATTTTCAAAATCCCAACAATTTTTTTGACAACCCGCATTCAATTTCTCACATTCATTCATCATCATCATTCTGTAACGGTTGATATTTTTTGTCCATTATAACCAGCGATAATTATAAAGTCTACAGTTTTATTTCAGTAGCTTAAGTGATCCCTAAACCTAATTAGGACACAGGCTCTTTACAATAATACGTACTAAAAATCTTGACTCGACCCAGCAGGCTCAAAAATTGATTTTCTGAAAGTTTGAAAAGTTTTTGGCGCGTAATTTGGCTCTATACTTTTTAAATTTATTTTTATTTTTATGTGACGCTAGTGTGTCATCAATTGGGATTCTAGCTAAGCAATAGTTTTCGCACAATCCCCTAGTATAATCCAACAGAAGCGAGGCAAGTGGCGAGCGAATCCGTCGGGGGTGCGAGCCATAAAATTTTATGAGCGCTGTTGCCATGGCAACGCCGCCATCTTGTCTTGTTCCTGTGGCGGCCGGTAGGGGCGCTGGCGGTTTTAGTGTCGAAATAGGGATGTTGACTGGCTAGTCATATATGAGCTTCTTTTTATGAAATGTCAAAACAATATTATATGAAAAAATTAAGAGAATACAAACTTATGCCATCATATATTTGTATGATCGTTTTTGTACGATTTTTACTTTGATTTGCAATAACGAATCACAAAAAAAATGCCCCAATATAATTTATACATAGAGTAATTTAAGACGTTTTTTCTGCATAGAGTAAGATTTTTTTAATACAGTTAGCATCCTACAATAAAATTAATGGCAATAGTTCTACTAAAATCTTCTATGAGCGGTATACGATAGTTTAGTAGAAAATTGGTTGTAACTAGGGTAGGTACCGAAAATATTCTATTATGTACTTATATTTTTTTGGTTTTGTTTTTGTAATTTGTATGTACATACAATCTAAACACGAGTTTCTTAAAAAAACTGACTCGGACTGATTAAGCGGTAATTTCAAACGATAATTTATATTTTTGGGTAGGTAAATAAATATTCTGATTATATTTAAAGATATAAGTAGTTTGCATTATTATTATTTTATTTAAATAACGAGAGCCTGGTCAAATTATTTGAAAAATTGAACCTAATACACCTTGACGAAATGATTTTTTGTTTGATTTTAAATATTTTTTTATGAAATGATTAATTTTGTGGTATTTATTATTTCAACTTGGTATGGGAAATTAAATCAATATACCTACATTTTAGTTGAAAGTTATGTGCCTTTTATCTATTTGTCTTTCGAATATGTTTGATTTGAATAGTTTTGGAGCAAATTAGTTGTGAAAAACAGACGGTCGGACAAACGGACAGACTGAGTGATCATAGGGTACCGCTTTTACTTTTGCTGTATGGAATCCTAAAAAACAACTATTTTACAAACTCCCTCAAATAATTCTGACAGCAGGGTTTGTGAGATAGGTCAACCTCGAAACCCAGAGAGTTTGGAAGCAGTCGAAACCCATACGACAAGATAACAAATCTCCTTTAAATAAAACCCTGTACTATTTGATATAACTACTATTTGGTATTCTGTGCCTGTACTAATATCCTGCTTACAGATGTGCCTATGTACGTATAACCAAAAACGCACTGTCTGTCTGTCTTTCATTACTTGTGAAATTCGTTTGACTGGCGAGTGTTAATTGAGCGCCGATCGGCCGCGGACAGCCGACGCCGGGCGGGGGCGCTTGTATGTTTATGTTTTGGTAGGGTGGCCATGATTTTGAGTATATTTGGGATCGATTTTATTACAGTACTGCGATCTTGTAACCCATACCACAGAATATTAATAGTAATATTAAAATATCCATAAGAAGAAAGGATGAAAAAGTGAACCGTTTAGTGCAGTTTATTTTGCGGCTTGAAACTTGACCATCCTGCGTGACAAGCGTGAAAGAAGATTATGGTTTATCTAGGGAGAGTGTGAGAGAGTGAACTGTTGTAATAGGTGACTTGATATGACTGACCTCTAAAATTTAATCCAAATTCAGTAAACCATTTAAAAAGCAAGCGGTAACAAACTAATAACCATGTCAACTATCGCATTTGTAGTTACGTATTAGTTAAATAAATGTATTGCGACAATCTACGTAAAGCAGGGAGCACTTGTGCGCGTGCGACCGAAGATTGGACCAAGTAGCGTGCCTTGGGAGAAGCCTATTGTCCAGCAGTGAACATAAGGAGACTGTTAATGATGATAAAAAATAAAATCCAGTTGTTTGACGATTATGATCCTTATATTTTTTACAATAAAAAAAAAATCTTCGCTTTGTACAGTGTTTGGACTGTCCTAAAACTTGCGTATGGAAGGGAGTCCCTACGAAGGGAAAGCCGAGAATACAGTTCCTTTGAAGTGACCGCCATAAACGCGTGTTTATAGGGCTCTGTTTACACTGGCGGCGCTGTACATGATAAGAAGCAAACACATGGTCAAGAGCGTGTCTGACATAACCTCTGTTTACGTGATGTCGAAAAAACCTTTGAGAATAATCTTAATCATAAAAAGAGGCGTTTTTGACGATTCAGGGACTTGACATGGCAGGGAGAGGCACAGGAATGGGAGTCATGGAGAGAGCGGAGAGAGGCCTTTGCCCAGCAGTGGGACACATAAGGCTAATTAAGATAAGATAAGCATAACAACACGAGTTGAACGAACAGCCATAGCCAGATGACGAGATCATATGCGGTTGCTCTGCCCTTCTGGTAGTGAATACCTTTCAGGTAATAATGTCCGCACCCGCCGGCGGGGGCGTGGTCCAATTCAATATAAGTAGTTATAGAAGCAGAGCCCCTCAAATGACGATCTTCCCATCCCAATCCCTATGTTGTAAAGTGTACGGGCTATTTCCCGCACTCTACTTACTACGCGGTTCCGCCGCCGCCGTCCTAAACATATCCTTTCCGAACCTGACGATGAAATCACTGATGCAGTTAAAGCAGCCAAAGAATTTAGATTACACCTAACGGAATGCCCTTCTGGTAGCGAATACCCTTCAGGTACCAATTACCTTTCAGGTAACAAAGCCCGTCTCCTTCCTGATGATTTCCGTATCAACGCGCTAGGCCGTGGTCCGAGGCTCCCTCGAGCCGCCCCTAGACGCGTTGGTATATGACTACTCTGGCTGGCGTAGAGCCCTCTGTTCCCCCGCAAGTCCGGTGCAGCTTGATACGTCGATTTAGCGATACAATCGTAGTAGGTCAATTAAAAAAAATCCCGCCAAATTATCACATCTTGTTAGTTATAAAAAACTTTATTTTATTTTATTTATTTTAAAAATTTTATTTTAGCGTGTAAAAAAAGCACGTGATACGACCAGACTTACGCTGATGACTGTACTTATTCTAGGTACTTCTTATCATATCAATGCTCGATAGATATATAAATAAACATACTGTGTTGAAAGATGTATTTTGTTCACACTTGTGCTTGTACTATCCCGCTTCCTTCAGATGTTTTCGGCTTATTTGTTTAGAAGTTTTAGAACACGTTGTTGGGACGATCGGTCAAATTATTATAATTTTTTTTTTAACAACTTTAACTTTAACTAATCCTTATTTATTAGGAGACCCAGATAATTTTATTCCTGCTAATCCTTTAGTTACAAGTTCCTGCAAGTCGTACTTTTTGGGCCTTAAAAATACAATACAAATATTCTTTACTAGCTGTCCATTGTTTTTTTGACTTTTCCTTGCAGTTTCCCGTAGGAATAAGATATTTTCCCGCGGTAAAAATTATCTAAGATGTTGGGAGATATAAGCTATCACCTTGCAAAATATCATTCAAATCGGTCCTACAGTTTCGAAGATTAGCCCGTACAAAAAGACAAACATAGAAACGAAAAACTTGAAAAAATCTGGATGTCCCCTGACTTGGTTTTTAGCATTTTTTTCCAATGGACAGATTTTCGACCTTTACAGTTTTATTATATAGATCGACACCAGTAATAAATGAAAGAGGACAGTAAAATTTTCATAAAATTAAGTAAGAGTCAGTAGGTAGGCTTTTTTTGAGACTTATTTTATTTTATTCTGTTACATAGGCTAGGCTAGGTACTATTAGATTGTGAAATCTGTGGCTTTTGACGCATTATTTTTATTATATAATAAGTGGGGAACATCTCATACACGGTCATCTGACCTCAAACAGATGCTGGAAAATTATCTTCTTCTATACTATAATAAAACTGAAGAATCGGCGTGTCCGTACAATGATTTGTTTTTCAAAAAACTGATTGTAGGTGTTATGGGGAATGTAGCTGAACACAATAGTACAAGTTTTGAAAAAAATCTCCGTCTGTCTGTCTGTCAGTCTGTCTTTTTGTGTACCTTATATCCCCAGTCAACATCTTAGATACTTTTTACCATGGAAAATAAAATAAAAATATTCTTCATCCAGATACAAGGCAAACACAAATGTTTATCGCACGAATTTTTGCCCTGGGAGAGTTTCAAACCCGCGACCATGTGTTTCGAAGGTAGACAAATGCATGCTCGTACGAGTATATCGATTTATTGATCGAGTACGCCTTCACGAAATGTATAGTTTTTGATTTTTATACTAAAATTTGTTTTATTTATTTATTTTCAGATGTGACTCATCATATGGCGCATAGAATACACTCCCACAGATTCAGTAGAAGACACAGGGCTGTCAATGGTAAGTTTTTCATATCATGGGGTTTTTATTTTTCATATCTTTATTGTTTAGGAATCTTTCATGCCTTCCCCGGAGCCAAGCTTCACCGGACTTGGTTTAAGAATCATAAAATACTAGCAAGTTGTGTATTGGCTGAATTTGGCTGCTTGAAACTTATTTTCATAAATTAAAGTATATTCTAATATAATTTAGTAGTAAAAAAGTAATGTAGTATATGAAAATGAAAATGAAAATGAAATATGTTTTATTCGAAGTAAGATTTTACAAATCATTTTTCGACGTCGAGGCGGGTTCACAATTTGGCTGTCTTCTGTGGAGAAGAACCCGCCGGAAGAAACTCCACAGGCGTTGCATCTTTTCAAACTATTTTACAAAAATTATTATTTTATACAATTTGATTCATATAACAAAGAGTGCAAACGAAGTATGCAGTTAGAGGAAGGCAACCAGTCTAAGTAGAAAAACTAAATTAAGTAACCAAAAAACAACCGGCAATCGACTAGAGTAGACCAGTCCCCCCAAGCAGCACCACGTTCACGGGTCAGCCATCGTCGGGCTCAACCATATTAGAGGGAACCCAACGACCCGGCCCAACGACCCGGTATAAAATTGACTCCTAATGTTCAAGAAAACATTAAGTATGAAATTGGCCATAATTAACTGAAAAATAATAATATAATTTTAATGCTTTAAAAAGTAAACCTTCCTTTAAAATAATATCTATACTTATAAATTTTCGCTCCCTATATTAAATAGGATGTAATGAGAAAATAATTAATATCCTCATTATCCGGCTGAATTTCTAAGCATCTACCGCCGTCTTTTATCCAATAGCGGAACTAATTCGTTGCGTCTACTCGCCAACAGATAGCGCTCTACGCTTCGAGCCAGCGCCCCCATACAGCAAGAAATTGGAGTTGAAGTCATTGGGGAAGATACACTGCAGAGTCGCAGGCGGCGTGGCGCCTAAAGTACAATGGTTTCTGGTGAGTTCAATAAAATGTTACTATAGATATGATCACCATCTTGTGAAATATGAAATTATTGATGAGGGTTCCAGAAGCGTAGCGTGCCTTGGCGATGCCCCGTAAAATTTGTTTGGGTGCCCTTAGAAAGAGTGAAGATTTCTCACAAAAGAAAAAAAAAATGCATAAAATTAAAAGAAATAATTATTCATCATAATTATCTATCTATATTAAGAAATTGCTTTTTTTTATTTTTGTCATTCGTGAATTAAAAAAAAATTGGGAAGTTTTTATCAATTTTTGCTTACGCACGTTGGAAGCCCCCGTGGCCCGGGAGCTCCGTATAATTGATATGGTAGATACAGCGGTAGCTACGCCCCTAGTGGGTCCCGATATAACTTATTTTCACGGGTCTTTACACGATACATTTTTAGTCTGTATGTTTTACGGATACCCTTTTTTTGCGCCCTGTATAAAAAGCTACTTTCTTTTAATTAATAAGTAACGCAAGTTCACTTTCCTCTTACTCTTAGTACGAGTAACTCGGAAGTACTCGGAACCTAGAAAGGTTAGGGTGCTCCGGGAGTTTCTATGCAGCCTGTAACACGGATTGCGCTCGCTTTATATGTGACTGGTTGCATATGTTACGCTCAAATATCGAAAACGCTCAGTGAGCGGAAAAATAGCTCACAACGCGTTGTGGTCACAGTAAAACATCCACATCGAGAAATTCGTGTTGTGGCTCTAATGAAAACGAGCAAGACGCGTTGTGGCAATCACAGAAATACCAAATAGCGAAATTCGTGTCGTGGCTGACATACTATTCGATCTCAACGCGTTGTGGCAATGAAGAAAAGCCATGACGCGTTCTGAGCATTCATTGTTTTAACCATATCACGACGGACAGGTTGTATGGAACTTGTCGGTGTCGGCTCGGGTGCAAAGACGCATTAAAACATCAGTTTTATTAATTTCTTTTCTGTTTATGAGAGTGAATTTTAATGTCAGCGCTAATTATTTAAAAAAAATATTTCTTATTTTATTCTAAGGAAATAAAGTAGGCTATTAAAAAAAGGACATCTATCAAAACGCTTCCAGCCTAGGCCTAGTAGGATCCATATCGGAAAGTAGTGTGCGTCGTAATCAAATAATATTCCACACGCGTCATGGCTTTTCTTCATTGCCACAACGCGTTGAGATCGAATAGCATGTCAGCCACGACACGAATTTCGCTATGTGGTCTTTCTGTGATTGCCACAACGCGTCATGCGCGTTTACATTAGAGCCATAATAGGAATTTCGCCATGTGGATGTTTTAATGTGACCACAACGCGTTGTGAGCTATTTTTCCGCTCACTGAGCGTTTTCGATCTTTGAGCGTAACACATATAAAATCCTATAGCGAATTGCTTCCCGCTTTAACTTGTTTCCTCTCGATTCCAGAACGAAAAAGACCCTCTCCCAGAAGGAGTGACGTCATCCAATGGGACTCTGCTCATGCCCTCGGCTTTGCCCCAACACGCCGGCCAGTATACGTGCGCAGCCACAGACAGTGAGCAGAGTATAGCGGCCACAATCACCGTGGATATCGTCGGTGAGTGTTGGAGTGACGTCATCCAATGGGACTCTGCTCATGCCCCCCGCTGCCGCTTTGCCCCAACACGCCGGCCAGGAGCTCTATTTATCAAACGTTCGTGTCGCTGAGATCGCTCAATTTCTACTGATTTACGCTCGTCTAACGAAAAACGGCATTTTTGGATCGTTCGATTGCAACGAGTGGTCACAAGCACTCGTTGCAGCAAGCGAGTGATAGATTAAACGCCAAGCAATAACGTCTGTATTCCAACAATGACGTTCTCGCTCGATTGACATTAGGATCACACACACACACAGACTCCCCCGACATGAAAGAGACGCCTATACGATCAACACGGGAGTGCGAGCGAGAGCGACAATCCGCAAAGAGTGAGCGACCATAGATTTACGTTCCGTTTTAGTTTCGGAAACTACCGGTTTTTGTTTTATCTGCGTAAATGAACAAAACACTATAACGAAGACGAGTGACTCAGAAATACGGAAAAACAGCGTCCTTCGACTTGGAAGTCGACTGTGACTTATGTCGCATACGCCTACGCTAAGTCATACGAACGTTTGAGAAATAGAGCTCCTGTATACGTGCTCAGCCACAGACAGTGAGCAGAGTATAGCGGCCACAATCACCGTGGATATCGTCGGTGAGTGTTGGAGTGACGTCATCCAATGGGACTCTGCTCATGCCCTCGGCTTTGCCCCAACACGTGCTCAGCTACAGACAGTGAGCAGAGTATAGCGGCCACAATCACCGTGGATATCGTCGGTGAGTGTTGGAGTGACGTCATCCAATGGGACTCTGCTCATGCCCTCGGCTTTGCCCCAACACGTGCTCAGCTACAGATAGTGGGCAGAGTATAGCGGCCACAATCACCGTGGATATCGTCGGTGAGTGTTGGAGTGACGTCATCCAATGGGACTCTGCTCATGCCCTCGGCTTTGCCCCAACACGCCGGCCAGTATACGTGCGCAGCCACAGACAGTGAGCAGAGTATAGCGGCCACAATCACCGTGGATATCGTCGGTGAGTGTTGGAGTGACGTCATCCAATGGGACTCTGCTCATGCCCTCGGCTTTGCCCCAACACGTGCTCAGCTACAGACAGTGAGCAGAGTATAGCGGCCACAATCACCGTGGATATCGTCGGTGAGTGTTGGAGTGACGTCATCCAATGGGACTCTGCTCATGCCCTCGGCTTTGCCCCAACACGCGCTCAGCTACAGATAGTGGGCAGAGTATAGCAGCCACAATCACCGTGGATATCGTCGGTGAGTGTTGGAGTGACGTCATCCAATGGGACTCTGCTCATGCCCTCGGCTTTGCCCCAACACGCCGGCCAGTATACGTGCGCAGCCACAGACAGTGAGCAGAGTATAGCGGCCACAATCACCGTGGATATCGTCGGTGAGTGTTGGAGTGACGTCATCCAATGGGACTCTGCTCATGCCCTCGGCTTTGCCCCAACACGTGCTCAGCTACAGACAGTGAGCAGAGTATAGCGGCCACAATCACCGTGGATATCGTCGGTGAGTGTTGGAGTGACGTCATCCAATGGGACTCTGCTCATGCCCTCGGCTTTGCCCCAACACGCGCTCAGCTACAGATAGTGGGCAGAGTATAGCAGCCACAATCACCGTGGATATCGTCGGTGAGTGTTGGAGTGACGTCATCCAATGGGACTCTGCTCATGCCCTCGGCTTTGTCCCAACACGTGCTCAGCCACAGACAGTGAGCAGAGTATAGCGGCCACAATCACCGTGGATATCGTCGGTGAGTGTTGGAGTGACGTCATCCAATGGGACTCTGCTCATGCCCTCGGCTTTGTCCCAACACGCGCTCAGCCACAGACAGTGAGCAGAGTATAGCGGCCACAATCACCGTGGATATCGTCGGTGAGTGTTGGAGTGACGTCATCCAATGGGACTGAGTGCCAAGTGCGAGTTTCCAATAGAAAACGTAGGAACTACTGAACTACCCACTGATATTTAAAATGAACTGACTGACGATAGCAGCATTTACTCAGTAAATGAGTACAAAAATTTATGTATACAATTAATGTAGTTGTAAAATTTACTTTTGACATTTATTTTTAGCGCGGGACCGATCGTTGTGGAGATCTTTGGGGGAGGCCTTTGTCCAGCAGTGGACGTCTACAGGCTGGAATGATGATGATGATGATGATTTATTTTTAGGTATTATTGTAAATTAATGTTTTTTTATTATTTTTTAATTCTGTATTGACTTTCTGGATGTAAGTATTATAGATCATCTTAATATTTTGACTTCAATTACAATTATGGTTTTTTTTTTGTTTGCAGTATCACCTCGCATAGACGAACCAACAGCGGGCCAACAAATACATGTATCGAGCGGGCAACCGGTGTTGTTACATTGCAAAGCCACCGGCGACCCCCCACCGACCACCCACTGGGACCGCGACAAGGCTATACTGCACCAACGTGAGTGTTAACAACAACTGCGAACCCCAATCAGCTAATAACAACCCCCACTGATTACACACTAGGACCGCGATAAGGCTATACTGCACCAACGTGAGTGTTAACAACAACTGCGAACCCCAATCAGCTAATAACAACCTGCACTGACTACACACTAGGACCGCGATGAGGCTATACTGCACCGTCACCGACGTGAGTGTTAACAACAACTGCGAACCCCAATCCGCTAATAACAACCCCCACTGATTACACACTAGGACCGCGATAAGGTTATACTGTACCAGCGTGAATGTTAACAACAACTGCGAACCCCAATCCGCTTATATCGACCCCCACTGACTACACACTAGGACCGCAATAAGGCTATACTGCACCAGCGTGAGTGTGAACAACTGCTGTCCCCAATCCGTTGTAGTTATCTCAGTAAAGACGGAATTGCCAAAATACCGATGAACGTGACAAGGCTATATTGAACCAATTATTGTTCATTTTCTTTTTAACATTATTTAAACCATTATAAACCATTCATTTCACCACATATTACATTTACAAGTTATAAAAATATAGGGTGCTTGCAATAGTTGACCATTTAAGCAGATTTCAAACTAAAAAAAGAAAGAAAAGAAATCGTGCTTGTTTAGTAATCGACGTCAAGTTTTGCCTTGTGACAACTAATTATCTAATAATAATAATAAGAATTTATTCACACAAAAGACAGTATAATCATACAACAAATAATATGACGATACTGACGATACTCTTTATCTTAAATCTTACGGGATGAGCAGAGGAGGAGGGAGGGAGGGAGCCCAAACTAAAACCACATTTAGCGAAGATTCATCTTATCTAAAATTAGATACTGTGGCATCGGTCATGCCATCTCTATCAAAATCAGTTTAATTTTTAAATAATTCAAATTTAGAACAACGCGGCCAGTACCAAAGGCCAAAGAGATGGCATGACCGATGCCACAATACACAGATTTTTGTGCATCTACATATTTTGCTTTACTGTTGGTTAAATGTTAATTTTTTATTCCTTTACAGAAGACGAAGTGGAATTGGAAGACAGTGCTAATGTTTCAAATGCGAGGTATGTCCGCTTTCTTTGTCATTTTATCACGTTGGTTTAATGTCCACGACCGAGCCCACTAAACCCGGTTTGTTGACCTAGCATGACTATGTGACAAACTACATATCCCCGAGCTGTCAAAATGCCACGTCAAGCGGTATATGCACGACAAAACTATGTCACGCTTAAATTGTCATGCTAGGGGGCAGCCAATACATCTGTTCAATCTCTTCAACATTATTTTGACATCTTATTCATACTAATAGGACTTAGTATGAAGATAGAATTATCCTTGGGGAGTAACATATTATAGTCTACCTTTAACCCCGGGATATTTCGCATTCCTACGGGAAAAAAAGTGTTAACGAAGCGGAAAGCTAGTATAATCACAGGTATAATGATAAAACAATATAATATAAGTTATAACATAAAATATATCTAATACTAGCTTTCCGTCGCGGCTCCGCCCGCGTAACAGTTTTTTCCCGCATTTTCCCGCGGTAAAAGGTAGCCTATGTTACCTAGGATGAATATAACTTTCTAATGGTGAAAGAATTTTTAAAATCGGTTCAGTAGTTTTGAAGTTTATTCATCAAATTTTTAATCATATCTATTACTATTTTTTAATTTTGCATAATATTGTATTTCCAAATTGCTAATAGTTTTTGTTATTCGTAACATATTCTTGTTTATTTTTATTTTTTGTTACTGTGAAAGCCACATGTAATTAGGAAGAGCAGTGTCTCTCACATCACAGGCTTTGCTTAAGGAGGCACTGAACACTGTTTGAAGAAATAAAGAGTATTATTATATTATTATTAATCATTACAAACATATACACACACACAAATACAAATCTATCCTCTTTATAATATTAGTATGCTAATATGAATTTATTTGTTACAGGATAGTGGTATACAACAACGGCACGTTACTAATAAAATCAGCGAAGGAATCGGACTCGGACCGCTACGGGTGTACGGCCGGCAGCGCGGCGGGACTGGCCAGAAACGAACTGACGCTCACCGTACATCCCGGTACGTACCACACGGAATTTGCATGGAAAAATATTTCATCATCATCTCAGCCTGTAGCCGTCCACTGCTGCCTGCTGCCTCCCCCTGTGATCTCCACAACGATCGGTCCTGCTTGGCCCGCATCCAGCGGCAAACAACACCTGAACCAGATCGTCGGTCCACCGAGTGGGGGGCTGCCCACGGAAAAAATATCAAAATAATAAATATCTTTGTATTTTTTTTTGTAAAATATCTCAATTAATAATAACAACAGTGAAAACAGTAACAAAATCGACTAAAAATTACTGAGTTATACAATTTATATGCTAATCTATCTGTCTCTCTGCTAAACAACTTTTTCTATGAAAATAGTATGGCGGACATGTAAAGTGACGTCATTATCATCTTAAATCAATATAACTTAAAATAATTTGTATTTTTCGCTGCAAATTCCATGTGAATGTTGATTATATTCGAACAGAGAAATAAAAATCCTCGCCATATTGCAGAATTGCAATGGAACTAATTTTATCATTGTTGCCATAGTCGTAAAAATATACACGTAGCGCCCCCAGAGCAGGTTTTTTATTACTTTGGTCAGGCTCTAATTTAAAAAAAAGAACATATTCCATATTATTGTATTTCACATGTTACAGAAGGAGAGCCGTTACCTCCTCAAGAGTCTTCTGGCGTGGGAGGCAAGGCGGTTATAATATCAATATCGGTCGCCGGCGCTTATATGCTCCTGGTACTGGCTCTCATGGTCTACTGCAAGCGGAGACCGAAGCGGAGGCAGAGAGGTAACGTCAACAAACCAGGGAAAAGCTGCGCTACGCTTTAGGCCAACAAAACGAATAAGAACATATTTATTTACACCACACAGAACAAAATGTACAGTAAAAAAACAAAAAAAAAACAAGCAGAACACAACAATAACAATACATGATGTTCTGCGCACTGCAAAAAGGCTGTAGCTCAGCATGATGTTGTATTGAGGTACCCACTAGGTAGGCACTTCAATACAACGCTGTTTTTCCGCTACAGCCCTTCGCAAGTAAAGTATGTTATGACGTACTCACCAAAGAAAGTAAGAAGGGAGTAAAGATTTTTCAAAATAAATTCATAAACATTCATATATTCAACGAATTTCAAAGCCCCTGGACTGTCATAGCATTTTTTTATGTTAGACCAAAAATTTGGCCTTTAGTGTTATTTTATTATAACACACTAACCGAATTTACGCAACCAACGTTGCGCGGCTGAATTTACGTTCCGACGTATTCGGCTGATATGACACATAGTAGGAGAGCTAGCGACCTAATTCGTCATGTGGCTTCAGCTGTATTGACACTCCGTTAGCTACTTCCCTGAACAACCATTTCCTATAATCTTCGTGCTGGCAGGCCGCGAGCGGTGGGTGCGGGTGGAGTCGGGTGGGGAAAAAAAAAAAAATCATGTGGGCTCAGCGACTTTAATTTTTTTTCCAAACAGTTGCTCTGTACTCCCTGTGCATCCAAAAGAAAAATTAAATCGATCGGGTGGTGGGAAGGGGTTGCCAGCGTTAATTAAAAGTACCAAAATAATAATAATTTTCGTGTGGGCTCAGCTGTATTGGCTTTTTTTCTGACGCGAGACTAATCAATATGTAAGCCCCATAAAAAATAGCGAATTTAATTAATTTAATTTTTTTTAATTATTTTTTTTTTTAATATTTTTCGAATTTTTTTGGGGCTTACATATTGATTAATCTCGCTGCAAAAAAAAGCCAATACAGCTGAGCCCACATGAAAATTATTATTATTTTGGTACTTTTGATTAACGCTGGCAACCCCTTCCCACCACCTGATCGATTTAATTTTTCTTTTGGGTGCACAGGGAGTACAGAGCAACTGTTTGGAAAAAAAATTAAAGTCGCTGAGCCCACATGATTTTTTTTTTTTCCCCACCCGACTCCACCCGCACCCACCGCTCGCGGCCTGCCAGCACGAAGATTATAGGAAATGGTTGTTCAGGGAAGTAGCTAACGGAGTGTCAATACAGCTGAAGCCACATGACGAATTAGGTCGCTAGCTCTTGGCCTAACACCATAAGCGCCGAACTTACGCGGAAAAAATGTGTGCTCTATAGAACAGTGGTTCTTAACCTTTAAGGCATGAAGGACCATTTTACAAATTTCTGTCTTGTCAAGGTCCTTGACTCAAGGCCCACCGCGTTGGTTTATTATACGGTACTTAAATTTGATTAAATGAATTTACTTGATATACCTATCTATACCTAAAACACGCATAATTTTACTACTAACACTTATTTACTTACTAACTATTTTGAAAAATCTAAAATAAAGCAGTTCGCGTCGTGTCGACTATCAAGTCACTTCACTTGTTTACGATCACTTCGCGGACCACTTGGAATGCCTCCAGGGACCACTAGTGGTCCGCGGGCCACCGGTTAAGAACCACTATGCTATAGAATAAGTTGCCGCCGAATTTACGGCCGACCGAAGTTCGGTTGTACGCTATGCACAACGTAATTTTGGCACTGTGTGTGTGTTTGTGTGTGTGTGTGATTACGCCCACACTGCTATTATCAGCAATTCAATCAAATAGCGAAACGAGCGACTACGTAAGCTTGGCGTCGTCGCGTTAAGTCGTTACTTCGGTCGCGTAATTTCGACTTAGTGTGCTTTGACACAAAGGGGATTGCACTTTTTATCATAATAACTAGCGACCCGCCCCGGCTCCGCACGGGATAATGGTTATTGTGGGTTATCCTTAAGCATATTATGCATGTATTATACATATAAACCTTCCTCTTGAATCACTCTATCTATTTAAAAAATCCACATCAAAATCCGTTGCGTAGATTTGAAGATTTAAGCATACATAGGGAGGGACATAGGGACAGAGAAAGCGACTTTGTTTTATACTATGTAGTGATAAACCGAAAATAATAAAATTTTGCTCATTCATATTTTATTATGTTTTATTAATGGAATTACATAATTTTCAAAACCAGGGGAGAAGATAGAACTGGAGATGGCGGAAGGCAGAGAGAAGTTGGTAGATGATGGAGAAGAAGAGAAGAAAGTCGGCAACGGCGCTCCGATACAGAACGGAAGGTTATTGCCACATGACCGAGATGGCAGCGGTAAGAAATAAAAAAATCTATCATTATACTCATACTAATATTATAAAGAGAAAAGATTTGTATTTTTGTGTGTGTGTATGTTTGTAATGAATCAACTCAAAAACTACTAAACCAATTTCGAAAATTCTTTCAGCGTTAGAAAGCTACATTCACCCTGAGTAACATAGGCTATCTTTTCTTATCTAATCTTATCTTAATTAGCCTTATGTGTCCCACTGCTGGGCAAAGGCCTCTCTCCGCTCTCTCCATGACTCTCTTTCCCGTGCCTCTTCCTGCCTTTACCGCGGGAAATTGCCTCATTACCACGGGAAAAACTGTTAACGCGGCAGAAAGTTAGAACTATAATAAAGCCTGACCAAATAAATAAAAAAACCAGCCCTGGGGCACCACGCATGCACCACGTGTATATTTTTATGGCAACAATTTCCCTTATAAAATTAGTTCCATTGAAATTCCGCAATGTGGCGAGGTTTTTTATTTCTTTAGTCAGGCTTTAGATTATAATTTTACCTACACTTCGTGGCGAATACAACGTCAGTCTTCAGTTTCCTTATTTCTTGTTGGACTGTATACTTGCTAGGGGTGGCGTGGTAGTGAGCAAAAACACAGGATTTTGGGAAACTTCAGTACTATTTATTACAATAAATAAACTATAGTTCGAAATAGACTTTTACAAAGCACCAGACAAAGACCGCTGGAGAGCGAGCAAATGAATGAATATTAGTGTTGCTACATGGGAAAAATTGCTACGGTGTTGTCACCACTTGGTTTGTTCCAGGTGCAGATAATTCAGAAGTATCGGGCGTCTCGCGCGCGTCAAAGAAATCAGGCCAATACGACCATCTTACTGTACCTCGCAGTCTACTCACCGAGCTCATTACTTTAGGTGAGTTATATGGACCCTGAATTGCACCATAAACTAAGAATACATGGACTGCAATCGCGCTACTTAAAACGTTTCAACCTTTACAACTGAAATATTTGAATTTTGGGCATTTTAGTGGAGACGACGCCTGAGGAGCTCCGTCTCTGATTATAACCAAAATCGAAACTAATAATCGGAGACGGGAGCCCCTCAGGCGTCGTCTCCTTCACGATGTTTTTCAGTATCAACGCGCTAGGCCGTGGTCCGAGGCTCCCTCGAGCCGCCCCTAGACGCGTTGGTATATGACTGTTTTTTTGGGTAGAGTCTTCCGCTCCCCCGCAAGTCCGGTGAAGCTTGATTCATCGTACTGTTTCGACTCAAACATAGATCTATTAAAAAAAAATAAATTCCGTGGTACATTTTCTCTAATACATGAAATGTTATATTTTTATACATGAAAATAATTTTAAATATAAAATTTATACATAATTATTTTGTTCTAAAAAGAATAGCACAACACAAGCGTCGTTGCCTCAAAACTGACGCTGCTTTAACTATTTCCACCTGTGCTGTGCTATGTGCACCAATGAATATGATTGGTGGATATCAAACTCCTCCATAGCAACGTAGCATAGCACATCTATGGTGGAAAAGCCCTTAAGATGAAACCCTTAAGATGATGAGTTATGCCTATTAAAACCACACATTTTAGGCCGACCTCAAGGTATATTTTTGTATTCATGTATTTCAGGTCGAGGAGAGTTCGGGGACGTAATGCTAGCTAAAATAGATATGAACCAAGTGAAGAAAATACGCAACAAGGACGATTTGGAGGGCGAACCCAAGTTTAAACCGGTTTTGGTCAAAGCACTCACTACTAAAGATGAGGTAAGATGACTAGGTACAGCTTTTGAACAACTATTGTACTATGGTCTGTTTCATATTAATCCGGACAATAGGTCATTGACGCCTGCATACAATGCGCACATATTTATCACTAAGGGTTGCCTGGTAGAAATTGCTACCTTAGCAATAAGGCCGCCTTTTGTACACCTGTGTTGCTTTCATTATGTTTGTTGTAATCTCTTGTGTGCAATAAAGTATATTCTATTCTATTCTATTTTTTCACAAACGAAACGATAAGACTGTAGGAAATTATTGCAAAATACGTAATTTGGCATACCGTAGTAGAAGGCGGGGTGAGCGTGTGACCTTGCCAGACATTTTGGCGTTACATTTTTAAAATAACTTTCAAGAAAAGAAAGAGGTCAATGAACTTTTGTTCGGATTTAGTAGATACAGAGTGCCGTGCGATCTGAATTGCACTCTATTGTAATAGAGCGAGAGTTGCTATTATTATTATTATTTATGTATAATGTCGCTAAGTAAGCATTCTGTAGGGACTACTATTCGGTATTCAGTGACATGGTATTAACACGATGTTCCATACACGTTCACAGGTGCAATTGGCTGAGTTTCGTCGGCAGTTAGACATGTTCGGTCGCGTTCGCCACGCCAACGTCGCGCGTCTCATTGGTCTGTGCAACGAGGCCAGCCCACACTATATGCTACTGGAACACACTGACTGGGTAAGAACACACTGACTGGGTAAGAACACACTGACTGGGTAAGAACACACTCACACTGACTGGGTAAAAACACTGCCTGGGTAAAAACACAGTGTTTGGGTATAACGTGGTGTCTGGGTAAAAATGCCGTGTCTGGGTAAAACGCAGTGACTGGGTAAGGACAGACTGACTGGGTAGTAACAGACTGACTGAGTAAAAACACACTGACTAGGTAATAACACAGTGACTGGGTAAAAACACACAGACTGGATAATAACAGACTGACTGGGTAAAAATACACTGGCTGAGTAATAAAACAGTGACCGGGTAAGAATACACAGACTGGGTAAAGAAAAGACACACTGACTGGGTAGTAAATAACAGACTGACTGGGTAAAAACACACTGACTGGGTAAGAACACAGTGCTAGGGTAAAATCAGTGCCTGGGTAAAAACGCAGTGACTGGGTAAAAATGCAGTGACTGGGAAAGAACACACAGACTGGGTAAGGACATACTGACTGGATAAAAATACACTGGCTGGGTTATAAAATAACACAGTGCAGTCACTTCCTTTCCTTTACCCAGTGGTAAGAACACACAGACTGGGTAAGGACACACTGACTGGGTAAGAACACACTGACTGGGTAATAACACAGTGACTGGGTAAGGCTCATCTCGCACCGATGCAGAGTCGAAATGATGCGACGCATCATGTTTTCCCATCCGTAGCATATTCATCTTTATTTTATTTTTTTATTAAAGTACACATTTGTACAATGTACTCGTAAATGTGTTTTCACGCTTCGACGCTTTGTTGGAGCCGACCGGTTTCGCGTTCCATTGTAATTTAATATTGGAACAATAGTGATTAATATGCTGTTGATGGAAAAAGATGATTATCTGAGCGGATTTTAATGATACTACAATAATATAGATTATAGCTTATACATCAGTATGACACATAGGCCGCTTTTTATCGCGAGAAAATACTTCGTTCCCATGGGAAAAACTGGGGCGAAAAGCTAGTAATAATAATAGTAATAATATGATAATTAGTTGTCACAAGGCAAAACTTGACGTCCTTTTTTTTTGTACTTTAAAAGTCGTTTAAAGGGTCAACTATTGGTGCAAGCACCTTAAATATTGTTGTCGCGCGAAAATGCCTCATTCCCACGGGAAAAACTGTTAACGCGGGCGGAGCCGCGGCGGGAAGCTAGTAACTTATATTATAACTGGCGACCCGCCCCGACTCCGCACGGGAAAATGGTTATTGTGGGTTATCCTTAAGTAAATTATGCATGTATTATACATATAAACCTTCCTCTTGAATCACTCTATCTATTAAAAAAAAACGCATCAAAATCCGTTGCGTAGTTTTAAAGATTTAAGCATTCATAGGGATATAGGGACAGAGAAAGTGACTTTGTTTTATACTATGTAATGTAGTGATACATCAGTATAACACATATGCCACCTTTTACCACGCGAAAATACTTCGTTCCCACTTGAAAAACTGGGGCGAAAAGCTAGTAATGTTACATTTGTATCGTAATTACACACCAATTCTTCCAGGGCGACCTGAAAAACTTCCTGATATCGACGCGGTCCCCGGAGGAGAGTGCGGAGTACCTGTCGCGCATATCTCACGCGCACCCCGTGCCGCCCC
Organism: Teleiodes luculella; assembly: GCA_948473455.1. Taxonomy (NCBI): domain Eukaryota; kingdom Metazoa; phylum Arthropoda; class Insecta; order Lepidoptera; family Gelechiidae; genus Teleiodes; species Teleiodes luculella. Next base: position 7,776,105 of record OX419607.1, read on the forward strand.
CGCGCCGCGCGCCGCCCCCTCTTCCGCCCCACCACCGGCTGCTGTTAGCCGCGCACCTCGCACACGCCGCTGACGCGCTAGCTACCAGGAGGATCACACACAGGTATGTACATGACTCTGAGGAGGCCTGCGCAGAATGCCCCCGCAAGAGCCGCAAAGCTAACGCTGGATCCCAGAGAGAGAGTGAGATGACCGCTTACCGTATGTACATGAAAAGTTTAGGTTACTTGACATCAGAAGTGGGATACATGTATGTAAGTCATTCACAGATGAGATAAAAATAATAGGTAACTTAATATCAGAAGTGGGATATCTAATGCTACAACAGTCTAAACTCGATGTTAAATGGAGCATTCATAAAAAAAATTAGGTTAAAAATTATGTTAAAAATTAATTAAAAATTAGGTAATTGGTAAATCAAACAAAAAGGCGGGGCTAGAGAAGATCGTCGCGTTCAAGGGAAATATTTTTAAACTGGGTTAGCGGGAACTTTGCTGATGTACATGAAAAGTTTAGGTTTTAATGATGGTAACGTCAAAGATTGATAGAAAATGAGCAAGAAGGAATTTCGGCGCTACCACTAATGCCCTCCGTGGTGTAGTTGGTACGCGCTAGCTAGCAGGAGGATCACACACAGGTATATTGACGGCCTCGTAGCCTAGTTGGTAGTATCAGCACAGAAGAAAATAATAGTACTGTCGCACCCGCGGCTCGCCTTGGTTCTGGGCGAGCCTGCGGCGTGAACTACGTGTTGGTAGTAATTGAAGAGACGCGCGTCGGGTAATAACGCACAAACTAAATTCACAAACGAAGGAAACTAAATTCACTGTTAAATTATTAGTATATTCAGACTCTATGGGAAATAATTATAATACAGGTACATTTGTGGAGTATGGCCACGTAGTTCGTGGCCTAAGAAGGAATGAATAATAAAAAATGGATGCTTGACGGATGATTTTGAATGAATTCCAAAATTAAATATTCAAATTTAAAGAAGGAAATGGTAAATGAGATGAGAAATGAAGTAGAAAAGAGGCAACGAGGTAGCATGCAATGTACCTCGTTACAGTACTAACCGTACAGAAAGGACACTCACCCCCCCGCGCCCAAATGAGTTCCCCGCCCGATCAAGTCCGGTGAAGCTTGATTGGTCGTACCTTTTCGACACAAGCATAGGTCAAATAAAAAAAAAAGCGTTCGGGGGTGTTTTACATAGCGCCTAGCGCCATTCACTTATAGTTGATATTCAGTTGTTATTCAAAAAGGAGTAGCTTGTCATAACGCGTTTTCTGTATGGAGTGACCGGTCGGTCATTGTGGTTTGTCGGTTGTAAATTAATGATGATGTATTAATTAGTTTATTTAATTTGTCAGGGACATAGCGGCGCGCAACTGTGTGATAACATCGCAACTGCACTTGAAGCTATCGTTCCCGGCTCTAACACGAGGACCCGACTCTTACGAGTATCACAAACTGCATGATCAGGTATATAACATTCCTCATACTTTTTCTTTTCTTTTTTTCTTTCTTACTTTATCTATTATCATCATCTCAGCCTGTAGACGTCCACTGCTGGACAAAGGCCTCCCCCAAGGATCTCCACAATGATCGGAACATTTCTAATTCCCACAAGAAAAACTATGAATGCGGGTGGAGCCGTGGCGAAAAGTGTGTACTTTAATTGTTGTGAATGGTGGGTGATATGATTTTACAGACACACACACACACACACAAAGACAAATCTTTCCTTCTTATCACTACATAGTATAAAACAAAGTCGCTTTCTCTGTCCCTATGTCCCTATGTATGCTTAAATCCTTTAAAACTACGCAACGGATTTTGATGCGGTTTTTTTAAAGGCTTATTATTTTCGCGGCGACTAAAAACTGATATGGCGACTAACTGTTGGCAACTAATAAATTAATACGGCTGCAATCAAATGTTTCGGCGTTTATTTAATGTAAATAAGCGGCAACACCAGGCTATCATAAAAACGAAATATTGGCGGCTACTTTAGGGTAGCTAATATATTAAGTACGACTATTGAAATTATAGGTGAGGTACTATAAATAATTACTTGGCGACTAATATAATTACTTGGCGACTAATATTATTATTCTGTCAACTGTTAGTTGGCATATAATAAAGCAAATTCTGGGTCTTAGTAAAGGGCAGCTATAAAATTAAAACGTATATTATTTATAATTTTAAAAGGTTTTTTTTAAATGTTTCAAATTATAATTTAAATAAAAATGGCGAACGGCGCGAGCGGCGACTGTTGAGGTTGGGTAGGAGGGTACGTGCGGGCGAGGGGGGACAGAGCGGGCTATTAGCCAATTTGATTTATTTATTTTTGATTTATTTATTTTTTAACTAAAATTTGATTATTTTTTTATTATTTTTTTTATTAATTTTTTTTTACATTTTGACTTTGACTTTGACGATGACAACTCTGAGGTCAAAATTGGAGAAAATGGCCGCCATTTTAAACATTTATGTTTCTGAACGGATTGCTCTTAAAATCGATATCTAGGGTCCCCATTGGTGTCCAATGATGACTCTAAGGTCAACATTGAAAAAAATGTCCGCCATTTTAACTTTTTTGTTTCTGAACGGATTGCTCTCAAATCGATATCTAGGGTCCCCAGTGGTGTCCGATGACGAATCTGAGGTCAAAATTAGAAAAAATGGCCGCCATTTCGAACTTTTTTGTTTCTGAACGGATTGCTCTCAGAATCGATATCTAGGGTCCCCAGTGGTGTCCGATGACGAATCTGAGGTCAAAATTGGAAAAAATGGCCGCCATTTTGAACTTTTATGTTTCTGAACGGATTGCTCTCAAAATCGATATCTAAGGTCCCCAGTGGTGTACAATGACGAATCTGAGGTCAAAATAAAAAGTTCAAAATGGCGGCCTTTTTTCCATTTTGACCTCAGATTCGTCATTGTACACCACTGGGGACCTTAGATATCGATTTTGAGAGCAATCCGTCCAGAAACAAAAAAGTTCAAAATGGTGGTTATTTTTTCCAATTTTGACCTCAGATTCGTCATCGGACACCACTGGGGACCCTAGATATCGATTCTGAGAGCAATCCGTTCAGAAACAAAAAAGTTCGAAATGGCGGCCATTTTTTCTAATTTTGGACCTCAGATTCGTCATCGGACACCACTGGGGACCCATGATATCGATTTTGAGAGCAATCCGTTCAGAAACAAAAAAGTTAAAAATGGCGGCCATTTTTTCCAATTTTGACCTCAGAGTCGTCATTGGCCACCACTGGGGACCCTAGATATCGATTTTGAGAGCAATCCGTTCAGAAACAAAATAGTTCAAAATGGCGGACATTTTTTTCAATGTTGACCTTAGAGTCATCATTGGACACCACTGGGGACCCTAGATATCGATTTTGAGAGCAATCCGTTGAGAAACATAAAAGTTCAAAATGGCGGCCATATTTTCCAATTTTGACCTCAGATTCGTCATTGGACACCACTGGGGACCCTAGATATCGATTTTGGAAGCAATCGGACGAGAAACAAAAAAGTTCAAAATGGTTGTCTTTTTTTGCAATTCTCATGTCAGAATCGTCATCTGAGTCCACTGGGGACCCCAGATATCGATTTTGAAAGCATTCGGACCAGAAACCAAAAAGTTCAAAATGGCGGCCATTTTTTCCAAATCTGACCTCAAATTCGTCATTGGACACCACTAGGGACCCTAGATATCGATTTTGAGAGCAATCCGTTCTGAAACATAAAAGTTCAAAATGGCAGCCATTTTTCGCAATTTTGACCTCAGAGTCGTCATTGGACACCACTGGGGACTGAATTACTCACAAAATTACGCTCGTGTGGCCTCACCTTTACTCTGTCCTTCGAGCCATTTATCCATGTTTACTACTATCAAGACTAACAACTTAGCTACGGGACCGATGACGAAAAAAAGGCTATATAAAATTATATTTGCATCCTATTTTAACTTTAAATAACGCCTTTAAAGAGTCGCCAAAATTACTTTTTTTGCACTTAATTATATTTAACTACACACCCAATTTATTTTAAATAGAGGCCCTGTAGTGAATTTTTTGAATGCCTATTTGTCTTTTTTTATCTGCCATTATGTTGCTGCTTGAAAATAAATTTAGTTTCCAAAACAAAATACTCGATGCCAGTTTCAATTTAAATACTACCTTCCAATCAATTTATTTAGTAGCCACTTCATGCCTAAAATGTTACCTCACATTAGCCGCCAACCCATTATTTTTAGCACCCATTTTTATTTTTTTTGTATGCCTGATTTCGATTAGTTTGTCGCCGGGTTAAATACATGCCTTTTTTAAATAGATAGAGTGATTCAAGAGGAAGGTTTATATGTATAATACATCATAATATACTTAAGGATAACCATTTTCCCGTGCGGAGCCGGGGCGGGTCGCTAGTAATATTAATATGATTGTGCATACAGGTGGTCCCGCTGCGCTGGCTGCCGGCCGAGGCGTTGTTGGAGAGCGAATACTCAATGAAGTCTGACGTGTATATGTTCGCGGCTACCGTGTGGGAGGTAACACACATTATAATCACTCTACACACACAAGTCACACAAGACAATAATAGTACCATGGTCCAAGAAAACAAGGTCTAACACTCCGACCACGTGACTGACACAACCCTACGTCATTTTGCGCTATTCATCCTTGTCTATTACACGTATTCGACAAGGATGAACAGGCAAAATGACGTAGGCTGGTGTCAGTCACGTGGTGTGAGACCTTGTTTTCTTAGACCATGAATAGTACTAACCGCCCCGCGCTAAAATGAGTTTCCCGTTCGATAGCCCCCCACGCCCCGCACCCCGCAGGCGCCGCGGGACTAACTGGGGTGTTCTGGGGTGCTTTACCACAGAAGAAAATAATAGTACTAACCCGTACAGAAAGGACCCCCTCTTGTTCCCAGCCCGCTATTGATTATGATTTTTTCCGAAAATACTTACTGTATTTACTTTATTACTTATTTTTTTGTATTTTATGTCACTGTGTGCAAAAATCTGTCTACATAACTTATAGAATGCAAGTAAACCATATACCTATACGTAAATATAAATAATAAATAAAGTTTAAAAAACTAAAAAACACGCTTCCTGTCCGCCATCTTGGACGTCCGCTATATTGGATTTAAGTCACGTGACAATTTTTTTCGTATTCCTGACAGCAAGCAAACGCTTTCATTTGATACCCATATCATGGGGGTGGATTTTAAACAGCCAGTCCGCCATCTTGGGGAGGCCGTCATATTGGATTTGTAATGAAGATTCTTAGCTAGTCATGTATTGTCTGTCATCAGAACTCAGAGCGTGTGCAAAATTTTTACCCGACTACGGCGCAGCAAAAAGGAGGGTTATGATTTTGACCGGTATGTATGTATGTATGTATGTATGTATGTGGTTATGTTCATCTGTTCCCTCATATCTCCAAAACTAGCAGTCGTATTTTAACAAATGGGGTGTCATTTGATGCGTCTTAATCGTCCGCTGGTTATAGGATATGTGGCGTCACACTAAATTTAATATGGCGCCCTCTACAGGACATAAAGTCGTGAACTAAAAAAATATTTTTTTTAATTGGTACCGTGTGGGGTATCAAATTTGAGGGCTCAACTGACACAGTTCAAATATATATAAATATCATTAGTTAGTGCCCGCGGTTTCGCTTGCGAGTATCGAAAAATTGAAAATAATTTATATAATCTTGACTCAGATGTGAGCCAGTTATGTCTTATCTCCACATGAGCTCGGAGTACTACCACCAAATGCTGAAGGTGGTAACAGCAATTCTGCTGGCTAAAACTCTCATTTTATATTGTTTCTGCTTGTTCATCTGTTTGTATGGGTTAATCTCCTAACTTATACTGTTGCACCGATTTAAATGAAACTTTGCATGGTGGTATCTTACATCCCCGGTCAACATTTTATTAGTCAGCTACAATTTGAGCCTGAAACAAAGACGATCGACTTAACCTTTTTGCAGATAGTCAAAAAGTCAGAACGAAATTTTCACATTACAGATTCACATAATATGTGCTCGATAAAAACAAATATATATTATATACGTCGTCTAGCTTAATAAAAAAAAACAGTAAATATAAATATCTTTCAAATCGCCGACGTTACAAAACATTTGGCATGTATTTCACTAAGCCGTTTCCTACCTGGAGGAGCCCGAACTTGGTATGTACAGAAGCCAGCACATGCGGTTGGACATTCGCACAACGAAATGCACCCGCTAAGGAATACGGGCGCTCCGGAGGTCGACATGTCCAGCCGCATATGTTGGCTACTGTACAATAAGTACCTACAATGACCTACATATTGAAAACATTTCATGCATTTTTATAAGTAAGTGTATAGAGTGCCGCAAACGGCTTTGCATCGCGATCTGTTTGGGAACCGAAAAGTTTTACGGTAAAATAGTGACGCCGTTTAATAAGCCGTAAAGTGTCCGCACGGCAAAATAACGCGACCGTTTAAAGAGCCGTAAGGTTTTTTTTATCATCCTTTGTCTAATCAACAAATCCGGTCAACAAAATACAAAGCCAACGGGCTAATGTTAATACTTTTTGAGTAAATTGACACTAAAAATCTGAATTTCTGGCGGTCGCCGGCCCCTGCCGCGGCACGCTCGCTCCGCTCGCTCGGCTCCCTCCGCTCGCTCGGCTCCCTCCGCTCGCTCGGCTCCCTCCGCTCTGTTATCGACATCAGTTTAACCTAACCTAACCAACCGATTTGTTTCTGGGTAGAAAAATATTTTGATTAATCGGGGGGCTGCGCCCCCCGATCCCCCGCTTATGAGGGGCTTCGCCCCCCGTCCCCCCCCTTCGGTTAACGCCCTGACTCTATACACCTACAACCTATCCCTCCTCTCTGTTATTGACATCAGTCTAACCTAACCTAACCAACCGATTTGTTTCTGGGTAGAAAATATTTTGATTAAGCGGGGGGCTGCGCCCCCCGAACCCCCCCTTCTAGTGGGTGCTTCGCCCCCCGTCCCCCGCTTCGGTTAACGCCCTGACTCTATACACTCCCTCCGCTCTGTTATTGACATCAGTCTAACCTAACCTGACCAACCGATTTGTTTCTGGGTAGAAAAATATTTCGATGAAGCGGGGGGCTGCGCCCCCCGAACCCCCCCTTAAGATGGGGGCTTCGCCCCCTGTCCCCCGCTTCGGTTAACGCCCTGACTCTATACACTCCCTCCGCTCTTTTATTGCCATCAGTCTAACCAAACCTAACCAACCGATTTGTTTCTGGGTAGAAAGATATTTTGATTAAGCGGGGGGCTGCGCCCCCGAACCCCCCCTAGTGGAGGGGCCTTCGCTCACCGTCCCCCGCTTCGGTTAACGCCCTGACTCTATACACTCCCTCCGCTCTGTTATTGACATCAGTTTAACCTAACCTAACCAACCGATTTGTTTTTCGGTAGAAAAATATTTTGATTAAGCGGGGGGCTGCGCCCCCCGATCCCCCCTTATGAGAGGGGCTTCGCCCCCCCTCCCCCGCTTCGGTTAACGCCCTGACTCTATACACTCCCTCCGCTCTGTTATTGACATCTGTCTAACCTAACCTAACCAACCGATTTGTTTCTGGGTAGAAAAATATTTCGATGAAGCGGGGGCTGTGCCCCCCGAACCCCCCCTTGTGGGGGACTACCCCCCTCCCTCGCTTTGGTTAACGCCCTGACCTGTATTTTCATAGCCAGTGACCTTTAGGGATCAGTGACCTTTGAGGTCTGTGTCGTTTTGGAGGTCGATGACCTTTTAAAGAAGCGAGTTATTTAAAATACTAGTGTGCCGTAAGCTTACGGCATCATAACCAATTGTTTTATGTTACTTACCGCTTGCGGCACTCAATACACTTTCTTTTTATAAAACAGATGACGGAAATCATGCGCTTTATTCTAGGAATGGCTTATGGAGCCCTCTTATTAGAAACCCTCTTATTAGAACAACACACAATAGGTACCACTACCGGAAAACAAATTTTTTTCTTCATGTCCCACAATAAAATAATGACGACATAACTGTCCCCCCCATGGGAATATTTTTGGGAACTGCCGGTCAAAATGATTGTTTGGACCTAAACCTGTGTACTAGATATGAGCGCCACGCCGGCGCGCCGCCGCCGCCGACGAAAAGCTCGCGCCGCCGCCGCCGAGAAAAAACGTCGGCGCGCCGATATCCAAATTTTATTACAATTTTTACTATAAATATTGATTGAATGTATTTTTTACATTATTTTATAACATATCTATAAATTGATTTGTCTACTGTTGCTATAAACTAAGATTTTCTTCGCTTATTTTTCTTTCAAAGCAGCCGACATCTACTTGTTAAGTAATGTTCCTCGGCTGCAATGCGAAATTTCTCAAAATATTCTATTATTATTGTTGATAATGTTGGATCGACAATAACTGTGAGAAAAGAAAAAAATTGACATTATTTTTTACTTTATTTTCAAAATTTTTCTCTGGTCAAGAAAGGACAAGGTCACGCCGCCGACGCCGCCGCCGCCGACCCTAAAAACTCGGCGCGCCGCCGCCGACCTAAACCCTATCGGCGCTCATATCTACTGTGTACCAAACGACTATCCTGTACATCGATTTGCGTTTTTTTAGCGTTAAGCTACGCACAGAACGGACCTGAAAAGTAATTATTATAACCCCAAAATTATTTAAATAATAAAAATAAGTTCAAAAACTAAAACCCGACTACTGATAATTCGAGCTCTAAAAAGTAAGAAACAAGAAAATATTTTCATCAGGAATCATTATGCACAAATTATTCAATATTTTATCTTTCATGTAATAAAAATGTTTTACGTAGGTAAAGGGAATATTTCAATGTACTTATAACTTATTCGTAGTGATGTTCAGTCAGAGGATAGCCGTGGTCGTATGCCATTTTACCTTAATTAAACAATAGATTATAATTTAAATTATATTAGCATTCGGTCTTTGGGGCCTTTGTCCAGCAGTGGTCGTCTTTCGGCTGAAATAATGATGATGATGATGAAAGCATTCATACATTTCATGGCTTCCTTGATTAAACAATAGATTCTATTTGAATAGTAGACCATTCATAAATTTCATATCAAAGTGGCATACGACAACGGCTATCCTCTGACTGAACATCACTACGAATAAGTTATAAGTACATTGAAATATTCCCTTTACCTACGTAAAACATTTTTATTACATGAAAGATAAAATATTGAATAATTTGTGCATAATGATTCCTGATGAAAATATTTTCTTGTTTCTTACTTTTTAGAGCTCGAATTATCAGTAGTCGGGTTTTAGTTTTTGAACTTATTTTTATTATATCCTAATCGAAGATCGGGAAGTGGGTCAAATTAAGATTCCAAGATTTTCTTACATACGTAATTAGTTACAAGTGAAGCTAATAAAAGCGTGTTAAAAACTATGTTATGTTTTAGATCTACACCAAAGCGGAGTTGCCTTTCGCCAAATTGAATGATAATTCAGTACTGGAGCGAATCAAGAACGGCTCTTTGGAGTGGACTACGCCTGATACTATGCCTGACAAATTGGTTCAACTACTTGTGAGTATCACTTGTTCAGTATCAGCACAGAAGAAAATAATAGTACTAACCCTACCCTGCAGGCCACTCCCCCCCCGCCCGATATAGCGCCCCACGCCCCGCACCCCGCAGGCGCAAGGGACTCTACCAGGGGTGTTCGGGGGTGTTTTACATAGCACCTAGCGCCATTCACAAGTACTTGATATTCAGTTGTTATTCAAAAAGAAGTAGCTTGTCAAAACGCGTTTTCTGTATGGAGGTGGTATCGGTGGCCAAGTGATTATGGTTTGTTTCATATTAATCCGGACAAAAGGTCATTGACGCCTGCATACAATGCGCACATTTTCTACGAACGAAAAAACTATTGGAAATTATCGCAAAATACGTAATTTGGCATACCGTAGTAGAAGGCGGGGTGAGCGTGTGACCTTGCTAGACATTTTGGCGTTACATTATCTTTAATAACTTTCAAAAAAAGAAAAAGGTCAATGAACTTTGTTTGGATTTATAATTACGTATTTAAGTAATATTTAAAAAACCCTTGAACTTATTATAATAATTGTAAAAAACGTTTATTATATGCAAAGCTTGTGGAGTTTCTTCGGCAAGTTCTCCACAGAACAAGTTTTTGAACTCGCCAGAATTCTTTGGACTATTATTTTGTTCGATTTTAATTTGCGTTACTTGCAGAAACGCTGCTGGAGTAAATCCCCAACCGAAAGGCCGCCATTCGCCGAGATATCGGAGCAAATCGCAGCCATACTACAAGATGTAACCGCTACTGAAACATCAGCTGACTACCAGGACCACAGCGATGCACAGGAACAAACTCAGTAGGTGTAGCGAGGGGGGTGAGGGATGAGCGCGGAGGGACAATTTTAGATTACTAGCTTAGAGTATAAATAGAAAAAATTCTGGGAGGGATAGAGTACGCCTAATCGAGTATGAACCGTAAGCACGGATATGAACAGTCGGAATATCTTCAGCGCGTTCTTTTAGTATCAAATGGTTATCGGAGCTGATTATTTTTCCCGGTGAAAATAAGAAATTTAGTAGGAGAACATTTGGAAATGTGCAGTGATAAGTTGCAAACATGACTCGAGGAACAAATCAAAAAAGAAAAATGTTATTGATTTCACCGCCCATACAAAATCTGCCAAAATTTGCTTACGCTTGACATAAAGGCAACGGAGCGATGCGCGTGCTCTATGTATATTTATTCTCTAAGATTATTAGCTATCCGCCTCGTTAATCATTTTTCCAGTGGGAATAAGGTATTTTCCCGCGGTAAAAAGTGGCCTGTGTGTTATTCTGATGTATATGGTAGTATACTGTAAATTGTTAATTAAAATCCATAGGAAAACATCGTGATGGGAACCTGCACACGCCTGCGAAGTAATTCAAAGGTTGTGTGTGAAGTTGACCGACCCGTACTGGGCCAGCGTGGTCGACTAAGGCCTATTCACCCTGAAATCAGGCGGGGGACATATTATAATAATATAGTTACATAGGTACGTTTGTTCAACGCTCGGTCGATGTATATACAAAAAAAAACTGTTTAAATTTGTAACAATAATGAGATTAAATCAAATAAAGGCAACTAAATGCAGATTGCAGACTAAAATGAAAACAAGGCACTATTACTATATAATTATAATAAATACGTATATACTTCTGATTATGACTGTATCGCATTTGATATTTAAGTAAATATTTTTAATCTTTGTAGTTATTAAGCGTAGGATCCCTGAAAATATAATGAATAAAACGACATTTTTGTAATGAATTATGAATCTCGGAAAAAAATTAAAGATACAGAAAAAAATTAGATACATTAAAAAAAAATTACATGATTTTTACGACGTCAAATGTAATGAATACTAAGGACTTGTTTGCTATGTAATCAAATATCATAGTCTCGATCCTAGGCTTTAACCTTTTTAAAAAAACGTGACTAAATTATACTATTACTGTCAAATATATTTAATTTTGTCCTATAAAATTTGTGAGATTATTCTGTGGTTCGTTGTTTTGACAAAATAGAAAATATTTTTTATTGTTTTTTTTTTAAACCACCGTCTATACAATTCAACTGGATCACGCATGTTTCATTCGTTATATTTTTCGGCATCCAATTTAGTAAAAGTAAGTGAAAACAAAAGCTAAACGAAACTGCCATTTGTAAATAGAGAGTAGATTTAAGACTGACGTATAGACTATTATTATTAATACGCATTTGATTATATACTCTTTTTCAAATAAACATAGAGATCATTACTTTATTTGCGGTTATGAAATACTATATTCTATAACATTGTGGACGTGGCGCGGCAGCAAATGTAGCTTTGTAGTACAAAGTTATTTTCACCGTTACATTGTCACATTGCTTTAGTATTCTTTCGACGTGCATTTAAACTGCAAATAAAACTTGAAATGATTTGTATGTTTATTCGAAAAAATTAGTTTTAAGGAAGTATGTAATTTGTAACATATTTATGAATTTGAAACTAAAAACAATAGATGATAAGAGCGTTTTATGCTTAAAATAGTTTCAAACAAAAAAAATTACTTAAAGCTCGACCAAAAAAATAAAGTACCTCCCCTATATTGAGGAAATTATATGGAACTACAGTTTGGTAAAAATGTCTTGAAACGGAACTATAGATTCTCAGATATATCCATAAGTTAGAGCGTGATAGTATGACATAAAATGGCAACACCGCAAAGGAGGTGGCGCCCCTTTATTCATTTCTAAACTTTTTTGTCTTGAAACGGAACTAATGTTATTTCTCAGATATATCCATAAGTTAGAGCGTGATCGTATGACATAAAATGGCAACACCGCAAAGGAGGTGGCGCCCCTTTATTCATTTCTAAACTTTTTTGCCAAGCTGTAATTTTATAACGGAAATTGTTGCCAGAAACATCAAATATTTGGCGCCCCCAGAATAGGTTTTTTATTTTTCTGGTCAGCCTTCAACAAATTAAATTTTTAACTTATTTTGTCTAAACTATTGCGCCGTGTCTATAATATTATGTTCTTATGGATATGAGATATAATGTTATATAACATTGTTGCATAGCTTTAGTTCTACAAGTTTTGTTGACAGTTTTTTACAATCTGTTTATTATTATTTCGGGTGGTTACAAAATGTTATCGATGTTATACAAACACAGCAGTTCAATGTGGGAACGTTTATGACATAAAATTGTGTACTTTTATGTTATGTGTAATTTTTTGTGGCAATGTTATATAACATTATGTGTGCGCTAAATTATTAGGGATTAAATTCCAAGTGGCAAAATTGATACCGTCATAGTAAATAAACTATTATTTGTACCAAAAATATTGGATATTGGTATTTGATATTCGGTAAAAACGAATCGTCCAAAATTTATAGTAATTTTGACGTCCTACATTTTTAGAAATTATAATAAGTATGAATTATTATAACATGTAAATTAGTATATAGTACAATTGAGTTGGTGATTGATCATATTCACATGATTACAGATTTTCAAATTCACTTTCATACTACCATAAAATTTTTGGCTCTTAATTGTATAGAATCTTGTGGTACATGTCAAGAATAACTCGTTTAATAAATTATGCTGTTTTGCATTTTTTTTTGTTAACATGACACATTCTTAACATGTGACAAAATGGCACCGCCATCCATTAAAAAAAAAATGTTGTTTATCTGACGCTCTTACACCTGCGAAGTAATTCAAAGGTTGTGTGTTCGTGACCAAGCGTGGTAGATTAAGGCCTGTTCACTCTAATTAATAGATAGCGGCGCCACTTACCTTATTATAGCGATTCAGGCCAAAAAATTATGTCATGAATGATCGTAATAATTTTTATTATCTATTAGCTATTCAAATATGAACTGACCTCTACTGTTAATAGCTATATAAAAATTGGCCGCTTAAAAACAATTGTAAATTAATAAAATATGTACATTACCAGTGATACCAGACGATGCATTTATAGTTTTAATATTAATATAAGGTACAATATGGCTATTGTAAATTTTAAATGTAAGAACAACGAAAATGTGGGGTAACTGTAACCCCTCTATTGCTTTCATCATAATCCTTTCAGCCGATTGATCGTGGCAACGTGACAGATAGACTGGCAGTTACGCTAGCATTTATATTATTAGTTAAGAAGAAAAAGTTAAACCTGATCTCATTTTCAAAATATCCTAATTCGAACAATAAATTACAGAATATGAAATTATTTGATAGAATCCTGATTAACTATAAAAATAAAGTAATTATACAATTTAACAAGTTTTCTAACGTACAGTTATTATTATTTAGCATTTATAGTTCAAATAAGTCGTAATTATATAACATTATTCTAATTATTTAGTCAGTAAAACTGATATTAGAATTAAAATTATATTATAGTATAGCATAGCCAGTAAAAAATAAGAAAATATACTTAGTGCCAGAAAATTAGTAGTAATATACAATATAGTAATTTGTGTTTTAGATTTAGATATTCTTTACTTGATATCTCAGTAATTTTTAAGTCAGATTACTGCTTTCACTGAATGGTATTAATTAAGGTTTTGTACTCCGATGTTTTCTTTTCTTTTTTTCTTTTTTTTTCTTTTTTTTTTCTTTTTTTTTTCTCATAACTGGTATCTTTGAAATTAGTTGTTCGCATTTATTTTAGTGGTTTTTATATACTTTCGGTTATTTTTACATAATAGGTACACTACATACCTGTATAATCTTAATAGGTATAACTTTGATAGTCATCTAGGTAGTCTATTTTCCGTGTCAATTTCATATAATCTCATTGTAGGGTAGTTTGCAATTATTTAGTTTTTAGCAGCTATTAAAAAAAAACTAGGTCTATGTATCTAGGTAATTATAATTGCATCTGATTATAACAATACATTTGTTTGGTATGCAAGTTAGCCGATATATAGATGCAATATTTGGGTTAGAGATATAATTTACTATTTATATTAATCCGTCATTATTACGTAAATTTGTGATAGTTGATTTGAAAGACTTATGGACTTCGGCAACTTTTTTATATACTTTTGTGTACAAGAAGACAAAACAGTAGAACAATCAGACAAGGACTTAAATGAGCGTATCCTCGGGCGCTGCTCGCTATACAAGAGACTGACAAACATATAGTGAGCAACACGCAAGGCGTTAGTTCCGACACATGACTCGTTCATTTACATCCTTGTCGGTCTGTAAAGCGAAGTGGGAAAAATGTCTACGGCGTAGACCTTTCGTAGACCACTGCTACGGCTATGCTACGACAGTTTAGCTGTGTTGCCAGTTCTTCGTATATCTACTGTATTTTGTCTCACGCACTTTAAAGCCTGACCAAAGAAATAAAAATCCTCGCCATATTGCGGAATTTAAATGGAACTAATTTTATAATGGAAATTGTTGCCATAAACATAAAAATATATACGTGGTGCCCCAGGGCAGGTTTTTCATTTCTTTGGTCAGGCTTTACTTATTTAAAATTAGTTAGCGTGTTTGAACGAAATTTTGTACTTTTTATACTTACTATAAACGTAAGCTGAGACTTTTTATGAATAAATATTGGTAATATGAAAATATGTTTTTTTTGACCACTATTAATACAACCTATACAACAGCCTAAAAATTGAGGTTTTCTCGAAATTGTGATGTAATTGCTTTAAAAAAATTTCCTCGTCCCTCTAGCTAGATGATATCACTTACCTACTGCAATATTTCAAAACAACATTTTTAGATCAAATAAACAAAATTCTAAACATTTGCCTAACATTATGTTTATTGTACTAAAGTGACCCTATGGTAGAGTTGAAGTGGGTATGAGGAAGAGGAAGTGGCAAGTACAAATTTAGAGAGGATGCGGTTGACGATGAGGAAGTTTCTAAGATGAAGAGGACGCGGAAGAGGTATCGAATAAGGAATAATAAGCAATGTTGCAGACAGTGATATTATGTTTTCTTTTATAGATTTTGCTGCAAATAAAATAAAAGAAGCAATATTTATTTATTACGTTAAATGTCCATTATCTTCTAGTAATCAAATTTAATTATTGGAAGTTTAATTTTAGTAAAAATAAATTCCTCTTTAATTATTCATAAATTTATGATAAAGAGAAAGAGGATTTTTTTTTGAGGAAGCGGAAGAGGAATCCTCATCACTACCCTATGGTGATATTATGGATCACTTAAAGCCTGACCAGTGAGATAAAAAACCTCTGGCCAATGCGGAAAATAATGGAAACCATTTGTATAATAGCGATTGGTGTCAGAAACACTATAAGAACAAGATTATGACGGCCCCGTAGCCTAGTTGGTAGTAAGTCTGCCTTCGAAGTACAGGGTCGCGGGTTCGAATCCCGCCCAGGGCAAACATTCGTGTGATGAGCATTTGACTTTGCCTTATGTCTAGATGTTGTATATTTATGTATATCAGCTGTCTGACACTCAGCACACACAGACTCTGCCTAGTTTGGGGTCAAAACTTTTTGCCGGTGTTAAGTTGATACTGATGTATTTTTATACAGGGTTATTTTTTAATCAGTGCACAAATTTTCGGTAGGCATAGATTTAAGAAAATAAAAATACCCGTATATTTTTATTTTATCACGTTTCATACATAAAAATCGAAATATCGCCATTTTATGCATAAAATTGGTATCAAATTTTGTATGGGAAGAAATTTAATACGCGCCAATTTTCTTGATACTTCGTATAAACACTCATTGGCTTAATTAATTGGACACGTATTCTGACGTTTTTTAAAATTGTTCCCTAAACGGGTTAAAAATAGTGTAATAATTTGTAAAAAAAAAAAAAAAAAATTGTGTTCAACTCATGTGATCTAAAAGATACTGACTGTGTACACAAAATTTGTGCACTGATTAAAAAGTAACCCTGTATAAAGCCCGACTAGAAAAATGAAAAACCACGTTGTGCGCTGCAACCCGGACTCGCCCGGACACTACTTACGTCATAGGTAGTGCTAAATGGGGCCTAGACGTACGGTTTATGTACTATATACTTAGTACTTACTTTAACAAAAACGATTGTACTATACTATAGCCTATTAAAGGAGTTCAATGGAACTATTTCTATACCTAACGTAAATTATTGCCATAAACAAAAATATACACGTCCCGACCCCAACGTAGGTTTTTTATTTTCTTGGTCAGGCTTTATACTAATGTTTTTTCTTTACAATTAAAATACCATTTCGAATAACCAACGATTTTAATTCCAATTAACCCGCCCGGCTCGTTGCTACTCGTCTCTGAATCCCCACTCCTTCGCGTCATCTAAGTAGTCTATGGTACGCTCTATTTTGTCGGCCCTGAGCGATTCTGGTGGGTTTTCCTGCTGGTTGGAAGCCGAATCTGCTGCTGGATCTCCCTCCTATAAGTATAGGTAATTGTTTTTTCCGCAAGGCCTATTGTATCTTTGTGACAACTCCGCCCGCTTTAACAATTTTCCCGCGGGGATGTGAAATTTTCCCGCGGTAAATCGTAGCCTGTGTTCTTTCCCAAGGTCTATTCTATCTTTGTGCAAAGTTTCACCAAAGTCGGTTCAGTAGTTTTGGAGACTATTCAATTATTAGGAATATTTTATGTACTTTTTTTACACCTATTAGGTTACAGTATCGAAGTTTTAGTAAGGAACCCAAATTTAAAATGAAATAAAATATAGCAACAGTGAAAGAATTTTTGAAATCGGTTCTGTAGTTTCGGAGCCTATTCGATGCAAACAAACAATCAAATCCTGCCTCTTTATAGTATTAGTATAGATAAAGTAATATGCATTGTTAATTTAAGATGCTACATTTTGAAGATATTTTCCTTTACGATGTTTTTTTCGTATTCAACGCGCTAGACATACTATTCTGGAGTAGAGCACTCCGCTCCCCCGCAAGTCCAGTGAAGCTTCATTGATCGTACATTTTGACACAAGCGTTGGTGTAAAAAAAAAATAAAAATAAGGCAATTAAAAAAAAACGGTGCGATGTAGAGATTTTGGTCCTTCTTCACAGACAAACTTTGATGGACGATAGCTCAGTTGTTTATTAGCTTTGCCGTCGAATATGGTTTTTGTATATTCCTGGAAACGTGTGTGTAATTAATTATGTATGTACTTAGAACAAAAAAACCTTTCAAATTTTGATGATGATGAAGACACGACAACCAGACACAGTAGTGATCAGTAGTTCAAATATTACCGGTTCATTTTGTTGTTCTTCCTCTTCTTCCACTTGCTCAGGTTCTTCATCGCGATTCTCAGGGATGGTTTCTCCAGATTTCTGCTCGCTGTTGTTATTGCCTCAAGAAAAAAAAAACTTCATATTTTTGACTGTCTGACTAGTTAAGCTTTTAGGTACAGAATTCCAATTCATTATGTCGAAGATATACGAGTACGAAGCTTTAAGAAAAATAGAGCAAATTAAATTTCTTCCCGTTACCTACCAAATTCATTTTTTTCATTTTATGCGTAAAATGTCGATATTTTGAGTTTTTTGTATGAAACGTGATAAAATAAAAAAGGGTCTTTATATTTTCCGCTAGCTGTCCGCGCACGGCTACACCCGGGTTTCTTGGTAAATTGTATCTAAGATATTGGTGTTGGTATTCTGTTGGTATATATAAGGTACCACCATGCAAAATTTCATTTAAATCAGTCCAACGGTTCCAGAGATTAGCGTGTACAAACGGACAGACAGACAGACGGACATTTTTTGCTCAGCTACACTCCCTTTATCACCCACAATCAGTTTTTAGAAAAACAAATCAATGAACAGACACGCCGATTCTTCAGTTTTATTATAGTATAGAAAAAGAAGATTTATCTATGTCTATCTAAAATATGCGCACCGATATTAAAACAACCTATTTTTAAATGCGTGAAGGAGCGTCTGGCCAAGTGGCTAGAGCCGTTGACTTCCATTTGGAAGTTCGTGGGTTCGAACCTCGGTACGTACCAATGTGTTTTCGATTTTCGAATTCATATGTACGTTTATTCGACGCTCTTACGGTGAAGGAAAACATCTGAGGAAACCTGCATACACCTGCGAAGTGATGCGAGGGTTGTGGTGAAGTTGACCAACCCGCACTGGGCCAGCGTGTTCGACTAAGGCCTATTCACCCTGACTTCTTCTACTGAATTCTCCTCGTCTTCTTTTACCGGCGGTAAGCTTACCAATGATCCGGAAAGGGCATTTGGGCCTTTGTCACCTTTAAAAAATATTATCTATTGTCTAACAGGCCAAAGATAAAAAGTTATGTAGAACGGGAAAGAATTGTAAGCAAATATAGGCAGAAAATGTTGTCAAGATATTTAGTGTACAAGTTAACTCAATCAAACTTAAGTAGATAGAAAGTTGTAGTGATAAGTTTGTGAACTCGAGAAGTACAAAAAAAAATTACTGACAGGTACGTGTATTAAAATTGGAAAATCTCCGATTCGCAAGTCAATGGAAAGTATGAAGAAAAAAGATGCGATTGCGCAGGATAAGGTCGTTATCGAACTCTAAATTTAAACGTAAAGCCGGTTTTTTCGTTCTTTAGAGCAAGGGAAATCTGTGCGCTTTTTCGTTGATATTAAAAAGATTTTAGTTTTTACCTTCGTCTTTTTTGTTTGATTTCAATTTTGTATGTTTCTCCAAAATTCTGAACATGTCGGCTATTTCTTTAGGATTGCCTGGCATCTGTAATCATAAAAGTTTACAGGCAATAATGTCTTGTATTATAAATGAGAAAATATGGATGTTTGTCAGTAGTTTTGACAGTTTGCTAGTGACGCTGCGTCTGAACGGATTTAAATTATTATTTTTTACAAGAGGACTGTGCACCTGTACGTTTTTATACAAAAGTAGATAACGTTTTTTTCTTAATAATAAAAATTTAACTTACCACGTTCTTACTGATGCAGTTGACTTTGCCTTTTATTGTTATGCATATTCTTGAACGATGGTAATTCACCTACAAAATGGGTGATGAATCGTAGCATAAATACAATCAAAGCTCACAAGAGACAGGAGAAAGAAAGGAACGATATAATTGACCCCCCATACTAGCGTTTTTCCAGCGTCGTCATCGCGACGCCAGCGCTGCGGTATTTTGGAACACTTTTTTTTTGTGAACACAACAACATTTTGTTTCAATCGCTTTTCTGCTTAGATTGTATCTGCGACGGCCAGCGCTGACGACGCAAGAAAGAAGCGCGAAAGACGCCAGTGTGAGGGGACATTTTAGATATACCTACATCATTCTTATATTTATATCAAATTAGTAAGTGCTAGTTTTCCCTACCTACTTCTCTAGGTTACTCAGCGCAAAACGAGAACTATAAAAAGGCTTACCTTTGCTTTATCAAAAGGTATCTCCCATACGATTTCTTCAGAAGATTTTTCGGTTTTCCCCTCAGACTTTTGCGATACTATCTATAAGAAAATATATATATTTACTTAATATGAAATGTAACTTATTATAAGGAAATGATTCGAGTGCAGAGCCTAAGACAAGCTTAGTTTAACAGGGGACCCTGACAAAATTGTAAACCCTTGTAAATAATAATAATTGCGAAGCTCGAAACATGAAAAAATATTCTTTTTTAAAACCAAAATACTTACTATTGGTACAAAAGCTACAAATAATAAATAAAATAAAATATTCATGTTTAGGAGCAAATTCGCTAAACGTGACCAGAATAATAAAAGCAAATTTGAAATTACAGATTTGTTATCTCCCTTTAATTAGATTTATGTAATTGGTCGGTGGGAGATCCAATCAACAATTTAATTGGAACTAATTACACGAGTTTCTATGTTGAAATTATCAATTTAAAATTTGTGCAGTTGCAAATTATAACTACTGTCAACACAATAAGGACGCAAATGTAATGCAGCTCCCGTTACACGACCACTGTGACAAACCGACCCCTCCTCATGTACGTAGCTGTCAGAATACCATGACAAAATCCGCCATATTAAAACAGAACAAAATCATATCTTCAACCAGTCCGATGAAGCTTGATCCGTCGTACTTTTTCGACTCAAACATAGGTCAATTTAAAAAAAATCAACTAGGGTTTGTTTACCTGGTAAAAATTTCAAACGAGGTATTTGCATCTCCGTACAGCGCAAAAGAGCGTTATCGTTTCGGTTTGACTCTACCGGAACCCAAATTATTGTTGGTTTTGCTCAAAAAGAGGAATGATTTCGGTATCTGTTCAATTAACCAATTAAAAAAGTTAAAGAACTAAAAATATATAGTGGTTGCCTAGATTGATAGAAAACAAGCAAGAAAGAATTTCGGCGCTGCCACTATGCCCTCCGTGGTGTAGTTGGTAGTACGTTGGCTGCGTATAGGCCGAAGGTCGTGGGTTCAAGTCCCGCTGGAAGGTTTACGTTTTTGGTTGTTTTCTATGAATCTAAAAATATTTAACTAAAAATATCACTCGCCCCTCCGAATACCTTTTGTCTGATTGAGACAGCATAAATGCGATTGTGAGAATTTCCCTAGTTCGGTTAGGACGAAAGATGACTCCGCTTCGGAAGGCACGTAAAGCCGGTGGTCTAAGCTATTATCTACGGATGTTACATGAGTCATGTCAGAAACTTTTTGCTGTTTAATAAACGTGACAGGCGACAGGTGACAGGCGACAAGTGACAATCCGACATTTTGACAATTTCTTGTTTAATAAAGATTATCCCTGACAAATTTGTCACGGTGGAAAAACTACAAATATGTCGACTTGTCGCGACATTTTGACATATTTCTGTTTAATAAACAATTTCTCTTGACAGGCGACAGGTGACAATTTGTCCGGAAAAACTTGTCAAATTTGTTTTATTAAACACTAAATTGTCATGACAGGTGGACATATTTGTCAAATTGTCTGAGATTTTCGACAGGCAACCGCACCCAATGTCAAAGCAATTCGGCAGTTAATTAATACGAGTAATCACGTGTAAAAATGGTTTTAATGTCGACAACGGATAGCAGTGATAGTAGCAGTGAAGATTCTCTATTTTCAAACGTCTCTATTTTCATAAATAAGACCTAAAATAGTTAATTTGACATCCATTACAAATAGAAAACATAAACAAAAGTAAAGAAATTGATTACCAAAGTGAAATTATAATATTTTTTAAATATTACCCTCATATATTCTCCCATAAGCATTCTCCGATATTATGTTGTGACAAATATGTCAGAAAAAGTGACAAATTTGTCAAAGACTATGACAAATAAGTCATAGAATGTTTCCTTAGACTCGACAGGTAAAAATTGACAATTATCGGCATGTGACGATGCACAGCATCTGTGAGAGTGCGCCACCTACTTCCGATTCGATTTCCACCAATTAGAGGCCATTTCCTGTGAATATTGGTTGCTAATTTGACTTTGTGTCACCAGAGGACGGCTCGTTCGACCTTACCTCATAGCGTCGTTAACTTCCGATCTAACAAGATCTCAGTTTAAAGTCTGTCAAAATTTAAAATTATTTTTTTGTAAAAAATATTTTATTTTAAATTTTATATTTTGCATTTAGAAGCGTATTCTAAATATTAAGTAGTCTAAATTTATTTATTTTTCTTAATTCAAGAAATTAGTGACAGTGTAATGGAATTTTTTTGATAAAAATTTTAAATTATTTTAACGGATTTAGAAGCGTATTTTAAATTCGTTGCTCATTACCGTGAAATAAGTGAAAATTAGTCTTTTTCATGTCATGATGTTCGCTTTTGCTACAAAAACGAGTATCTTAGAAGGTAACAGCTTCAATTTCACGTGAGTACTTCCAACTTTGCTTTTGTTTGAATAAGTCGTTCGTTAGCTGCGACGACTCAGAGGAGAATGTTTTCGAGCGTATCGAAGTGTTAAGGGCTCCGCAAGCCCATCTCGATATGATTGTGGGAATGCACCTACCCTACCATTACCTAAGCCGAAACTGAATAACTCGGTTGTTAGCTGTGACAATGACCCATAGGAGAATGTTTTCGAGCGTATCGAAGTTGCTTATAAGGGTTAAAGGCTCCGCAGGCCCGTCTAGATATGATTACGGGAATGCACCTACCATTATCTAAGCCGTTGTTGTTTGCTCCACTATCTGTTCATGTTATCGCTAGAACCAATATTGTCTAAATTAATCCAAACTGGGTGTTCACCCTGCGGCTTCGCCCAGGTCGTAATTTTTACTTGAGAAAAATTGATTTTCCCGTTTTAAAACATTACATACAAACTTGTCAACTAATTATGTACACCTGACAATAATGAAGTCTTATCCTGCATACAATGGCTTATATAATGGTCACCTAGCTTTTTCTCAAAGAGGCCTCAAGCTGATCTACAAAAAATACTTCATAGAAAGACTTGAGTACCTAAGGGTTAAATTTTTAATTTAGCAGTTATTGAGCTTTTACAACCCGTCACGTGAATATCGTTAAGCCTCTTTATTAAAGTAACTGTATCCTCAATGCATTCTTCTTATCGAGTAAAGGTCAACCTATCTCAGAAACCATGGTGTCGGAATTGTTGGGCCGACTTGGCTTCCGACACGGCTCCTATATTGACCACATCCGCAAATAGTAGCCGAGACCAACGGTTTTACATGCCTTCCGAAGCACGGAATGCATTGTAATAATATTTCGATGGAATATATTTTTCAATAAATCAAATACAAGCTGCTCCCTTTTTCTGTGTAATGTATGTGGTCTATAAATGTGTGTAATGTATGTAAATAATGTGGTCTCATCTCACCACACTCAGGAAGATCTGTATTGGTTAAATTCTAGACGGTTAACTACACGGCTGGTCGTGGTGATTCACTATGTTTTGTTTCCGTATATGGCGTGTTGGTGAATTTAAATTTTTACTTAGCACAAAATCTGTACTACCCTCCATTCGAGTAGATGATCGACCGTGCCCGAACTGTAAGTATCTACCGCCTGACGTCTAGAGATATTTTTACAAGCGACGACAGCAAAGCAAACTATCGGCCGCCTCTCGGATTGGCTGGATACATTGCACTTCAACACAAGGCGATTAACAAAGAAAGAAAATTATTTATTTATCACACGTTGCGTTACACATACAACGTAAACAGGAATGTAATTCAGAGTCGTGAGATACACATGTGAAATAAAAATGTGATTGTGCTCTGCATTAAGCACATTTTGGCGTTATATGCAGAGAGAAGTGAAGTTTGTCAGACCGCAAGTTTAATCAAGTTGAGTGAATCCGTTACTATCATGAAATAATTGATACATGGGGGCTGTTTCCGAGCGTATCGGTAGAACAGTGATAGTTCCGTCTGGCTGCGTAGGCCAACCTGATGTCTTTCTTGAAATGACGTCAGGGGATGTGTCTATCATTAACCCTCGGCTAGTGCTTGCCTCTCAGCAACACTACGCAATTTCCTGTTCGGGGGCTGTCTTCGAGCGTATCGGGCAGTTTTCAGGCTTATCTGGCAGCGTATGCCAATTAGTGATGTCTAAATATGACGTCAGATGTCTGTCATGAACCCCCACCAGTGCTTGCTTCTTATCAACACTGCAATATAGCGGCGTCCTATTTTTTTTTTTTTACATCTTCAACCAAAGATTTACGTAGGTTGCCTCCTGGCGTTACGCGGCAGCCCCGTCTATACCATAGGATAATCGCATTTGACTTAAGGGAACGTATCCCACCAAAATTCAGCCAGAGATTGGCTCACTTCAATCCTGTACAACCTAGCGGCGTCTTAATCCCACATAAATTTTCTTTTGGCTGCTTTTCAAGCTTAACATGGCAGTTTCGCTCGCCTGTACCCAAGGACATGCCATTTTTGACTTCGGGGAATATAATCTTCATTATCCTTTAGCCAGTGCTTGCCTTCAACACTGTACAACAACAGCGGCGTCTGACATATCTTCAACCAAGGATTTCTGTGGTCTGCCTGCGTGCGAATCGCACCAGTCTTCTCTGGTATAATAACCATTAGTGACGTCAGGTAATGTCTCCGCTTCTGTGATAGCCAGCACTACGCTTCTAATAGGGGTCCTATTTTCACCTTCAAGCAAGGATTTTTATAGAGCGTATCGTGACGCTCGATTACACTACCGACACAGAAGAAAAGAACAGGTCGAACTGTTTTTGATGTAAGGTAATGTTTCAGAGAATAACATCCATTCAGTGCTTGTCTCCAAAACACTATGCAATCTGCTTACATTACAATTTAGTACTTCATTAATCGCAACAGATTATACTACGCCTCGTAGCTCGATTTTACTTAACAATTTAGTTCGTCAAGGATGCATTGATTATTGTGTGGCATGTGATGCGCGGTAACCAACATTGACCCAAGTGTGGTGACTCGAGGCAAAGTTCCAGCAGTAGTATGGCCGGCAGCTGGGATACTTACAGGCCTTCGGGTATGCGTAGTAACATCACTTGCCAGTGTTTTAATAATGTAGATATAAATAGTATTTTCAGGTCTTTCTACAGTCAACAGCTTTGGCGGAAATGAAAGTCGGAGCCCAGATACCGCAGCTCAAAACAAATGGCATCACACCACACCCGTGTGTCACTGGTAGTAAACAATTCTAAAATTACAACTGAAAGGTAACCAAGTTTAAATTACAATTTCCTTTGGTGCCTAGACCACTCCCCATAGATTCTTTCTTCGCAAGAAAAAGAAGGGGAGGGCGCAGTCTAAGAACCCATAATATGGTAGTCAGCCTACCGAAAATACAGCTATAACTACCGGATACTTTCTAGTCTTGGAACGGTAAATTATAATTCGGTTGAAACTGTTGTTGTTAAGAATATGAATTCAAGGTATATCTGCTAAGTAATTAAGCAAACCAACAACCAATTGTCTATTTACCCTCATCTTACCAAGTAATGTTATAATTTACCTTAATAAAATTCTCATACATACTTACAAGTTAATGTTATTCGCGAAAATAAATTACCGTTCTTTGTCATACTTTAGTAAGTTTGCAGCTGTTATACATACATATATACATACAGTCGCGTGTCTTTCCCCGAGGGGTGGGTAGAGACACTTCTTTCGCTTCATCCACATTGTTTTATAACTGGAATTTGTTGGGCGTAACCTCGTTCGTCCGTAAAATTCAATATGCGTAATATTCGTTGCTGATATTATATGTAGGTACATGAATGCATATTGTATAGTATGAATTCTTTAGAGGGTTGTTGAGTTAAAACACTTGTATAACGAGCTAGTATGTACTAGGTCGTGTGTGTATGTGTGATATGTGTTGTTTTCACCTTAGTTTCAATATACCCTATGAGTGAATGCCTCTAAATTTCTGGGTGCAGTGGTGATCATACTCGATCTTAAAATATTCATTTGGAAACATTTAATAATTTGCCGTTGCGGTTGAGTTATGGGAATTCGAATAACGTTTCAAGTGGGCACATTATATTAGGTACTAAACTGAGGGGCAACCCTTGACGGCGATTCTGTTTAATGATTAGACGTGATTAGTAAAATATTTTACCTTGGTTAGATAATGTTTTAGAACTGAGTGTCTGAGTATGCAGTCATAAATAGCTAAATGTAATTTTTTCTACCCTCAACAGCTTCTCGCAGCTATTAACCATACCTCTCTATATTGTGATTAAATTTGCAAATTTTTATTCGCACCTCGCGGATGAAATAACTACACAACGGCATAGTCTAACCTTCCTTTAACGAATAGTAATCATGAGAGGAAGAACTTTCATTCTTTAATATCATAGCAAGGATGATTCTAAGAAACGGGTCTACTAATTTTGCAAATGATCCGATTATTTTCTAATAAATTTGTTTAAGAATTATTTTGCAGAGAACTTCAGCACAAGCATAATTCCTCATCACATAGCGTCGTTTAGTCACCAGGAGATATAAACACGTCTCTCACAGATGCTGTGCATCGTCACATGCCGATAATGATCCAAGTTTTACATAACAATAAAACTTGTATTATTGAGCAGAGACGATGCACAGCATCCCTTCAAGGGCTCCCGGTGAGAGACTTATGAGGTAAGGTCGAACGAGCCGTCCTCTGGTGACACAAAGTCAAATTAGCAACCAATATTCACAGGAAATGGCCTCTAATTGGTGGAAATCGAATCGGAAGTAGGTGGCGCACTCTCACAGATGCTGTGCATCGTCTCTGCTCAATAATACAAGTTTTATTGTTATGTAAAACTTGGATCATTTTTGCCTTTATTAAACGGATCTTTATCCTGACAATTATGTCAATATTTACCTGTCGCATTTGGACATAATTGTCATGTTTATTAAACGGCACTTGGTGCGACAATTCGACTTATTTGTCAAAAAGTGACAAAATTGTCGGATTGTCACGTTTATTAAATAGGCCCTTTCTGAGGTAGGTTAACCTCGAAACCCACACGATGAGTAAGCAACTGCCTAAATAAAGCTCTTGAATACCAATAGTAAATGAATCGGACACACAGTATTGTAGAATTTTTAAAGGTTAACTTTATATTTACTAATGCATAATACTCGTATACGGTCGGTGGACCGATGATCTGGTGAGGGTCGCGGGAAGCCGCTACTTGATGCGGGCGCTTTTTAACATCCTCTAAATACTATAATGTCCTATATTTTGTAATATCTTTTTCTATGACGATTTTTTTTATTCTTTTGCCTCCATCTTTTTGTCGCTGCTGAATTTGCGTTTATTTTATCAAGACGGGCGGAGTATTCCGAAAATGGTATTTGATAAATATATAAGCGCATTTTGTGACGCTTCTTAGGCTGTTTACTCCTCATCAAAGATATTTTGCGATCCGGTATTTCGTTATCGTCAATAATCTGCTGTTGGTCAAGGAAAGGTATTAGATCCTCTTGCGGCTTTTGTATACTTTCTTCGGCAATTCCTTCTTCATTATTTGCTATAGACTGTTGTGGATAACTGTCTCTAGTATCATTTGCACCGCTAGCCTTAGGCTTTTCGTTTTGCCCTTTTAATAGATGTGTTTCATAATAAATAAGTCCATCGTCCACAGATATAACCTCTTGTGTTTCATTTAATGTTGTACCATACATAATTTCTTCTAATTCATACTCGTATCTAGCTCGTGTTACTACGTTGTCATTTATAGCTTGCCGTTCTTCATTAGTTGGAAACTTTTTACTGTCATTTCTATATTTGTATGATTTATCGTCTCCATGAGATTGTATATTGACACCATTTATAAGATTGCTGGCCTGAGTAAGCGGTTCGTAATTTATGGAATCCTTTGGCTCTGTAATCTGTTCTTCGTCGTCGATAGGTGTTTCCTGTAGTTCAGTTTTTTTACTAACTTCTTCATTGATAACTCTTAAGGGTTTTTGTAGTTCACCGTATGGGGTAAATCGATCTTCATCATCACTTACATCAGTCTGTTTTTTACGGTCTTCAAAATATTTTGACGCAAGATCGTTTAAGTTGTCCCACAATTCACTTTCTTCAGTAGATTGGTTTTTACTACTAATTGTAGTCTTTATTGTCCCGTTTTCTATATTATTTGAAGACCGCTGTGGTTTAATATTTCTATTATCCTGTTCCTCGTCAGTATTTTGTGCTTTGTATTTGACTTTCTTAGCAACATTTTTGACAGAACCAAGTCCTTCTGTTTCATTATGATGTAAAATTAATAACTTGTCACTACTTTTACTATATTTCATAGCGTGTTTTTTTAATTTATTTTGATTATCATCTAAAGCGTTTATGTCATCTTCATCTTTTGGAAGTCCTTGCATATAAGTCTGCACCATACCAGTGCGCTTATCATCATTATGACTGAAGAGCTCTTCGTCACTAGTAACAGAATCTTGAACATTATTTTTCACGGCGGGCACTTCCTGTTTACCATTATGTGTACTTTGATTTCCATTAGTATTTAAAGTTTCCCGTAGTTCATGGTATGAACTAAATTTGTCGATGTCTGTATCCTGTAGTAAATCGTCCTTTATAGCCTGATCTATATCATCATTTGAAGACTTTAATAGTTCATGCTCATATGAAATCTCTAGCGTACTATTATCAGACTTTGGATTTCTTACAATATGTTTTTCATCGTCATTAATTAAAAGATCTATAGATGCTTCATTATTTGAAGGTTGACACTCATCATCAATAAAAGATTCCAGTGTTTGTATAACTTTAGTAGTTTTTTCTTCGTCTTCGATAGTGATAATTTGTGGTATGCTGTCATCGAATGTACGTTCCAATGATCTCTCACTTACAATGGAGTCATTTGTATTTTCATGTGATACAAAGTTTTTCAACGAATGCTTCTCATGTTGTTCAACTGTTTCAGTTATTTGCTTATCATAATTTGTGAATTTCAGTAGTTCCTTTTTTTTGTTAAGTATATTTGAGTTAAAGTATTTATGAGGTTCGGTAACATACGAGGTTTGCTCCTCATCATCGTTTGATAGCTCTTCTTTCATTGGCCAAGGGTCAAGTTCTTTTGGTTCCTTTTGCTGAACGCCATTTGTTATGGAGATCTGTGGTTGGCTGACAGAAGATGGCAAATTGCCAATATTTACAGATTCCAGTTCACCGTCTTTGATTGACAGTTCTATATCATCATTTATAGGTTCCTGTGATTCCTTTAAATTCTCTTTGTGTTTGATAATCCGATTCTGATCAGTAATTGCGCTTTCCTGTCAAAAAGACAGCTTGATTAGTAGGGATTAGTAAAACTTGTAATAATTATATTTCAATTTATCAGTCACCTATTTATTTATGAACATATCCTATATTACTTTTAATGGTTGGTTTCCTCAAAATGGCTATCTTTTATGTTATACTTATTTATTATATTATATTTAAATATATAGTTACAAGGACTTCGAGGATTATTTCTGACAGATCATGAAGATTTTCATAATATTCTTCTAAATTCTCCAACTGTCGCTCTAAGTAACCTGGAAACAAGGTTAATAATCTAATAATGCAATTAACATACAAAACCATGAAAATGGCTGTGATTTTACAATACAATATACTTTTTTGCACACAGAATTACAGTGAAACATTTAAAAAGAAGGTATAGAAAGTGTACCAGAGAGTGTAGTGTAGTGTGTGTGTGTGTGTGTATATTAATTATTTCACACATCTTAATTGTACCTTTACATATCTACTTTGCATCCCCGCCACGTGATTGTTTGCGAGAGCGGCATAAGGTAAATGAACTTTGATACGTAGAGGCGTAGAGATTTGACACTTATAAACGTAACCAAACAAAACTTACGTTCAAAACTCGATATTTGTTCTTTTTTGTTTCTTTCGTATACACTGTCAATGCTTTTTAAAAACTGTTTACAATGCTTGTCGGAAAGTGTAAATTTCTCGTTCAAGTTTATAGGTATTCCTTGTTGTGGACGACCAATCAGCTCTGGACCTTCGTGGCTCAAGTCTTGTCCGCGTTTTTCAATTGTTTTAACGGGAATCTTCCAAATAATTTCTTCTTCACTCGAAGCTATCTAAAATAATAAAACATAATTTATTTTTTTGGTTGTTTTGTATGATATATGCATAGTGGTCGCCTAAGGCCAGTTCACCCTGATTCAAGGGTAAGCTCGAGACGAACAAACGAACGATATGCACTTAGAGTATAAATAGAAAAAATTCTGGGAGGGATAGACTACGCCTATCGAGTACCTATGAACCGTAAAAACGTTATGAACAATCCGAATATCTTCAGCGCGGTCGTTTAGTATCGGTTATCGGAGCTGATTGTTGTTCCCGGTGAAAATAAGTAATTTAATAGGAGAACATTTTGAAATTTGCAGTGATAAGTTGAGGAACAAATCCAAAAAGAAAAATGTTATTGATTTCACCGCCCATGCAACATCTGCTTGACATGAAGGTAGAGGAGCGATGCGCGTGCTCTATGTATATTAAATATATAATAAATTTTATTCTCTATTTAAGGCTATGCATAGTTTTTTTACTTTCTCTCACCAGGGATCGGAACCGGTTTTTCATACACTTGTTAAATCACGCTAGTTCAAACCCTATCCGACTATAGCTCTAACTAAGATCACTAAGGGTAGGTTTAGTCCTGGGGGAACATAATATGCAAAGCAACCGGCAGCCCTGTACCCCTACCATGAGTTGCTAACGTAACTTACGCGCTCGATATCGACTACGTAAACGTGCATTTAGTATGGAGAAATTTTACTTCAGATAACTGTCAATAGATGGCGTAGTTTTAATTCCATACTAAATGCACGTTTACGTAGTCGATATCGAGCGCGTAAGTTACGTTAGCAACTCATGGTAGGGGTACTGGCCTTCGCCTGCCGCAAAAACAATTACTTTAATAATTACAAAACCGATTGAAACCGGTTTCATTCCGTTCTTTATCAAAAACCGGGTAACCAGAATATTTTTGGTTTGTTTCATTAAGTTCCATCTATTGCCGGTTAATTGGGGAACGGAATTATATCTGTTTTTCGGACGATATTAACAAGGATTTCAAAACCGGTTTCGATCCCTGTCTCTCACTAGAGTATAGGTTAGCTGGTAGAGATCTCTGTCTAATTTTCTGACAGATATTGTTTTTATGTGTGCAAAAAGGTATACATAAGTACATAGTTAATACAGTTACAAGTATCAACTATTTTTCTCAATGAACATTCTTAGATTTTCGCGGTTGTTAATTGCACTAACACACATTTTCACGGGTTTTCTGGATTTAGTCATCGGTTAGCTCATTTTAAAAACTAAATCGTGGAGAAAACCCGTGAAAATGTGTGTTATTTTACTCTTTGTAGAAAATAAAGTCTCTGAAATTACGCGTACCTGTATTGCCTAGTTTTTGGCAATTTTTAGCAGTTACAAATTTATAATGGCAAATAATAAAAAAATGGTTTTAACATGGCTTGATCAATCGAAAGCCTGACTACAAAAATAAAACCTGCTCTCTATTTCGTGTTTCTGGCAACAATTTCCAACAAAAAATTAGTTTCAGTGAAATTCCGCAATAGAGCGAGGTTTTTTATTTTTCTTGTCGGGTTTTAAAATGGGGCATTACGATTTCCTATTCTCTTAAATTTTTGATAAGAAAAATGTTTTGTCATTTTACAAAAAGGAGCTATGGATGTCTGTTATTCAAGAACGTAGCGAAAAAAAAAATACCTCTATGGCCTATTAGCTTATTGCAATGTGGATGTTTTAAGAGGTTACTTAAATTTGTAACGCAGGTGAAAAGCAAAGACAAAGACAAAGATATTTATTTTAGTTTCAATGTATTAATACCGAACGCATTCGGTGCGCAAATATTTAAATAAAAGCGACTAAAAAAATATTTTATCATAGTATGCACATACTTAGATCCTTCTTTGAATTCTATGTATTCTTTAACACTATGGAAACAGTTCGCTAAAAGCCATTCGGATAATGTATTCACTAGAAAAACTAACAATACACACCTTTGGCCCTCGGTTATACTTATTTTCTAGGAAATAAACATTCGCAGGCAGCGAATGTACGGTCGGAATAACAAAAGTTAAAAACGATATGAAAAATAATGTCAAAACATTGTTCATGACTGAATTGAGACAACTAGAGATAGCAAAAAAGTAGTTACCAATTCAATTATCTTACCAATTATCTAAAATTACACCATAAAATGTTTTGGTTAATTGTTATCTACGAGATAATATTCCCTAGACAATTTATGTAGTACATTTTAGCCTGTCTGTTATACTTTAGCTTTTTTAAATACTGAAAATTTCAATTACATACATACAGCTCGTATTATATCCCCTCCGAGGGGCTCGAACCTACCTATCTTAAAATAAGGTAGAATAGGCCTTAGTTGATCACGCTGGTCTAGTGCGGGTTGGTCACACACAACCTTTGAAAATTTTTCGCAGGTGTGTGCAGGTTTCCTCACAATGTTTTCCTTCACCGTAAGAGCGTCGAATAAACGTACATATGAATTCGAAAATCGAAAACACATTGGTACGTGCCGAGGCTTGAACCTGCGAACTTCCGAATGGAAGTCAACGGGCCTAGCCACTTGGCCACCGACGCTCTCTTGTATTACATAATAAAACTTTAGAGGTCGAAAATCTGTACATAGAAAAAAATTAAACCGATTCAGAGGGTAAGAAACGATATAGAACATATCCAGATTGTTTTAATTTTTTGTTTCTCTGTTTGTCTGCTTGTATGGCTAATCTCCGAAACAGTTGGACCGATTTGAATGAAATTTTGCATGGTGGTATAAGGGTAGGCCCCGGCCAACATCTTGGATACTTTTAATCGCGGAAAATTAAAGAGTTTCTGAGCGATAGTTAAAAATTTCTACGGAATAGTCGAAATACAACGCGGGCGTGTCCGCGGCAGCTAGTATAATAATATAATGACTGAATAATAAATGTGTATAATTTTTTCTGGAATTTCCCATTAGTCATCATCATCATCTCAGCCGAAAGACGTCCACTGCTTTCCCATTAGTACTTAGCTTAATTTATATACTTTTAATGCAATTAATCATTATTTTAATATGTACTGTAATTTTAACTTTTACTCTGATGCCTAGATACAAGCTAATAATATTATTTATTCTGTGATACAAGTAAAAAAAAAGTTTAGTTTAGGCATCATGTCATATTTTTGTGTCCAATTGTTTTATGTTCCACGTGGTTCCACTATTCTGTGTTTTAGATTAAGTTTATTGAAATGAAATTTATCTTATCTTACTATATTTTGTGTAATGTTTTATTTTAAGAACAAAAATACCATATACCTACCTTCAAAAAAGGTGGCATCCCCAGAAATTATACTCTAAGGTGGCATCTCTAAATTGTTATCTAAACTGTTAAGGGCCGGGTTCGGCAATCGAGAGCATTCGAGTGTCCGGAATATAATAGAATTATATAGAAAACGATTCCATGCAACCTTGAAAAACATGACACAGCCAATATGAATGTTTCTTGATTATAAAACATTTGAATTTAAAATAAAGTTTTAGATAAGTGTAAAAAAAAGAATCAGAAAATCACAATAAATGTGTAAAGTAAATCGCACTCCCATATTTTATTTTAACAACTGAGTCGTAAGTATCAAGAATTTAAAAAATGACTATTTTAAGATTTCATTTTTTGATAATTTATATTCCTATTTGTGTAAAAAGATCACAAACTTGGGAAATTTTTCCGGTCAAAATCTTTATACAAATTACTATGGAGCGTCGATTCTGTTTTTTTTGTCATGTGTCAATGGTGAGTAGGGAAGAAAGCGCAGAATACTTCACCTAAGTATAATTTAACCAGAGTTTAATAATAAAGTATTAAATTCTAATTATGTTTACATTAATAGCAAGGGTGTTTTATTTTAATAGTCAAATTTAACAAATTGTAATTTTTACGCACATAATTTAAACATCCTTTTTTAAATTGATTTGGAGGTAATAAATCATATGAAAATGATATAAAATGAATTGTGGAGTTTTTACTTAATAGTGTAAAGATGTGGCGATTAGGAACTCTAGCGTTGCTAGTTTTTCTTGTAAGTACTTAATCGATTTCGATTTATTTTCTTTATATTTCAGTATGGGCATTTGTTTATATGGGCATTTATAAATTACCATTTTGTCAATCAGCTGTACCTTCAACTTCGTTTTTTGCTGTAGAAAAGAAAATTTTCCTTTATTTAATATCAACAGTAATAATATTATCAGTAATAATATAATAGCTCTGCTCGCGGCTACGCCTGCATTGTATTTCGACTTTTTCGTACTAATTTTTTACTATCCCATGGGAACTCTTTAATTTTCCGCAATTAAAAGCATCCAAGATGTTGACCGGGTATATAAGGTACCACCATGAAAAATTTCATTTAATTCGGTCCAACAGTTTCGGATATTAGCCCGTATAAACAGACAGACAGAGAACGAAAAATTTGAAAAATAGCTATCCAGCTGTGTTGCCTCTTACATCCCCCTGAATCGGTATTTTCTTCTATGTAAGATTTTCGACCACTTCTGTTTTATTATATAGATTGCTAGTCACATTATCTATATTTTAGTGATTTGAACTTGTGCCTATTATAGGCATACATAACATTCCAAGTAATTTACAGTACATATCAAACAGAAAAAATATCATTGATTAAATTTTAAAGTTAATAAAAGAGGCCAACCTTGGATGAGATTCGAACCTTGGTGTTCCTGGAAGTTCGATCGAATCCAAGCGCATTTCCAACTATGCTACCGACACGCGAGAAATCCTCATTGTTTTTAAATGCTTTCTCTTAACTGTCTGAGTATGCAAGGTAAATTTTAAATTACACCTCACAGAATGCCCTTCTGGTAGCGAATAC
This sequence comes from Teleiodes luculella, assembly GCA_948473455.1. Lineage (NCBI taxonomy): Eukaryota > Metazoa > Arthropoda > Insecta > Lepidoptera > Gelechiidae > Teleiodes > Teleiodes luculella. The sequence continues at coordinate 7,811,053 of OX419607.1, forward strand.
CCTTTAGGTAACAATACCCATCGGCGGGAGCGCGGTTCATTCAAAATCAAACAAGTAATTAGAGCCGGCTCCAGTTTCGCCCGAGGCTCCCTCGAGCCACCCCTAGAAGTATTGGTATATGACTACTCTGGGATAAAACCTTCCGCTCCCCCGCAAATCCGGTGGAGCTTGATTGGTCGTATCTTTTCGACACAAGCGTTAGGTCAATTAAAAAAAGCGAAGTACTTAAATAGATCTAAGATATTAAGGCTGAGTCACCTGATTTTTTGAAAAAATAGGATGATTCTGTGCTTCGGAAGGCACGTAAAGCCGTTGGTCCCGGTTGCTATGATGTAGTCGTTACATAAGCCTCGTCGTCGACTTGATAATTCTGACACCAGAGTTTGAAACTCACGCTATACGGAAGCAAGCATTTTCTAACTGTTTTTTTTCTACAATGTTTAGAATCTACTGCTGGGCCCATCACAAGCAGTGCCAGGGTCTAACGTCATCAGAGCAAGAGATATCGTTGAATTAGCACGATTGCAAAGAAAACTAGCTCGTGCTATTGAAGCAGAAGATGAACTTCACGAATCTAATCTTCCAGAACTACCTGAAGAAGGTTTAGGTAAACCTATATGCAACTCCAAACGCAAATGTAAAAAACAGAAAGATCAACCAGTTGATGAATCTGCATATACTACACCTTATGTAACAACTCCTAAAATTGAAGAATCATGGTCAACTTATGTAACGTCGACGGAGAGTCAACAAACTAATGCTCCATTCCCTTCATATGCTCCTCAAAAGTTTCCTTATTACCTACCAAATAGTCCAAATACAAATCCTCCTCAAATCTATCCAATTACTTCGCCACCTGAAATTGAAGAACTGCCGTCTCCTGGACCACAAGTCCCATCAGACAATCATCAGTCTCCACCTCCAGTCAACCATTATCATCCTCACGACCACGGACCTCACCATCCCTATTCTCCTCAAGATTACTATCCTGTGCAGAACTATCCTCCTATTCATCGTCCACAAGAATATCCCTATCCTCCTAATGGCCAATCTTATCAACCATATCCCTATGCTTCTAATGGCCAACCTAATCAACCTTATCCGTATTCTTCTAATGGCCAACCTTATCAACCTTATCCGTATCCTACTGACGGCTATCCTTATCAGCCTCATCCGCATCCACCGCCGAACGAAGCCTATCCACCTATAGAGAACTATTATTATCCTCAATATCCAGTTTATTATCCATATTGCCAACATCCTCCAGTAGCTGTTGAGTCTACGCCTAAACCAAAAAAATATCCGGTAAGTATTTATTTTCATTTATATGTAAATATTTAATTAGTTTTAGGAGACGATAATACTCATAACTATCGACCATACCCGAAACCGCTGTTTCATAGGTACCATAACGTTTGCAATTTTATTACAATACAATATAATACAAATATTCTATACAATACAATACCTACAAAAGAAAAATAACACATACAAAGAAAACATTAGGTTTCAACTGCAGGGGGCCTTATTACTAATGTAGCAAAAGTTGTTCAAATTCATGAGTGAAATTATCTTAACCCTTTATTTATTTATTTATTCAAAACAACTTGCCTTATTATAAGGCAAAACAACTTTATAAAATTAATTCCTTTTCGACTTATGTTGAAGGTTTAAGGTTAAAATTGAGGTGGCAATATAGTGGACACTGCCTTGAAAAGGTTTAATACTCGCGGGCACTCTCTTCGTGCACCCACACGTTTTAGGGGAAGCCCTTTATAATTTGAAAATAAATAAATAAATAAATATGTGGGACATCTCACACACGGCCATCTGACCCCAAACTAGGCAGAGCCTGTACTATGGGTGTCAGACAGCTGATATACATACATATATAAATATACAACATCCAGACACAAGGCAAACATAAGTGCTCATCACACGAATGTTTGCCCTGGGCGGGATTCGAACCCGTGACCATGTGCTTCGTAGGCAGACGTACTACCAACTAGGCTACGAGGGCGTCAAAATAGTTTCATACTAAAATTAAAAGCAGTATTTTTTACCAACAGAAAAAGAAGAAAAATAAGAAATACCACATTGAAGAAAGTGACGATGACGATGACGATTCGTATTGAAAATGACAATTAAAAGTATCAAATCATCAAATAATTAAGCTAATAAAACACATTTTCGCCAACTATATGAACTTCATTACTATTTACAAAGAAAACCAAATAAAACTACGCATCGTTTAGATTTCGTTTGGACGTCTTTCGGCTGAGATGATGATGATGATGATGATTGTTTAGAAGCTTGAAGGAAATATTAAGAAAACTTGAATCAAATTTTTGCAAAACATTTATTCTCTATTCATGAATTTATGTGTTACTCTATATGAATTAAATTATACACAAAATACAATCTATGATAAAATTAAGGTATAGCTTGATAAAGATGTAAATGAACGTGGCCTGTTACGGAACTAACCTAGCCTTGCATTTGCTCACTAATAATATTTGACACGCTTATTTAGATTCTTGTTGGAGTATAGATACTCGTTAGTTTTGAATGTTGTCATTACTTGTGATGTCTTTGCCACAGTTAAACTTTAAACTCATTATACAAAATAGTCCATAATAAAAATATCTTGCTTACTTATATCTATTCTTTTACCCCTATTCCCATTTTAAAATCTCCTGAAATGTCAAAATTTGCTTATTAACACAGCTAAGCAATGGACAATAATGGATACGTTGCTTTATACAAGGTGTGACGTGTGACGACAGCTAAGCAAATACTGAATTGGCATGCATGTCAATGGTTTTGAGCTGCTATCCAAAAGATTTTTTTGTGGAATCGTAATTAAATCCGACACTAGACAAAACTTTGCATTTTTATGTAACAGTTAGTATGGAGAAGTCAAATTTTTGTATCATTCGAGGTTGATTAAGCATTTACTTCAGTATTTGCTAAGCTTACACTCAAATGGTTTTTATTTGAAGTAAGACATAGACAAGACAAACATTTATTCAGCACAAAGACACACTTTACAGATAAAAAACAGTACAACAATGATACAGATAAAAAAAAAAGAAAATAACAAAGAAAGAAGAAAAGTACCTACACAATAAAAACTAAATATTATAAAAATAGTGTGTCACAAATGCTAAAAAGGCCACAGCTCAGCAAGTGATCCGCCTTAGCGAATCGCTGATATTCTGCTAATATAGACCACTGAAAGACGCTGTAAGATAGAGTTTTAGACGTCGAAGTTAATAAGTTAATATTCGAAGTTTTGCACAAACCAAGGGAGGCTCGCACTAATGAACAAGAATAAACTAAATAATTTAAAGAGGCGATGCGATATTAGTTTGAACAGAACTGGCAGGTTCGCGCAATGTATACGCTGCTGTGTGTGTTCCTTATGAAAACAATTCTTTGTAAAATAAACAATTATTGATATAGAAAGCCAAAAAGAAAAGTCAAGCCTATATTAGGTTAGCTAGCGAGGCTATATTAGCTTGCAGTTTTCCCGTGGGAGTGATATATTTTTCCTGTGGAAAAAGGTAGCCTGCGTGTTATTTTATATATAACCTATATTATTGTAAAGATTCATTAAAACATATTCAGTCGTTTTTGCGTGAAAGAGTAATAAACATCCATACATATTCACTAACTTTCGCGTTTATAATATAAAAAAAAATAAAAATCTTTAAAAATTCTTTTTTGCGTTAATTACATGGTTACCTTACAATTGAGGGGTGACACCTCCCTTTAAGCTAAGCATGCCTGTGTTAGGAGGTGACAAAATAATATTAGTAAAAAATATTAGTAGCAAATAGTATTTGGAAATCAAAAGAAGCTACTTTACATGTTACAAAATATAATTATTATTAATTTATTCGCAAACAATAAAAATTGTGTTCGAAATTACATATTGGTGTACATAAAACAAGAAAAAGAGAAACAAATCAATAACCACAAAATTATTACATTCAAATTCAGTTAAATAAAAAATTACAAACAACATGTCAATAGAAAGATAACCCACAAAAAAATAACATTAATGTCAGAAATACGAATAATTTATTTTATACAAAAGTAGAAATAAATCAATATATTATCACAAGTCACAGAATACATTACAATCAAAATTCGTCACAAGAAAAAACATTAATACATAAAAATACAATTTTATGTTATGTTCATTGCGGTTAGTCTTAAATGTAAAAACAATAAACTTTTGTCATAGACACCACGCAATGTACTGTACTGAAATGTACCTAGAAGTCTCAACACTCTTAATAATTCTATTCTAGACGGCCTCGAAGCCTAGTTGGTAGTATGTCTGCCTTTGAAGCACAGGGTCGCGGGTTCGAAACCCGCCCAGGGCAAACACTCGTATTATTTGCACTTGTGTTTACATTGCGTCTGATGTTGTATATTTATATTTATGTATTTACTAGCTTTTCGCCGCGGCTTCGCCCGCGTTACCAGTTTTTCCCGTGGGAATGAGGCATTTTCTCAGTAAAAGATAGCCTATGCTACTCAGGGTGAATGTAGCTTCCTAATGGTGAAAGAATTTTTGAAATCGGTTCAGTAGTTTTTGAGTTTATTTGTTACAAACATACACACACAAAAATACAAATCTTTCCTCTTTATAATATTATATTATATAGTATAGTATGATATGATTAGTATGATATCAGCTGTGAGAAGCTCTGCCTAGTTTGGTGTGTTGTTAGGTCAACCTCAATTCGTACAAAGAAGATTATATCGTTACCTACTTAAAGATAAGGTCTAAATTTACTGTGGGAATAAGCCGTTTTAACAAAGGAAATGTAAAAAAAGCAATACCATTTGGATGGAAGATATTAATCACTACATAGTATAAAACAAAGTCGCTTTCTCTGTCCCTATATCCCTAAAATATATAAAATATTTCTTTAAAACTACGCAACGGGTTTTGATAGATAGAGTGATTCAAGAGGAAGGTTTATAATGTATAATACATGCATAATATACTTAAGAATAACCCACAATAGACATTTTCCCGTGCGGAGCCGGGGCGGGTCGCTAGTATCATAATAATATCAAAGTTTTAAATCAACTTTTTTAACGTAAATTAATTAATTTTAGTATATTATGTAAACAATAATAGTACATAGCAACTTTGATCAACAACATCTTACATAATTGAATCATTCAATTTAAAATTCAAGAATAAACGAATACAAATCGATGCTTCACGGATTTATATTAACATAAATTTAATTTAAACATATTACCTAGTGTTTTTATTTTTCTATCAATAACAGCTCATATATGTCCCCACCGAGGGGCTCGAGCTTACCCTGAAATCAGGAAGAATAGGCCTTAGTCGACCACGCTGGCCCATTGCAGGTTGGTCAACTTCACACACAACCCTCGAATTACTTCGCAAGTGTGTGCAGGTTTCCTCACAATGTTTTCCTTTAAATAATAATAAATATATTTGGGGACATCTCACACACGGCTATCTGACCCTAAACTAGGCAGAGCCTGTACTATGGGTGTCAGACAGCTGATATGCATACCTACATATTGGCCTATTGGCTTCTTATGTTTCACTATGTAAAATTGTATTCGTACTTTTAAGTTTTGGTGTCAATAAAGAATATTTGTATTGTATTGCATATTGTATATAAATATAAAACATACAGACACAAGGCAAACACAAGTGCTCATCACACGAATGTTTGCCCTGGGCGGGATTCGAACCCGCGACCTTGTGCTTCGTAGGCAGACGTACTGCCAACTAGGCTACGAGGCTTTACCGCAAGAGCGTCATAAATGAATTCGAAAATCGAAAACACATTGGTACGGGCCGCCCCGGAAGAATATCAACAGGCGTTGCATCTTTTCAAAATATTTTTACAAAATTACAAATTAATATTTTATACAATTTGATTAATATAACAAAGAGTGCAAACGAAATATACAGTTAGAGGAAGGCAACCAGTCAAAGTAGAAAAACTAAACTATTTATCCAATCAATCACAACCGGCAATCGACTAGAGCAGACCAGTCCCCCCAAGCAGCACCACGTTCACGGGTTTGACGTATGGGTCAGCCATCGCCGGGCTCAACCATATTAGAGGGAACCCAACGACCTGGCCCACGACGCCATCTGTTTCTTTATGTTGGATATTTTGCACCGATTCGTACCGACCCGCACCGACTAGTCCGTACCGAAAAACCTGCCTCTTTAGATCCCCACCCCTAAGCCTATGAGCAAGGAAAACTGCGCTCTTCGCTCTTGTTATTCTGGGGTTTATAAGTACTATTAACATCCTTGGTCCTAGGCAGTCTATGTGACGTGAGACCAAAGAGTATTGACACTATATAGACGTAATAGTCGTACACATGGACGAATTACCATAGTGTAACTATGTTACTAAGTCCATGCTCGCACATGCAAATCTACAATGACAGAAACAAAAATATCTTTTCGCTTCGTTACCAATCACTGGGGTGTTGACAGGATTGTCAACTCCTCATCATTCCTACGGGAAAGCTAGTTAAAATTATACTTGTAACGGTAAGCTGACTTAGCTCCATTTCTTTGTTCAATACGAGTCACAAAATAGCCTACTTTTGTTTTCGTTCAAAGATTTAAAAGAATTTATTTTTTAACTTTTGGATGATACATCACTTAGTTAAGTCATTTAAATTATCTTTTCTGGCGAGTTCAAAAACTTGGCTGTCTTCTGTGGAGAAGAGCTCGCCGAAGAAACTCCACAGTCGTTGCATCTTTTAAACACATTTTTACAATTATTATGATAATTTATTCATAACAATGTTTTGTACAGTACGATTGAAAAAGCTTGTCACCCAAGCTACTATTCTCATGGATGTTTATCCTCTAAGTAATCTGTTATTTTATAATAGGCTTTCTTAATAAATTTCTCCTTAACAATAATTTTGAATTTCTCTAGTGTTAAATTTTGTATATCAGTTGGGACCCTAAATCGTAATTTACAAATTGATCATGTAAAATTCTTGTAAATGTTTTTAACTCTTGTTACAGTATTTTATGCTTCGAAAGTAGAGGTGAACTGATAATAGCAATCAATAGCTTCTTTTAATATTTTCAATTTTTACATAAGAATGTACGTGTATAATTTCATGTAATAATATTAGCAAAAGTTTATTAAACGACAAATGAACCATGTATACTTAATAGATTTTTGTTGATAAATTAAAATTCAATCGAACATTTAATGATTTTTATCGAATGATTATTTTGTGTTTTGCTTTTTAAATGGCAACATTTTTATAAAAATTGCCATGTTCATAAACCTAGTTTTAAATACGATTGTGAATCAGATTTTGTTGTTTTTGTTCGTTATATCGTGTTGTCTTGCTAAGCAAGATGAAGAGGTAAAAAAATATTTTCTATTTCACTCTTAAACCATCTGATCACCATGAAATTTACCCATAAGCAAGCAAACTTTACTCTGCTAGCTAGCATTTTTAACTAAATTTTTATAACTGATTTTATCAGGTATTATTGGAACGATACATTTTGAAGCTAGCTGATCGAGGAGTAAGTATTCTGTAGCCAAGGACGTTTGAATAGGGAATATGCTTAGAAAAAAATCTATATGTGAAATCATTTTACGAACATATACCAAAATATAATAACAACAGTGAAAACAGTAACAAAATCGACTAAAAATCTACTGAGATAGCCATAACATACAATAATTGCCTGGTAGAAATTGCTACTTTAGCAATAAGCCGCCCATTTGTACGTACACGTTTATTGTTGTAACTGTGTTTCTTGTAATTTATTACTGGTGTGCAATAAAGTATATTCTATTCTATTCTAATTCCCTGCAAAATAACTTTTTGTATGAAAATATGGCAGATCTCTCTTTCTATCCTACAACTTAAAATCAAAAACTTTAAAATAATTTGTATTTTTGAAAATTAATACCATATTCAACTGAATTCATCCATAACTATGAATGTTGACTTAATTTCATAATATTATTTAAAAAAAGGGAATATTCCCTATTGTGTAATAATTTACTAGCGGACAATCCCAATACGCATCTGATCGGCATCCTCATGATTACTTTACTAAAAGTTTCTTACTTTTTCAACAGGTGGCGTCTGTTAGCCCATAGATAGTTGCTTTAATAATACTTGAAATTAAAAAAATACGTGTTTCTACATAGTGAAACATATCTGGGTTGGTTTTTTATAAGTACCCAAAAGCCCCCATATAGCAAATTTCATTATAATAGGATGCGTCGTTTTTGAGAAATTAGAACATTTTACTTTTAGGTTTAAAGACTTTATTCTCAAAAGAATTCACAGAAAATTCACTTACATGAGAAATTATAACAATTTAACTTACAACTAAAATTTACACTGAGCGTAGCAATTTACAATTTTTTAACTCGTTTCCCGTAGGAATGAGATATTTTCCCGCTGTTAAAACTATCTAAGATGTTGACCAGGGATATAAGGTACCACCATGCAATATTTCATTGAAATCGGTCCAACAGTTTCGGCGATTAGCCCGTACAAACAGACAAACAGAGAAAAAAAAAACTAAAAAAAATCTGGATAAGTTTTAAATCACTTCTTACATCCCCCTGACTCAGTTTTTAGCATTTTTTTTCTATTTACAGATTTTCGACCTCTACAATTATAATATAGATTATTGTATTTAAAAAATGAATGATGTAAAATCAAAAAGTTGGCTCTGATCTCATTTAGAATAATTATATAATATAATTAGCTTTCCGCCGCAGCTCCGCCCGCGTTAACAGATTTTCCCGTAGGAATGAGGCATTTTCCCGCGGTAAAAGGTAGCATATGTTACTCAGGGTGAATGTAGTAATTCTAATGGTGAAAGAATTTTTGGAATCGGCACAGTAGCCGGTTAATACTATTATTTTCTTTCCTCGTTATAATAATAGTATGATATTATTTCTAGTTAGTACCAAGAATTGTGTACCAAGAACTGTGCCTACTGAGTGATTCTTCTATGAACTGTGGCGGTGTAAACGCTGCTGGTGGTGCGGTAAGTATCTGTTTAATGGCACAGAATCAATAATAGTACTAGGTACAGAAGGCGCACTCTCTGATAGCAAACGTGCGAATTTAATTCTAGCTACCACGCCACTAACGTTCAAATTACTTTGAATGCGTCGAACGTGACCCTAGCTATAATAGGCTACCGTTTGTCGTTGCGCTCGTATTAAAACAAAATTCACCTTAAGACCGCGCCGCGAGAGTCCGTATTACCACAGACTAAATAATAGCGTCTTCACAAGCGCGCGCGTTTATCCTACTAAATGGCCCCGAATACGGGGCCGCCCGCGTAGGTACAGACAAAAGATGAGATAGCTGACCCCCCTGCCGAACGTCATTCAGGGCGCCATCTATCGCTCCAAAGGGACAGAAAAGAACGAACCAACGGCCAATGATACTTCTAAAATTTCAAACAATGCCATCTCGCGCGAGAGACCACAGACTAAATAATAGCGTCTTCACAAGCGCATGCGTTTTTCCTACTAACTGGCCCCGTATACACGGGGATGTCCGGTGGCGTAGGTACATTCTGGAGCTCTAGCGCGGAGTGCGCCAGGCCTGAGTAATGGTGTAATGTGTATAAAATGCCGCCAACCCGCTATAGTTACACTACTATCCTTTCAGACCATTTTCAGACGTTTAATTAAAGAAATGTTGCCTGGTAGAGATTGTTACCTTAACAATAAGGCCGCCTGTTGACTCAACTTTGTTTATACACATACTGTAATATTAATATATTCTCTTTTGGTGTACAATACAAGACAAATATAAAAAAAAAAAAATTCTTCTGGACTCATATTATTAAACGATTGGGCGTTTAGTCGAGAACGGACGCCCGTACCTTAAAAAACAAAAACCAGAACCATTGTACGATCGCTTGTGTACCTGTCCGTTCGTCTCAGAAAACGCACTCGGCCTGTTTTATTTTATTGACCGCCATTGTTTATAAAATAAAACTGTAGAGGTTGAAAATCTGTAATAGAAAAAAATACTAAAAGCAGCCAGGGGATGTGAGAAGTAGAACATATTATCCAGATCAAGATTTTTTTATAATTTTTTTGTATCTCTGTTTGTACGGGATAATTTCCGAAACTGTTGAACTGATTTGAATGAAATTTTGCATGGCGGTACCTTATATCCCCAGTCAACATCTTGCATACTTTTAATCGTGGAAAATTAAAGAGTAACCGTGGGATGGTTAAAAATTACTACGGAAAAGTCGGAAAACAACGCGGTCGTAGCGGCAGACAGCTAGTAAAGTGAATAAACAAAGTTCATTATTAATTTCAGCTCGAATTGGGGCAAAATGAAGCCCAAATCAAACCCAATCATCGGATCTGCGTGCTGACGGCTGAATTGGAGTATTGTGGCGAAAACCTGGATGACCACCGTGAAAAGCTTCAGCTCAAAAAGGGACGGAAAAAAGCGAAGATGTCGTCACATTTCGTGAAAGCTGGGGGATAAATTCTAATCGACTCGATTGTTATATTCACTTGAATGGAATAAAAGTGTAAAAAAATGTGTTTCATTAATTGCGAAATTACTTATAAGTACCAGAAAAGACACCTTGAATTATGACGGCCTCGTAGCCTAGTTGGTAGTACGTCTGCCTGCGAAGCACAAGGTCGCGGGTTCGAATCCCGCCCAGGGCAAACATTCGTGTGATGAGCACTTGTGTTTGCATTGTGTCTGGATGTTGTATATTATATTATGTATATCAGCTGTCTGACACCAATAGGGTGGCTTTGCCTAGTTTGGGGTGATGGCCGTGTGTGAGATGTCCCCACATATATATTTTTTAATTATTAGAATATATGGAAGTAAAAAAGGTAGTTAAATTAATAAAAACGCAATATTTTTATCATAATTTTTATTTCATCATCAGTCAAACAATTATTATTTCTTTTGAACGTAAAGATAATGTCAATTTCGTCTTCTTACTTTTGTTGTGATGCACAATTTTGGGCTTAGTTGTATTGTAATCTTTACCACTGCGGTAGAAATCGGCCCTCGTTCTTTTGTAATTATTGTTATTATCAGAACAATATTCTAGATTGTTTGTGAACAAGCAGACTTTACGTTTCGGCGGCGGCCCGTGTTTGTCTTTCAGCTGAAAAAATAAATACAGTACAGACAGACATTAAATGCAAACTGGCTAAATTATAAACGTTCTGTAAGCTAAATTAACGTGGTCAAAAAGAAACTGACGCGTTTTGCCAGTATCTTGTATATAGCGAGCAGCACCCTAATCATGCTTATATACAAATTCATTACTACGGATTGTATAACCAAATGATACTACATTTCGCAGCACTTGCTACAGAATTGCGTAGCCGTAGCAGATATCTACGGAAGGTCTACGCCGTTGAATTGTTCCCACTTCGTTTTACAGACTAACAAGGATCTAAATGAACGTAGCCTGTATCGGAACTAACGCCTTGCATATTGCACAATATAATGACAGTCTCTTGTATAGCGAGCAGCAACCGAGGATACACTCATTTAAGATCCGTCACGGACTGTATAACCAAGTGATGCTACAATTCGTAGCCTTGCTACGTCATTTCGTAGCAACTACGCCGTAGCCATAGCAGTGGTATACGGAAGATATAATATCTGCTGTAGACATGTGCTGCAGACATAGAGACCACGTTTATTTGATTCCGCCACAGACTGTATTATATGTGATACTACATTTCGTAGCCCCTGCTACGTTATTTCGTAGCAGCTACGCCGTAACCGTAGCAGTGGTCTACGGAAGATATAATATCTGCTGTAGACATTCAACTCATTTACTTACTGACCGACAAGGATGTAAATGAACGTGTCCTGTGTCGGAACTAACACCTTGCGTGTTGCTCACTATAAATGTTTGACAGTCTCTTGTATAGCGAGCAGCGCCCGAGGACACGCTCATTTAAATCCTACATTACATTACATTAAACTCTACGAAAGGTTTACATTTTGTATCTCTTGCTTACGTAATTGCTATTTGGAAATAAGGCTTCAAATACTGCATAAAAGTTATACTTACTTTATTAACCACCTAAACAAGAATAAGTAATAAAACATTAGTTATCTAGAATGACTTTATTTCATACAAGCTACGTTCTGTCTGATTATTCAGTAACCACGCACACGACTAGGGTCGCGGGTTCAAATCCCGCCCAGGTCAAATATTTGAGTGGTGAGCACGAGTATAACTTTGTGTGAATGTTTTATATTTATGCAAGTATGTATTTATCTATGTAATGTACGTATATGTATATCAGCTGTATTACACCCACAGCAAAGAAGAAAATAATAGTACTAATCCGTACAGAAAGGACAGTCACCCCCCCGCGCCAAAATGTGTTTCCGCCCGATATAGCGCCCCACGCCCCGCACCCCGCAGGCGCCGCGGGACTCCGCCGGTGGTGTTCGGGGGTGTGCATACATAGCGCCTAGCGCCACTGACTTGTAGTTGATATTCAGTTGTTATTCAAAAAGAAGCAGGTTGTCAAAATGCGTTTTCTGTATGGAGTGACCGCCCAGTGCCCACAGTATAGACACTGTCTAGTTTGGGATCACATAAAAAAATAAAATTGCTTGGAACTGTTGACTGAGCTTGGCTTTACAGTATTTGCTAAGTATATATCGTCGGTGGCCAAGTGGCTAGGGCCGTGGACTTCCATTCAGAAGTTCGCGGGTTCGAACCTCGGCGCATACCAATGTGTTTTCGATTTTAGAATTCTTATGTAGGTTTTTTCAACGCTCTTAGGGCGATTGTGCACTACAAGGAATTTTACTGTCCGGCAGTCCGATTTTTTACGGTCCGAAGTGGCATGAAAAAAACGGATGATTGGCTTGTGCACTTGTCCGTCTTTCCTCGGATGATACGCCTCAGTTTAGGGTACACATCACCCACGCGAAATTACTCCGGAAATTATTCCGGTTCCGGAATGGGGGAAAGTAAAATGTCGGACGGTAAAATTACGTATAGTGCACAAACTAGTATATACATTATATGGCGTGCCATATCGGACCGTAAAAAATCGGACTGCCGGACAGTAAAATTCCTTGTAGTGCACAATCGCCCTTACGGTGAAGGAAAATATCGTGAGGAAACCTACATACACCTGCGAGGTAATTCAAGAGTTGTGTGTTCGTGACCAACCCGCACTGGGCCAGCGTGGTTGACTAAGGCCTATTCACCCTGATTTCAGTGTGGGCTCGATCCCCTCAGTAAGGACATATATGAGCTGTTAACGATGATATCAAAAATCTTACCCCTCCCGTGGCACCACAGTTTAAATCTGTGTCAGTTAGAATGCAGAGTTCTTGATGAACCTGAAACATAATAAAATATAGTAAGAATATCGGTTTACTATTTAAAAGAGAAAAAATAAAGCTCTGAACCCCGCACCTTCTTAAGGGGATCTACCACGCTAAGTGGCGCCGCCACCCTTTAAAAAATAATAACTCGGAAAATAATCAACTTTTGAAAAATCCGGTCCACAGAACTGGATTTGGGGTGCTGTAGGATATTATATAGAAGCAATTAACTTTATTTATTGTATCTCGCTGTAGTTTGTCAAGTCCGGTGAAGCTTGATTGGTCGTACCTTTTCGACACAAAAATAGGTCAATTAAAAAAAAAAAAAAAAAAAAACTCGCTGTAGTTAGAGATAGGAAATTTGCGAAAAACGGCCACTTTTCGCATTTTTTCTATCTATAACTACATTGAACTATAATAAACATATGTGATTGCTTCTATATATCCTACAGCACCCCAACTCCAGTTCAGTGGACCGGATTTTAAAAAATTTAATATTTCCCGAGTTATTTTTTTTTCATGATGGCGGCGCCACTTAGCATGGTAGAGCCCCTTAATTGTTCGGGACATACAGGCACACTACCAACTGTGCCAGCGAGACACTGTACAGTACAAGCCCAACGAAATCCAATCGCTGGATCCCGCCAATTCTGATTCAATTATACAAATATTAGAGTAAATTGCTGCTTAGCAAATACTGAAAGGAAATTATTTCAAGGGAAATTCACTCGGAAATAAAAAAAAACTCGACACTACTATACAAAATAGTCATTTGAATTAGACAATTTGTATGGATGAGTCCAAAATGTTTATCGTTTCCGAGAAATGTTTGTTCTGGTAAGTTAACTGAGCGTGTCCTTTCAATATTTGTTCAGCCGTCGCTTACACCCTATATGTTGATTTTCCTGTTACATTTAGAAAGAGTTGCATTTTTGAATTGAATTAATTATCATACACTGTAAATGCTCCTGTACTACGCCACGCTACGGGCTACGGCTACGCAACTACGAAGATACTACGGTGGCGTAGAAGTGAGCGAATAATTGATGCAAAAGTTTATATTGTCGATTCGAGCTGTATCAAAATACATCATAATAAATGAAGGTCAGTAGGTCAGTAAAAAAATAAAAACAAAAAAATGGCAGGATCGGATATCCAACACGGAAGTTTTGCGTCGCGCTAAGTTACCTGGAATGGAGGCACTCATAATGAAACATCAATTGAGATGGTGTGGCCACATCGTACGCATGCCTAACGATAGACTGCCGAAGGCAGTTTTCTACTCGGAACTTTCTTGCGGAAAGCGGAAACAGGGTGGTCAATATCTGCGCTACAAGGACGTTCTCAAACGGCACCTTACAGCCTGTGGTGTGCCCAGTGAGCATTGGGAAGTACTTGCACAGCAGCGCACGGAATGGCGCTCTACTGTTCGTAGCGGAGTCGAAAAGTGTGAGCAGATGCGTTTGGAAGATCTGGATGCAAAGCGTCAAATTCGAAGGACTCGGCCTAAGCCCTCCTATACGTACACCCACAACTCGGCTGGTCAACTGTACTGTGCTCCGTGCAACCGCGTATTTAAAACTAAGTTTGGCTTTGCGAGTCACATTCGAGCATTCCATAACCCATGACAAAAACGGAGTCGCTGTCGTCGGATACGGCGAGGAGGACTATATATATATGTTCGGGACATACAGGCACACTACCAACTGTGCCAGCGAGACACTGTACAGTACAAGCCCAACGAAATCCAATCGCTTCTTACCAAGTGCTTAGAGTGCACACTAACTCCATCTATCTTAGTTAATTAAGAACTTTAATTAAGCACTCATTGTTTTCAAATTACGGTAATTACTTACGAATCTTTTTATCCCACTTTGAGTATTATAATTACATTAAAGCCACAGTAGTTCTGTCACTATGTCGCGTTTGAAAGCTTCTCGAGCCTGTCGCTACTTACATAGTAGGCCTACAGGCCGAGAGTTGTTACTCGTACAACAATACTCACATCCTTAAGCTGTAAAAAAAAACATTTAATATTCCACGTCAAAAGTAAACCTACTTTGGTGAAGTTATTTTGTTTGCAAGGTGTCACTAATCGAGACTGTTCTTAGCAAGTTCTTAGCTATAATCCAGGAAACTATCTTTATCTATTTGAAGATTATCAGTTCTTTTCTAGTTATTGACAGACGTCAAACTTATAACACACTCTTTTTCGTCGGGGGTTAAAAATAAACGTTAACTTTCACTAAGGCCTATTCAACCTGAATCTCTCGATCCCCTCAGTGGCTTTGTCATTCATTGTATTGTTTTGGTAATTAGTAATAAACCAAATAAAAAAAAAAAAAAAATTAATTACCTTCGTTGGCTCGTCGTCCATAGCAATCTGTAATTTAGAAAAAATATTTGTAAGGCACTTCAAAAACTGAAATTTTATAACTGCCAGTTCGCGCGGTAGTTGAATTCAGAGTGCGTTTTACTTTATTTTGATAGTTTTTTTTAGATAGGTATATAATTTATAGTAATAGGTGCTAATCAAATCAAATCAAATCAAATCAAATATATTTATAACAAAATAAATAATAATAATTTAATAATAATTATTTATAATAGTATAACTATGTATATAAATTTAAAAAAAAATGCAACGCATTCTGCATTCAGCTAGCGCGCGAACTGTATTATTAAATAATTTCTGTAACCTTAGGGTCGATTCCAGCCACTACGCTCTGACTTAAGTTTAAAAAGCAGTGATTTTTAAAATATCAATAAAAATAATACCTCCTCGGATTGCTGTGTAAAAAATAACAATAATAAATTAATATGTGCGGGTCTTCTGGTGATATTTGTATTGTACTTAAACGGGCCTCTACATGTCGGCTTTTATTAAAATCCATTCAGTAGTTTTTGCGTGAAAGGGTAACGAACATCCATTCGCCCTCACAAACTTTCGCGAAAATAATTTAGTAGGATACGACATACAACCTTGCCAAGTTTCATCGACTCGTCCAATTCAAAACGGTTCCCATACAAATATTTGCACTAAATCACCTACTAATAAGCTATAATTATTGTAAAGTTTCAATAAAATGCACTAAGTAGTTTTTTGCGTAGAAGAGTAACAAACATCCATCCATATATCCATACTTTCGCGTTTATAATATGAATAAGAAAGATAGGTCCCTTCAGGTAACAACGCCCGTACCCGCTGCCGGGGGCGCGGCCATAACCAGAATCAGAATTGATAATCAGAGACGGAGCCCCTCAGGCGTCGTCTCCTTCACGATGTTTTCCAATATCAACGCGCTAGGCCGTGGTCCGAGGCTCCCTTGAACCGCCGCCCCGAGACGCGTTGGTATATGATTTTTTTGAGGTAGAGTCTAGTAAAGTTTGATCCGTCATACTTTTTGACTCAAGCATGGGTCAATTAAAAAAATAAAGATAGATAGGATTAGAAGGCATTTGACTAGAAATAATAATATAACGTAATATGTGTATACATATGTCTGTCTATGTATATATATGTAGGTACTTAACTTACCATTGAATCAAGATAGCTTTCGGAAGAGTATGGACCAAGATGTTGTATGCGTTGCTGAAAAATTATATCACTATCGTCATAAGATCGTCATCATCATTATCATCCCCTTTAGGTATTCCTAGGGTAGTTTACCAAAACCGCTGGTAAAATACGCGGATTTTACGGTAATTTACGGTAATATTACCCAAAATGTAACCGCTATTAACGCGGGCGGAGCCGCGGCGCATAGCTAGTATATCATTTAATAAAATTAAATAGTTGTTGAAAAATACTTACAGTAGTTGTTTTTCGTGTGTTAGGAGAGAATTTTGGTCTTCTTTTAGTAGTAGTCGTTTTTTTTTTAGTAGTTGTTGTTTGTTTTTTAGTAGTTGTTGTTGGTTTTTTAGTAGTAGTCGTTTGTTTTTTTGTAGTAGTCGTTTGTTTTTTTGTAGTAGTCGTTTGTTTTTTTGTAGTAGTCGTTTGTTTTTTTGTAGTAGTCGTTTGTTTTTTTGTAGTAGTCGTTTGTTTTTTTGTAGTAGTCGTTTGTTTCTTAGTAGTAGTAGTAGTTGGTTTTGTAGTAGTGGTCGTTGGTTTTGTAGTTGTAGTAGTGGTCGTTGGTTTTGTAGTTGTAGTAGTAGTAGTAGTAGTTGTAGTAGTTGGTTTTGTAGTAGTGGTAGTTGGTTTTGTAGTGGTTGTGGTTCTGGGCTGTAGAATAAAATAACAGATATAAATGAAAAATAATATTGGATTAGCTGCAGAGTGCCAAGTGCGAGTTTTTTACTCACGAAACGCGCACGATATCGACAATGTAAACGTGCATTTAGTATGGAGAAATTTTAGTTCAGCTGACAGTCCACAGATGGCGTAGTTTCAATTCCATACAAAATCGCGAAACAAACATACAAAACTCGCACTCGGCACTCTGCATTTAAAATTGTATTTCCACAAATACTTGACACCGTTCAAATGCTTCCATACTAAAAGAACTTGGCATCAGACAGCGTCTATCAACCACAGTGCACTCTCGTCGGCCATATCTCTCGTCGTGGTAGTGACTCCATAGAGCGTCTCGTGGTACAGGGCAAACTTGATGGCAGATCGCCAATGAGGTGGACCGACCAGATAATATTGCTATCGGTTAATATTGCTATAATAAGAATCTTAACTTTAAATCTTATAAGTTTAATTGTATAAGTACTTACAGTAACATATGGATACTGAAGAAGAAAAATAATTCTCAATTACTTTACAGTCTGTTTAACCGCCTGGACACAACTTTCAGCTACGCTACCTGCGGCGCAATGAGCGAAAAGCGACAAAAAACAGAGACATAACCTTGGCTAAAGGAGCAAAAATACAGGGGAAAAGGCGCGTTGGAAGACGGAAGAAATCTTGACTTAGGAATATTCGCGAGTGAACCGGGGTTGCCAGTGTTAAAAAGCTGTTTCGAATGGCAAGGGACAGGGATACATTATATTAGGGATACGATCAGGAAGCTAACGGCAGACCTCCAGTAATGGAATATCACCTGAAGAAGAAAAAAGGAGCAAAGCAAGTCACCGATGCAGTGAAGCGAGTGGTAGGGTTGAAGTGAGAGTGGTCAGGGCATATAGTCCGAAAACATGGCTCGTGGGGTAAAGAGGTTGGAGACCCTGAAGTGAAAAAAGATCCAGAGAAAGACCGCAGATGCGTTGGAAGGATGACGTGGTCCCCCACTGCGGGAAAGAATTGGATGGAATAAGATAGGAATAGATGGCGTAATTGGGAGCCTATACCAAAATAGTTGAATACGGCTGAGAAAAAGAAGAAGAGAAGAAGCTATATCCAGGTATGAAGCATGCCACAGATATCGGCGGCGCTAATTGTGAAGCGAACGGCGGCTGACGCGCGGCGGCGGCGGTGGCTTTTACAATGGGTGCTTAGAAAGCGGCGCGAAGTATCACTGCGTCGGAAATCGCGTTGCTCGTCGCAATTCGAGCCGCGCGTCGCTAGATATTGTAGCCAGGCCCTTAGCCGTTTGAAATTGACTCCTTGTTCCCTCATTTTAAAACAAATTGTCTATTAAAGTGGCTATCTTTTTTTATGAAGGTATTCTATTACCGTTAGTGGTAAAAGGTATAATATTCGCCATTGATACTTACTTCATATTCCTGTAATATGACCCGAAAAAAATTTATTTAAGTGTAATTTTTTAACAACAAAGTTTAAAATAATACTTTAATAATTTTATATCGTACTTACAGATTCCTAAAATAAATCCAGAAAATTATTAAAATAGGTCGTATTACTGATTTATAATAAGTTAAACTTACATACCTAATATCATCATCATCATCAATGTGTCAGACAAAAAGACGTTTCAGCTGAACATTATAAAGGGGCTTAAGCCATAATAAATGAAATTAGATATGAAATAAAATAATTTATTTTTATATCTTGGACTTGGAAAGTGTGGCTAAGCAAAGTCCAAAAGCTTCTGATATGGCTCGTGTAACGAATAAATCAGTAGATAAATAGATAGATAGTAGCCGAGACCAACGTCCGTGCATTCCGAAGCACAAACAGAATCATATTTCTCTGAAAATCTGTGTTGCCCTTTCGGGTAAATTTCCACTGATCCTGGGCCCTTTGCATACTGCACCACACATGGGTGGCTTATTTATCATTATTATTATTATATTCATAATAATACCTCAGTTTTGATATTGTGTTGTGTAAGCTTTGGTATATTATGTACCCGCCCCGGCTCCGCACGGGAAAATGGTTATTGTGGGTTATACTTAGGTATATTATGTATGTATTATACATATAAACCTTCCTCTTGAATCCCTCTTTCTACTAAAAAAACCGCATCAAAATCCGCTGCGTAGTTTTAAAGATTTAAGCATACAAAGGGACATAGATGGGGACATAGGGACAGAGAAAGCGACTTTGTTTTATAATAAGTAGTAATGTGTCTGAAATTTTTACGCAATAAACTTTTATCTATCTATCTATCGTCTATCAAGATTACAATTAATACAAAAATATTTTTTTGGCTAGTAAATTATTTTTCTTTCTTTTTTCTTTCTTTCTATCTTCCGGCGAGTTCTTGTCCACAGAAGACAGCCAAATTGTGAACTCGCCTGGACGTCGAAAAGTGATTTGTAAAATCTTACTTCGGATAAAAACTTTGACTTTAACTTTATCGATATTTTCAAACCATCAGGATAAGATCCAGCATTATGTTCGGCGCGTATCTTCTGGAATCGAACTTCTGTTAAGTGAGGCATTTTATCATTCTACTACGGAGGCTGTACTTTATATAGGTATGTAATGTACTTACAGATGACTAAAAGAAACCCAGAAAAATTATAATATTAAAACTATGAACGTAGTAATATACCTAGTTACACATTATAACGCTAATGAGCTCAATTCCGGCGTGGCCGCTAAAATCTGTAAATTTTAGTTCTTGGTCTATTTCATTCATATGGAAATCAGCTCTAGTTGTTGAAAGGATCTGACTAACGGTTTTGTGGCTAAATATTTATTTTAATGTTATTATAATACTTACAGACACATATTCTGAATTTGGCTGTAAAATAATAAAAGGATCGAATTATTTGTTATTAGTACTAGGTTATGGGTGAGGCCAGACTAGCGCTTCGGAGCACTTTTAGGTAGAGAATACCCTTCTGGTAATAATTACCCTTCATTCAGGTAACAATGCCTGTACCCGCTGGCGGGGGCGCGGCCAAAATCAAACAAGTAATTAGAGACGGAGCCACTCAGGCGTCGTCGTGTAATGGTACGGGTGATATTACCTTTTCGAAAGTAATGAGTAATGTGATATGGCATTATAACGTAAAGTTCGCGCGAGAGTTGAATGTAGAATGCGTTTCATTGAATTTTGAGTTTTTAACTGATTATACTCTAGTTAGAAGAGCTGCTTTTGTACCAGAGAGTTTAATCTGTTTTATTTACAAAACTATAGCTATAAATTCAAAATGAAGTGAAATGAAATGCCCTCCCCATTCAACTCGCGCGCGAACTATGCTGTTTTGCGCATGTCTAATGGGCCAAAGTCTCGAAATTTATGTTGTTGGTCTCTTTCATTCTTATGGGAATCGAAATGGATGGAAGATAAATGAATCTAATTTTGAATGATATCTAAATGCAGCTGTCAAATACGTTTTCGCATGCCTGCTAAACTAGTGCGAACTACGCGTTAGATCGATGTTTGACGTCTCTAAATGTAAGTTGACTTGACTATCACCTGTCCCTTTTCTTTCTTATGAATATGATAGAGCGCAATATGTAGAATCGGGTCCAATGTCAGCTTTATAACGAAGCTGAAACTGCAGAAAGATTTTTTTCTATTTATACTCTAAGCTGCAGAAGTATTCGCTGAGCCAGGCGCGCGCGCCGCTACACCACTAAGCTGGCAGCAGGCCTACTATATAAGTAGGGACAGGCTCGAGCTACCATGGCTCTAATGTCACTATGTCGTGTTTGACAGCTTCTCGAGCTTGTCGCTCCTTACGTAGTAAGCCTACTGGGTCGTCTATCATGTGAGATGTAACAGTAGAGGGTTTGTAATCACTGCATAGTATAAAACAAAGTCTCTTTCTCTGTCCCTATGTCTCTATGTCACTATGTATGCTGAAATCTTTAAAACTACGCAACGGAATTTGATGCGGTTTTTTTTTTAAAAGATAGAGTGATTCAAGAGGAAGGTTTATATGTATAGTACATGCATAATATACTTAAGAATAACCCACAATAACTATTTTCCCGTGCGCAGCCGGGGCGGGTCGCTAGTGATTTATATAAGTAACTAGGGACCCGCCCCGGCTCTGCACGGGAAAATGATTATTGTGGATTATCCTTAAGTATATTATGCATGTATTATACATATCAACCTTCCTCTTGAATCACTCTATCTATTAAAAAAACCGCATCCAAATCCGTTGCGTAGTTTTAAAGATTTAAGCATACATAGGGACATGGGGACATAGGGACAGAGAAAACGACTTTGTTTTATACTATGTTAGTGATTAGTGAAGTACTATCCTTCGAGTGATTTCCCATTTACGAAACTTACATAAGGTACCTGGAATAAACGAAAGATGAAAACATATTTGATATCATTATGGAGAAATTTTGCAATAATATTGAAATTAAAAGTCAAGTTTTGATATGCGTGGCAAATTCATCATAAAATTAAGATTATAATAAAAGAAAAATACGTTTTTTTCAGATTTATATGAGAAAACTAGCTTTCCGCCCTTTTCCCGCGGTAAAAAGTAGCCTATGTGTTATTCTAATGTATAAACTATATTATTGTAAAGTTTCATTAAAATCCATTCAGAAGTTTTTGCGTGAAAGAGTAACAAACATTCATCCATACTTACAAACTTTTGCAATATTAGTGATATATTAGTAGGATTGAGAGCGTCGTCGGTGGCATAGTGGCTAGGGCTGTTGACATTTGAAAGTTCGCGGGTTCGAACCTCGGCAAGTGACAACGAGTTTAAAGATTTAACCATACATAGGGACATGGGGACATAGGGTCTATATGTAAATATTGCCTGAAATAAATGAATGTATTATTATTATTATTATTATAGGGACAGAGAAAACGACTTTGTTTTATACTATGTTAGTGATTAGTGAAGTACTATCCTTCGAGTGATTTCCCATTTACGAAACTTACATAAGGTACCTGGAATAAACGAAAGATGAAAACATATTTGATATCATTATGGAGAAATTTTGCAATAATATTGAAATTAAAAGCAAGTTTTGATATGCGTGGCAAATTCATCATAAAATTAAGATTATAATAAAAGAAAAATACGTTTTTTCAGATTTATGAGAAAACTAGCTTTCCGCCCTTTTCCCGCGGTAAAAAGTAGACTATGTGTTATTCTAATGTATAAACTATATTATTGTAAAGTTTCATTAAAATCCATTCAGTAGTTTTTGCGTGAATGAGTAACAAACATTCATCCATACTTACAAACTTTTGCAATATTAGTGATATATTAGTAGAATTGAGAGCGTCGTCGGTGGCATAGTGGCTAGGGCTGTTGACATTTGAAAGTTCGCGGGTTCGAATCTCGGCAAGTGACAACGTGTTTTAAATTTTTAAATTCATATGTACACATAGTACCTTACCTACCTACCGATAGTAATTTCATTCTTACTGTATAGCTATCAGTCACAGCCTATATAAATAAATTAATACACGTACGTAGTATTGACACTGGGGGCAGGGAATGTTATTATAGTAGTGATATACATCCATCGGGTCTGATGTAGTTTTTCTTTTTGTGGTAGTTTTGCGCTGCGGAATTAAACAAATAATAATTTAATAAAATGGACCCTTATTTCAGATATTGTGTCACATCCGTATTATTACAAATAATTATTATTACATACTAATATAATTATAAAATTCGAAATTATATAATTAATTTAAGTAATTAGTAAATTCCTATCTATAATCTATTTAATTGGCAGGCTCAAGACTGATAACAACTATTGACTATTTTTAATTTATAGAAAAATAGGATTTCAATTGTACATGCTACTATGTTCCTACACCATCTTGTTTTCATCTTTTTAGTTCGCTTTTTAAGCAGTCAGGTTAAGTTATGTTACACCCGCGGCTCGTTTGGGTCCTGGCGAGCCTGCGGGGCAACTACGTTTAAGATGATGAGATGTTTTTTAAGATGAAGAGTAAGAAAGAAGTATGGCCGACACACACACCGAATTTAGTTTACTAGGATGGCAAATAAGAAGTAAAAGACTTTTAAACTTTCACTAGTATAGTATTGAGATAGTGATATTAACAAAAACACAAACACATTTGATAAGGGTGAAAACACTGATGTTACGAAAGCAAAAGTTGGGGATGGAATGAACAATAAAAAATGGATGATTGACGGATGATTTTGAATGAATTCCAAAATTAAATATTCAAATTTAGTAGAAGAAATGGTAAATGAGATGAGACATGAAGTAAAAAGGAGGCAACGAGGTAGCATGCAATGTACCTCGTTACAGTTATAAGTGTGAGAGTACCTAAGTAAAAAAACAAAAGTATTAAATTAGCTAGATTTGTACTTCAATTAATTAATAGAAATAAATTGAGCAGCGTGCCAAAGAAATGAACATACATACCTACACTAGAAAACAGTACCCTCTCTCTCTCTGCAGTCGGTCGGGAAATAAAAACGTTCATATACAGGGTAACTTTTTAATCAGTGCACATATTTTGTGTACACAGTCAGTATCGTCGAGACGAAAAAAATATTTTTTTACAAATTATGACACTATTTTTAACCTTTTTAAGGAATGAATTTCAAAAAACGTCAGTATACGTGTCCAATTAATTATGCTAATGAGTGTTTATACGAAGTATCAAGAAAATTGGCGCGTATTAAATTTCTTCCCATACAAAATTTGATATTTTTATGCATAAAAATGGCGATCTTTCTGTATGAAAGGTGACAAAATAAAAATATACGGGTATTTTTATGTTCTTTAATCTATGCCTACCTAAAATAGGTGAACTGATTAAAAAATAATCCTGTATATTATACACTATGATACAGGTGTAATTTTATTTAGCACAATATTTTAAAGGATAAACCCACCCATGAAACTGATTAACTTTCCATAAGAAACATACCTTCAAATCTCAAAATTAAAATTCAACTTTTCATATAAAGTTATGTCTCGAGACCGACTACTTAGTATGTTGAATTTTAATTTTGAGATTCCAACCTATGTTCCTTAGGGAAAGTTGTTCAGTTTTACAAGTACTACCACTATGTTGCAGATAAACAACCAGGTAATTTTCACGGTGTATGAACATTCATAGTTTTAAGAACACTTGTATTTGTGTCATATGAAATTTTGGGAAAATCCAACCGGTTTCGCTCACATGAGCATCATCAGGGATCTAGTACATATCACACTCTAATTTTACAATAATATAAATTAAAAACAATAGAAGTCATATAAACAATAGAACCCCAAAATTTCATGTTGAAACAAGTACATGTGTTTTTAAAACTACGAGTAGGTATAATGGAGTTTGACCATGGTTCAAAGAAAACAAGGTCTTACAATTAGACCACGTGACTGACACAAGCCTACGTCATTTTGCGCTGTTCATCCTTGTCAATTACACGCATTCGACAAGGATGAATAGGCAAAATGACGTAGGCTCGTGTCAGTCACGTGGTCTAATTGTAAGACCTTGTTTTCTTGGACCGTGAGTTTGACCAAGCGCAAACAATCGCGAGTATAAATTATATCTACATTAACTGTAATTATATTTATTTATTTATATATATTGATAATGTAACTCACAGTTGTTGGTGGTTTTGGTGGCTATAAAAACGTATAATTTTATATTTTAAAAACTACAGTTCAGCGTGGTTGATTAAGGCCTATTCACCCTTATTTCACGGTTGGCTCGAGCCTCTCTAACAGGTGTACTTACTGGTGGCGTTGTTGTTGTTGTTGTTGTTGTAGTTGTTGTTGTTGTTGTTTGTGGGGGTGGCTGAAAATATATGAGTTATAGTAGTGAAAATAAATAAAATTCAAGCCTCAGCGCGATCCATAAAATTCTATAATTGTGTATAGTTAGCCGAGTTTACACTTGATTTGTTTGTGTATAAAATGCAATCAGTTCAG
Organism: Teleiodes luculella; assembly: GCA_948473455.1. NCBI lineage: Eukaryota > Metazoa > Arthropoda > Insecta > Lepidoptera > Gelechiidae > Teleiodes > Teleiodes luculella. The sequence continues at coordinate 7,836,668 of OX419607.1, forward strand.
CGTTATTATTTACTGCTAGTGTGTGAACTTCAATCTTCAGCTCGCCAAGGTTCTGGTGAGCCGCAGGTGTGACAAAAGCCCCACGATGTCCCCAAACATTATTTGAATTGAATAGGAAACAAACAGGCGTAATAAATAAATAAATAAATAAAAATAAAATATTTTTTTTTTATTTCAGGCGTGGCCCATAGATAGATGTGTTAGTAACAATGAAAAACTTATTCAATGTTAGTACTTAAATTATGATAAAAATACATTATAAGAAATTTTAGTATCTTTGGCCAGTTGGAAACGAGTCCAGTGCTGCATTATCGCACTGTCCACGTCCAGCCTGGCCGCAACAGTCTGCAGGAGGCTGTTAGAGCTGCTCCGCACTCGATGGATCAGGGACGCTATCCGCTTCCTAATAATAGCTGAGAAGCTGTCAACACCAGCTTCCGCTAGCATCCCTGAAGCACTACAGTGACGCCGCAGCCCCATCAACCCCCTTCTTCTTCTTTTCGAGTCGACAGCAAACTCAGACAGTCTCGGCCCAAAAACCAGCCACACGAATAGCGTCTTCAGTAGCCTTCATCAAGTCCTCTCGCGTGCAGGTGACAGGACAAGATGGGCAGCTAATGAGATGGTCCATTTCTGATCAACCCCCTGAAAGCATTGTTGTACTGGGTGCGCAAAGCCCTGTATGCCACTTGGGTATACTGTGTCCACAGGGTGCAAGTGTACAACGAGTTATAAAAAGAAAAAGTAATTACCGGCGGTGGTGGTGGGGGCGGCTGAAAACATATAAAGTGAATATGAAGAAGATTTGGAAGGCACGGGTTCAAGTCTCGGCGCGAAACAATGTGTTTTCAAATAATTAAAATTCAACTTTTCATATAAACTTGTGTAGCGTGACCGACTACTTAGTATGAAAAGTTGATTTTCAATTTTGTAGTTTGAATATACCTGCGAAGTAAGTAATTCAATGTCTGTGACAGTTGACCAACCCATACTGGGCCAGCGTGGTCGACTAAGGCCTATTTACCCCAATTTCAGGGTAGGCTTGAGCCTTTCAGTGGGGACATAATATGTATAAGCTGTTTATGTACTTACCGGTGGTGGTGGGGGTGGCTGAAAACATATTAGATAGTTTAGTTTTTCTTCTTTGACTAGTTGCCTTCCTCTAATTGTATATTTCGTTCGCACTCTTTTTTATATTAATAAAATTGTATAAAATAATAATTTATAATTTTGTAAAATATTCTGAAAAGATGCAACGCCTGTGGAGTTTCTTCCAGCGAGTTCTTCTCCACAGAAGACATCCAAATTGTGAACTCGCCTCGACGCCGAAAAGTGATTTGTAAAATCTTACTTCGAATAAAAACTTTTTGAATTTTGATTTTTTTTTATTATATAAAGTGAATATTATGAAGAAGATTCGGGATGCACGGGTTCAAGTCTGGGCACGAACCAATGTGTTTTTAATTTCCATTGTACAGTAGGCAGCACATGAGGCTGGACATGTTGACCTTGAGAGCGCCATTATTCCGTAGCAGTAGATGCGAGTTTCGTAGTGCGAGTGTCCAGCCGCATATGCTGCTTACTGTACGTTCATTCGATGTTCTTAGAGCGCTTGTTATTTAGACGTCTGTTTTTTTCACCGGATAACACCGGATTTCACCGTCAAAACGGATATCCTTGGAATTGTTCGCCGGATTGATTAATAAAACGTATAATTTATATTAAAAAAAAATTGTTCTTAAAAGAATCAAAACGACTTCTTAATAATAATATGATCTGTGTACAAACAATAAAATAAATTCATCCAGCAAGTTACGAAAGCAACATAATATAAACATTCCCGAAATAATAATACTATTCTTTTAAGGGGGAACCAAGTGGCTAAGGCCGTAGACTTCCATTTGGAAGCTAGCGGGTTCGAGCCTCAAAGTCAAAGTCAAGTCAAAGTCAAATAGTGTTTATTCAAAGTAAGATTTCACAAATAATTTTTTGACGTCGAGGAGAGTTCACGATTTGGCTGTCTTCTGTGGAGAAGAACTCTCCGGAAGAAACTCCACAGGCGTTGCATCTTTTCAAAATATTTTTACATAGGTAATTATTATTTTATACAATTTGATTAATATAACAAAGAGTGCAGCCGAAATATGAAATTAAAGGAAGGCAACCAGTCAAAGTAGAAAAACTAAACTATATAAACAATAAAACAATCGGCAATCGACTAGAGCAGACCAGTCCCCCCAAGCAGCACCACGTTCACGGGTTTGACGTATGGGACAGCCATCGTCGGGCTCAACCATATTAGAGGGAACCCAACGACCCGGCCCACACGCCACCGCAAGTCAGGACACTTTAGTGAGCATGAATACTCAGTCAGCCAGATGTTATCACGACAATCTAATTAATGGCTTCCCAATTGCATAGTCGACCGCACTACAATGTTGCACAATTACGTAGGTTTTTCCAAACAAATTTTAGTAATAATATTACCTTAGATTAAGCACAGCGTTCTCGTGTCGAGCTGAAGTCTCTACACACCAAGCTTTCTTATCATTCAAATATTCATCCAATCCATAGTACGCATTCTTACATAGATGCCGTTTCACGTGGCATTTAAACCTTTTTTCTGGAAGATTTACAATATCATCAGGTATTTTATTATAGTAGCGTACACAGAGCCCCACGAAAGAAGTACTGACTTTAGCCAATCTATAGTTATCACGAGCTAGTTTATTTCCATTTCTAGTATTACGTTTGTGAATATCAGAATTCTTTTTAAATTCGTGGATATTTTTCCTAACGTACATAATATTTGCATAAATATATTGGCACGGAACTGTCAAGATGTCTATTTCTTTAAACAGTTCTATAAGTGATTCCCGACAGCGAAGTTGGTATATTGCCCTAATGGCTCTTTTCTGCAAAATAAAAACTGTGTTAATATCGGATGCCCTGCCCCACATCAAGATACCATAAGACATTATACTATGAAAGTAACTGAAATAAACTAACCTAGCTGTTGCTATGTCTGTTAACTGTCTTATTTTTCTCACTGCATACGCAGCCGAGCTAAGCCTCCCCGACAGAGAAGATATATGAGGACTCCATTGCAGTTTGGCGTCAATAGTTATACCCAAGAAGACTGTACTGTCTACCAGATCAAGCCGCTCACTATTTAACACAATGTCACCCCTACAGCTATTTACATTTGGTAAGGTAAATTTAATGCATTTAGTCTTCTTTGCGTTTAATACCAGGTTGTTAGCAGTAAACCAGTTATGAACCTGTTGAAGAGTGCTATTTAACTCATTATACTGACTGAGCACGAGCCTCGGCACGTACCTATTTGTTTTAGATTTAAAAATTCATATACGACGCTCGCACGGTGAAGGAAAATATCGTGAGGAAACCTGCATACACCTGCAAAGTAAGTGATTCAAAGGGTGTGTGCTCGTGACTATCCCGCATTGGGCCAGTGTGGTCGACTAAGGCCTAGTCACCCTGATTTCAGGGTGGGCTTGAGCATTCAGTGGGGCCATAAAATATAGGTATAAACTGTTAACGATGAAGAGGAAACACTCAAGTGTACGTGTATAATTACCGGTGGTGGTGGGGGTGGCTAAAAACATAAAATTAAAGTGAATATTATGAAGACTTGGAGGCACGGGTTTGAAGTATCGGCACGGACCAATGTTCATAAAATTTTTGAAATAATTGTACGTTCATTCGACTCTCAGGGTTTATACGTCCATTTATTTAATCGGATAATGGACCGTGAAAACGGATATCCCTTGGATTGTTCGCCGGATTTATAGATGTCCGGTGCATATACAAACATTCATTTTAAAACATACACCACCGCGAATCCGGCAAAAATGCGGTCCGTTATCCTTTAAAAAGTTCGCCGGATTGGTGTCCGGTTTGTATTTCTCCATACAAACCTTCCGTTGAAATTGATATTTTGTGTTAAAATTTCGATTTTAGTTAACGAGAAATATTTTCTTGTAAAAGTTGCTCTAAACCTTTGATTAAGCCGTCACTTTACACCCTGTATAAACTGCTCTCAAGTGTACTTACCGGTGGCGGCGGTGGTGGCGGTTTTGGTGGCGGCGATGGTGGCGGTTTTGGTGGCGGCGATGGTGGCGGTTTTGGTGGCGGCGATGGTGGCGGTTTTGGTGGCGGCGATGGTGGCGGTTTTGGTGGCGGTTTTGGTGGCGGTGATGGTGGCGGTCGTGGTGGCTGATAATATATAAAAATGGAAACAAGGAAAATTCGTGAGCCGTAAAGTCAAGCCTCAGCACGAACCAATGAGATTTCGATTTTTCAATTTTTAATACGTCCATTGGTTAAAAAAACATCGTGAGGAAACCTAAGAAGAAGAAATTGGGGCATATGTGGACTGATAACGAAGTAACGACTCAGCAATTACTGAAAGTAATTGCTTAAACAATAAATGTGACAAAGTTTTCTGGAAAATTACAAAAAATTGACTTCTCCATACAATTTTTCCGATTTAATGAAAATTTTTTGTATGAGAAAGTTCTAGTTTAGATTCCGAGAAAAGTTTATCTGAGAATGTTGCTCAAAAATGTTGATAACAGACCCCCCACACTGGCGTCTTTCCAGCGTTGTCGTCACGCCAGTGTTGACGCGGCGTCACGTCGTCATAGGCAAGAAAACGAGTGAAACAAAAGAAAGTTGCGTTCGCAAAAAATGTTGTTCCAAAAAAACGCCGCGCTGACGGCGTCGCATCGACGTCGCGTCTTCGCTGGCAAGAAGCTCGAAAGACGCCAGTGTATGGGCTGTAAGCCATCACTTTGCCACAGAATACCAAATAGTAGTCCCTACAGAAGCTGCACTAGGTGACATAATTCATATAAATTGCAACCCTAGCTCCGTTATAAGTGCAATTTAGATCGCACGGCGCTAGGCGAAAAGAAGTAGTTGCTGCATCTCTCTCTCTCGCGTATTGCGCCAGTCTACTAACACGTTTAGGGAATGGGGAATTGATTTCGGCCCGAGACCGCTCGCAGTCGGCCCGAGACCGCTCGGCCGGGCGGTAGGTAGTTATAGCGCGCAAGTACATGGAGTGACGGAGGCCTGACTTTGCACCCTGTATGGACTGCTCTCAAGTGTACTTACGGGTTTCGGTGCTGGTGGCCGTGGTGGACGTGGCTGAAAATTATATCATACTAATATTATAAAGAAGTATTTTTGTGTGTGTATGTTTGTAATGAATAAACTCAAAAACTACTGTGCCGATTTCAAAATTTCTTTCACCATTAGAAAGCTACATTCACCCTGAGTAACATAGGCTTGTACCACTGATTAATAAATAGTTACTAATTGCCTCATTCCCACGGGAAAAAACTGTTAACGCGGAAAGCTAGTATATATTAATGGCAATAAGCCTCGCTGGTTCAGACCTCAGCACGAGCCAATGAGTATTCGATTTTCTTTATACCACGTTAATTAAAGGCTCGTATTTAAGCGGCGACAAAGTAATCGAAATTTTCTTATAAACTATCCGATGAAATTAATACACCGTGAAATTAATCCGCAAAATAGTGGTAGTACTCATGAAACTGAACAATTTTCCGTAAGGAACATAGGTTGAAGTCTCAAAATTGAAATTCAACTTGTCATACAAAATGGCCGGTCTATATGAATAGTTGATTATTATTTTTGATATTTCAACCTAAATGTTTCTTAGGGAAAGTTGTTCAGTTTCATAAATACTACCATATGTTGAGTTAAATGTCACGGTGTATTTTGTACTAGCTTCCGCCGCGGCTCCACCCGCGTTAATAGTTTTTCCCGTAGGAACGAGGAATTTTTCCGCTATAAATCGTAGCCTATGTTCTTTCCTAAGGTCTATTCCACATTTTGGCCAAGTTTCATCAAATTCGGTTCAGTAGTTTGTGAGCCTATTCAATTATTAGGAAAATTTTAGGTATTTTTTTTACACCTTGGGTTACATATTGAAGTTTTAGTAAGAATCCCTATTAAAAATAAAATGAAAGGTAGGTACTTGTTTTTTTTTAGTTTAAGGGATTTTTTTAGGGAAATATCTGCTCAAAACCATTGACTGGTCATGTTCTTAAGTATTTGCTAACTAACTCCCTGTACAAACAGTAGCGTGTCGAGTAGATTTATTTGTTTTTATTTTTTATGTATTTCAAGGTTAAGGTATTTATGTTATGGGCCTCGTTGCCTGAAATAAATAAATTATTATTATGGCTAGTTCACATTACTCCAGTAGCATTCCAGTCCAGCAATCCAATCCAGTGCTGGAATGCTACTGGAATAATGTGAACCGACACTGGAATGCATTGGAATGTGTCCAGTGACTGGAGAGACCGTCAACTTTTCATTCCAGCTTACCCAATCCAGCGCCACTGGAATAGTGTAGACAGTGATTCCAGTTGTAATCCAGTGCTAGATTGAACTTTTAACAGTGAAAATCATTGTCTCCGATGTGTTACCAATACAGCTACTCTTAAAAGACTGGAATAATGTAAACGATATGCTCCAGTCCACTACTGGACTGGATTAACCCGCTGGATCACTGGACTGGAATAATAATAATAATAATAATATACTTTATTGACACCAAGGAAAACATTACAGAAAAAAAAAACATAACAAATTAAATGCAAGAGGTCAACAGGCGGCCTTATTGCTACGGTAGCAATCTCTTCCAGGCAACCTTAGGGTCTGGATAGTTTAAAAAAAGGGAAAAACTCTGCGGGTTGATGGCAAATAAAATAAAACTACATACAAATAGTGTACATAAATTACATGAAGTGCTAAATAAAATAAATAAATAAATAAACCTAAGATAGACTAATACATACGTAAAATATACATACATATCACTTAGTAAAAGAGAGGAAAATATTTAAATTATAGAAGAGGATAAAGTGTTGAGATAATGCGCTTTGACACGGGCTTTAAATGAAATAATGTACAAACAGTAGTGTGTCGAGTAGATTTATTGTTTTTATTTTTTATGTATTTCAAGGTTAAGGTATTTATGTTATGGGCCTCGTTGCCTGAAATAAATAAATTATTATTATTATAAACTGCTCTCCAGTGTACTTTACTTACCGGCGGTCTATGTATCTGAAAATATGCACCGTGAAATTTAACAATATAATTATAATAGAGGCTATTTCCAAAGAATCATCATCATCATCTCAGCCTGTAGACGTCCACTGCTGGACAAAGGCCTCCTCCAAGGATCTCTACAATGATCGGTCCTGCGCTGCCCGCAACCAGCGGCTTCCCGCGACCCTCACCAGATCGTCGGTCCATATCGTGGGGGGCCTGCCCACACTACGCCATTCAAGAACCTTTTTGCCCCAAAGGCCGTCGGTTCTATGCGTAATGTGCCCAGCCTATTGTCACTTAAGTTCAGCGATTCTTCGGGCTATGTCGGTGACTCTGGTTCGCCTGCGGATCTCATCATTCCTGATTCTATCACGCAAGGAAACTCCAAGCATAGCCCTCTCCATCGCTCTTTGGGTGACTGGAGCCTTCTTATGAGGCCCATCGTACGCGACCACGTCTCAGATCCGTAAGTCATCACTGGCAACACACATTGCTATACATTTTCAAAGAATACTTTTATCAAACTGTTTTTTTTTTGTAGCAACTGAGATAGATTCAATATGTTAGCTCTCTAATTAGGACCTGGTTTGTTTTTAATTAATTCATTGCGAAGTTAGGTGTTGTCGCAGTTTAGATTTTTGCCAGGATGGATACCTGGTTCTGAATCAGACTGTATCTATATAAGTAAGTAAATATCTACTTACCGGTGGTGCACGTGGCTAAAAATACATAATTATATAATGGAAAGCAGGAAAATTCGGGAGGCGCCATTTAAAGCATGGGCCAATGTTTTTCCATTTTTGGTGTGGTTCAAGCTATAATCCTCCCCTATGAAACCTTAATGAAATTCAATTTTGACTATTAGCCAAAAAATGGTATTGAAATAGTAGTAAATAGTATTATTGTAAGAAAATTAGTATCATTATGATTCTGAAGATATACAAATAATAATACTACTAATAATGATTCTAATTTTCTTACAATGATACTATTTACTACTATTTCAATACAATTTTTTTTCTTTTCTTTTCTGTTTCTCTCTATTCGAACATTTTGACTATTTAATATGAAAAATAATATGTTTTTTGTATTTCGCGGCTGCTAGTGAGACGGCCGCAGCCTTCGCCGCGTGTCGGTCTTTGTTATTGTCTAATAGACACTAATAGTTATGTAATTTCGCAAATACTCCAATAAAACGTATAAAAGTTTCGCAATCCTTGAGAACTTGTTAACCTGGTTAAAATTTCAAACCAGGTATTTTGCATCTCCATACATTGCGCCCAGAGAGCGTTATTGTTTTGGTTTCGCTTTACCGGAACCCATGGTCTAAGAAAACAAGGTCTAACCATTAGACCACGTGACTGACACGAGCCTACGTCATTTCTACGTCATTTTGCCTATTCATCCTTGTCCACCCATTTTGCTCGCTCTTGGCGTACCGTAGTAGAAGGCGGGGTGAGCGTGTGACCTTGCCAGACATTTTGGCGTTACATTGTTTTTAATAACTTTGAAGAAAAGAAAGAGGTCAATGAACTTTTGTCCGGATTTATTTGACACAGACTATAGTTATATTATACTTGTGTGGCAGCGTGCAAGGGCCTAAATTAATGGTTATTTAGTATACTTACTGGTGGAGGTTGAGGATACTGAAAAAAAAGTTACGAAATTGAGAACTTGTACGTTTTCATACGAAGGAAATAAAATTTTGCTTCTCGGTTTACATATATTTTGGAACTAGCTGTCTGCCCACGGCTACGCCCGCGTTGTTTTCCGACTTTTCCGTAACAATTTTTAACTATCCCACGGGAACTCTTTAATTTCCGGGATTAAAAGTATCCAAGATGTTGACCAGGGATGTTAAGAACCACCATGCTAAATTGCAATGTGCAAAATTTTATTCAAATCGGTCCAATAGTTTCGGAGATTAGCCCGTACAAACAGACAAACAGACAGAGAAACATAAAAAAGAAAATTAATTTGTTATGTTGTATTTCACTTCTTAGCCAAGCGGCATTTTTTTCTATGTACAAATTTTCGACCTCTACAGTTTTATTATGTAGATTGCTGTAGATACTTTTACAACGAATAACATTAAATTAAAGCCCTCGCCACAAAACCGTTATTACCGTTATGGTTATTTACTATAGGTACTTACAGTTTGAGCTGGAGGATAGTACTGAAAAAAAAAGTTACGAAATTGAGAAATTGTACGTTTTCATACGAAGGAAATAAAATTTTGCTCCTCGTATCGTAACATGGTTTACATATATTTTGAAATTATTGTAGATACTTTTAAAGTGAATAACATTAAATGAAAACCCCTTGCCACAAAACCGTTATTTGATTATTTCAACAACTAGAAAAGAGCCTCCAAAAGGGTCTTTAAATGGCTGAACATTTTTTTATCATAGCTAAGAACACTCTCGATTGCGACACCTTGCAAATAAATAAATTCATCAAAATTGGCGCATCCGTTTAGGAGCTACGATGCCACAGACAGACACACACACACACACGTCAAACTCATAAATAACACCCCGTTTTTTTTGTCAAGGGTTAAAAATTTGGTAAAATAATTTTAAAGAAACAAACAAACAATATTGATCGATCACGCTATATTATAAAAGAACAAAAAGATAATTTGTTAGCATTTGAATCGTCACCGCGATGCATACTTATTATAACTTTTATGTAATTTTTCTTCTTTGTATTTTTCATAATTTCTTTTGCGATAAGCGCCTGTCTTAGTTTGTCTTGTGCTGAGTTCGAACCTGCAAACCTGTGCTTAAAAGGCAGCTTTGCTACCAACTATGCTACCGGGCCGTCATTTTGTCTCTCATACCTTTACATAGGGACTACTATTTGGTATTCTGTGCTTTACATCTTTGCCTCATACATGCTTTGCCTGTTATAACATTTTATTCATTAACAGCTCATATATCTCCCCACCGAGGGGCTTGAGCCTACCCTGATATCAGGGAGAATAGGCGTAGTACATGGTCCAAGAAAACAAGGTCTAACCGTTAGACTGACACGAGCCTACGTCATTTTTCGCTGTTCATTCTTGTCTATTAACTCGCATTCGACAAGGAAGAACAGCGCAAGATGACGGAGATTTTTGTCAGTCAGGTGGTCTAGTGGTTAGACCTTGTTTTCTTAGACCATGGGCGTAGTAGAAGACGCTGGCCCAGTGCGGGTTGGTCAACTTCACACACAACCCTTGAATTTCTTCGCAAGCGTGTGCAAGTTTCCTCACGATATTTTCCGTCGAATCAACTTACATATGAATTCGAAAATCGAAAACACTTTGGTACTTGCCGAGGTTCGAACCCGCGCACTTCCGAATGGAAGTCAACGGCCCTAGCCACTTGGCCACCGACGCTCTTTTTTAAATGTAAGTAATTTATATAATAATTTTTAAAATGGTTCATTAAATGTTGTTAATGTTTAAAAACATTTAATGAACACGTTTCTGAATCAATCTATAGCAGGTTGATTCAGAAGCGGGTTCATTGAATGTTTTAGTACAATTTAATTGTAACTTAATTACTTACTTGCGGTTGCTATAAAAAATAAATAAATATTAAGGCACTATGATAATGAAATATGGGTAGCCTTGTAGAAATAGCTACCATAGCAATAAGACCGCCTATTGTACGCTGCGTGTACGCACGATTATTACACAATACTCTACTACTTTAAATACTACATACTTCTTCTAGGTTTTTCTGTAATCTATGGGTAAAGATCTATCTTCTGTAGTTTTTTTTAAAGTTTCGGCCCAGTCGTTTCGGAGATAATGAAGGGGATGGTCAGTTTTCGCCGATATTCTTAGGGAATAGGCCTTAGTCGAAGACGCTGGCCCAGTGCGTGTTACTCAACTTCACAAACAATCCTTGAATTTCTTCGCAAGTGTGTGCAGGTTTCCTCACGATGTTTTTCGTCGAATAAACGTACATAAATATGAATTCGAAAATCGAAAACACATTGGTACGTGCCGAGGTTCGAACCCGCGAACTTCCGAATGGAAGTCAACGGCCCTAGCCACTTGGCCACCGACGCTCTGTTTTCAAACTAAGTAATTTTATAATAATTTTAAAATGTTGTTAATTTTTAAAAAAAATTAATGAACCCGTTTTTGAATCAATATACAATTTAATTGTAACTTAATTACTTACTTGCGGTTGCTATAAAAAATTAATAATAATAATAATAATAATAATAATAATATGTGGGACATCTCACACACGGCCATCTGACCCCAAACTAGGCAGAGCCTGTACTATGGGTGCCAGACAGCTGATATACATACATATATAAATATACAACATCCAGACACAGGGCAAACACAAGTGCTCATCACACGAATGTTTGCCCTGGGCGGGATTCGAACCCGCGACCCTGTGCTCAGTAGGCAGACGTACTACCAACTAGGCTACGGGGCCGTCTATAAATATTAAGACATTATGATAATGAAATATGGGTAGCCTTGTAGAAATTGCTACCATAGCAATAAGACCGCCTATTGTACGCTGCGCGTACGCACAATTGTTGCACAATACTCTATTACTTTAAATACCGCATACTTCTTCTAGGTTTTCTCAGCCTGTAGACGTCCACTGCTGGACAAAGGTCTCCCCCAAAGATCTCCACAACGATCGGTCCCGCGCTGCCCGCATCCAGCGGCTTCTCGCGATTTTCGGGAGTTATAATTAAACACCGTTGGAAGGTTTCATCGAATGTATATATTTTTATGTATATTATATTATATGAATCCTATATTTACTAGCGACATCTCGCCTTCCGGGTTCAAACTTGTATCTGTAGTATGAAAGCAATGCCCGAGGCGATGCAAATTAGCCTGATCTATAGTGTTCTAGTACGTTAGTTCATACAAGTACCGGGAGATGGCGCTAGTAGGAATACAAAATAAACTACTGTCTGTGACAATGTTTATCGTGAAATTGAAAAAAAAAATTTTAGACCGTTACAACAAGCCCTTTTTTACATAGGTAACTTAAAAAACTACAAGTTTTTTAACTACATTAATATAAAGTATTATAGCGCTTACCCCTCCTCCGACAAATATACCGAAAAGCTGAAAAAAAAAAATGAAAATACTCTTGTTAAGTGTTAACTTATGATTAAACTACTTTTTTAAGCCAGTGCAATGATTAAATTTTAATTTCAAAAGGGCTCTGTGCGGTTCATTTTTGCGGCAATCGCAGCGTTAGTAGGTCTCCAAAGGTCTTCAAAAACCGCACTGCGTTTCCTTTACTTTCTCACATTAGTAAACGACTGTAACAGTACCACAGAATACCAAATAGTAACAGAACCAACTTGGGTCCTGAACAGATTTCACAAATTTGATTTGGAAAAATTGCGTTATAAAATAATTACATGTTTTTTAGTTGAAGTGATCTCATTATTAAAAAGGAATAGATAAGAAATAAAATTTAAAACCATATTTTATAAATTTTTCAAATCTCGAACATGAAACTATTATTTTAAGTTCTTTATTTGAAACATACCTACCCAAGTTGGTTCTGTTACACGACGACGATAGACGCTTGGTACTAAAGCCTTATTTATCATCATTAAGCGGCTTAAGGCATTCCGCGAAATTAATAAACAAATTTTATGGTAACATGCTTTGAAAATTATTTTGCCACAATGTTGACTCGTCGTGAAAATATTTAACTAATACTCGCTGCCAGACTGGAACTCGCTCCCACATACTATTAGTCATAGCTCTTCTTCTTTCGTCTTCAAAAAATGAGCGAAAGAATATTATCTCTCTCGATGTAAATAATCTGTATTATAAGTATATGTATTACGATTTTGTGTAGGTATGTATCTATTCCAAACCGACCAATGAAACCGACATAACCACTCGAATAAGCAACTGATGTGGTATCACATTTGTCGCAGAACCGATAATCACTGGAGTAAGCGGGTTCTGCAGTGGAGACCACGTCACAGAATACCAAATTACCACGTCTAGGTAAACGAAGTGTAGGACGCCCCCCGGCTAGATGGAGTGACGATCTGCGAAATGTGGCTGGCAGCAGGTTGGTGCGTGCGGCCAAAGTGAGGGCCAAATGGCGCGCCTTGGGAGAGGCCTATGTCCAGCAGTGGACTGCCGCAGGCTGTTAATGACAAGGACCTGACACACTTTGACAGAAAAAGATAGTCTTATTGCGATTCCTAAAAGAGGAAATAGAAAAGATGCATCATGTTTTGTCTCTATCACCGACCGAGCATTTTTTCATTGTCGGGTTATAGGCACACTTCATAGTAGACTCAATGTATGTCTTTCTCTTACGCCCGGTCGCACGGTGGCGAATCTATAACTAGTGATAACTAGTATACTATATCTATGGTTAATGATGATGATGATGATGGATGTGTCTATTCATTATATTCATGTATTTTTTATATGTATGTATACTATTTATGTATGTGTGTGGGGGTATGTATATGTATATTGTTATTGTATATTGATTACGGTCCCTTTGATAATGTAATTAACTGTTGAGCACGTCTTTACCCATTCATTGTTAAATGCTCTCTTCGCCAAAGTCAACTGGAAGACATTTCGTATGAAACAAGCCGCGCCTGTTGTGTCATTCATTTAAATGTATGTTTCTGTTCATATTTTTGTATCCAATAAATAGTAAAATAAAAATAAATAAACAAGATTTCACATGAGAAAATTATGTTATGCATCGTAAATAAGTTTTAACACTACGCTTGCCGCAAAAAGCGAGTCGCACGTTTTAATATTACTAATAACTCAAAGCAAACGTACAAATAATTCTAAGTTTCTCTTTTCCATCTGAAACAAAACACAAGGTCAATTTTCATGTTATCGTTTTTAACAAAAACTTATCAGTAAAAGAGTATAAAGGTATAAAGTTATCCTCTTCCCCCGTAAGAACAAATGAAAGGGTTTGACGCAGAGTGCGCACTTCGCAAAATGTATATTTCGCAGTTAGTTTAGGTGCACTTCTCACAAGGGGCTTTTTTATTTGACCTATGCTAGTGTCTTGTCTAGTAATGCTTGTTGTTGTCCGGTGAAGCTTGATTTGTCGTACTTTTTCGACACTAGCATTAGGTAAAAAAAAGTAAAAAAAAAATACGTCAAATTTGCGACGCCGCGCCGCCGCGCCGGCATGTTCAGTTCTATAAAAAATAACTTGACATTGGTCTTTGGAGCCTGATACGTCGATGTTCTTTTTGATTCACTACATAGTATAAAATAAAGTCGCTTTCTCTGTCCCTATGTCCCTCCCTATGTCCCTCCCTTTGTACGCTTAAATCTTTAAAACTACGCAACGGATTTTGATGCGGGTTTTTTTAATAGATAGAGTGATTCAAGAGGAAGGTTTATATGTATAATACATGCATAATATACTGAAGGATAACCCACAATAACCATTTTTCCGTGCGGAGCCGGGGCGGGTCGCTAGTCTTCTATAAAATTAATTAGAAGAGGACGTCGGTGGCCAAGTGGCTAGGGCAGTTGACAACCATTCGGAAGTTCGCGGGTTCGAACCTCGGCACGTACCAATGTGTTTTTGATTTTCTAATTCATATTATGTACGTTTATTCGACGCTCTTACGGTGAAGGAAAACATCGTGACGAAACCTGCACACACTTGCGAAGTAATTCAAGGGTTGAGTGTGAAGTTGACGAACCCGCACTGGGCCAGCGTGGTCGACATATATAAGCTGTTAATAATAATGATGATAAAATTCGTTCCATTGAATTCCGCCATATAGAGGTGTTTTATTTATCTGCCCCTCTAACATGCCCGTCCACGCGTGTTAGACAGTGGCGTGCCTAGGGTCTAACGACTGGGCAAGCCCAGATAATATGAAGTGGATTTTTTATCTTATATCATCATGGCCTCTAAAAGGCAGTTCTTGTGCTAAAATATACAAATACAAATACAAATATTCTTTATTGCACAAAGATATCAAAAAGTCTTTGAAAAAATACGGAACGATTGTGATCCACGCGCGAATTTATGCTCCGATATGTTATCATAATATAACTGGCGACGAATGGAAGTTTCTTTACGTTATTAACCCAAAATTACAAAATGAAATAACCGCGTTCATGTGGCTGCGAGTTTTGGTGCCTCTTTATGGCATTTGACCACCTTTTTAGATCGTCATAAACAGTAGTATACCGAACGTTCTTATCATTCGAAAAAATATGCAACACCAACAATACAACTTATTAGAATAAGAGCAGACTAAACTGCTATTTATGGGACTTACTTGTCTGTGAAATGCACAATCGGGTTTCGTTTTTGGCGAAGAAATTATGTTCTTTTTATCGGCAAAGTTAAGTGATTTACACAGTTCACATTATTATACGGCACTAAATCGACACTCATTTTACCGAAATCAATACAAGAAAAGAAAAAACTGCACAATTTCACTCGCCCGTACAATAATAAAAACAAAACTCCTTCAAAACATCGGAGCCTAGGTTCATAGCGCCATTAGCGCCAGTCTATTCGCACGAATTTCACACTGCAGCATGCCCGGCTTCTTTCTCATACAAAATCTGCTATGCGCGTGTGTGTGTCTGCTATGTTGGCTACGCACACACAGCCATTTTTTCTATACATTTGAGCGTAGAAAAGAGACGCGCAACGCAAGCCAAATATGAAGCCCATGCGTGCAAGCGAGACAGCAATGATGTTATTTCATGTTATGCGGCGCAATGAAGGCGCGAGTACATTGCTTGTTTTGACATAATGCAGAACGAGCGACACTATACCAACACATCGATGTATGGATGGATGGATTTGTCTCTCGGACGGATGTTTTCATGTTTCAACAGACGGCGGCGCGACGACGCAGCGAAGTTTTGGCGGCGAGGCGCGCTTTTTAAATTGTGTGGGAAATTCATACTTTAGGACCTAGGGTCTAGGGCATGCCGGGCTTTTTGGCTTGTATGAAGTTCCCGCCACTGGTGTTAGACATAATTTTGTCGTGCATATTCTCTTATCCTATTGGAGGATATTTCAATATGGTTTCTCGCGTGACAATCTTTTGTCATAGCACTGCATGTTACGGGGGCTGGTCGGGTTTTACAACAAATGTCTTACGTGCGCTGTCTTACATCACACGTTAAGAAAAGTAAAAAGAAAGTGCGTTGTCGCATGCCACATAATTGATAAACAAATCTTGCAACATTACGATGTTCTTAAAATTATCTAGCGACGATGTTGCCACGGCGTAAATTAGGCTGTCGCATGCCGCGAAAGTTTAGTAGCATACCACAATTTTTTTATGACACATTTATGTAGCATGCGGCACTGTTGCCGAAGAAATATTAAAAATAATGAGGGTTAGAGTATTTTAAAGATATTTTTATAATTATATTTGTATTTATTGTTGTTGTTGCTGCTTGTTGTTGACTCTGCGTAAAATAATGCTTTACGGCCCCGCTTAAGGCCAATTAAAAATAATACAGATTCTCGCCAACGGATGGTAGGTTTATGGATTTATTATTTATTTATTATTTAATATGTGTGTAAAGGTTTACCTTTTTTTTACGTAGGTCAGCTGGATAACTTAATAATAATAATAATACTAGGGCAAATAAAATCCGAATCCACGACATGACGAGAAAACTCCATAGATTTTGGGGAAAAATTAGAAGTGAACGCGAAGTAAAAGAAATTTGAAACAATTATTATTGATCGAATTTTTCACATGTCGATACCAAAAACCGATTTAACTCGTGTTGCTGAGCGAAAATCGATTATGGCATTAATTAGGAAGAAAAAATTAAAATTACGTAAAAGTACTGCTTTCCGCCCCACGGCTCCGCCCGCGTTTACAGTTTTTCCCGTGGGAATAAGGTATTTTCCCGCGGTAAAAAGTAACCTATGTCACTCCCCATCCTTACAACTAACTCTATCCCGAAAATTAAGTCGATTGGTTGCTTAGTTAGGGCGTGAAGGAAGGACAAACAAACAAACACTCTTTCGCATTTATAATATTAGTATGGATATGGATTTGTTAAATTATGAACATTCTTAGATTTTCGCGGTCGAGAAAACCCGTGAAAATGTGTGTTAGTGTTGTTAAATTATGTATCGTACAAGCAAAGAGTATTATTATCTAACATTATAGAGGCGTAAATGAAAATGGCCTTTGCGCAAAATTATGTCCCTGTAAACTTTTAAAAACAAGTTTAGAGTTTTAATTATGCAAAATCAACTAAATGCCGATTGCCTCAGGTTGTGAAGGAAGAATGTTGTTGTTGTTGTTGTATGTTGTGTGTATTGTTATTTAAAAAATGTTTTTTTTTTTTCTTTTTATATAACTTGGTTAATATATGCTGAATATGTCAAAATTAGATGATGGTGGTGCCCTAACTTGTGTATCTGGTGGCATGTGAGGGGAGGGGCGGGCTGAAAACCAGTGCTAAGCAAGTCAGCTTGCTAAGGGCTTGCTAGCGTTAAACTGAGCCTGACCCTCGCCGCACATTACACTAACTTTTTTTGTACTTGAATATAAATATTATTGTTTGAAGTCCGCTTAAATGGTCAGCTATTGTTGCAAGTACCATATATGTATTACTTGTATTATTATAACTTGTAACTTGTAAATGTGTTATTTGTGGTGAAATAAATGGTTTAAATATAAGGCGATCCGATCGTGTCAACCAAAACGTCATGTGATTTTGCACTGATTAATTTGTTTTTTCCGTCAGTTTCAAGATACACCAATAGAAAGCATCCAAGGATGTAACAAAAACTGTTGTACGGTAGTAGTTAACATCCTTGGTTGCATCGCATTATTTTGTTTGGAACAATTACAATTTGGGGTTGAGAGTTTCAGTCTCAGCTAATTGATAGTTTTTACACGCTTTATATTAGCTTCACTTATAAGTAACTATGTATAAGAAAATCTTGGAATCTTAATTTGACCCACTTCCCGGTCTTCGATTAGGATGAAATTTTGCACACGCTCTGAGTTCTGATGACAATACATGACTAGCTAAGAAACGTCATTACAAATTCAATATGGCGGCCTTCCCATTATATGTATGTAAGAAAATCTTGGAATCTTAATTTGACCCACTTCCCGGTCTTCGATTAGGATGAAATTTTGCACACGCTCTGAGCTCTAATGACAATACATAACTAGCTAAGAAACGTCATTACAAATCCAATATGGCGGCCTCCCTAAGATGGCGAACTGGCTGTTTGAAATCCACCCCCATGATATGGGTATCAAATGAAAGGGTTTGCTGTCAGGAATACGAAAATTTTATAATTTTTAGTGCGTGCTAAAAGCGTGTTGTTTTTAGTTTTTTAAACTATTATGATTTTTTCACTAGCTTTTGGCTGTGTGCCAGTGTCAAGTAAAAGGTAGGGCGAATCATAGAACGTTAGAATTTCTTGTATATTTTTGATTTTTATGTATTACCTACGCCTCTATGCTACCCAAAAACAATCCTTTCGCTATGGGTACAAGAGTTCCTGAGATAACCGTCGTATGCGCTTGTTACTTCCCAGAAATTTGGCCTCATTTAATACATGACACCCATAGTACAGGTTCTGTTTAGTTTGGGGTCAGATGGCCGCGTGAGAAATGTGCGAAAAAAATTTTTACTCTATCCCTACATTATTGACTTTTGGCATACCTACATTAATAGTTTATTTATTTAAAAAAGGATAGTATTTAACCGTACCTCAATTTATTCTCTTGTTCCACCTAAAATACTTATTGTGCACCAAAACATGCAAACTTGAGACTTCTTGAGTTATCAACTTTGAAAAATTCAAAACTGCGGCGATGGCGAGGCTGTTTTATCCTGGGGGCCTAAAAGCGCCATATAAGAAAAGTGAACTGCGAAAGGATTCATAAATTGAATTCTAAGAGAACCGCGAGCCGATTCGTATTTAACGTAAAATGGTCAATTCTTATTACAGTTCACTTAGAATTCAGCTTTCTGGTGAATCACCGAACATTCTTGTTTTTAATAAAATTATTAGTACTTGTGTTTTTGTGAAATATTATGAAAATAAATAAACAATAGGTAATAATAAAAAATAAAGCCCCCCTTCATATTAATTTTACTTCATTAATTAATAATATTTAAAAAAATAATAGTAAAGCACGCCTTTTTATTTTTTTTGTAATAAAATAATAGAAATGACGAAGGGGACATCTTTTAAAATATGTTTTCCAAATTTAATATAATATTTAAAAATACAAAAGGGGGGCATTTTATTTTATTTTTATAAAATTTCAAAATTAAAATTAATATTAAATAATAAAAAAATACAAAAATTAAAAAAGGGGGGCATTTTATTTTATTTTTTTATCAATAAATAAAAAAATACAAAAATTAAAAAAGGGGGCCAATTTATTTTATTTTTTATTTTTTTATAAAATATCAATATTAAAATAAAAATAATATTAAAAAGTAAAAGGGGGGGTATTTTGTATTTTATTTTATTTATTTTATTTTATTTATTTCTTAATTAAAAAAAGATTAATCAAAAATTAAAAAAGGGGGGCAATTTATTTTATTTAATTTCATTTTATTTTTATAATATTAAAAATTTTCTTTTTTTAATAACAGAAAATACAAAGACAATATGATTTGTTAAGTGAAGTGACCATTTTATAAAAATACGATTCACCACCGTAGTATATTTTTTTAAATATTAAGCCTAAAAATGTATTTTTAATTTTAATTTTGTTTGTATTTCAATTTCTGAAATATTTCACATAATAATAATCTCAATATAAAGACATTAATCATGTTTTTAATCAAATATGAATTCTAAAATGTTACTCTTGACTAACATTTTAGAAATCATTAAATGAATCGTCATATGATTCACCAAGAGTGACCATTTTACGGATTTGTATGGAAAACCAACAATATGAAACGAATCTCTATTCACGCTTCTAATGAATTGGAATACGATTCCTCCATAACTCGCCGTTTTACGAAAGTGGTGCGCGAATTGCGATATGATTCGTCAATAACGGCGCTTTTAGGCCCCCTGAACTGCTATGCCGACCTATGTGAAGCATGGCGGGAACTCAGACTGTCGATTGTTTTGCACATAAAAGCGTTTAGTTGCGTTTTGTAAAGAATAAATAAGATTGGTTATAAAATATTTCGGCGCGTTTCTCATTTCTGAATTACGTTTATAGTAGTTATTTTGAGGTGAACTATGGGAAGAAAAAAACGCCCTCGGTACACCCACGTGGACGAATGGGGTGAACCACGGGTCGGGAGTGATCTAGTTGATTTCTCTAATAGAAATAATTATGACGTTTTAAATGCGGTGAACGAACGCGTTCATGACGTAAAACCACGGTACGCTTTATTCCGTGTACTTCTACGGGACTACTATTTGGTATTCTGTGCTTCTACCTAAAGAAAACGTCTGTTTAAATTTTCGAAAGACGTAGCGTAGGCAGGACCCCAACAAGGTGGCCCGACGATCTGGTGAGGGTCGCGGGAAGCCGCTGGATGCGGGCCAAGCAGGACCGATCGTCGTGGAGATCTTTGGGGGAGGCAAGATATATTTATTTAAGATTTGTGTTTGGCAAAAATTTTATAACAAATTTCAGCTGTTGGAATTACTATCTTCTATTCATAGCGGGTGGGTGGATCCCTTATTGTCCTTTTTCCTCGTTTTAGAATTGGACTAACCAAATATTTTCGTGGTTATCACAGGAATTAAATATAACATAATGAATATGAGGATGCCGCGTAGCCGCGTATAGCAGCGTAGCAACGTAGCAGCGTAGCAGTGTTGCTAGCCAGGAATTTTGACTGTTGTTTGTCCGCAACCTAGGGTAGTACCCATGAAACTGAATAAGTTACCTTAAAAACACAGGTTTAAATCTCAAAATTATAAAATTCAACTGACGAAGTGGCCGGTCACGTCTCTGAAGTTTTTATAAAAAGTT
Organism: Teleiodes luculella; assembly: GCA_948473455.1. Classification (NCBI taxonomy): domain Eukaryota; kingdom Metazoa; phylum Arthropoda; class Insecta; order Lepidoptera; family Gelechiidae; genus Teleiodes; species Teleiodes luculella. Next base: position 7,857,752 of record OX419607.1, read on the forward strand.
GAGCGAAAGTTGGTCACTTTTATCAGTACTAACTACCATTATGTTGCCGATGAACATCCAGTTAAAAAAGCAAGCACAGCGTGCGCGAAAAATCCAATCCCTACGTGTTGAATAGCTATTTATGATACTAGTGCGGAAAGTATGTGATTTCCGATGAGTGTATAAGCCGACACGAGTCGGAAATCATCTTTCGCACGTGTATCATACAAGATTTTACTATGCATTGTGCAGGAAAACAAACAGTTAAATATATTAAAAAGGCGGTATAAAATGGCGGGCTTCTTAGATACATGCGCGCTGAAAATATTATCTACTGCGCATGTGCAAATAGCTATAAGGCATGAGTAATAAAACGTATTCAGCCACGAAATTTTTTATTTAATATTTGAACGTAATTTATCAATAAAAAATAATTTTTATAGTAATTATACTAATTATAAACGCGTTTATTGAATTGTTATTTTAATTGTTCTCTTTATATTAGTAACAATTGGTAATTGAGTAATTTGTAAAAATATCTCAAATACTGAAATGTCAGGTTGTGGCTGAATGACAGGCTGAGCAAAAATAAAAAAAAAACTGAAAAGTAAAAAGCACTAGTGCGGAAAAGTGCTACTTTTCCGCAGTATTTGGCTGCTTAGAAAACGCTCTTTTCGAGCACATGCATTGTAAATGTATTTCCCGCACCCTACTGGTTCAACCACATTAAACGCACGCGGCCACATGCCGTTACGTCCGGCAGGATGTGGCCTTAGGCTGCTTTTCCACCAGAAAATCCTTATTACCACAGATTACCAATAGAATCACTTCATTTCCCTAGCCTAGTGATTCTATTGGTGGATTTTATCCTCGCACACCGCTTAGCTACCTCGCACAGCTCTGGTGGAAAAGCAGCCTTATGCCTCCGACCGGCTACGCACAAAAGCAATGAAAGGTTTGCTAATTTTATCACACTTCATGATTTGAAAATTAATATGAACAAATTATTCTATTATTTATTACTATTATTATTTATTATTTATTTCCAGTAGCAAATTAAGAAAAAAAAATCTTACAAAACGGTTCAACAGATGGCAATAAGTGAGGTAAGTAATAAATACAGAAGTATTGGATTATAAAAAACATTCAAATTAATTAACTAAGTAATTATCCTAAAATCAGAACCATGTATCATCCGACACAAAAAAAGTCAAAAAGACTACAATAAATCTCACAGTTCTCACTTTTTTACTAGCGTCATCTATGGAAATCCTATAGAACGCTCGTTTTTTTTAATATCAAGTTGTCAGAAAATCTCCCATTTCAAGAATAAATACTGGCCACGCTTTCGAGCGCACGGGCACGCACGGGGCGAAATCCAAACGGATCCGTGAAGCTTGATTGGTCGTACCTTTTCGACACAAAAAGATCCGACAACACGCGCGTCCGTCCTTTTTTTTAGTTTCTTTCTCTCTTATGGGAAAGGCAAAGGGATCTAAGCTTATACAGCCTAGTCTTTAGTAGTTTCTAGCATTATCCAAGTTTAGTGTCTTCATCTTCAGTCATTATTTCTTCAGTTTCATTTCGTCGTCTTTTTTAGTCATTTTTTGCGTCCATGTTAAACGTCTTCAGTAGTTTCATTTCTTGTTACGGGATCATTGAAATGCAAGGGTGGTTCTTACATTCCAATGATACTGAAGTTTAACGCGGGGTATCAAACCAGAAACAGATAACCACTCATTATTTCTCACTTTCATTGAATACTTAGTTCTTCTTTAACGGCACATTAACGCACTAATTCCACCATATTAACACCACAATTACTATGAAAAACTAATTTTAAAAAGGACGAAACGCCTTCTCGATTCCCGCGTAAAACTCCCCGCGCGTGTGTCCGTCGAGTCACGCGCTTACAGTACGTCAGTCGGAGGCATAAATGTAGCAGGAGTCTCAGCAAGAAATATGCCTCCAAATGCGATAATGTATCATATTGATTGTTGGATGTTTTTTTCTTACAGAGTCTACGACTTTATCTATCTCCATTAAATTGGCAGGCTAACATCAATTGACTACTCGTATTTTAATTTACAGAAAAAGATTTCAAATAGACAGAGACAGATTTATGTAACACAGAGACAGATTTATGTAACCATTGTGGAATGCAAATAAAGATCATCAGTCGCTTTCTCTGTCCCTATGTCCCTATATCCCTATGTATGCTTAAATCTTTAAAACTGCGCAACGGATTTTGATGCGGTTTTTTTTAATAGATAGTGATTCAAGAGGAAGGTTTATATATATAATATATGCATAATATACTTAACAATAACCATTTTCCCGTGCGGAGCCGGGGCGGGTCGCTAGTAAAGAATATTTTGTATTACGGGATCCCGTGCTTTTCCCTTCCAGCTCTTAACTACATTTTATGATATTCATATATCGATGGTATTTCTCTCCACTCACACTCTATACTTAAATAAGTCGCGATCTTTTTCGAGATCAATTTATCTACCTAATTTGTAACGTTAATGATATCTATCACTACATAGTATAAAACGCTCCCCCTGTCCCTATGTATGCTTAGATCTTTAAAAGTACGCAACGGATTTTGATTTTAATAGATAGAGTGATTCCAGAGGATGGTTCATACATATCATCATCTCAGCCGAAAGACGTCCACTGCTGGACAAAGGCCTCCCCCAATGATCTCCACAATGATCGGTCCTGCGCTGCCCGCATCCAGCGGCTTCCCGCGACCCTCACCAGATCGTCGGTCCACCTCGTGGGGGGCCTGCCCACACTACGTCATACATATAATACATGCATAATATACTTCAAGATAATCCACAAAAAACACTTTCCCGTGCGAAGCCGGGGCGGGTCGCTAGTTTAAAATAAGAACGCAGCTGTCAAATTTGTCGCAACTGTCGGGTATTTTTCCATACATAAATAAACTAGTGCGACCGACGCATTATCCGATGGTTGACGTGTCTTAATTTATATTGATACTAGCGACCCGCCCCGGCTCCGCACGGGAAAATGGTTATTGTGGGTTATCTTTAAGCATATTATGCATGTATTATACATATAAACCTTCCTCTTGAATCACTCTATCTATTAAAAAAACCGCATCAAAATCCGTTGCGTAGTTTTAAAGATTTAAGCGTACAAAGGGAGGGACATAGGGACAAAGGGACAGAAAAAGCGACTTTGTTTTATACTATGTAGTGATAACTAGCTTTCCGCCCCGCGGCTCCGCCCGCGTTTACAGGTTTTCCTGTGGGAAAGAAGTATTTTCCCGCGGTAAAAAGTAGCCTATGTGTTATTCTGATGTATATGCTATAATCAGATAACAGACAGACAGACAGACGGTAATTTTTTTTCAAAAGTTGTATTTTTGTGTTCAGCTACACTCCCTTTATCACCTACAAACAGTTTTGTGAAAAACAAATCAATGTACAGACACGCCGATTCTTCAGTTTTTAATCCCCGACGAAAAAGAGGGGTGTTATAAGTTTGACGTGTGTATCCGTCTGTGTGTGTGTCTGTCTGTTTGTCTGTCTGTGGCATCGTAGCTCCTAAACGGATGCGCCGATTTTGATTTAGTTTTTTTGTTTGCAAGGTGTCACAATCGAGAGTGTTCTTAGCTATGCTCCAAGAAAATATCTTCAGCCATTTGAAGATTATCAGCTCTTTTCTAGTTGTTGAAAGGATCAAGTAGCCGTTTTGTGTCGGGGGTTATTATATCATAGTATAGATAATGTTGGATAGTCATAAATAAGCACCATCACATACATACATACCTACAGATCTAAATTAGCGAACCGTTGTGACAGGAAAATATAGTCCGGTGAATTATAGTCTGGTGAAGCTATAGTCCGGTGAAGCTTGATTTGTCGTACCTTTTCGACACAAGCATAGGTCAATTCAAAAAAAAAAAAAAAAAAAAAAAAAAAAAAAAAAAAAAAAAAAAAAAGACAGGAAAATTTTGTCATTGCTAATATAATACATAATAACATGTGAATTTTACAGAATCTAATATGTCTGCTTGTTACGCCTTCGCGCCGATACCACTGAACCGATGATAAAACTGGTACGGAGATTGAATAGAGCTTGGGGAAGGACATAGATTACCTCTGGCAAGACAAACAGAGTTACATCAGCATTTATAATAGGTAAACCAAACATTTTTAAAAATGAACTGAACTTAGTTTTTTACCTCTAATGAAATAAAAACTATTTTATTTTTATTTATTTTATTTATTTAAGCACTTGAAAATAGTAAAAAGCACATTTTATGTCGAAGTATAAAATAATTCAGCAGTTTTAAAATGATTTATCGCACTGTAATAAATAGGTAATACAAGTAATAATAGTATAAGTTTCGTAATGGCTAGGACCGAAGTCTTTCATTCGGAAGCCGTGGCACAGAATACCAAATAGTAGTGCCTTGGGCCACTGGGCGGTCACTCCATACAGAAAACGCATTTTGACAACCTTTAGTAAACTGAATATCCGCTACAAGTCAATGGCGCTAGGCGCTATGTAAAACACCTCCGAACACCACCGGCGGAGTCCCGCGGTGCCTGCGGGGTGCGGGGCGTGGGGCGCTATATCGGGCGGGAACTCATTTTGGCGCGGGCGGGTGAGTGTCCTTTCTGTACGGGTTAGTACTATTATTTTCTTCTGTGCCTTGGGCACTAAACTTGGCATGTACCAAGGAGAGATTTTCTGTCAACTTGAGATTAAAGAAAAAACGAGCGTTCTTTAAGATTGCCATAGATGACGCAGCGACGACGCTAGTAAAATAATGAGAACAGTGAGATTTATTTGTAGAATTTTTGACTTTTTTTGTCGTATTGTAATGGTTCTGTCTGAGATTAATTTTAGAATAATTAGGTGATTAATTTGAATGTTTTTTTATTATAATCCAATACTTCTGTATTTATTACCTCACTATTTACTAGTGCCATCTGTTGAGCCGTTTTGTAAGGTTTTTTATTTTTCTTAATTTGCTGCTGGAAAACTTTCCATTACCAATTTATTCAACGCTCTTACTGTGAAGAAAAACATCACTAAGAAACCTGTACTTTTAATCTGATCGCGACTGATCATTTTCAGATATCTGCGCATCACCTGGCTGCTATTCTGATGGTGATTGGTTATCGCTTGATTAGTCCTCATCGCTTGATGGTTGTGCCTCATCGCTTGATGGTTGTGCCTCATCGCTTGATGGTTGTGCCTCATCGCTTGATGGTTGTGCCTCATCGTTTAATGGTTGTGCCTCATCGCTTGATGGTTGTGCCTCATCGCTTGATGGTTGTGCCTCATCGTTTAATGGTTGTGCCTCATCGCTTGATGGTTGTGCCTCATCGTTTAATGGTTGTGCCTCATCGCTTGATGGTTGTACGTCATCGCTTGATGGTTGTGCCTCATCGCTTGATGGTTGTGCCTCATCGCTTGATGGTTGTGCCTCATCGCTTGATGGCGCTGCCATTGCGCAGCTCAGGATTAGCCAGAGTGCAATAGTCGTCTGTATCTTCATTCTATAACAATAATACAAGAGACTATATTATATTTATTGTTCATTGATTTGTTTGCGTTGAATAGGCTGCAAGACTACAAATACAATACAATACAAATATTCTTTATTGACACCAAAACAGAAAACACATAAATGTTACAGTACATAAACAAAGTTGAGTCAACAGGTTGTCTTATTGCTAAGGTAGCAATCTCTACAAGGCAAGTTTAAGAAAACTGAATCGATTTTAATGAAACTTGGTACAAAGAAAGAATAGACCTTGGGGAAGGACATAGGCGATGCGATAGGTAAAGGTACTTCACCGTGGTAAATTCCTCATTACCACGGGAAAATCTAATAACCAGGGGGGAGTCACGAAGCGTTTAAATAGGATTATTATGACTTAACACTGGGCCAGCGTGATCGACGAACCATGGAATAGATTTTGATTTAGAGAAAAAACTGACATACACCATTATAATGTATAGTTATTTTACGGGGTCTATATTAAAGCCCATAATTGAAAATGTATATATCGAAAATCCATAATCGACAAATGTCATAATGATTAAAATCCATAATTTTCAAATACATATATTTAAAAGCCCTAACTTTAATATGAATACTGTTAGTATGTATAATAATTAAGAAATTTAAATTTGACAAATATAGTAAACATATATTAAATTATTATTCTTATCACCAAAAATGCTGTTTCTCTTATCTTCTTTTTTACCAAAATATCTTAAATTTATGTTTTTTTTAAGATTATACAATTATGGATTTTAATAGTTATGCCAAGTAATGGTATGTATTTTTGAATTATGGATTCTAATTGTTATACTATTTAAAGTTATGGCAAGTCTGTTATGGATTTTCATAATAGGGATATTTATGTTATGCAGGCCAGCTGGAAGACATTTCGTGAGAGATAAGCTGTGCCTGTTGTGTCAACTTTTTAAATACCTGTAATTGTAAAATGTTATGTGTGCAATAAATAATGAAATAAAAATAAAAAGGCAAGGTCGCGGGTTCGAATACTGCCCAGGGCAAACATTCGTGTGATGAGCACTTGTGTTTGCCTTGTGTCTGGATGTTGTTTATTTATATATGTATGTACATCAGCTGCCTGACACCCATAGTACAGGCTCTGCCTAGTTTGGGGTCAGATGACCGTGTGTGAGATGTCCCCACATATTATTATTATATAATAAAACCATAGAGGTCAAAAATCTGTACATAGAAACAAAATGCTAAAAATCGAGTCAAGGGCATGTAAGAACTGATATAGAACACATCCAGATTTCTTTCAAATTATTTGTTTCTCTGTTTGTACGGGCTAATCTCCGAAACTGTTGGACCGATTTGAATGAAATTTTGCATGGTGGTGCATTAAATCTCCGGTCAACATCTTAGATAGTTTTTACCGCGGGAATATATCTCATTCCTACGGGAAACTACAAGAAAAAGCCAAAATACAACGCGGGCATAGCTGCGGGCGGACCGCTAGTCATAAATAATAATAATAAATAACAATTATTATTTAATAAATATGTGTGTTTGAGACAAACATAATAGTTGTTTATATTATTATTAAATAGTAACATTAGTTAGTAGTAATGTAGTATTTTATACTGGCAATACGGTTCTTCCGCCATTAACCTTCTTTACTTTTGCACCTATGTGCACAATAAATTACATTTAAAATCATTTCTTATGTTTTATTAAACATAAAGTGGTCCTTCATCGCTTTTTTATAATGTAACCAGTGTTAGTATGTGTAGTAGTTAACTGAGCGATGACCACAAGTGTTTTAGTGAGAATTCGATGACATGCCATTTTCGTAACGTGGCATGGTCGTTACAATACAAGCTTGTGCTATGAGCAAGTGAGTATTTGCTGCATCCTGCAACACAAGGACCGCTGTGATCTGCATATTCGCATATTGCGAACGCGGGAAATTCTTCGTGCAACGCCATATCGTCGCAAGTTGGGTTTAGCCAAAATCCATATTTTGGCATCATCGCGGTGAAGGTCATCCGTCTCATTCAAGTTTGGAGCTACACTTCGTTCTACTCGCATATTCGCAAATTGCGAACGCGGGAAACTCTTCAGGCAACGCTATATCGTCGCATCAATATAATTTGCAGTCGAAATTCCATAATTTCGAGATTGCATATTTCACTATTTCAAGGTCGGTGTTGGAAAAATTTGTTCCACATAACCGCCATCTTCATTCAATTGGACGACGTGAACTTCGTGTCAATCGAGCTGCGTTTTGTTTCTGCAATGTTGGCAGTGCTGCGCGTTGACGTCTATACGTCAAAGTCAGCGCTCGGCGCGACGTCACTTCGTTCGTTCTTCAAACGTCAGATGTTTTTGTAAACAAACCATCTGTGCGGTAAATTTTTAGTTTTCGGCTTATAAAAGTGTTAGTTATAAGCAGTGAGTGCCGGTATTATTGTGCGAAACGTCCTCATTTAGCGCACTCGATAGTGCGAACCCAAGACCTATGTCGTAGGGCTAAGTGAGGTGTGCGTCCTAACCTAGTGCACATAGTGTAATCCCAAGACAGTGTCGTAGGGCTAGGTTTAGGTACGGCGTAATCTTCTCATCATTCAAGATGCCTTTAAATACGGATGCGGAGCTCAAGCGCTTGCGTATGGAACGTGGGCAGCTTAAAGGCACCATCACACGATTGGACAACTATATCAGCGAGCCAGCAAACATAGCAGCGTCAAAGATAGATGCGTTACAAGCGCGCAGAGACAAGCTGATATGTACACTCAGGAAGTTTGAGAGTGTGCAGTTGGACATTCTGAGCCTAGATGAGGCCGACGCGGAGGATGTTGGCGTGATTGAGGAGACCTATTTCAAGGTACTTGGGAAGATCAACGCAGCTATACGTGAGTTATCTGTTACTAATTCTTCAGATTCCCATGGTGTTTCATCGAGCAAATTGCCGAACATTGAATTGTCATACTATGATGGCAAGGACTTTACTCAATTTAAACCCTTTATGGACTTATTCAATGCTGTTGTCCATAATAACAAATCTTTGTCCAATGTACAAAAATTGTTCTATTTAAGAACCTACTTAACAGGTGATGCTCTGTCTGTAATTATAAACTTACCACTTGTCAATGAATCTTACACCGAAGCTATTAATTTGTTAGATAAAAGGTTCAATAACCAGACCAGATTGGTGTCTAATCATGTTAATATTCTTTTGGATTTGCCTCCCATGCAGAAAGGTACTGCTTCTAATATTAGATCCTTTATATCAGACATACGTCAACAGTTGCATGCACTGCAGAATCTCAAACAGCCTGTCCAGGCGTGGGACATGCTATTAATAGGTGTGCTCGCTAGAAAGCTCGATAGCTATACTAATCGTGCCTATCATTTGGACAGGTCGTCTGAGAGTCTGCCCACTATGGAAGAGTTTTTAAACTTCTTAGAGAAACGTGCAATTGCTCTTGAAGATAGTTCAACTCATGATCTTGTTCACAATGAAAACAAGGTAAAGAACAAAGTTTTCACTGTTGTAAATAATGCAACCATTTCCAAATCTAATTGTTTATTTTGCAATAATAATCATCTTCTTTTTGCTTGTCCTAAATTCAAGACAGCTGCAACTGCTCAGCGTATAAAATTTGTTAAAAACAATAAATTATGCACTATTTGTTTGAGAAGTCATGCTGATAAATGCAGGTACTCTTTTAAATGTAAAATTTGCAAAGCCTCACATAATACTCTTCTGCATGAGGAAAAACCAAAGGAAGGTGAGGTAGTTACCTTACATTCTAATTCATCTATTCATACAAACATTTTGTTACCTACTATTAACTTGAAACTTATTGACAAATTTGGTCAAGAAGTCAAAGTAAAAGCTCTGCTTGATTGTGGTAGTCAAGTATGTATTATAAAGCGCTCACTTGTTAACCAACTTCACTTGACCCCTATGGCTCAAGATTCAAATATAATTGGCTTAGGCAATAATCCTAATAAAGTCAATGAATGTACTACAATATTGGTGCAGTCTTCTAACTATAATGTTAAATATTCAGTTAAATGTCACATTCTTGATAATTTAACAACATGTTTGCCACAGAATTACATTGATATTGCAAATTGCAATCTCCCTGACAATATTCAGTTGGCAGATGATGAGTTCAATAACCCATCACAAATTCCATTAATATTGGGTGTTGATTTTTACTCCAAAATAATAATTGATGGCATTATCAGATTAGATAATGGTCTTGTTTTACAGAACACTTTATTTGGCTATGTTGTTACTGGCTCAATTCAAACTGAAAGTCCTATTTATACTTCCAATGTTAATTTGGTCTCAAACTTTGTTGTTCAAGATAATATTCAGCATAATGATCTTGAGAATATTATGAGTAAATTTTGGTTATCAGAGAAGATGCCAGAAAAATCAATGCATGAGTCTGTTGAATTTGAAAAGGCAGAAGAAATTTTTAAAAATTCTGTGAGTTTGGAAAATAATCGTTTTTCTGTCGATTATCCTTTGATCTGTCCTTTGGAGGAACTCAACATTGGAGATTCTTTTTCACATGCCTTACAAAGGTTGTATGGTTTAGAAAAACAGTTTAAAAACAATCCTGAATATTTTCAGAAATACAAAAAATTTATTGAAGAATTTGTCGAATTGGGTCATGCCAGGGAGGTTGACATCAGTCAATACGATGTTTATAACGATCCAGTTTATTTTCTTGTACATCACGCTGTACTGAATGAAAGCAGTAAAACTACACGTTTGCGCGTAGTGTTCGAAGGGAATGCCAAGTCTAAAAATGGCCTCTCTGTCAATGATGTCATGTTGAATGGACCTATAGTCCAAAATGATCTGTTCAGTATTCTCACACTCTTTCGTACTTATCAGTACACACTCATATGTGACATAGAAAAAATGTTTAGGATGTGTTCTATCAATGAAAAATTTAGACCATTGCAAAATATACTATGGAGAGATGATCCTAGTAAGCCCATTACTTGCTTACAGCTGCAAACTGTAACTTATGGCTTAAAAGCCTCAACTTTTTTAAGTACAAGATGTCTTATTGAGCTCGCTAATTTATATCAGGTTGAGTATCCCTTGGCAGCCAATGCGTTGAGGAAAAACACTTATGTAGATGACATTATCTGTGGAGCTGACAGCTTAGAACAGCTGCAAGAATTAAAAAAGCAGCTGATTGAGTTAATGAGTTTAGGCAGCTTCAATCTTCATAAATGGTGTTCTAACTCACCTGAGTCTCTCAATGACATTCCAGATAAAATTAAACTCTTTGATCAAATTGATCTTAATAAAGATAATATTATTAAAACCTTAGGTTTGAAATATGATATCCTTTCTGATGAATTTTTATTTTCATGTCCCATGACTGAAAACTCTCTCAAAACGAAAAGAGAAATTCTTAGCTTCATAGGAAAGATTTTTGATCCTCTTGGCCTGATAGGTCCAATCGTAGTAAAAGCTAAATTATTGATGCAAATGATTTGGAAATCAAAAGTGGATTGGGACTCACCTATTCCCACTGATTTACTTAAACAATGGAGATCATTTGTGGAGGAACTGGGTGCTATGGGTACCATCAAGATACCTAGATTGGTAGCAAATACTGGAAATGTAGAGTCAGTAGAACTTATAGGTTATTGTGACGCCTCTTTCCAAGCTGTGGGTTGCTGTCTTTACCTAAGAGTCTTGTCTAATGACGATCAGGCTAAAGTAAGCATTTTGTGCTCCAAGTCGCGTGTCACTCCTTTGAGTAGGAAACCCACTATCCCAAGTCTTGAGCTTAGTGGAGCTCTCCTCTTAGCAAAGCTCTCTTCAAGTGTTTATGACACTTTAAAGATGAGATATCCAGCATTAAAGGTCTTCTTATATACAGATTCCCAAGTTGTTTTAGCCTGGCTTAATTCCCAGAATATAAAGGGTGCTTCGGTTACTAAAACTGTTGGTGAAATCAACAATTTAACTAAAAGCTTTCAATGGGCTCATATCAAAGGTGCAGACAATCCTGCTGATGTTCTTTCAAGGAGTTGTACTCCAACTAAATTACAGGACAACCAGCTATGGTGGTGTGGTCCAACTTCACTGTCAAACAAAGATTGGCAGCATAATATTATAACTGTTTTCCCTACAGAAAATATTGAAACCTTTCGTGATCATAATCATGTGTGCAATAACAATTTTGTTTCAAATGAAATCTTCAATAAGTTTTCAAATTTTGATAAACTTCAGAGAGTTCTTGCTCTAGTTCTGCGCTTTAAACACAATTGTTTAAATCCCAGTAACAAGTTGGTTGGTCCATTGACACCCCATGAGATGCAGTCCTCCAACTTTGTTGTTATAAAATATATCCAACAACAGGCATTCTCTGAGGAAATAAAATTGCTAGAAAAAGGAGACAAAATTAAATCAAACTTGAGTAATTTGCACCCCTTCTTAGATAGCAATATGATCCTAAGAGTAGGTGGTCGCCTTTCAAATGCTCCACATTTGTCCTATGACAAAAAGCATCCAATTATCATTCCAAAGAATAATGATATTGCACACATGATTATCACCAAAGAACATTTAAGGCTTCTACATGCTGGTGCAAAGCAAGTCTTAAGCTCTCTTTCTCAAAAGTATTGGCTTATTAATGGGATAAGAGAGGTGAAGAAAGTTATTCATAAATGCATTAAATGCTTCCGTATTAAAGCAGTAGCTGCTCAGCAGTTAATGGGGTCGTTGCCATCTGAACGAACCTCAATGTCTAGACCATTTCAGGTTACAGGTGTTGATTTCTGTGGTCCATTCGATATTAAAGTTGCTCGTGTTAGAAAACCTATGATTAAAAAGAGCTATGTAGCACTTTTTGTCTGTTTTGCTACCAAGGCAATACATGTAGAGTTGGTTAGTGATATGACCACAGCAGCATTCTTAGCATGTCTTCAGCGTTTTATCGCCAGACGAGGCTTACCATCCCAAATTCATTGTGACAATGCAAAGACTTTTAAAGGAGCCTCAAATAAACTTAAAAATTTATATGAATTACATTCTTCACAATCTCACATTGATGAAGTTCACACTTTTTGTGCCACAAATCTCATTAAATTTAAATACATTCCAAGCTATTCTCCTGAATTTGGCGGTCTCTGGGAAGCTGGTGTAAAAAGTGTGAAATTCCATATCAAACGTGTTATGGGAACTACTTGTCTTACCTTTGAAGAATTTAATACAGTTTTAATTCAGATTGAGTCCATACTCAATTCCAGACCACTGCTCCCTATGAGTAGTGATATTTCTGATATTAATTATTTAACACCTGGACACTTTCTTATAGGTGCCCCTTTAACAAGTTTTCCTGAACTAAATCTGCTTGATAAAAATATAAATAGACTTAGGTTTTGGGATCTATGTTCTAGATTAAAACAAGAGTTCTGGAAGTTGTGGTCTAGAGATTATTTAACTTCCCTTCAAAACAGGCCGAAGTGGAAGTATGGAAATTTAAACATTAAAGCAGGTGATTTGGTAATTGTAAAACAAAAGGATATATCACCTCTATGTTGGCCTATGGGTCGTGTTGTAAAAACCTTTCCTGGTCCAGATGGAAAGGTACGTGTTGCTGAGGTAAAGATGGGCCCCAAGGGCAAAACATATATAAGGTCATATATCAATTTGTGCCCCCTACCTGTAAATGACAGTTAGTCATTTTTATAATAAAATAGACACTCCTAGTGCTCTTATGTAGTGATCCCGAGACTAATGTAATGTCGTAGGGCTAGGTTTGTGTAATTTAGGTATGTACCTACATACATTTATATTTGAGTTGTTAAGTCATTTAGCTCTTATTATACAACTTTCCTAGTGCGTTTTGTCGTGATCCCAAGACCAATGTCGTAGGGCTAGGTGATGTATTGTGTAACTCACTATTAAGTTTAAGTATATGGTTTAGTACATAACTATGTATATAAACTAGTAAGTCAATAAATTTCATGCATATGAAAATATATACTTACATAAGTAAAAATTAAACTAAAATTTGTGTAACTTTAAATACATATGTGTAAAATATTATAAAGAATATTTTAAACCACAACTACTCAAAACTATGTATCATTAGCATGTATGTATACTTAGTAAGATAAAGTTTTATCTAAATAATATTTCAAACTATGTTTACCTTTTAGACACTTAAAATGTGTTATTTTTCACTTTTTTGTATGATAGATATAGTTCATATAATTTTACCAGTTTGCTTATATAAAAACCATATTGTTTATGTGTTATCTACATTATATAAAATGTTAGTTTGTCTTGTAAGATTTGTATTAGATTTCTCATTGTTTATTATAGTGTAGTAATTCAGCTTATTTTAAACTTGTTTCAAGTTGGTAGATTTTCCCCGCCCCAACTTATGTTTGAGACAAACATAATAGTTGTTTATATTATTATTAAATAGTAACATTAGTTAGTAGTAATGTAGTATTTTATACTGGCAATACGGTTCTTCCGCCATTAACCTTCTTTACTTTTGCACCTATGTGCACAATAAATTACATTTAAAATCATTTCTATTAAACATGTGGGACATCTCACACACGGCCATCTGACCCCAAACTAGGCAGAGCCTGTACTATGGGTATCAGTTAGCTGATGCACATACATATATAAATATACAACATCCAGACACAAGGCAAACACAAGTGCTCATCACACGAATGTGGCCCTGGGCGGGATGCGAACCCGCGACCCTGTGCTTCGAAGGTAGACGTACTACCAACTAGGCTACGGGGCCGTCAAATATATAGATTGCTCACCTGATTGTTTCAACTACCACTGAAGCACAACAGTGTCACAGTGACAACATGTAATTAATGAAGACTTTCCCGTTGGACTGTAGGTATTTATACCTTTCAGTAACTATGTTTGTGTTAAACCATTTCCTTTGAATGTACCGCCTACCTGGGGCGTGTATTATATTATTTACAAGCGACCCGCCCCGGCTCCGCACGGGAAAATGGTTATTGTGGGTTATCCTTAAGTATATTATGCAGTATTATACATATAAACCTTCCTCTTGAATCACTCTGTCTATTAAAAAAAACCGCATCAAAGTCCGTTGCGTAGTTTTAAAGATTTAAGCATACATAGGGACATAGGGACAGAAAAATTGACTTTGTTTTATACTATGTAGTGATGGCCCATCAACAATTCTTTCTTAAGTTCTTTTTTAAATGTATAATAATATTAGAACTAAATACGTCAACACGGGAACACACATCATTGTAGGACGTAGTACACATTCTAATGATCGGATTATTTTTGGATACGTTGTTGTTTTAGTCACCGGAAAATCAAATAACTGTGGTGTGCGCATAGATCTAGTAGGAACTTTGATTCTGATTAGCTGCAGGGTGGCGCAATAGAACGTGCATATTTAAAAAAAATATTAAAAAATAAATTCAAAAGATATAGTTAAAATAAAAATGAGGCATTGTAATGTAATAATTGAAGTATATTTAAAAAAAATTACACCATCCAAACGATGACCCTCTCTGCGACAGCACTCCTCTAACCACAAACGAAAATTAAGAAAAAAGGACCAATTTATTCCTCTGCTAGAAATTACGGCCCATACTGTCACTTTAGGACTATTAAGTGGTTTCTGATGTTTGTGTTTGGGATTCTCACTGTGCCAATAACGAAATTTTGACAGTTTACGAAACCATTGAAATGGAAATGGGCCTCATCAGAGAAAAGGATGTTGTCAAAATTGGAAAATTGATTAAACATTTCATTAGCAAATACGAGCCTTGCTATGTAGTCTGATTCTTTCAATTCTTATGTTAATTGCAGCTTGTATGGATGCAGTTTAAGTGACAAGGTTAAATAAAATTCGTTGCAAACTCTGTCGCGATACTTGTAAGACCGACGATTTCATGCGAGTAGACATTTTTTGGATTCCCTTGTACCGACTGCATAACTCTCTCAATTTTGGCTTCGGTCCTAGATGTTCTTGGACGACCTTTTGCTATTGGTTTAATGTTAAACCGGTTTCCTCGAAACGGTTTACCCATAATTTCAAATTAGCACTCGGAGCTTTACTGATTCGCCGTAGTCCATATTCGGAACCATAAAAAAAATTCTTTCTTATTCTATGTTTATCTCTTCTGACTGCAGGCTAACGCACGCACGTCCGAGAAGCTGTCAAACGCGACATAATGACAGAGCTACTATGAATCTTATGTCACTATGTCGCGTGACAGCTTGTCGAGCATCTCGTGCGTTACGTAGGGATTTATCAAAAATGTAATTTAGGACATCGTCCCGATACAGGCAGTTGTTTAAAGGTATTAAAATTTAAAGCCTGACCAAAGAAATAAAAAACCTCGCCATATTGCGGAATTTCAATGGCACTAATTTTATAATGAAATGAAATGAAATGAAATCATTTATTTTTAACTTTTGGACACTTTTTTGGACACTTAGTTAAGTCAAATAAAGTTACATTTAGTGGCGAGTTCAGCAAAGCAAAATGTGCGGTCTTTTGTGGAGAAGAGCTCGCCGAATAAACTCCACAAGCGTCGCATCTTTTAAAAATTATATATTTTTTTAATATGTAATATTATAGGTACAATATATCTTAATAAATTAAATTATATTAATAGCCAACTCAAGCAACCTCATTCCCATGGAGATCTGTCTTCTAAATAATCAGATATCTTGTAATATGCATTTTTAATCAATTTTTGCTTAACTACAACTTTAAACTTCTCTAAGGGCAAATTTTGTATAATAGTAGGAATCTTATTGTAAAAGCGTATACAGTCGCCCTTAAAACAATGTTTTATTTTCTGCAATCGACTAATGTGAGATGCCAATTTGTCTTTATTTCTAGTAAAGTTTCTAGTATTAAGAGCATGTCGATCACTATTCTTTGCAAATTTTGTAATATTTTTTTTACATGTGGTAAATGTACTCCGATACTAATGTTAAAATATTAATTTCCTTAAATTTTTCCCTAAGTGACACTGGAAATTGTTGCCATGAACATAAATATGTACCTACACGTGGCGCCCCCAGAGCAGGTTTTTTATTTCTTTGGTCAGCCTTTAAATGAAATTGTAAACTCTAAATGATTACCGATCGATACCGATATAGAGTGACTCATGGATTGTGTTTTCCCTAAGTTATTATGGTAACAACTTTCCTATTAATTTCCTCCATTACTACTAAACTAAATGACGCAAATCTATTTTAGTTTGTTTGTTATAGATGTATGTATGTTACAGCGAAAACTTGGTAACTAGGTGCTTTGTATCCTCATTTCCACCCCATTTTCCATTTCTTTCTCATCGAAATTCGAACATTCAATTTTGGAATCCCTCGTCATTGGTGGTGGTGGGGGTGTTATTAGTTTAACGTGTGTGTCTGTCTGTCTGTGGCATCGTAGCTCCTAAACGGATGCGCCGATTTTGATCTAATTTTTTTTTGCAAGGTCCATAATCGAGAGTGTTCTTAGCTATACTCGTAATCCAAAAAAATATTTAGCCATTTGAAGATTATCAGCTCTTTTCTAGTTGGGATCAAGTAACGGTTTTGTGGCGGGGATTTTTACAATTTTTATTTTTTTGTTATTAAAACAATTTTTAAATTGTTTCAGGTTGATGCGAACAGTGAGAAGAAGCGAGGAAGATTGGAGAAGCAACATTCTTTTATGGACAACGGTGAGTCGGGTTTGATACTCGCACGCATTGAGAAATTACATAAAGTACAAGTACAGAAGAAAATAATAGTACTAACCCGTACAGAAAGGACACTCACCCCCCCGCGCCAAAATGAGTCCCCGCCCGATATAGCGCCCCACGCCCCGCACCCCGCAGGCGCCGCGGGACTCCGCCGGTGGTGGAGGGGGTGTGCATACATAGCGCCTAGCGCCATTGACTTGTAGTTGATATTCAGTTGTTATTCAAAAAGAAGTAGGTTGTCAAAACGCGTTTTCTGTATGGAGTGACCGCCCAGTGGTACAAGTATACAGCCTGGTTCATTTGAGCGTCATTGGCCGAGTGGCTAGGCCCGTTGACTTGCATTCCGAAGTTCGCGGGTTCAAACCTCGGCATGTACCAATGGGATTTCGATTTTTGAATTCATATGTACGGTTATTCGACACTCTTACGGCCAATAGGGCCGCCTTTTGACTCTTCTGTTTTGTTCTGTTTTTCTGTATTTGTTTGTATTTCTGTTTGGTGTCAATTAAGAATATTTTAATTGTATTGTACGGTGAAGGAAAACATCGTGAGGATACCTGCATACACCTGCGAAGAAATTCAAAGGTTGTGTGTGAAGTTGACCAACCCGCACTGGGCCAGCGTGGTCGGCTAAGGCTTATTCACCCTGGTATCAAGGTAGGCTCGAGCCCCTCGGTGGGGACATATATGTAAGCTGCTAACGATGAACAGCCTGGTTTAGAATTAGGTATCCACCACAGAAGAAAGATACCCAGTAATTGCACTCCATACAACGACGCCCGAATCGTCTCACGCACACATAAGAATCATTTACACGGCTATTAACCCATCTTTGCGGTGCAAAACAATGAAAAAACATACGAACGAACCTATTGTCGATAGCTGTACTGCGTGGACTGTATGTTTATTTGTAGGTTGATGCTATAGGGCTGGATCTATCTTCATGTAAACACCGATACTTGAGGGAAATCGTTTATTGCAAGAAACACAAGCACAAACACGTTGTACAGATGACACAAGCAAAGTAAGACTAAAAAAGGAAACGGAAGTTTTCTTATATTTTATGTTGGTACATCAGTGTTGCCAACATGCTGGCCTCACAAAAAGAATTTTTAAGGATTACATTATAAAGATAGTTTAAACACAACTATATAAAATTATTAAGACATATTATTATTATTATTTTAAAATTACAACACATCTGTTATTAAAACTTATATGTAGTTTAGAATTACAACACATCTGTTATTAAAACTTATAGATAAGGTTGCAAATAGAAAATTAGCTTGTATCATTTATTTATTCTATGGGCAAGATACATATTTTTGAGATGGACCTCACATGAGTCCTACCGCTAGAGGTCTTAACCTCCACCGCGCGAACATAGCCATCATGACCTGGGAACACATTTATAATCCTGGCCATTGGCCAAGACATGGTAGGAACATTATCTTCTCGTAGGATTACCAAACTACCTATTCTTACATTGGGAGAGGCGTCTTGCCACTTAGGTCTGTTTTGTAGTACGTTAAGATAATGCTTATACCACATTTTCCAAAAGCTTTGTTTAATTTGTAAACATTGCTGCCAAAAACGTAACTTATTTTGGGGCGTATTAGTAACATCATTTTCAGGGTACATGGTTAATGAATTACCAATTAAAAAATGACCTGGAGTAAGATAATTATAATCATTTACATCACTACTCGATGAAGGAATAAGAGGTCTCGAATTTAAAATACATTCAATTTCTACAAGAATAGTATTAAGCTGTTCATAAGTAAACAATTGACCCTGCACAACTCTTTTAAGATGGTACTTTGTACTTTTAACGGCAGCCTCCCAGAGGCCACCAAAGGTAGGTGAGTAGCTGGGAATAAAATGAAAATCTATTCCATGTTGAGCTGAATAATCGTGCACCTTCCTTTGGTGGTCCTGCGAGGACTGCAAGGCATACAGTTCAGTTAACTGGTTCCGTGCCCCTTTGAATGTGCTGGCATTGTCAGAGTAGATTTCCCTGGGCAGGCCTCTTCTAGAGATAAATCGTCTTAAACACGCGAGGTAAGTATCGGTTGTGAGATCTGACGCTAGTTCTAAGTGTACTGCTTTAGTAGCGAAACAAACGTAAACACAAATGTACCCCTTGCCCGTGACAGACCGTCTCACACGTGAAAGTTTGACTTCTATAGGCCCAGCGAAATCTACTCCAACCTTCTCGAAAGGGCGACTCATTGCAGTTACCCTTCCGGCCGGCAGGGAACCCATCAACTGCTTTGACGCTGTTGCCTTTTGTCTGAAACACACAATACATTTATGCGTTATATTTTTTACAAACATTAAGCCATTGGTTAACCAAAATTTTTGGTTTAAGTTAGACAGTAAAAGTTTAGGTCCTGCATGAAGCAGCCTTACATGCTCGCTTAGTACGATACATTTAGTTACATGGGAATCTTTGGGTAGGATAACCTGGTGCTTTTGCGAGTACGGTATGTTCGAATGATGTAGTCTACCACCTACGCGCAACATACCTGTGCTATCTATAAATGGATGCAGGCTGTGCAAGGAACCTTTCACTGGTTTATTATTATTAATACATGACATTTCCTCTACAAAATGAACTTCTTGTTCATGTTTGACAAGCAACATTAAAGCAGAATTTAATTCTGTGCTAGAAAGGAAATTGCGTGAGAATTTACGAGCTTTCAAGTCATTAATAAATCTCAAAACATAAGCTAGAATACGAACCATCTTGGAGATGCTAGAGTGTCTGTGTAGCTGTTGAAAAACAGAATTAGTAAAAGTACTCGCGGAGACCACCCGATGGCCGGGGAGCGCTGGACCGGCCTTCGTCTCTGGAACATCTGAAGGTAAGCTAAAACCGATATCAAAACAAAAGCCACTCTCATGCAAAAAATCGGGCCCATGCCACCACATAGAGCAGTCACCTAGCTCCTGTGGACACACTCCTCTGCTTATGTAGTCAGCTGGGTTGTCTTTAGTGTTGACATATAGCCAACGACAATCAGCTGTGTTGTTAGTAATAGCCTTCACACGATTCGCGACATAAGCCGTGAGCTTCATAGGTTGAGTGTGTAACCATGCGAGCACGATTTGAGAATCAGTAAATAAGTAAACGTTACTTATTTTGATCTTTAGCTTGAGCGTGCCTGAGACTTTGGAGATAAGCATACAGAGGAGGAGAGCTGCATTTAGCTCTAAGCGGGGGACGGTCATACCCTTGTTTTGCAGAGGGTTGATGCGGGACTTGGAGCAAAGTAAATGCACATCTACTTCGCCTGAAGGATGCGTGACACGCAGATAAATGCAGCAGCCATAGGCAGTCGTGCTGGAGGCGTCAGAAAACCCTATTAGATCCACAGTGTCGGCGTCTGACACCGAAATATTTCTGTTAATAAAAATTGGTTTCATCTGAGCTAGACTGGAAGAAAAATCAAGCCATTCTTTCCTGATGTCGTCATCAGGTGTGGAATCCCAGTCAGTTTTTGAGGACCATAGCCTTTGCATGATTGCTTTGGCCTGAACTATAGCAGGACTAACGAAGCCCATTGGATCATAAAATCTCCCTATGTAGGACAAAATGTCTCTTTTTGAGATTTTTTTACTATGAAAAGGCTCTGGACAGGTAATTTTGAATTGATCATTTTTTACGACTAATTGCAAACCTAACGCCTTCAAACTACAGTCGTCTTGTTCGAGGTCGAGGTCGTCAAAGTGTTGTTCAGTCGGGGGAATGTCATGGAGCACCCTACTATCATTGGATGACCACTTATGGGTTTGGAAACTACCAAGCTGTAAGAGCTGTCGGAGCTGTGATTTTGCTTCTAAAAGAGTGTTCAAGTCATTGTGCGAGTAGAGGACGTCATCGACGTAAGTAGAGTTACCGATTATGAACGAAGCCAGTGGCAGATCGCGCTCATGTCGCACGGCAAGCTCCTTCAGACAACGCGTAGCGAGATAGCTCGAACTCTTCAGCCCGTAAGTCACAGTAGTCAGTCTTATGCATTTGATGGTCTCGTCGGGGTGGTCGCGCCAAAGAATGTTCTGTAAAGAGGTATGGTCAGGTGTTAAGTTGACATTTCGAAACATTTGTTTAATGTCAGTGGTGAAGGTGAAGCTACCAAATCGAAAGGAGAGTAAAATGTCGAAGAGATCCCTCTGTACTGTCGGCCCATTCAAAAGCAGATCATTGAGTGAAACCTTTAGGTTCGTTTTCATCGACCCATCAAAGACTGTACGCAGCTTAGTAGTTTTGCTGTCGGGTTTAAGAACCGCATGATGTGGCAAGAAGTAGACAGCATCTTTATTTAGTTGCATAGACTCTATATCAACATAGTGCCCATGATTTAAATTTAAATATTCATGAATGAATTTTTGATACTCAATGAAGAGATCTGGATTTTTATTAAGTTTCTTTTCCAAGTTCAAAAACCTTTTTAATGCAAGGTGAAAGGAGTCCCCTAAAGCGTCATTGATTTCCTCAAGAGGTAATTTAAGAGGTAGTGTGACTTCAAAACGATTGTCCTTCAACTGAACAGTGCTTTTAAAAATATTCTCGCAGAGCTCATGCTCTGATGATGCCTCATTGTAGGTTTGAGGAACACTTTCAGTCTTCCAAAGCTTAGCTATGTTGTTAGAAATCTCGTCGTCACATTTAATACATTTTAAGCTTACTTTACCAGAGAAATCAGACGTAGGTGGCTGAGGTAGACTACCTCCAACTATGTAGCCCAGGTGTGTGTTGATGAGACGAAGCTGGTGCGCGGCGGTGGGGGGTGCATGCTGCCGGTGCTCAGGCGGTGGCGCCAGCAGGAAGCTCGGCGACTCCGTCGGTAGCAACACCTGGAAAAACACATCCGCGCCCATTAGCAGGTCTATTTCACCGGGAATGTTGAAGTTCTCATCTGCCAATTTTATATTTGGTGGTAAATTTAGCCCTGTGATATCAAATTTATTTTGAGGCAGCTGGCAAGTTATTCTCTCCACAACATGACAGGTAGTCGAAACCTTGAAGGGGCTTGTCGCTGAATAAATGTCCACAGGTAAGCAGCGTTTGACATTAGCTTTTGTATTTGTGATGCCTATAATATTGACATTATTTTGTGTGGGTTTCAGATCAAGCAGCTGAACGGCCTTTTCAGATATGAAAGACAGCTGGGACCCACTGTCAAGAAGGGCTTTGAAGTGTATGGCTGTGCCATCACGTGCGAAGAGCTTCACTTTAGCTGTGGGTAAAAGAACATCAGTATTATTATTAGCTGCCAAGGAGGCAGGTGATGCGACGGCTGTTGTAGTATCACTATTATTCTTATAGTCGGTGTCAATATGAAGCAGAGTGTGGTGTGCCAATTTGCACTCTGAGCACCGAAAGTGATATTTGCATTTCCGTGTATGCGCACCAAGACAGATGTTACACAGGCTCTTTTCTTTTATAAATTGCACTCTTTTATTAGCAGGCAACAATTTAAAACTTTGGCATAAATATAATTTGTGGTTTGACTTACATAGCAGACAGGAAGGAGGTTGCGCTGCTGTGTTGGCAACTACTTTGCCTGCTGGACCACGGTGGTACTCCCTTGCATCCTTGGGCTGCTGCAGACGCTGCTGACTGGGACCTGGTTCCGCGTTCTCGATTGCCAAGGCCCTCTTTGCCAAGAAAGCGAGGAAGTCATCCATTGTAGGGTCTTGCTCGGTGTCCCGCTCGAGCTGATAAGCCCGACTTGTGAACAGATCTAATTTTCGGGACAGAACACATAACAATATAGCATCCCATTGACTTACATTTGGCTCTAAATTAGATAAAGCAGCGAGTTCCTGTCTAACAGTACAGACAAATTCCCTTATGTTGCTTGCCGTTGACTTGGTTACAGGTTTCAAGTCAATAATGTTATTAATGTGTTCATTTACAATTCTAAACTTGTTGTTATATCTATCATTTAACAGGTTGATTGCCTTATGATAACTCTCTGCCATCAGTGGTAAATTTTTTATAAGATCTAATGCCTCATCTCTGAGGTAGGACCGCAAGTAGTACAGCTTTTGAATTGAATCAATAGATTTGTTGTCATTAATCATGGAATTGAACAAGTTGATGAAAGGCGTGTACTCTGTGAATTTACCACTGAAAACAGGCACATCAATAGCTGGTAATTTCAATGTAGATACAAGAGGGGAAGATGAAGTGTTCGTACGAGCGTTGCTTTCACGCTTGTTAATCTCATGATTGAGAGCGGATAATACAGCGTAATATTTACTTTCATACTCATCCACCTGTTCCTTGTCGGTTTGGTCAATCGCTAGAATCTGAACATTAAGTAATTCGTATCGTGAAAATGCTTGCTCTAATCGTGTTCTTTTTGCGATTAGCTCCTCAATGAGAGTTGAAGCTAAATCCGTAGATGGAAGCGAGATGAAAGTAAATAAGCGTGTAATGGTACCTTTGACGTAGCCTCTTGCAGCATTTAGCTCACTTACACCTTGAGATTCCATATTTATATGGAAACACAACACTTTCACTTAGGTAATTTATCTTGTGAAGTCAGAAGCACTTTTTTAAAAATTAGAGTCACGCTTTCCAAGAAATCCCAACGTGCCACGTGCTTGGTGGGTGAAATGCGACGTTGAAATTTTACAACCGATGCGCTGAGCGTCAAGAGTGAAATTGAAGTATTTGAACGAACGAAGAATGAAGCGCGGCGTTTCGCCGATCTGGATTCGCTGCCTGGGAGCGGGATGGACGCAACTCGACGCAGTGATACCAACACGACGTTTTTGCGAGTGCGCGTAGAGCCAATCCGCGTGCTGCAAGCTTGCGAACCCCGAACTCCTCCTGTCCTCTTCTGTCCCGTTTGATGCTACTGTTTTGCGCGCGCGACGTTGCCGTTCCGTGCGTTGCGAGTGTTGCGATGCGTGGCGTTCGCGCCCCAACAGGAAAAAAATGGCGGCGATTTTCTTCCAACACCGAAATCTTCTGAGAATGGCGGACTAACAAAGTACCTGTTT
The DNA here is from genome assembly GCA_948473455.1 of Teleiodes luculella. Classification (NCBI taxonomy): domain Eukaryota; kingdom Metazoa; phylum Arthropoda; class Insecta; order Lepidoptera; family Gelechiidae; genus Teleiodes; species Teleiodes luculella. The sequence goes on from OX419607.1 coordinate 7,882,041, forward strand.
TTGCAATAGTAGCTTTGGTACTTATTGCGTTGCGTGCGATGCGAAGTAGACGGAGACAGATTTAGCTTGGTCTAAAGCGTGATCTGATCGTTGTTTGTTTTATAGCGCAGGTTTCTTGAGGCGATGTTTATCAAGCGGTGCGTTCTTGAAAATGATGAACGGATCTCAGGACCATGTCGATAGCTGTACTGCGTGGACTGTATGTTTATTTGTAGGTTGATGCTATAGGGCTGGATCTATCTTCATGTAAACACCGATACTTGAGGGAAATCGTTTATTGCAAGAAACACAAGCACAAACACGTTGTACAGATGACACAAGCAAAGTAAGACTAAAAAAGGAAACGGAAGTTTTCTTATATTTTATGTTGGTACATCAGTGTTGCCAACAATATTTGTAATAAGTGAAACTTACATACCTAATAAACGTCTTTTTGTCTGACATATTGATGATGATGATGATGATAATATCATAACATCAATATAATATCATCATCATCATCAATATGTCAGACGAAAAGACGTTTACAGCTAAACATTATAAAAGGGCTTAAGCCATAATAAATGAAAGTAGATATAAAATAAAATAATTTATTTTTATATTTTGAAAGTGTGGCTAAGCAAAGTCCAAAAGCTTTTGATATGGCTCGTGTAACGAATACATCAGTAGATAAATAGATAGATAGTAGCCGAGACCAACGTCCGTGCATTCCGAAGCACAAACAGAATCATATTTATCTGAAAATCAGTGTTGCCCTTTTGGGTAAATTTCCACTGAGCCTGGGCCCTTTGCATATTGCACCACACATTGGTCGCTTACTTATCATTATTATTATTTAAATTCATAATAATAACTCAGATTTGATATTGTGTTGTGTAAGCTTTGGTATATTATGTGTGTGTCTAAAATTTTTATGCAATAAACTTTTATCTATCTAACTATCAGTCTAAAGTCTATCTTCCGGCGAGTTCTTGTCCTCAGAAGACGGCCAAATTGCGAACTCGCCTCGACGTCGAAAAGTGATTTGTAAAATCTTACATCGAATAAAAATCTTTGATTTTGACTTTGACTTTACTTAAGGATAAGATCCAGCATTATGTTCGGCGTGTATCTGCGGGAATCGAACCACTGTTAAATGAGGCATTTTACCATTCTACTACGGAGGCTGTACTTTATATAGGTATGTAATGTACTTACAGATGACTAAAAGAAACCCAGAAAATTATAATATTAAAACCATGAACGTAGTAATTTAGTTACACATTATAACGCTAATGAGCTCAATTCCGGCGTGGCCGCTAAAATCTGTAAATTTTAGTTCTTGGTCTATTTCATTCATATGGAAATCAGCTCTTTTCTAGTTGTTGAAAGGATCTGATTAACGGTTTTGTGGCTAAATATTTATTTTAATGTTATTAAAATACTTACAGACACATATTCTGAATTTGGCTGTAAAATAATAAAAGGATCGAATTATTTGTTATTACGAGTAGTACTAGGTTATGGGTGAGGCCAGTCTAGCGCTTCGGAGCACTTTAGGTAGAGAATACCCTTCTGGTAATAATTACCCTTCATTCAGGTAACAATGCCTGTACCCGCTGGCGGGGGCGCGGCCAAAATCAAACAAGTAATTAGAGACGGAGCCACTTAGCCGTCGTCGTGTACGTCAATGGTACGGGTGATATTACCTTTTCGAAAGTAATGAGTAATGTGATATGGCATTATAACGTAGAGTTCGCGCGAGAGTTGAATGCAGAGTGCGAATCATTTAATTTTGAGTTTTTAACTGATTATACTCTAGTTAGAAGAGCTGCTTTTGTCCCAGAGAGTTTAATCTGTTTTATTTACAAAACTATAGCTATAAATTCAAAATGAAGTGAAATGAAATGCCCTCCCCATTCAACTCGCGCGCGAACTATGCTGTTTTGCGCATGTCTAATAGGCCAAAGTCTCGAAATTTAAGTTGTTGGTCTCTTTCATTCTTATGGGAATCGAAATGGATGGAAGATAAATGAATCTAATTTTGAATTAATGATATCTAAATGCAGCTGTCAAATACGTTTTTGCATGCCTGCTAAACTAGTGCGAACTACGCGTTAAATCGATGTTTGACGTCTCCAAATGTAAGTTCACTTGACAATCACCTGTCCCTTTTCTTCCTAAGAATATAATAGAGCGCAATATGTAGAATCGGGTCCAATGTCTGCTTTATAACGAAGCTGAAACTGCAGAAAGAATTTTTTCTATTTATACTCTAAGCTGCAGAAGTATTCGCTGAGCCAGGCGCGCGCGCCGCTACACCCCTAAGCTGGCAGGTGGCCTACTATGCAAGTAGCGACAGGCTCGAGCTACCATGGCTCCTCTAATGTCACTATGTCGTGTTTGACAGCTTCTCGAGCTTGTCGCTCCTTACGTAGTAAGCCTACTGGGTCGTCAATCTTGTGAGATGTAACAGTAGAGGGTTTGTAATCACTACATAGTATAAAACAAAGTCTCTTTCTCTGTCCCTATGTCTCTATGTCCCTATGTATGCTTAAATCTTTAAAACTACGCAACGGATTTTGATGCGTTTTTTTCAAAAGATAGAGTGATTCAAGAGGAAGGTTTATTATGCATAGTACATGCATAATATACTTAAGAATAACCCACAATAACTATTTTCCCGTGCGCAGCCGGGGCGGGTCGCTAGTGATTTATATAAGTAACTAGGGACCCGCCCCGGCTCTGCATGGGAAAATGATTATTGTGGATTATCCTTAAGTATATTATGCATGTATTATACATATTATCAACCTTCCTCTTGAATCACTCTATCTATTAAAAAAACCGCATCCAAATCCGTTGCGTAGTTTTAAAGATTTAAGCATACATAGGGACATGGGGACATAGGGACAGAGAAAACGACTTTGTTTTATACTATGTTAGTGATTAGTGAAGTACTATCCTTCGAGTGATTTCCCATTTACGAAACTTACATAAGGTACCTGGAATAAACGAAAGATGAAAACATATTTGATATCAATATGGAGAAATTTTGCAATAATATTGAAATTAAAAGTCAAGTTTTAATATGCGTGGAAAATTAATCATAAAATTAAGATTATAATAAAAGAAAAATACATTTTTTTTCAGATTTATGAGAAAACTAGCTTTCCGCCCTTTTCCCGCGGTAAAAAGTAGACTATGTGTTATTCTTCTTCTTCTTATCGTGTCGATGACAAATTCCTTAGATAATTTTGGCCCAGAACCTAGCTACTTCAACTGCATTATCTGTGGCATCCATCAGGTCCTGCTGCGAGCAGTTGGCAGGGCAAGCAGGGCAGGACACTAGGTGAGCCATAGACTGCACCGTCCCACACACACACACTCCAGATTTGGGTTCTCCGAAAATCCCCACCTGAACATACCATGGCTCCTCTAATGTCACTATGTCGTGTTTGACAGCTTCTCGAGCTTGTCGCTCCTTACGTAGTAAGCCTACTGGGTCGTCAATCTTGTGAGATGTAACAGTAGAGGGTTTGTAATCACTACATAGTATAAAACAAAGTCTCTTTCTCTGTCCCTATGTCTCTATGTCCCTATGTATGCTTAAATCTTTAAAACTACGCAACGGATTTTGATGCGTTTTTTTCAAAAGATAGAGTGATTCAAGAGGAAGGTTTATATGTATAGTACATGCATAATATACTTAAGAATAACCCACAATAACTATTTTCCCGTGCGCAGCCGGGGCGGGTCGCTAGTGATTTATATAAGTAACTAGGGACCCGCCCCGGCTCTGCACGGGAAAATGATTATTGTGGATTATCCTTAAGTATATTATGCATGTATTATACATATTATCAACCTTCCTCTTGAATCACTCTATCTATTAAAAAAACCGCATCCAAATCCGTTGCGTAGTTTTAAAGATTTAAGCGTACATAGGGACATGGGGACATAGGGACAGAGAAAACGACTTTGTTTTATACTATGTTAGTGATTAGTGAAGTACTATCCTTCGAGTGATTTCCCATTTACGAAACTTACATAAGGTACCTGGAATAAACGAAAGATGAAAACATATTTGATATCAATATGGAGAAATTTTGCAATAATATTGAAATTAAAAGTCAAGTTTTGATATGCGTGGAAAATTCATCATAAAATTAAGATTATAATAAAAGAAAAATACGTTTTTTTCAGATTTATGAGAAAACTAGCTTTCCGCCCTTTTCCCGCGGTAAAAAGTAGACTATGTGTTATTCTTCTTCTTCTTATCGTGTCGATGACAAATTCCTTAGATAATTTTGGCCCAGAACCTAGCTACTTCAACTGCATTATCTGTGGCATCCATCAGGTCTTGCTGCGAGCAGTTGGCAGGGCAAGCAGGGCAGGACACTAGGTGGGCCATAGACTGCACCGTCCCACACACACACTCCAGATTTGGGTTCTCCGAAAATCCCCACCTGAACATATTTTCCTTACTGCGGCCAACCTGAGTCCGAAGTCTATTTAAAGACTTCCAGATTGGCCATGGCAGTCTATGTCCAGCCGGGGGGCTCTCAGAGATCGGAACATATGGATCTGGGAGTGGTGTTCGAGTACGCCACAAGTTGCGTCTCGCTTGAGAGGGCACGCCCGTGGGGGGTTTTACGCATTTTAGGAAGCTTTTTCGACTTTTTAGTCTTTGCGGCGGTAGCTCATGCCCATGTAGGGGGTGCCGTATGTCGTCTTCCAACTTAGCCCTCTCCAGCGAGCTTGCCACGATTCTGCGAACCTCTGGAGGCGCTATGCCAGCCAATGGATACAGCAGTTTCACCGGGGTTGGCTTTAAACACCCAGTAATAATCCGGCATGTTTCGTTTAAGGCTGTATCCACCAGCTTAGCATGAGTAGAGCGGCCCCATACGGGGCACGCAAATTCGCCGGCAGAAAATGCTAGCGCCAAACCAGAAGTCCGCAACACCTGCGGTGCGGCTCCCCACTCAGTGTGTACAAGACGCCGCAGTAAATGGTTACGGCTGTGTATCTTTCGTTTCAAAATGTCACAGTTATTCTTGAAAGTTAAAGATCTGTCTAACAGGACGCCAAGATATTTGGGGGAGTTGTTATGGGCAATGGAGACTCCGCGCCAGGTGATCCTGAGCTTACGACCCGCTTGTGCGTTGCGTAGATGGAAAACGCTTGACTCTATGTGTTATTCTAATGTATAAACTATATTATTGTAAAATTCATTAAAATCCATTCAGTAGTTTTTGCGTGAATGAGTAACAAACATTCATCCATACTTACAAACTTTTGCAATATTAGTGATATATTAGTAGAATTGAGAGCGTCGTCGGTGGCATAGTGGCTAGGGCTGTTGACATTTGAAAGTTCGCGGGTTCGAACCTCGGCAAGTGACAACGAGTTTTAAATTTTTAATTCATATGTACACATAGTACCTTACCTACCGATAGAAATTTAATTCTTATGCTGGGGCCACACTAGCGGCTAACGTCAATGCCCATTGGCGCGATAATTATTGCAATAATTTTTAACGCGTTAATGTGGGTGGCTACACTAGAACGATCAACGTGAATACGCATTAATTCTCGCATTCATCTCTTTGATGTACCGCCACTTGAGTTATCGCCTAACGCCAAACGGCAATGTTAACGCCGTTGTCAAATTATCGCGTTAAGTTGTGGCTACACCTACGGTTAACGTCCATTATCGCGATAATTATTGGCATTTCTCGTTAGTGTGGCCCCAGCATTACTGTATGGCTATCAGTCACAGGTCACAGCCTATATAAATAAATAAATACACGTACGTAGTATTGACAGTGTGGGCAGGGAATGTTATTATAGTAGTGATATACATCCATCGGGTCTGATGTAGTTTTTCTTTTTGTGGTAGTTTTGCGCTGCGGAATTAAACAAATAATAATTTAATAAAATAGACCCTTATTTCAGATATTGTGTCACATCCGTATTATTACAAATAATTATTATTACATACTAATATAATTATAAAATTCGAAATTATATAATTAATTTAAATCTATTTAATTGGCAGGCTCAAGACTGATAACAACAATTGACTTATTTTTAATTTATAGAAAAATAGGATTTCAATTGTACATGCTACTATGTTCCTACACCATCTTGTTTTCATCTTTTTAGTTCGCTTTTTAAGCAGTCAGGTTAAGTTATAAGTGTGAGAGTACCTAAGTAAAAAAATAAAAGTATTAAATTAGCTAGATTTGTACTTCAATTAATTAATAGAAATAAATTGAGCAGCGTGCCAAAGAAATGAACATACATACACTAGAAAACAGTACCCTCTCTCTCTCTGCAGTCGGTTGGGTAATAAAAACGTTCATATACAGGGTAACTTTTTAATCAGTGCACATATTTTGTGTACACAGTCAGTATCGTCGAGACGAAAAAAATATTTTTTTACAAATTATGACACTATTTTTAACCTTTTTAAGGAACGAATTCCAAAAAAACGTCAGTATACGTGTCCAATTAATTATGCTAATGAGTGTTTATACGAAGTATCAAGAAAATTGGCGCGTATTAAATTTCTTCCCATACAAAATTTGATATTTTTATGCATAAAAATGAATGGCGATCTTTCTGTATGAAAGGTGACAAAATAAAAATATACGGGTATTTTTATGTTCTTTAATCTATGCCTACCTAAAATAGGTGAACTGATTAAAAAATAATCCTGTATATTATACAGGTCATGGTCTAACAAAACAAGGTCTAACCATTAGACCACGTGACTGACACAAACCTACGTCATCTTGCGCTGTTCGTCCTTGTCGAATGCGTGTTAATAGACAAGGATGAACAGCGCAAAATGACGTAGGCTCGTGTCAGTCACGTGGTCTAACGGTTAGACCTTGTTTTCTTAGACTATGATACAGGTGTAATTTTATTTAGCACAATATTTTAAAGGATAAACCCACCCATGAAACTGATTAACTTTCCATAAAGGCCGATTTACACGTTCTTAGTCTTTAGCGAAGTGCTTTAGAATAGTCCTTTAGTAGAAACGTGTAAACGTCACTTGCTTTAGTACCACTTTAGTACGGTATACGATTCTACGGTTGCCTTTCAAGTTGTACTAAAGTACTCTACTAAAGACTAAGAACGTGTAAATCGGCCTTAAGAAACATACCTTCAAATCTCAAAATTAAAATTCAACTTTTCATATAAAGTTATGTCTCGAGACCGACTACTTATTATGTTGAATTTTAATTTTGAGATTCCAACCCATGTTCCTTACGTAAAGCTGTTCAGTTTCATGAGTACTACCACTGTGTTGCAGATAAACAACCAGGTAAATTTCACGTTGTATGAACATCTAGATTATGTAATTATCTACATTAAACTCGTAATTAAAAAAAAAAAACACTAGTACTTGTTTCGGGAATTTTGGGAAAACCCAACCGGTTGCGCTCATATGTGCATCATCAGGGGTCTAGTCTATTCCCATCATACACAATAATTTTACAATACTTCGTTAACAGCTCATATATGTCCCCACCGAGGGGCTCGAGCCTACCCTGATACCAGGGTGAATAGGCCTTAGTCGACCACGCTGGCCCAGTGCGGGTTGGTCAACTTCACACACAACCTTTGAATTTCTTCGCAGGTGTGTGCAGGTTTCCTCACGATGTTTTCCTTCACCGTAAGAGCGTCGAATAAACGTACATATGAATTCGAAAATCGAAAACACATTGGTACGTGCCGAGGTTTGAACCATCGAACTTCGGAACGGAAGTCAACGGGCCTAGCCACTTGGCCACCGACGCTCTTTACAATTGCTACACAATACTTAATATAAATTAATATTTAAAAAACAATAAAAGTGAAGTATATAATAAACAATAGAACCCCAAAATGTCATGTGAAACAATTACAAGTTTTTTTAAAACTACGAGCAGGTATAATGGAGTTTGACTAAGCGCCAACAATCACAAGTATAAATTATATCTACATTAACTATAATTTATGAACATTTATATTATATCGATAATGTAACTCACAGTTGTTGGTGGTTTTGGTGGCTATAAAACGTATAATTTTATATTTTAAAAACTACAGTTCAGCGTGGTTGATTAAGGCCTATTCACCCTTATTTCACGGTAGGCTCGAGCCTCTCTAACAGGTGTACTTACTGGTGGCGTTGTTGTTGTTGTTGTTGTTGTAGTTGTTGTTGTTGTTGTTTGTGGGGGTGGCTGAAAATATATGAGTTATAATAGTGAAAATAAATAAAATTCAAGCCTCAGCGCGATCCATAAAATTCTATAATTGTGTATAGTTAGCCGAGTTTACACTTGATTTGTTTGTGTATAAAATGTAGATATAAACCAGTTCAGCCCAATCAGTTCAGCGTTCTTATTTACTGCTAGTGTGTGAACTTCAATCTTCAGCTCGCCAAGGTTCTGGTGAGCCGCAGGTGTGACAAAAGCCTCACGATGTCCCCAAACATTATTTGAATTGAATAGAAAACAAACAGGCGTAATAAATAAATAAATAAAAATAAAAAAATATTTTTTTTTATTTCAGGCGTGGCCCTTAAATAGATGTGTTAGTAACAATGAAAAACTTATTCAATGTTAGTACTTAAATTATGATAAAAATACATTATAAGAAATTTTAGTGTCTTTGGCCAGTTGGAAACGAGTCCAGTGCTGCACTATCGCACTGTCCACGTCCAGCCTGGCCGCAACAGTCTGCAGGAGGCTGTTGGAGCTGCTCCGCACTCGATGGATCAGGGACGCTATCCGCTTCCTAATAATAGCTGAGAAGCTGTCAACACCTGCTTCCGCTAGCATCCCTGAAGCACTACAGTGACGCCGCAGCCCCATCAACCCCCTTCTTCTTCTTTTCGAGTCGACAGCAAACTCAGACAGTCTCGGCCCAAAAACCAGCCACACGAATAGCGTCTTCAGTAGCCTTCATCAAGTCCTCTCGCGTGCAGGTGACAGGACAAGATGGGCAGCTAATGAGATGGTCCATTTCTGATCAACCCCCTGAAAGCATTGTTGTACTGGGTGCGCAAAGCCCTGTATGCCACTTGGGTATACTGTGTCCACAGGGTGCAAGTGTACAACGAGTTATAAAAAGAAAAAGTAATTACCGGCGGTGGTGGTGGGGGCGGCTGAAAACATATAAAGGGAAAATGAAGAAGATTTGGAAGGCACGGGTTCAAGTCTCGGCGCGAAACAATGTGTTTTCAAATAATTAAAAATCAACTTTTCGTACGAACTTGTGTCACGTGACCGACTTCTTAGTATGAAAAGTTGATTTTCAATTTTGTAGTTTGAATATACCTGCGAAGTAAGTAATTCAATGGCTGTGGCAGTTGACCAACCCGTACTGGGCCAGCGTGGTCGACTTAGGCCTATTCACCCCAATTTCAGGGTAGGCTTGAGCCTTTCAGTGGGGACATAATAAGTATAAGCTGTTTACGTACCGGGTGCTACGTACCACCGTGCTACATTTGGTAGCACGGAGTGACGTCACACGTAACTTTAATTTGGTTCGATTTACAAATAAAAAAATACGTGTCCCTTATTTTTGAATAATCTAAAAGACGGACTAATTACATTTTTTAAGGACACAAGCGTATTACCGGTGGTGGTGGGGGTGGCTGAAAACATAAAATTAAAGTGAATATTATAATAATAATAATCGTTTATTTCAGGAATACACCCATAAGAAAATATAAAAATACAAACTAAATACTTGGAGGCACGGGTTCAAGTCTCGCCACGGACCAATTTTTTTAAATTTTTGAAATCATTGTACGTTCATTCGACGCTCTCAGGGTATTTTATACGTCCATTTATTTAATCGGATAATGGACCGTCAAAACGGATATACCTTGAATTGTTCGCCGGATTTATAGATGTCCGGTGCATATACAAACATTCATTTTAAAACATACACCACCGCGAATCCGGCAAATTATGCGGTCCGTTATCCTTTAAAAAGTTCGCCGGATTGGTGTCCGGTTGTGTATTTCTCCATACAAACCTTCCGTTGAAATTGATATTTTGTGTTAACGATTTTAGTTAACGAGAAATATTTTCTTGTAAAAGTTGCTCTAAACCTTTGATTAAGCCGTCACTTTACACCCTGTATAAACTGCTCTCAAGTGTACTTACCGGTGGCGGCGGTGGTGGCGGTTTTGGTGGCGGCGATGGTGGCGGTTTTGGTGGCGGCGATGGTGGCGGTTTTGGTGGCGGCGATGGTCGCGGTTTTGGTGGCGGCGATGGTGGCGGTTTTGGTGGCGGCGGTTTTGGTGGCGGCGATGGTGGCGGTTTTGGTGGCGGTGATGGTGGCGGTCGTGGTGGCTGATAATATATAAAAATGGAAACAAGGAAAATTCGTGAGCCGTAAAGTCAAGCCTCAGCACGAACCAATGAGATTTCGATTTTTCAATTTTTAATACGTCCATTGGTTAAAAAAACATCGTGAGGAAACCTAAACATACCTGCAAAGAAATTGGGGCATATGTGGACTGTTAACGAAGTAACGACTCAGCAATTACTGAAAGTACTTGCTTAATCAATAAATGTGACAAAGTTTTCTGGAAAATTACAAAAAATTGACTTCTCCATACAATTTTTCCGATTTAATGACAATTTTTTGAATGAGAAAGTTCTAGTTTAGATTCCGAGAAAAGTTTATCTGAGAATGTTGCTCAAAATCGTTGATAACAGACCCCCCACACTGGCGTCTTTCCAGCGTTGTCGTCACGCCAGTGTTGACGCGGGCGTCACGTCGTCATAGGCAAGAAAACGAGTGAAACAAAAGAAAGTTGCGTTTCCAAAAAATTTTGTTCCAAAAAAAAACGCCGCGCTGGCGGCGTTGCGGCGACGTTGTGTCTTCGCTGGAAAGAAGCTCGGAAGACGCCAGTGTGTAGGCTGTAAGCCATCATTTTGCCACAGAATACCAAATAGTAGTCCCTACAGAAGCTGCACTAGGCGACATAATTCATATAAATTGCAACCCTAGCTCCGTTATAAGTGCAATTTAGATCGCACGGCGCTAGGCGAAAAGAAGTAGTTGCTGCATCTCTCTCTCTCGCGTATTGCGCCACTCTACTAACACGTTTAGGGAATGGGGAATTGATCCGCAGTCGGCCCGAGACCGCTCGGCCGGGCGGTAGGTAGTTATAGCGCGCAAGTACATGGAGTGACGGAGGCCTGACTTTGCACCCTGTATGGACTGCTCTCAAGTGTACTTACGGGTTTCGGTGCTGGTGGCCGTGGTGGACGTGGCTGAAAATCATATCATACTAAAAAGAGGAAAGATTTGTATTTTTGTGTGTGTATGTTTGTAATGAATAAACTCAAAAACTACTGTGCCGATTTAAAGAATCTTTCACCATTAGAAAGCTACATTCACCCTGAGTAACATAGGCTTTTAAAACAGATTAATAAATAGTTACTAGCCTCATTCCCACGGGAAAAACTGTTAACGCGGACAGCTAGTATATATTAATGGCAATAAGCCTCGCGGGTTCAAACCTCAGCACGAGCCAATGAGTATTCGATTTTCTTTATACCTCGTTAATTAAAGGCACGTATTTAAGCGGCGACAAAGTAATCGAAATTTTCTTATAAACTTTCCGATGAAATTAATACACCGTGAAATATCCGCAAAATAGTGTAAGTACTCATGAAACTGAACAATTTTCCGTAAGGAACATAGGTTGAAGTCTCAAAATTGAAATTCAACTTGTCATACAAAATGGCCGGTCTATATGAATAGTTGATTATTATTTTTGATATTTCAACCTAAATGTTTCTTAGGGAAAGTTGTTCAGTTTCATGAATACTACCATCATCATTAACAGCTCATATATGTCCCCACCGAGGGGCTCGAGCCTACCCAGACACCAGGGTGAATAGGCCTTAGTCGACCACGCTGGCCCAGTGCGGGTTGGTCAACATCACACACAACCCTTGAATTACTTCGCAGGTGTGTGCAGGTTTCCTCACGATGTTTTCCTTCACCGTAAGAGCGTCGAATAAACGTACATATGAATTCGAAAATCGAAAACACATTGGTACGTGCCGAGGTTCGAACCCGCGAACTTCTGAATGGAAGTCAACGGCCCTAGCCACTTGGCCACCGACGCTCTTAAATTAAAGAGTTAAATGTCACGGTGTATTTTGTACAAGCTTCAGCCGCGGCTCCACCCGCGTTAATAGTTTTTCCCGTAAGAACGAGGAATTTTTCCGCCGTAAATCGTAGCCTATGTTCTTTCCTAAGGTCTATTCCACATTTGGGCCAAGTTTCATCAAATTCGGTTCAGTAGTTTGTGAGCTATTCAATTATTAAGAAATTTTAGGAATTTTTTTTACACCTTGGGTTACATTATTGAAGTTTTAGTAAGGATCCCTATTTTTTTGAAAATAAAATATATGTCACTCAGGGATCGTGTAGCTTCCCAACAATGAAATAATTTTTGAAATCAGTCCAGTAGTTTCGGAGCCTATTCGATGCAAACAAATATACCAACGATCAAACCTTTCCTCTTTATATATAATATTAGTATAGACTAGTATAGATACAGGTACTTGATTTTTTTTAGTTTCAGGGATTTTTTTTGTGAAATATCTGCTCAAAACCATTGACTGGTCATGTTCTTAAGTATTTGCTAACTAACTCCCTGTACAAACAGGTAGTGTGTCGAGTAGATTTATTGTTTTTATTTTTTATGTATTTGTAGGTTAAGGTATTTATGTTATGGGCCTCATTGCCTGAAATAAATAAATAATTATTATGGCTAGTTCACATTACTCCAGTAGCATTCCAGTCCAGCAATCCAATCCAGTGCTGGAATGCTACTGGAATAATGTGAACCGACACTGGAATGCACTGGAATGTGTCCAGTGACTGGAGAGACCGTCAACTTTTCATTCCAGCTCACCCAATCCAGCGCCACTGGAATAGTGTAGACAGCGATTCCAGTTGTAATCCAGTGCTAGATTGAACTTTTAACAGTGAAAATCATTGTCTCCGATGTGTTACCAATACAGCTACTCTTAAAAGACTGGAATAATGTAAACGATATGCTCCAGTCCACTACTGGACTGGATTAACCCGCTGGATCACTGGACTGGAATAATGTGAACCGGGCATTATTATAAACTGCTCTCCAGTGTACTTTACTTACCGGTGGTCTATGTATCTGAAAATATGCACCGTGAAATTTAACTAGTTGTTTATCCGCAACAAAGTTGTAGTAATCATGAAACTGAACAACTTACCCTAAGGAACATACGTTGAAATCTCAAATAGACATTTATGCTACTAGTGCGGAAAGTATGTGATTTCCGATGAGTGTCATTTTATTCACGAGCGAGCAAAGCGAGCGAGTGTATAAGCCGACACGTGTCGGAAATCATCTTTCGCACGTGTATCATACAATATTTTACTATGCATTGTGCAAGAAAAAAAAACAGTTATATTAAAAAGGCGTATAAAATGACGGGCTTCATAAACAAAACACATTCGCGCTGAAAAAAACATCTACTGCGCATGTGCAAAGCTGTCGAATCGCAATAAGGCAATGAGTAAAATTTATTCAGCCACGCAAATTTTTAATTAATATTTGAACGTAATTTATCAATAAAAATCAATTTCTAAAGTAATTATACTAATTATAAACGCGTTTATTGAATTGTTATTTTTATTGTTCCCTTTATATTAGTAACAATTGGTAATAAAAATATCTCAAATACTGAAATGTTAGGTTGACTGGCAGAATGACAGGCTAAGCAAAAATAAAAAAAAAACTGAAAAGTAAAAAGCACTAGTGCGGAAAAGTGCTACTTTCCGCACTGTTTGGCTGCTTAGAAAACGCTCTTTTCGAGCACATGCATTGTAAAATAATATTCAAGTTTTCATATAAACTTAAATCACGTGACCGGTCACTTTGTATGGTAAGTTGAATTTTAATTTTGAGATTTCAACGTATGTTCCTTAGGGAAAGTTGTTCAGTTTCATGAGTACTACATTGCGCTATGCTACCAGCTCTACTCAAACTATTATCGCATCGCCCCTTTATTTAAGAGTTTATTCTTCACTAGCGACCCGCCCCGGCTCCGCACGGGAAAATGGTTATTGTGGGTTATCCTTAAGTATATTATGCATATATTATAAACCTTTCTCTTGAATCACTCTATCTATTAAAAAAACCGCATCAAAATCCGTTGCGTAGTTTTAAAGATTTTAGCATACATAGGGACATAGGGACATAGGGACAGAGAAAGCGACTTTGTTTTATACTATGTAGTGATTAGTAAGAGACGAGAGCCAGCTTTTGTTTGAGAAAAACTTATTAACTTATTTTGACGTCGAAAAATTATTAATCAAACCTTACTTCGAATAAAAACCTTTTGATTTTGATTTATTTATCGGTGTAGTACTTACCTTCTGAGACACAGAGTCAGCTATGTTACCGCTACCGAGTTACTATGTTAACGAGTCTATATAATTATAATAGAGGCTATTTCCAAAGAATCATCATCATCATCATCATCTCAGCCTGTAGACGTCCACTGCTGGACAAAGGCCTCCCCCAAGGATCTCTGCAATGATCGGTCCTGCGCTGCCCGCATCCAGCGGCTTCCCGTGACCCTCACCAGATCTTCGGTCCATCTCGTGGGGGGCCTGCCCACACTGTTTTCGGCGCGCGACCGCCATTAATGAACCTTTTTGCCCCAACGGCCGTCGGTTCTACGTGTAATGTGCCCAGCACATTGCCACTCAAGTTCAACGATTCTTCGGCCTATGTCGGTGACTCTGGTTCGCCTGCGGACCTCATCATTCCTGATTCGATCACGCAAGGAAACTCCAAGCATAGCCCTCTCTATCGCTCTTTGGGTGATTTTGAGCCTTCTTATGAGGCCCATCGTAAGCGACCACGTATCAGATCCGTATGTCATTACTGGCAACACACATTGCTTATACATTTTCAAAGAATACTTTCATTAAACTGTTTTTTTTGTAGCAACTGAGATAGATTCAATATGTTACCTCTCTAATTAGGACCTGGTTTGTTTTTAATTAATTCATTGCGAAGTTAGGTGTTGTTGCAGTTTAGATTTTTGCCAGGATGGATACCTGGTTCTGAATCAGACTGTACGTGTATCTATATAAGTAAGTAAATATCTACTTACCGGTGGTGCACGTGGCTAAAAATACATAGTAATTATATATGGAAAGCAGGACAATTCGGTAGGCGCCATTTAAAGCATGGGCCAATGTTTTTCCATTTTCGGTGTGGTTTAAGCTATAATCCTTCCCTATGAAACCTTAATGAAATTCAATTTTGACTATTAGCCAAAAAATGGTATTGAAATAGTAGTAAATAGTTATTGTAAGAAAATTAGTATCATTATGATTCTGAAGATATACAAATAATAATACTACTAATAATGATACTAATTTTCTTACAATGATACTATTTACTACTATTTCAATACAATTTTTTTTCTTTTCTTTTCTGTTTCTCTCTATTCGAACATTTTGACTATTTAATATGAAAAATAATATGTTGTTTGTATTTCGCGGCTGCTAGTGAGACGGCCGCAGCCCTCGCCGCGTGTCGGTCTTTGTTATTGTCTAATAGACACTAATAGTTATGTAATTTCGCAAATACTCCAATAAAACGTATAAAAGTTTCGCAATCCTTGTTTTAATGCTTATAAGCAGGCAGGGCTTATTTACCTGGTTAAAATTTCAAACCAGGTATTTTGCATCTCCATACATTGCGCAAGAGAGCGTTATTGTTTTGGTTTCGCTTTACCGGAACCCATGGTCTAAGAAAACAAGGACTAACCATTAGACCACGTGACTGACACGAGCCTACGTCATTTTGCCTATTCATCCTTGTCGAATGCGTGTAATAGACAAGGATGAACAGCGCAAAATGACGTAGGCTTGTGTCAGTAACGTAGTCTAACGGTAAGACCTTGTTTTCTTGGACCATGGCCGGAACCCATTTCGCTCGCTCTTGGCGTACCGCAGTAGAAGGCGGGGTGAGCGTGTGACCTTGCCAGACATTTTGGCGTTACATTATTTTTAATAACTTTCAAGAAAAGAAAGAGGTCAATGAACTTTTGTCCGGATTTATTTGAAACAGACCATAGTTATATTATAAGAGCGTCGGTGGCCTAGTGGCTAGGCCCGTTGACTTCCATTCCGAAGTTCGCGGGTTCAAACCTCGGCACGTACCAATGTGTTTTCGATTTTCGAATTCATATTATGTACGTTTATTCGACGCTCTTACGGTGAAGGAAAACATCGTGAGGAAACCTGCACACACCTGCGAAAAAATTCAAAGGTTGTGTGTGAAGTTGACCAACCCGCACTGGGCCAGCGTGGTCGACTAAGGCCTATTCACCCTGGTATCAGGGTAGGCTCGAGCCCCTCGGTGGGGACATATATGAGCTGTTAACGATAGTTATATTATACTTGCGTGACAGCGTGCAAGGGCCTAAATTAATGGCTATTTAGTATACTTACTGGTGGAGGTTGAGGGTAGTACTGAAAAAAAAGTTACGAAATTGAGAACTTGTACGTTTTCATACGAAGGAAGTAAAATTTTTCTTCTCGGTTTACATATATTTTGGAACTAGCTGTCTGCCCACGGCTACGCCCGCGTTGTTTTCCGACTTTTCCGTAATAATTTTTAACTATCCTACGGGAACTCTTTAATTTTCCAGGATTTAAAGTATCCAAGATGTTGACCAGGGATGTTAAGAACCACCATGCAAAACATTCAAATCGGTCCAATAGTTTCGGAGATTTGCCCGTACAAACAGACAAACAGACAGAGAAACAAAAAAAAATTTGTTATGTTGTATTTCACTTCTTACAACCCCCTGACTTGGTTTTCGGCATTTTTTTCTATGTACAGATTTTCGACCTCTACAACTTTTTTTTAAATTTTTTTTTTTAATTTTTTTTATTGTCTTATGCTTGTGTCAAAAAGGTACGACCAATCGAGCTTCACCGGATTTGTACAATTTTATTATATAGATTGTTGTAGATACTTCTACAACGAATAACATTAAATTAAAAGCCCTCGCCACAAAACCGTTATTACCGTTGTTATGGTTATTTATTATACCACAGAATAGGTACCAAAAAGTAGTCCCTATTATACTTACTGTTTGAGCTGGCGGATAGAACTGAAAAAAGTATGAAATTAAGATCTTTACGTTTTCATACGAAGGAAATAAAATTTTGCTCCTCGTATCGTAACATTGTTTACATATATTTTGAAATTGACGTAGATACTTTTAAAGTGAATAACATTAAATGAAAAGCCCTCGCCACAAAACCGTTATTTCATCATTTCAACAACTAGAAAAGAGCCTTCAAAAGGGTCTTTAAATGGATGAAGATTTTTTTATCATAGTTAAGAACACTCTCGATTGCGACACCTTGCAAATAAATAAATTTATCAAAATTGGCGCATCCGTTTAGGAGCTACGATGCCACAGACAGACACACACACACACACGTCAAACTCATAAATAACACCCCGTTTTTTTTTGTAAAGGGTTAAACATTTGGTAAAATAATTTTAAAGAAACAAACAAACAATGTTGATCGATCACGCTATATTATAAAAGAACAAAAAGTTAATTTGTTAGCATTTGAATCGCAACCGCGATGCATACTTATTATTACTTTTATATAATTTAATTTTTCTTTTTTGTATTTTTCATAATTTCTTTTGCGGTAAGCGCCTGACTTAGTTTGCCCTGTGCTGAGTTCGAACCCGCAAACCTGTGCTTCAAAGGCAGCTTTGCTACCAACTATGCTACCGGGCCGTCATTTTGTCTCTCATACCTACATAATTTGCCTATTATATTTTTTTTATAACAGCTCATATATGTCCCCACCGAGGGGCTCGAGCCTACCCTGATATCAGGGAGAATAGGCCTTAGTCGACCACGCTGGCCCAGTGCATGTTAGTCAAATTCACACACAACCCTTGAATTTCTTCGCAAGTGTGTGCAGGTTTCCTCACGATATTTTCCGTCGAATAAACATACATATGAATTCGAAAATCGAAAACACATTGGTACGTGCCGAGGTTCAAACCCGCGAACTTCCGAATGGAAGGCAAGCGCGCTAGCCACTTGGCCACCGACGCTCTTTTTAAAATGTAAGTAATTATAAAATAATTTTAAAATGGTTCATCAAATGTTTTAGTACAATTTAATTGTAGCTTGATTTTACTTACTTGCGGTTGCTTTAAAAAATAAATAAATATTAAGACATTATCATAATGAAATACCTACCCTGGAATTAGGGAGAAAAGGCCTTAGTCGAAGGACGCTGGGCCAGTGCGTGTTAGTCAATTTCACAAACAATCCTTGAATTTCTTCGCAAGTGTGTGCAGGTTTCCTCACGATATTTCCGTCGAATCAACTCACATAATATGAATTCGAAAATCGAAAACACTCTGGTACTTGCCGAGGTTTGAACCTGCGAACTTCCGAATGGAAGTTAACGGCAATGGCCACTAGGCCACCGACGCTCTTTTTTAAATTTAAGTAATTATCTTCTTCTTCTTCAGGTGCTATGTCCTAACGGACGTCAGCTACCACCAAAACACCATTGCCATTTCGCATCTGTTCTGAGCCAATCTCATCAGTGCCGCCGCATTCTTTCAAGAAAACCGCATCTCTTCTGAGCAGAATACGTGGCAGCAGCAATAGGGTCCTGAAGGCGATTGCTGATCAGAACAATAGTCCCTTTGTGGAAAAAATGGTGAAGCGCACCAAATCTGTTTTAGTTTTTAAGTAACTAACAACTTTATGGACTCAGTTGTCTATTTTAAATAAAAATATTATTATTATTATTATTATTCTTTATTTTAGTCAATGTCTTTGTATTGTCCAGCCAGTTGATCCTCCTTCTCCCCCTTCCCCTTTTTCCGTTTATTTTTCCTTCCAATATTAATCTCAGTATATTGTATTATTAGTCTCAGTATAGTCTCAGTATATTAGTCTCAGTATATTGTATTATTATTATTGTATTATATAATTACTTATATTGTATACAGTATAAGTAATTATAAAATTATTTTAAATGGTTCATTAAATGTTGTTAATGTTTAAAAACATTTAATGAACCCGTTTCTGAATCAACCTGCTATATCAGTATACAATTTAATTGTAACTTAATTACTTACTTGCGGTTGCTATAAAAATAAATAAATATTAAGACATTATGATAATAAAATATGGGTAGCCTTGTAGAAATTGCTACCATAGCAATAAGACCGCCTATTGTACGCTGCGCGTACGCACAATTATTGCACGATACTCTATTACTTTAAATACCTCATATAGGCCGGGAGATAATGACAGAAATTTTTAGGTCATTTGTTACAGTATGGCGGTTTTACAGGGGTCTTAGTACGCAATGACAAAAAGAAAAATGATGGTCATAGCGCTGGTACTGGCGGCCCAATCGCGTGGGCGTTAGTGAACTAGTCGGAAAAATTACGAAAGTCAAACGATTTGTACCTACCACAAAAATTTTATTATTTTCCGATAGCCCGTA
The DNA here is from genome assembly GCA_948473455.1 of Teleiodes luculella. NCBI lineage: Eukaryota > Metazoa > Arthropoda > Insecta > Lepidoptera > Gelechiidae > Teleiodes > Teleiodes luculella. Next base: position 7,901,636 of record OX419607.1, read on the forward strand.
AAAGATAACTAGACGACAGTGTCATGCCATACTTCTCCGGTGTGACTTACAGCCCGCCATACTAGTTAATAAATTAAAAATTCAACCATTTGTACCAGGTTAATTTTTGCACAGTTTAATCATCTTCGTGCAGCCATTTACGACAATCACCATGCTATACTTTTCGGACGGCTCCAAATGGTCGCCATACCACCGAAAATCTGCATATTTTTTTTCGCGATTGGGCCGCCAGTATCAGCGCTATGACCATCATTTTTCTTTTTGTCATTGCGTACTAAGACCCCTGTAAAAACGCCATACTGTAACAAATGACCTAAAAATTTCTGTCATCATCTCCCGGCCTAATACTTCTTCAAGGTTTTTCTGTAATCTATGGGTAAAGATCTATCTATCTTCAGTAGTTTTTTTTTTATTTCGGCCCAGTAGTTTCGGAGATAATAGTCATTTTTCGGAATCCAAAACCAAACTCCGACAAGACAGTACTCCGACAAAACATAAAACCTAACCTAACCTAACCTACCGACCTTGTCGGAGTAGAATCCTGTTGGAGTTCGGTCCTTAAACCCATTATTCGCCGATTTTCTTAAATAACTTTAAACTGTTTATCGTGAAATTGTAAAAAAGTATATTTCAGACGATTACAACAAGCATGCATTTGTGTTGCATTTAATATGTAACACAATAGGCATAGGCATAGCTTAAAAAATTACAAGTTTTTTAACTACATTAATATAAAGTATTATAGAGCTTACCCCTCCTCCGACAAATATACCGAAAAGCTGAAAAAATTAAGATGAAAATACTCTTGTTAAGTGTTAACTTGAATGAATGAATGAAACTACTTTTTCATGCCAGTGCAATGATTAATTTTAATGTCAAAAAAGGTGCGGTTCATTTTTGCGGCAATCGCAGCGTTAGTAGGTCTTCAAAGGCCTTCAAAAACCGCACTGCGTTTCCTTTACTTTCTCACATTAGTAAACGATGACGATAGACGCTTGGTACTAAAGCCTAATTTATCATCATTATGCGGCTTGAGGCATTCCGCAAAATTAATAAACAATTTTTATAGTTACAAGATTTCACATGCGAAAATTATGTTATGCATAGTAAATAAGCCTTAACACTGCGCTTGCCACATAAACGAACGAGTCGCACGTTTTAATAATAATAATAATTTATTGATTTAAAAATAATATACATAAAAAATATACAACATAAACGCTTATCATTTAAAAATAGAGCTAGTTATGTATTGGTATGTTATGTACTATCAAACCAACAAAACAACCATGCCAAGCATGTAAAATGCCTTAACACATCAGCGCTTAATACGATAGATATTAGAAACTACAAAAATACTAACTATAAACAAATAAAAACAAATTTGTAAGGACTGTATCTGATTTTCATGTTGATGGTACAAAATGATTTAAGCATTTTAATGTAGCAAACTTACAAATAACTCAAAGTTTCTCTTTTCCATCTGAAACAAAACACAAAGTCATTTTCATGTTATCGTTTTTTTAAATTATTAAAAAAACTTATCAGTAAAAGGGTATAAAGGTATAAAGCTATCCTCTTCCCCCGTAAGAACAATGAAACACGATACAAAATAACTCTATAAAAATAACTTTATTTTGGTAAAGCCTGATATGTCGATTATTGTCGATGTTATTTTTTAGTCTTCTATAAAATTAGTTAGCGTCGTCGGTGGCTAAGTTGCTAGGGCTGTTGACTTCCATTCGGAAGTTCGCGGGTTCGAACCTCGGCACGTAACCAATGTGTTTTCGATTTTCGAATTCATATGTACTTCTATTCGAGGTTCTTACGGTAAAGGAAAACATCGTGCGGAAACCTGAAAACACTTGCGAAGTAATTTAAGGGTTGAGTGTGAAGTTGACCAACCCGCACTGGGCCAGCGTGGTCGACATATATAAGCTGTTAATAATAATGATGATAAAATTCGTTCCATTGAATTCCGTCATATAGAGGTGTTTTATTTATCTGCCCCTCTAACATGCCCGTCCACGCGTGTTAGACATAATTTTGTCGTGCATATTCTCTTATCCTATTGGAGGATATTTCAATATGGTTTCTCGCGTGACAAACTTTTATCATAGCACTGCATGTTACGGGGGCTGGTCGGGTTTTACAACAAATGTCTTACGTGCGCTGTGTCTTGCAACACACTTTCAGAAAAGTAAAAAGAAAGTGCGTTGTCGCATGCCACATAATTGATAAATAAATCTTACAACATTACGATGCCCTTAAAATTATCTAGCGACGATGTTGCCACGGCGTAAATTAGGCTGTCGCATGCCGCAAAAGTTTAGTAGCATTCCACATTTTTTTTATGACACAATTATGTAGCATGCGGCACTGTTGCCGAAGAAATATTCTAAATAATGGGGGTTAAAGTATTTTAAAGATATTTTTAAAATTATATTTTGTATTGTATTGTTCATGTTGTTGCATGTAGTTGACTCTGCGTAAAATAATGCTTTACGCTGCGATTGTCGAGCTTACGGCCCCGCTTAAGGCCAATTAAAAATAATATAGATTCTCACCACCGGATGGTAGGTTTATGGATTTATTATTTATTTATTATATAATATGTGTAAACGTTTACCTTTTTTTTACGTAGGTCAGCTGGATAACTTAATAATAATATTAATACTAGGGCAAATAAAATACGAATCCACGACATGACGAGAAAACTCCATAGATTTTTTGGAAAAATTAGAAGTGAACGCGAAGTGAAAGAAATTTGAAACAATTGATCGAATTTTTCACATGTCGATACCAAAAACCGATTTAACTCGTGTTGCTGAGCGAAAATCGATTATGGCATTAATTAATGGTATTAATTGTTACGCCTTCGCGCCGATACCACTGAACCGATGATAAAACTGGTACGGAGATTGAATAGAGCTTGGGGAAGGACATAGATTACCTCTGGCAAGACAAACAGAGTTACATTAGCATTTATAATTGGTAAACCAAACATTTTTAAAAATTAACTGAACTTAGTTTTTTACCTGTAATGAAATAAAAACTATTTTATTTTTATTTATTTTATTTATTTAAGCACTTGAAAATAGTAAAAAGCACATTTTATGTCGAAGTATAAAATAATTCAGCAGTTTTAAAATGATTTATCGCACTGTAATAAATAGGTAATACAAGTAATAATAGTATAAGTTTCGTAATGGCTAGGACCGAAGTGTGCCGAAGTCTTTCATTCGGAGTGCCGAGTGCGAGTTTTTTACTCACGAAACGCGCTCGATAACTACAACGTAAACGAGCATTTAGTATGGAGAAATTTTAGTTCAGCGAACTGTCTACAGATGGCGTAGTTTCAATTCCATACAAAATCGCGTTTACGCTCTCGCTATCGAGCGCGTTTACTTTGGTTGCAAAACTCGCACTCGGCACCCTGAAGCCGTGGCACAGAATACCAAATAGTAGTGCCGTGGGCACTAAACTTGGCATGTACCAATGAGAGACTTTCTGTCAACTTGAGATTAAAGAAAAAACGAGCGTTCTTTAAGATTGCCATAGATGACGCTAGTAAAATAATGAGAACAGTGAGATTTATTTGTAGAATTTTTGACTTTTTTTGTCGTATTGTAATGGTTCTGTCTGAGATTAATTTTAGAATAATTAGTTGATTAATTTGAATGTTTTTTTTTTTATAATCCAATACTTCTGTATTTATAAACTCACTATTCACTAGTGCCATCTGTTGAGCCGTTTTGTAAGGTTTTTTATTTTTCTGCCTCATCGCTTGATGGTTGTGCCTCATCGCTTGATGGTTGTGCCTCATCGCTTGATGGTTGTGCCTCATCGTTTAATGGTTGTGCCTCATCGCTTGATGGTTGTACGTCATCGCTTGATGGTTGTGCCTCATCGCTTGATGGTTGTGCCTCATCGCTTGATGGTTGTGCCTCATCGCTTGATGGTTGTGCCTCATCGTTTAATGGTTGTGCCTCATCGCTTGATGGTTGTACGTCATCGCTTGATGGTTGTGCCTCATCGCTTGATGGTTGTGCCTCATCGTTTGATGGTTGTGCCTCATCGCTTGATGGTTGTGCCTCATCGCTTGATGGTTGTGCCTCATCGCTTGATGGCGCTGCCATTGCGCAGCTCAGGATTAGCCAGAGTGCAATAGTCGTCTGTATCTTCATTCTATAACAATAATACAAGAGACTATATTATATTTATTGTTCATTGATTTGTTTGCGTTGAATAGGCTGCAAGACTACAAATACAATACAATACAAATATTCTTTATTGACACCAAAACAGAAAACACATAAATGTTACAGTACATAAACAAAGTTGAGTCAACAGGTTGTCTTATTGCTAAGGTAGCAATCTCTACAAGGCAAGTTTAAGAAAACTGAATCGATTTTAATGAAACTTGGTACAAAGAAAGAATAGACCTTGGGGAAGGACATAGGCGATGCGATAGGTAAAGGTACTTCACCGTGGTAAATTCCTCATTACCACGGGAAAATCTAATAACCAGGGGGGAGTCACGAAGCGGAAAGTTTGTTTTGTAATATTAACATAACAACTCGAAAGACACTCGCGAAACCTGCGAATAAATTCAAAGGCTGTGTGGTCGACTTTTTTTTTCTTTTCTTTTTTTTTCAAAAGAAAAAACGAAACGCAATTTTAAATAGGATTATTATGACTTTACACTAGGCCAGCGTAATCGACGAACCATGGAATAGATTTTGATTTAGAGAAAAAACTTACATACACCATTATAATGTATAGTTATTTTACGGGGTCTATATTAAAACCCATAATTGAAAATGTATATATCGAAAATCCATAATCGACAAATGTCATAATGATTAAAATCCATAATTTTCAAATACATACTAGCTGTTCGCCCCGCGGCTCCGCCCGCTCTCAAGGGTATTATGGCCGATTCTCAGACCTACTGAATACGCCCACAAAATTTCATGAGAATCGGTCTAGCCGTTTCGGAGGAGTATGGGAACGAACACTGTGACACGAGAATTTTATATACAGGATGATAATGTAATCCTTGGCAAAAAAAAAACCAGGCACTCAGTATCGTTAATAGAACATATTCCATCAAGAAAAAAAAATAGTTTTTTTTTCATAATTTTCCATAAAGTTGTCCGAAAATATCGTAACGCGCAGTCACAGGTTTTCTGTGCGCGTAGTAAATCTAGTTATGAATGGAGCAACGCGTGACAGACAGACAGAGTGGCTCGCACGGTGACCTTGTGCGAAGCAATGCACCTCACCGCACCCCCGCGCACACCCTCCGGGAGGCGATCGATCGCCCGACAGTCAGTCGCCTACGGTTCTTTGGGTAGATACACGTGCGCGCGCGCATTTACCCGCCTCGCGAGTTTAGTGCGTAAGTACGTCAGAAAGAACGTAACCCGAAAATGTGAAAAGTGCAAAGTGTAGTGTAAGTGAATGTCTTCAAATGGCCTGCAAGATGCAGTCAAGAGCACGCTACGCAGAGTAGGTAGGTACCCACTTTAGTTGATCTTTTAAAATGAACAGAATCACAGTGCGCTTGTTTAGTTTGCCCTGATGTGGTTTTACTTAATTTCATACATAACAGTACACATTAACGTTTCTAACGTAAAATCTGTATGTATTACGGCTACATACCTACAGATTTTACGTTAGAAACGTTAATGTGTACCTACTGTTCTTCTGTATTCTGAAGCCCGTGAAAGTGCCTACTACAAAAATTGCAACTTGTGTAACACTATTAGTTCACATTTCGACGTAAATTGCGAACTTAGTATGATTGATTCACTTGAGACAATGCTACTACGCAATAAACATCAAATTACACTTTGTTTGCCACGGTAATCAGTAGAGAGACGCGGGCGCGGGAGGGGCGAGGTGGGGGGGGCGCGCGAAGTGGTCGTTCGACCGGTGATTGATAAACAAAGTGCGTATAAACACTAGAATTTTTCGGATAAATTTAAAAATTTGTAGACTGTTTTGTATAAAAGAAACTGGAAAATTAGGGAAATTATATTTTTTATTCATGTCAAAGAGCCCGTAGCCGCGTTCTTGCTAAACATTCCACTATCATGCTGTATAAGATATTTAAAAGCCCTTACTTTAATATGAATACTGTTAGTATGTATAATAATTAAGAAATATAAATTTGACAAATATAGTAAACATATATTAAATTATTATTTTTATCACCAAAAATGCTGTTTCTCTTATCTTCTTTTTTACCAAAATATCTTAAATTTATGTTTTTTTTTAAGATTATACAATTATGGATTTTAATAGTTATGCCAAGTAATGGTATGTATTTTTGAATTATGGATTCTAATTGTTATACTATTTAAAGTTATGGCAAGTCTGTTATGGATTTTCATAATAGGGATATTTATGTTATGCAGGCCAGCTGGAAGACATTTCGTGAGAGATAAGCTGTGCCTGTTGTGTCAACTTTTTAAATACCTGTAATTGTAAAATGTTATGTGTGCAATAAATAATGAAATAAAAATAAAAAGACAAGGTCGCGGGTTCGAATACTGCCCAGGGCAAACATTCGTGTGATGAGCACTTGTGTTTGCCTTGTGTCTGGATGTTGTTTATTTATATATGTATGTACGTACATCAGCTGCCTGACACCCATAGTACAGGCTCTGCCTAGTTTGGGGTCAGATGACCGTGTGTGAGATGTCCCCACATATTATTATTATTTATTATTATATAATAAAACCATAGAGGTCAAAAATCTGTACATAGAAACAAAATGCTAAAAATCGAGTCAAGGGCATGTAAGAACTGATATAGAACACATCCAGATTTCTTTCAAATTTATTTGTTTCTCTGTTTGTACGGGCTAATCTCCGAAACTGTTGGACCGATTTGAATGAAATTTTGCATGGTGGTGCATTAAATCTCCGGTCAACATCTTAGATAGTTTTTACCGCGGGAATATATCTCATAATAATAATAATAATAATAATAATAAAAACGTTTATTTAGAAGTACAGTACATACACGATGAAAAAAACAGAATTTTACAATAAAAAACAAAGCAACAGTAAGTACCGCACCCTTAAATAGGCCCTAACTCAGCATAATACTGTGGCGCTAATCGCGTCACAGCGCTGTTATTCTGTTAGTACCCCAGCAGTAGTGCGAGTGCGCCTATAAAATGGAGTCAAAGAAATATAAATATATATATATTTATATATACTATAAATACATGTAGTACATAAATAAATACATAAGTAACTATAAATAAATATACGATACAAGAAATTTAAAAATGTACACGTTAGTAATAATCATAGCTTTTCAATAGGTATATTTTTGTATTACCGTTAGTAGGTCTAATATAAAAATATCTAAAACAAGTAGTAATATTTACATATTAGCACATATTAGATACCCTTAGAAATATCACATTTTAAGTAGGTAAATATATATATTTTTTTTGCAAGTCAAAAACTTTTTAATATGTTTTGTTTTGCCCACCTGCCTCTAATAAAATAATAAGCCAAAATAAGTCATAATAAAACACGACGATTGCGGGTAAACACGATTTATTTTCAAGCAGTTTTTCTTAATTACTGACAGCCTTCTGCTGCATTAAAAAGTGTTTACGAACTTCATTTTTAAATCTACGTTTAACTGTAATTAATCTAAGCGGTGGAGGAAGATCGTTCCAGCATTTCGTGGCTTGAAATTTGAAACTTCCGCGGAAGGCTGCAGTACGATGCCGAGGTGTAACTAGCACATGTGAGGTGAGTCTATTTGAGCGCCTCCAAGTGAGTTTAGAGTACAGATATTTAGGTTTTCCACTATTAACAACATCAAATAATATATTCGCAAGCTGTGACTTTATGCGTCCACCAAGTTTCAAAATATTTGAAGAATTTAGAAAAGGTGTCACGTGTGATCTGGGTGGTATAACAAAACAATAGCGAGCACATGCATTCTGAACCCGTTGAATGAGAGATAACGTCTTACCAAATATGCAATTGCCATAGACCGAAATGCAGTGATTAAATTTTGAAAGTATAAGTGATTCACATAATTTTATCCGGAGCTCAGTGTTTATGAAAGGTCTGATTTTATATAAGAGCTTGAGGCGGTAAAAACAGTTTCGAACAAGATCTAAGCAGTGTCTTTCAAATTTTAAATTTCCGTCCATAAGTAGACCCAGATTTCTAGCAAGCTGCACTCGCTCAACTGGTACACCCAGGATTTTCACGCAGAGATTGCATGCGTCCAAATAGCGTATTTGATTTTTAGAACCAGTTATTAAGAATTTTGACTTCAACGGGTTTAACAGCAGGGAGTTTCTCACCGACCATTCTGCTATACGATCCAAGTCAGAGTTTATTTTGTGGACAGATGCCTGATAGTTGTTACGGTCAATTGGCAGGTACAGCTGGACATCATCAGCATACAAATGAAACTTACAATTAAGAATATGCCGAGGAAGATCTGACGTATATATGCTGTACAATATTGGACCCAAAATGGAACCCTGTGGGACACCACGAGATATTGGTTCTACGGCCGAGAAAATACGGGATCCATCAGACTTGGTAATGACAACCTGCTGAGAGCGATTGCTAAGGTAACTGTCAAACCATTTCAAAGTGACATGATCAAACCCGTAAAACGATAGTTTTGATAACAAAAGAGATGTATTAATAGAATCAAAAGCACGGGAGTAATCGAGCAAGACCATCACTGATCCACTTCCCTCATCTTGAGCAGTCAGCAAGTTATCCACAACGTCCAGAAGGGCAGTGTCCGTGCTTCGCCCCTTGCGAAAACCCGACTGTAAGTCAGGAAAAACTCCATGCGTCTCACAATACTTCACAACTTGGTAATAAACCACTCGTTCCAATATCTTGGATAAGAATGGTAAAATGCTTATCGGTCGAAGATCTCTTGTCGTCATTGCCTGTCCCGATTTCGGCAGAGGACGAACAAGTGCATTCTTCCAGTCAGTTGGAAAAGTGTGCTCAGTTATAGATCTGTTTATTATGGAAGTAATGATGTTTAGTGTACTAGGCAAAGTAAGCAGAACCATGTCCCGATTTATATTATCAGACCCACTAGCATTCGATTTAAGAGACATGATTATTTTAGCTACAATACTCTCATGCACTGGCTGTAAAGCAAATGTAGATGAACCATGTCGATTAAATTCAAAAAATGTCATATCGGAAATGCTTACCTGATCTAAACCTGTAACATTGACGAAAGCTTTATTTATTATATCTGGATCATCGAAGTGCTCTGGTAACACAGATTTATTTTTTATATTAGAGACTATAGTTTTTTTTAGATTCGGCCACAGTAATTTAGGGTTGTTCAAGTTTTTATTTATATGTTGATTAAAAAATCCCCGTTTTTCACCATGTATGCTAACATTGACCAGATGCTTAAGCTCCTTGTACTTAGTCCTGTCAACAATGTTGCCACTTTTACGCCACTTCTTATGTGCCTCATCCCGAAGATGCATAATGTATCTAACATTACTTGTAAGCCATGGTGGCAAGGGTTCCCTTATAGTTATTGTCTTTTCAGGGGCATGTTTATCAAAAATGTTAAGAATATGAGAACTTAACATTGCAACCATTTCATCTACAGAACTCAAAGCTGACAACTCATCCCAGGCTATTGACTCCACGTCCTTATTAAATTCACTAATGTTTATTTCCTTAATTGGCCTAAAAGTAAGACGCTGAAGGGGAGGTTTTGGATTAGCACATTTAATGTCAATAGAAACTATAGCATGCCTGCCAAGCGATGGATAGCTCACAACTTTTTTACTGTGTATATTAAGAGCAAAGTCAGCACAAATTAAATCAATAAGAGTAGAGTTACTTGTTGTAAAGTGGGTTGGTTCTTCAATATGATTCTGCAGATTAAAATAATGTAAAAATTGTTGTAAATGTGTAATCTTATAATCAGAGCTCTCTAATAAATTTATGTTAAAATCGCCTAAAAGAATGATATGATCGTAATTAGTAAACGAAGCAATCGATTCAGTGAGCGCATCGAAAAAATCACTGACATTTTGCCACGGAGGCCGATAAGCAGTGCCAACAACGTACTGCTTACCCGTTAATTTAAATGTCAGCCACATCTGTTCTACCTCTTCATGCGGCGTTGGGTACGCTAAGGTGCGAGCAGAGACACCCCGCTTCAGGTAGAAGCCCACTCCGCCCCCCCGCTGCCGACGCCCGTGCCGACGCGGGACATGGAGTAGCCTGTACCCAGGCACCCGTGGCGCAACACCATCTTGCCCGTCACGTAGCCACGTCTCATTTATGGCAAAAATGTCAAATGATTCCCGAACAAGTATAGCCTGAAAATCGTCATGATTTGTTCCAAGAGATCCCGCGTTTAAGAGTCCAATTGAAAAGTGCTTAGACTTAATCATTGCTATCAAAAATACAATTATGATTTGGGCAGGTAGACGATGTATTATTAAAGTAAAAAATAATGAAAATATAATATGTGAAAAAGAATTGTGTAAATTTTAAGTAATTAAGAGAAATATTAAATATAATTTTCTTGTAAATAATGTGATTAAAGTTTAAAAATAGATATAAGACGAAATGACAATTAATACTAGTATAAATAAATAATAGATTTTTGTAAATAATATAAATAGTAGTTAGGTGCGTAAGAGTAAATAAATTAGCATCTATGTCTCCATTATGTATAAGATTATGTCGTATACCCGCCAATATGCATGTATAACCTTGGGGGCGATTGCGAACCGTTCATCGACACGGCCGTGTCGTTGTCAGGAGGAAATCCCTCTGAGGGACGAAGAGGAGCTGAAAGAGGGTCCAAAGAGGGTCATAGAAGAGCACCGAAGATAGCAATGAGAGTGAAAACATAGACAATCTCATCGACCTCGCTGTTTTTTCTTGCTCCATAGACGTAAACTTATTGTCAATCAACAAAAAATATAAAATTATCGTATTGAAGAAAAAATTGATGGAATGATTCAAATATTAGACAAAGCATACTGCTCTATCCCTTGGAAGTCTATAATAAAGTATATTTATAATGTATTGTGTCCCAAGGAAGTGTTTCCCTATTCTCGAGTTCATCAAAGGATTTTCCGCTGTTGTTTAATGCTACACATGCTAAAAAAGGAACCCTGCTGCCCATACCTGGCATAGTATCAGTATTCCATAAGCATGGGGCAACTTTCAGAATGTTTAAGTACACATAATGTATTTTCTTTTTAAATCACCCCAAAATTTTTTGAAATCAGATTTATATTTAAGTATGATTTTATAGTAAACTAGCTTCCCGCCACGGCTCCGCCCGCGTTAATAGTTTTTCCCATAGAAATAAGGAATTTTCCCGCGGTAAATTGTAGCCTATGTTCTAAAGTCTATTTTAACTTTGTGCCAAGTTTCACCAAAATCGGTTCAGTACTTTCGGAGCATTTTCAATTATAAGGAATATTTTACGTATTTTTTTACACCTTACATTATTGAAGTTTTAGCGTTTTAGTAAGGATCCCTAACTTTTTAAATAAAATAAAATATAGCCTATGTTACTCAGGGATGTAACTTCCCAACAGTGAAATATTTTTTAAATTCGGTTCAGTAATTTCGGAGCCTATTCGATGCAAACAAACAAACAACCAAACCTTTCCTCTTTATAATATTATGATAGATTTTATGTGTGTAGGTTAGGTAAGTACTAATTATGATTTATTTAAACAGAATATGTACTCAACTGACCTAGGGAATAAATTGTATTTTTGTTACTATTTTTTTATACATGTAAAATTTATAAATGATTGCACTATGTAGTTTCAGGATTTTTTTTAATTAAGACTGTTTTTTTAATTTTGTTTTAGTATTGCGTTTTAAATACCATTACGAAGGTGATAAGGTAGGTACTAAATCAGATTAAGAAGAAAACAAGAGCAGGTGTTATGTTAAATAGTATATAATATTATACCAGTTATAATTTTAAGTAGTAAATAGATAGATAGATATAGATATAATAACAATAAATCATTTGTTGTTACTAGTCTTCTCTTGGAGCTTTATGAGTATAAAATTTAATAATATAATACTTTATTTTTCTTTCATTAGTTTTCGGCTACAAATATCCCCACCAGACACCACATAAAACGTTGATTTATGCGATATACATGTCCTTTGAAAGTACTTCGATAAAAGTTTAACTTTTTTTAATAAAATCTGAAAAAAAAACGATAATATCAGATTAGATTGATGAGCAATGACAAACTAAGCATGTCTGTACATACAAAATTTAAAAGCGAGGCACTTGTCCGTGGAGTAATCATCACCTCTCTCTGTCCATAGCCAGCTTCTTGAGTTCCTGGTATGACATAACCTCAACTTTTTCCTCTATTTCATCTAAAAATGAACGTCTTAATCTTCTACGTCCTCTCCTGCTGTCTATCGCTCTCTCCATTACTATCTACTTAAAAAAAAGTCATATTGTCCCAACATTTTTCCTCTTCTATTTTCCTTCGTCTCCAACATCACATAAATCTCTGTACACATAGATTTTCATATAGATGTTTGGGAAGGATATAGGCTAACTCTTGGCTAACTTTTACCACACTGCGTTACAATACTTCATCCCCATGGAAAAACATCTTTAAAGCTGCGAAGAGCGCAGATTTTCCTCAATCAATATTATTTCTTCCTGGCGCTTTTTTATTGTTGAAATATATAACAAAAAAATATTTAATGGTTATAAATATAAATAACATAAACAACATTTGACAGACAAGAGGATGAAAAGAGTTCCATTATTCCTCTTTTAATATGGGAGAACCTCAGCCACAGATTAAAATCAGGGATCCTTTCAACAATTAGTGAGAGCCAGATCATGATTACACTTAATCTTGTTTAGTTTATTATACAACTAGTTTTTTTAATTAATGCAGATTAGGCACATACTTTGGTTCAAATAACAGCGAATGGCAGTTTATAATTAATATTTACGTTTGTTATTTTACAGTATAACATATTTTTTCGGTTAAAGTAGCCTATATCCATCCCCAAAATCTATTCTATCTCTGTAATCAAGTTTTACCAAAACACCCCTTTAGAACTACCATTTTCCCGTGGGAATGAACTATTGTCCTGCGGTTACAGGTAGTCTGTTACCTTCCCCAAGGTCTATTCTATCTCTGTATTCTGGCCCACCTTACCAATTTTCCCGTGGGATCAAAGTATTTTCCCGCGGTAAAAGGAAGCCTTTATCCATCCCCAGAATCTTTTATATCCCTGTACCAAGTCTCATCTTAATTTTCCGGCCACGCTACTATTTTTCCCGTGGGAATGAGGTATAATCAAACCTTTCCTCTTTATAATATTAGTATAGATGAATTTATTTATTATGTATTTATATTGTATATCAACTATCTGACACCCATAGCTATGCCTTATTTGGAGTCAGATGGCCGTGTGTGAGCTGTAACCCAAAAATAAAACCCTCCTTTTGCAGTCAGGTAAAAATGGTTTCAGTCTAATTTTTAGTATGATATTGATACAATATTCTTGTTGTCGTCGGGAGATACTTTGTTAAGATATATTCCCAAATCAAACAGAACCATGTGTCTAAAACATAGATACGCAATTGACTCAAACTCTGAGTGTGTCTCTGCAGTCCTCTGAAATCTCCTGTCAGTGGCTGACAGGAGATTTGAGAGGGGGAGGACAAGGCCATGGACTAGTTTTTATATTTTTATATTTTTGAACCGGAAATCGACTGACAGAAGTTTGATGGAATTTATTCGATAATTCAGGCAAATTTAACAATAATACCTATACTGTTTTAACTTATTTAAAACTTTGAACGGTACATTGACTTTTTTGTCTTTAATAAAATATTTATCGCAACATTTAAGTCCATAACAAGATGATTCAGAAATCAAACCTCCATATTGAAGATCTTAAATATAATTTCTGTGTCATAGATTATGATATAGCATCAACTGGCAGACAACGTCATACAATATTTATTTACTTTCTGATACAAAAACATAAATATTAAATTGATACTTTTAAGCCATAATTATAATTAAATTGCAATAATTGTTACACATAAGTTTAATATAATCAAAAAGAATCACAATATGGGAAGTTCAAACTAAAAATAACAACAACAGCTGAAAAAAAATAAAGCATTTCTAATGTCTTTGCTCAAAGCCTAAAGCGTTTGGAATTATATAAAATTATTTATTTATTTAACCATTATTGTACACAAAAAAGAAGAGGACACAACACGTACCTACTGCTTATATCCAAGGAAATGTCTTACAGCAGACCAAGGAAGCAAGAGAAAAGTAATCACAGAAAAGCGAAACAGAGACGTGCACAATAAACTCGTCTACGGCTTAAAATAACTCTGATAGTTTCATACAAGGACGACGTTAAAATTGTAATTGATTTGATACGTATTGTTTGTTTTCCTGAAAGAAAGACTGTGTAAAACCTTACTTTAAATATATTTATATCACTAATTTAAAATTGTATATGTACCTATATTTGTTTCGTATAGCTTTGTTTTTGTAATTAAAATACGAGTATTAATAAATCAGTCTCGTTTGCTTTATTTCACAAAATCTACGAAGGGTATTTTCATACTTTATGTAAGGATAAAAAATATTTTTAAGATAATTCTCTAGACAGTTTATAAAGTAGGTAAAAATAGGCTAGGCCTTTTTCTTATGGATACATCTTTAAGAAAAATTATACTATATATATATATATATATTATTATAAAGTAGAAAGATTTGTATTTGTGTGTGTGTGTGTGTGTGTGTGTGTGTGCTTGCGTGTGTGTGTGCGTGTATGCTTGTAATGTATAAACTCAAAAACTACTGAACCGATTTCGAAAATTCTTTCACCATTAGAAAGCTACATTCACCCTAAGTAACATAAGTTACCTTTTACCCCGGGAAAATGCCTCATTTCCACGGAAAAGATGTAAACGCGGGCGAAGCCGCGGCGGAAAGCTAGTTCATTAATAATGATTAAGATCTTTAGTAGAAGTCACGTATATTCAGTATAATATAATTTCAAGTAAAATATTGCACGAAACCTAAATATTTTATGAGATATTAACATTTATAATGTCGTTGGTGGCACGGATTATGGCAGTTTGTAAGACTCATTTTCCTGCGGTCACGCTGCACATAATACTGGATTTTTTTATACAATATTCATTTTATATGTTAAATATATCCTCTATTTTCAAAAACAGTCATCACTTTTAAGTATTATTCATTTTTAAATTAAGGAGACTTATCTCTCGACACGGCTTATAGTGACAGTTTCGAAATCAGCTAAAATTTGCTAGGCCTTTTACTTACAAATATAATTATCTTCAAAACTACTTCATGAATTAGATCAAAATTTTAAAGAGATGTCACGTATATTTTTAAGTTCTAATATCAAGTACAATATTACTTCAGACTTGAATAATTTTAAAGATATTAACATTATATGTCGATGGTGACACGGATTATAGTAGTTTGGTAGACTCGTTTTCCTTCGATCACGGTGCCAAAACTACAAAACTTTTAGATACAATTTTTGTTTACCACGTAAAATATATCCCGTATTTTTAATATCAGTCATTAGTTTTAGTATTATTCAAGTTTTTCAATGAAGGAGATGAATCTCTCGACACAGCTTGTGAAGTCTGCAGAGACAGAGGTTGAAATTTGCGAGACCTTTTTTCTAACGGATATTATGAGAAGACGGCTTTATAAATAGATCTATTTTTTTGTAAAAATGTGTCATATATCCTGTAGTTTTAGTATCAGTCATCAGTTTAAGGTAATATTATATATTTGAAGAGAAATCGGTCCCGACGACAAAGCCAAGGCACCAATTGTGGTGCCGTGGGTTTGTCGTCCATTTTTTTTTAATTTAACTTCAAAATCAATTTGTCGATCGTGACATGTGACTTCAGAGGGTCAAAATTTGGGCGCGAAACAGAAAGAAGACCACCGGAAACCTCCTGAAATGTCGTTAAATAAGGACAGAAAAATGTATGACGTCAATATATCTCTGAAAGGTATAGTTTTTAAAACATTAAATCTCCACAGATTATCGAATCAACTGCTATAACTTTTACACAACCACCCATCAACATATGACTAGAAGCAATGTTTCAGTGTAATAGTGTTATTGTGTCATTTTATATTGTCATGTCTTTTAGTGCATACTCCTTAGCAATGTTCGCTTTGGTCAGAGGGTGCGTTTCAAAGTTTATTTCAGAAAATGACATTGACATGTTTACAAAAAAGAAACCTCAGTAAACCTCATAAGATCCTCAATGAGCCTCTTCTGGCCCTCAGTTACCTCACAACTGGACCTCTCCCTCCGACAAACCTCTTGACAACGACACGGCCGTGTCGTTGAACGGTTCGCAATCGCCCCCCTTTATCGAGTATTTTTTTTTTTTTACAATGGTACTTATTTAAGGTGACGATACACAACAAACAATTAAAAAGATGACAAAATAGTAACCATAAAGTTGAGCTTAACGTTGACACTGTAATATAGTTATTTAAGTTTTTATAATCGGTGCAATTTGTACTATTTATTACGATTTGAAACCGTAACGCCAAAAATATTAAAAATATCTTCCTCTGCTCGAATACGGTGGATTTTATCGGACGGCGAGTCTGACCTACGAGCAAAAATTCGCCCTCCCGAAGTCCAAACAAACTTCCAGCCCTGCTGTCGTTTCGCTTCGCGTGCCTTTCCTAGTAATGTTCTGTTGATGGACGTTAATCGCTCATTTATATAAATCAGGCTGTATACATGAGAAGGAAGGCCAAGTCCATCGGAGCGCATATTTTTGCGTACCCGCGCAGCCCGGAGCAAGTCATCACGCAGCGCGCGATGCGCGAGGCGCACGGCTATGGCGCGCGGGGATCGGCTCAAGTCGGCAGCGCCCGGCGCGCCTGCCCGCACCCGAGCCCCTCCATTCGCCCCACTACCGCCGGCATCATCGCCCGCAGCCGCGCTGCCGCCGCCAGTCCTGCTCCCGACCCGCGACGCAAACACGATGTCTCGCTCCTCCAGCGTAACCCCCAGCTTCTTAGCTACGGTCATGACGAGATGAAGCGTGGACTCCCCAGGGAATTCAGGGATGCCTGAAATGTCGCAGTCGTTCCGCATGTCTTGCTGATCTCTTTCATTTAGAGTGTTTCGCAGTGATGTTATATCGCTTTGCAGCGTATTTACGAGTGAATCATGTGGTGGATCGGATTCGAGAGCGTCCACCCTAGCGCGCAATTCCGAATTCTCCTGTTCGAGAGTGGTGACGCGTGAATTTAAGCATGTGACATCATTCTGAAGGGTGCTTACGAGGCCAGCGACGTTACCTATCATCGTATTTACTTCTTCTTTTAGTGTTTCGTTAGCTGAGTCTATGTACTTTTTTAATGTAACATTCGAGTTATCGAAACACGCCAAAATGAATTTCTTGAAGTCTTTAGGCAAAGCCGGCGGCGACTCAGAGCTTAGTCGTTCCTGTACTTGCGGATTAATAGTGTGAGGTATCTCGTCACATGACATATTGAAATCGTATGTAGGTATCTGAGTGTCAACACTTTCATCATCACACGCTTTTCTTATAGGAGTGTTATCATTTCTAGGGACACGTTTAGTTATCCTACAACACTCAGGGCACTGCCAATTTAGTTCCAAATCATGCATAGACGATTTCAATTTCTCGTCAGATATATTTACGCAGTTATTGTGAAATTGCGCTTTGCACTTGCTACATCCCACTAGGTTTATAACATTTATATGCTTATTACATGCGCAGCAGATCCTCATCTTTCCTTTGTAATTAAAATTTCACGTAATTTATAATAGATAAGGTATGAATGAAAATTATGAATGACAACAGATAACGGCCAAGTTGAACGACCTATCGAGCGCGCGAGAGAGATAGCTCAGTAGATGCAGCAGAGCGAGCAAGACGGGGAGAGGTCGGTCACTGCTCTCGACGCACCGGTCGACCTCGAGTCAGCTGTTAATCCACAATGTAGGGTAGCACCAATATATCGATTTAATTATGGTTTTATACACTTTATCAAAATCACTGTTTATTATCCTATAAAACTGTATTTATGTTCTGTTTTGCACTTGTTTAAATTAAATATACACTATTTATAATGGAAACTGTCACTTATACTACTAAACTTGAATATATCTAAAGTAACTTTTAATAAACTAAGGAGAGACTTTTCCTTACCTTTTCCTACGGGAAACTACAAGAAAAAGCCAAAATACAACGCGGGCATAGCTGCGGGCGGACCGCTAGTCATAAATAATAATAATAAATAACAATTATTATTTAATAAATATGTGGGACATCTCACACACGGCCATCTGACCCCAAACTAGGCAGAGCCTGTACTATGGGTATCAGTTAGCTGATGCACATACATATATAAATATACAACATCCAGACACAAGGCAAACACAAGTGCTCATCACACGAATGTGGCCCTGGGCGGGATGCGAACCCGCGACCCTGTGCTTCGAAGGTAGACGTACTACCAACTAGGCTACGGGGCCGTCAAATATATAGATTGCTCACCTGATTGTTTCAACTACCACTGAAGCACAACAGTGTCACAGTGACAACATGTAATTAATGAAGACTTTCCCGTTGGACTGTAGGTATTTATACCTTTCAGTAACTATGTTTGTGTTAAACCTTTATTTGTGTTTAATTCCTTGGAATGTACCGCCTACCTGGGGCGTGTATTATATTATTTACTAGCGACCCGCCCCGGCTCCGCACGGGAAAATGGTTATTGTGGGTTATCCTTAAGTATATTATGCAGTATTATACATATAAACCTTCCTCTTGAATCACTCTATCTATTAAAAAAAACCGCATCAAAGTCCGTTGCGTAGTTTTAAAGATTTAAGCATACATAGGGACATAGGGACAGAAAAATTGACTTTGTTTTATACTATGTAGTGATGGCCCATCAACAATTCTTTCTTAAGTTCTTTTTTAAATGTATAATAAAATTAGAACTAAATACGTCAACACGGGAACACACATCATTGTAGGACGTACACATTCTAATGATCGGATTATTTTTGGATACGTTGTTTTAGTCACCGGACAATCAAATAACTGTGGTGTGCGCATAGATCTAGTAGGAACTTTGATTCTGATTAGCTGCAGGGTGGCGCAATAGAACGTGCATATTTAAAAAAAATATTAAAAAATAAATTCAAAAGATATAGTTAAAATAAAAATGAGGCATTGTTATGTAATAATTGAAGTATATTTAAAAAAAATTACACCATCCAAACGATGACCCTCTCTGCGACAGCACTCCTCTAACCACAAACGAAAATTAAGAAAAAAGGACCAATTTATTCCTCTGCTAGAAATTACGGCCCATACTGTCACTTTAGGACTATTAAGTGGTTTCTGATGTTTGTGTTTGGGATTCTCACTGTGCCAGTAACGAAATTTTGACAGTTTACGAAACCATTAAAATGGAAATGGGCCTCATCAGAGAAAAGGATGTTGTCAAAATTGGAAAATTGATTAAACATTTCATTAGCAAATGCGAGCCTTTTTTTAATTGACCTATTGTTGTGCCGCAAGTCAGGAAGGAGCGGAAAACTCTACCCCAAAAAAAGTCATATACCAACGCGTCTAGGGGCGGCTCGAGGGAGCCTCGGACCACGGCCTAGCGCGTTGATACGGAAAAGCATCGTGAAGGAGACGACGCTTGAGGAGCTCCGTCTCTGATTATCAATTTTGATTTTGGTTTTGGCCGCGCCCCCGCCGGCGGGTACGGGCACTGTTACCTGATGGGGAGCAGGGTGTTCTACCAGTGCGTCCTACCTGTCATGACTTATGAGGCCGAGTCGTGGACCATGACA
Organism: Teleiodes luculella; assembly: GCA_948473455.1. NCBI lineage: Eukaryota > Metazoa > Arthropoda > Insecta > Lepidoptera > Gelechiidae > Teleiodes > Teleiodes luculella. The sequence goes on from OX419607.1 coordinate 7,921,600, forward strand.
GTGAAACTGGCCCATAGGCTACATGTCGCTCAGCGAGCTATGGAACGAACGGTCTATGCTGGGTTTTTTACTAAGGGAGAAAAGCAGAAATGATATCATCCGGAAAACCAAAGTGTTGGATATCGTCTAAATATATGTAGTAAGCTGAAGTGGCAGTGGGCTGGTGACATCTGTTGCAGAACGGATGAGCGTTGGAGTCGAAAATGCGTACCTATTAAAATAAGTAACGAAGTATAAAAAGCATGATTGTTCACAATTTACAGTTTTCCTTTACCAACCTACCTATCATATATCAGTACAAACGCACTAAAAAACCATCGTATCCGTTAATTAATGTAGAAAATATTTTACATTAATTTAATACATATTTATAATTATAATAAAAACCGCCTTCTGCTAAGCGGCTTTGCCGCATTGTCAGGTTTTCCCGTGGAAAATTGGTGTTTCCTTACTGTAAATTTTTGCATTTATAGTCATCAATCAACCTGTTAAATAGCAAATACGGGTATAACAAAACACTATCAATTTTTATATTATACAGGGCGTCCCACGGCTATGCCACATGGAGGGAAAGTACCTTAAATATTGTAGGTAGAACATTTTACTGAAAGAAGACATTATTTTATTTCTAAAAACTATCAAAACTGCATTCATATTTTTTTTATAATTACATGGTTGAACCGGGAATCGAACCTGTTATACGAGAAAAAAAAATATCCTGTAGTTTTATCATACCGATCAAAAGGCTTCATCATAAGGGTTATTTTTTGCTAAATAACATAGTGTCAGAAATAAAAGGAAGACTATGTATTTTAACATTTTTAGTACAAAATTTATCAATTTTATCAAATGTTCGAAATGACCCGTTGAATACAAATTACATTCTTTATTTCACTCCCTGTCGATTTTTTAACTTGTTGTGGTGGATATTTAGATTAATACGTCTAAGTTCTGTTTGTAGCTCGTGGACATTTTCTTACCGGTTCTTGTCAACAAATTTTTTTTACATAAATCCCATTTTAAAAATCTAACGAGGCTAGATCTGGCGATCTCGGCCGGCCACATCAAATGTTAAAATTCATAGTCTTCCTTTTATTTCTGACACTATGTTATTTAGCAAAAATTAATCCTTATGATGAAGCCTTTCGATTGGTATGATAAAACTACAGGGTGATTTTTTTTTCTCGTGTAGCGGGTTCGATTCCCGGCTCAACCGCGTAATTATTACAAAATGTATGAATGCAGTTTTGATAGTTTTTAGAAATAAAATAATGTCTTCTTTCAGTAAAATGTTCTACCTACAATATTTAAGGTACTTTCCCTCCATGTGGCATAGCCGTGGGACGCCCTGTATACCTAGTTTACAGCAATTTAATAAATTCTCAAATAAAAATGAAACGCATAATTAATGTGATACAAAAGAATAAATACCTATATGCATAGGTACAGTAGCCAGCACATGCGGCTGGACATGTTGACCTTGAGAGCCCCTTTATTCCGTAGCGGTAGGGGTGAATTTCATAGTGCGAATGTCCAACTGCATGTGCTGGCTTCTGTACAAATGGATTGGATTTGTGAAATGTAGTGGAAATGGATTTAACAAAGTGACACACGTGGCATGAAAATGTTCTGCCGTAAAGCACTAACAGACGACCGGATCGGTGCGCTCCGTACCGCGACCTTGGGTGCCGTCCGGCCAATCACAGACTACTAACGTTCTTCTAAGAGTCTGTGATTGGCCGGACGGCACCCAAGGTCGCGGTACGGAGCGCACCGATCCGGTCGTCTGTTAGTGCTTTTAGCATTGACGCTGCAAGCAACTTTACAAACGCAAAATTAAAAAAAAAAACAGATTCTAAAAATGTATTTATTAATTTATAGGCTCCATAAGAACACTTATGACGTCATAACAGAAGTTAAGACGCTTTGCTCTAATCAAACCAAGACTGGCTCTCATCTCAAACGAATGTACAAGTCTAAGCAATATAAATAAAAAAGAGATCATAACTGGCTGGTTCGCGCTCGCTACCAACGTCAAAACGTACCAACGCAACGTAAGCAAATCAACGTATATGTTACTTGCAACACTGATTTTCAATCATTATCTATACTAAAAATAAATAAAAGTTGTTTTAATGACGTGAACTTGTTAAAAATTTGTTATGACATCAAAATTGTGTTAAAAAAAATTCTTTCTTACTCTATGTTTATCTCTTCTGACTGCAGGCTAACGCACGCACGCCCGAGAAGCTGTCAAACGCGACATAATGACAGAGCTACTATGAATCTTATGTCACTATGTCGCGTGACAGCTTGTCGAGCATCTCGTGCGTTACGTAGGGATTTATCAAAAATGTAATTTAGGACATCGTCCCGATACAGGCAGTTGTTTAAAGGTATTAAAATTTAAAACCCGACCAAAGAAATAAAAAACCTCGCCATATTGCGGAATTTCAATGGAACTAATTTTATAATGGAAATTGTTGCCATGAACATAAATATGTAACACGCTGTAACTTAGAGAGACCGTTGAAATAAGGCAACACGTTCTTAACTACACTGATAAAATATTATTAGCCATTAGTTCCTTATTTTCTGCCCCTTTGTAGCGATAGATGGCGCTTAACGGCACCTCGGGGGGGTCACCTAATTCGTCAGCTTACTGTACCTACACGTGGCGCCCCCAGAGCAGGTTTTTTATTTCTTTGGTCAGCCTTTAAATGAAATTGTAAACTCTAAATGATTACCGATCGATACCGATATAGAGTGTCTCATGGATTGTGTTTTCCCTAAGTTATTATGGTAACAACTTTCCTATTAATTTCCTCCATTACTACTAAATGACGCAAATCTATTTTAGTTTGTTTGTTATAGATGTATGTATGTTACAGCGAAAACTTGGTAACGAGGGAGGTGCTTTGCATCCTCATTTCCACCCCATTTTCCATTTCTTTCTCATCGAAATTCGGACATTCATTTGGGGGTGTTATTAGTTTAACGTGTGTGTCTGTCTGTGGCATCGTAGCTCCTAAGCGGATGCGCCGATTTTGATCTATTTTTTTTTTGCAAGGTATCCATAATCGAGAGTGTTCTTAGCTATACTCGTAATCCAAAATAATATTTAGCCATTTGAAGATTATAAGCTCTTTTCTAGTTGTTAAAGGATCAAGTAACGGTTTTGTGGCGGGGATTTTTAAAATTTTTATTTTTTTGTTATTAAAACAATTTTTAAATTGTTTCAGGTTGATGCGAACAGTGAGAAGAAGCGAGGAAGATTGGAGAAGCAACATTCTTTTATGGACAACGGTGAGTCGGGTTTGATACTCGCACGCATTGAGAAATTACATAACGTACAAGTACAGAAGAAAATAATAGTACTAACCCGTAAAGAAAGGACACTCACCCCCCCGCGCCAAAATGAGTCCCCGCCCGATATGGCGCCCCACGCCCCGCACCCCGCAGGCGCCGCGGGACTCCGCCGGTGGTGGAGGGGGTGTTTTACATAGCGCCTAGCGCCATTGACTTGTAGTTGATATTCAGTTGTTATTCAAAAAGAAGTAGGTTGTCAAAACGCGTTTTCTGTATGGAGTGACCGCCCAGTGGCACAAGTATACAGCCTGGTTCATTTGAGCGTCATTGGCCAAGTGGCTAGGCCCGTTGACTTGCATTCCGAAGTTCGCGGGTTCTAACCTCGGCACGTACCAATGGGTTTTCGATTTTTGAATTCATAATGTACGGTTATTCGACACTCTTACGGCCAATAGGGCCGCCTTTTGACTCTTCTGTTTTGTTCTGTTTTTCTGTATTTGTTTGTATTTCTGTTTGGTGTCAATTAAGAATATTTTTATTGTATTGTACGGTGAAGGAAAACATCGTGAGGAAACCTGCATACACCTGCGAAGAAATTCAAAGATTGTGTGTGAAGTTGACCAACCCGCACTGGGCCAGCGTGGTCGGCTAAGGCTTATTCACCCTGGTATCAAGGTAGGCTCGAGCCCCTCGGTGAGGACATATATGTGAGCTGTTAACGATGAACAGCCTGATTTAGAATTAGGTATCCACCACAGAAGAAAGGTACCCAGTAATTGCACTCCATACAACGACGCCCGAATCGTCGCACGCACACATAAGAATCATTTAAGTACACGGCTATTAACCCATCTTTGCGGTGCAAAACAATGAAAAAACATACGAATGAACCTATGTTCTAGAAAGTTGTACAGTTTCATGTGTACTATCACTATGTTGTGGATAACAGTATTTTATTTTACATAGTTAATGGTGTCGATTCGATGTTGGCCAATGCACTAATCTTAACTAAAATTTAACTAAAATTTAGTTAAGATGTGTCAGATGACATATTTAGCTATTCGGAACGCACGACTTAACTTAATTTTGTATGGAATCTGACAGGACTAAAAATAAGTTGAACTAACGCCATTTAGCTATTCGGGAACGACTATTCATCTGTCATTTTTAGTTCGTTATCTGTCATTTTTAGGTGTTTTGAACTTAAAATGGTCTTAATTTAGTTCAGTATTTTTAGGTGTAGACTTATTATATTTTGTAAGTTTTGAGGTTAACAAAACTAGGAAATCAGGTAAAAATTAAATAGTGATGAGTTTCTTCAACCAATCTACTTTCGTTAATCCTGGATATTTACTGAATCACTCATCCGCAGTCAGGTCAGCAGGGTCGGTCGAGTCTTTCAGCTAAAAATTCCATCAATCGTACAAGCAAGAGCATGCTAAGTAGATTACTTTGGATTTTGCACCTTTCTTATGTCCATCGAATAAGGAACAGAATCGCAATCGCGTTGGCCCAGCTTAACCTTCACAGAAGCCAGCACATGCAGTTGGACACTTGCAGAAGCCAGCACATGCGGTTGGACACTTGCACTACGAAATTCACCCCTACCGCTACGGAATACAGGCGCTGTCAAGGTTATATATAGTGTCCAGCCGCATGTGCTGCTTACTGTACAACAAATCGACCATAAGTTCTCTTTTGCAATTTCGTTTTTGTTTTACGCAGAATAAATATAAATTTCTAATTTCCGAAACTAAAACGGAACGTAACACATACTAAGTTGCGTTTCGTTGCGCGTGCGTTCGATTCACGAACGTTCACTTTATTGCGGATTAAGGTTGCATGACTTTATACCTTTGCCTTTCTGTTGAAAAAAAAATATTGCAGGAGCGTACACAGAGCAAGATAATGTGTATCCGAACGTTAATCGTGTCAAGATTTGTTAAGTCCTGTCAAAAATGAACTAAAATTAGTTAAGATAAGGCGGGTGCAATACCGAATTAGCCCCATTATATCGATAATAATATTGGATTATTTCCCTATCCGTATGTTTCATCAAGGAAGGAAACGACATACCATACAATGTGGTACAAACGCACAAACTTTTGTGGAAACACTTTTGAATTTACCATTAGTAATATTAAACTAATACTTATTACTATTAGTTTTATATCGTCGCACGTAATCTCAATTGGCGTAAGGGACAAACCCCTACTTTACAGTATGACCAAAAAACGTTTTTTTTTTCAGAAATCTGTTTATAACTTTTTTGTTTTTGAAGTTATAAAAAATGCCTTAAAAGAGACAATATCTATATTTCCTTTCTCTTCCTACCCGCAGAGTTCAAAATGTTGAAAACAGCTGAATATAGAAGTTAGTGCCCTTTACGTCCTCACATTTTTGACATATTTTTACCTCAAATTGGGTAATAAAAGACTAAAATGAAATTTTAATACAGAAATTAAGGTCGTAAATGTATTTTAATTCAGAAATAAAGGTCGTGAATAATAAAAAAATATATAAAAAGACACTTTTATCTGACAAATTTTGTAATTATTGAACATTTCAACAATGAATTAGGCATTTATTGGTATTTCAATGAATTATTCATTCAAAAAAATAACTTTCATTACATTTTTTTTCTATTTTGTACAAATTTTTGGGATATTGAAGGGAGACAGCTTCCAAAGAAGAAGCCATAGCAGTGGACTAAATTATAGGCGGTTGTAGTATGCCACATACAAAAAACTATTTACTAAAAGAGTAAAAAATTTATATTTTTAAAATTATACAAGCAATAAAGAGACAAAAAAGTTGTCATTATAACAAAATCCATAATATATTTCTTAATTTTCGACATCCAATCGCTTCAGTCAGTCACAATTACAATAAATCACAAAGTTTTTGAGTGATTATTGAAATACTAATACCTATCTTACTTAATATTGATTGGTAAGCTGTAGTGAAATGTGTGAATTATTACAAAATCAACGGTATATTGACGGTAATAATCTTTTTCAGTTGCTGACGATACAGAATTCTTTAATTCAAATTATTTCAGCCTTAAAATTTATAATTTTCTAATACATAATACTTACTCTACCCACGTAAAGCAAAATTTGTCAAAAATGTAGGGACATAACGTGCAATACCGCTGTTTGCTGTACCTACATTAACCCTTTATAAGGCAAAACAACTTTATAAAATGCATTCGTTTTCAACTTTATGTTAAGGGTTTAAGGTTAAAATTACGGTGGCAATATAGTGGCCACTGCCTTGTAAAGGTTTAAATTGCAGTATTTTGTGTCGTAAGCAACTAGTTAGCAAAATTACTAGAGTATTAAAGTACAACTCATCGATTCAAAGTTCCCTTACGACCCAAATATACTTCTGAAGAATATTTTATTGTGGCTGTAAGAAACAAGATTTTTAATTTGCCATAATTTTACTTAGCCAAAGGCCTTTACAACCTAGATTTTTTTAATAAATGAACCATACCTCGCTTTTTGTCAAATAAATCTGGATAGGGCATGAAAATTTACAGGTCGTAAAGGGTTTTTTTAAAGAGATATCAGAATTTCAAATATACAGTTAGATAGAGCTCGGCGAGCTGAACAAGAATATGTAAAAAACTCATTTTGCCATTTTGTCCCTTACGCCAATTGAGATTACGTGCGACGATATCTTTATAGTTTACTAGCTTTCCGCAGCGGCAACAGTTTTTCCCGTAGGAATGACGCATTTCCCGCAGTAAAAGGTAGCCTATGTTACTCAGAGTGAATGCTTTGTAATAGTTAAAGAATTTTTGAAATCGGTTCAGTAGTTTTTGAGTTGATTCATTACAAAACACACACACACACAAATACAAATCTTGCCCCTTTATAATATTAGTTGAGTATTGAGAATTCAAATTATCGTTTTGGGAACCCTTAATAATTTCACTGATGAATACAAACTCAATCATATTTTGAATTTAAGCAATCTAAAGTCAATTATTTGGTTCGAAATTCAATTCATTTCTTCTATATTGTTTCCCATTTTCATAACACCAACGTTAACGTGACGCTATGGGGTGGATTAAGTTATTATTAGTTTTTATTGTAATATTAAATTATTCTAACGGTGCGAAGACATATGATCGAGACACACGTGTGCAGGTAATATACATACAGGGAGCAAATAAATTGATGAAATAAAACTGAACACACAATGTTTTAAGGAAGGAACCTACCCATGGAACTGAATAACATTCCCCAAGGAACATACCGTTGTATCTCAAAATTAAAATTCAACTTACAAAGTAATCGGTCACAGTTGAAGGAAAGTTGTCTAACAATTTTGATATTTAACTTTAAAGGAAATCCCTGGGGAAAGATATTCAGTTTAATGGGTAGAGTCCTTCCTTAACCCTTAGATGCATAGGTACTATTGCCAATTGACAACATATCAAAAATATTATTTAATAATTTTTTTAACAGTAATAACAGTTTCCCTACCTTTTGCCTAAAAAGTTAAAAATCTAAACTTTGGCACACAGTTTACTAGTGCCAGAAGATAAAAAAAAATCTACCGCAGAGAAAACGCGTGGTTTTTCCACATCTGCGTAGAGTAGACAATCAAGGAGTCGGCATAGAACAGTGTTGCCTCTTAAAAAGAGGTGTTGGGTGTTGCGGTCATGGACTTAGTAACATAATTACAAGTATGTAACTTTGGTTGACAGATGGTTTGGGGATAGCGATCGATTGGAGATTTCATATTGTTTTTCTAAGGCTCGTTGACATATCGCTGTCATCTGATTCATACTTCGCTACCAGTCCCTACAGAGGAGCTGAAGGCGCAAATTTCCTCCATGACTACTAAACCGATTGGGTTGAAAAAACCCCGCACAAATTGTATGAAAAAGCCACCTTGCCGATTTGACTTTGATATCGGTGATCAACTGAGTAGTTCTTTGAGCACCCTCAAAACGTGGTCACAAGGTCTTAATTCCTAAACTATCGACCATACAGTGTTGGAATTAAATATAGATGATTCCTCATATAATTATGCGTACGATTTTAACATAAAACATATAAAATCATGTATAATATTTTGAAAAATAATATTTCAACATCGAAAACGGGATCAAAATAGTCGTTCTTCGCAGGTCACACTTGGTTCGCGCTCAAGGTAATCCTTGATAAGTTTTGCATTTAATGCGTAATCGTATAATTTATTACATGGAATGAATAGTTTTTTAACTAGGCACATATTTATAAAAGAATATTCATTCTATCTCTTTGTTTCGAAAAATTATATTATATAACATCTCTGTCACACGATTTCGCTGGTTTCGTGAGCGCTCAATGAAACTACACCTACCTTCCAAGAACGCAAACTTGTCGCTGCAAATTTTAGCTTGCAGACACTTGGTAGTGACCCAGCATCAGTGGAGGACACCAGTGTACTCATCGCTTCAAAACTAAATAAATACGAGGTAAGTTATTCTTCGAATATTTTCAAGTTGGGCTGGTCATGTAACTTTCATGCGCATATGTAGAAAGATATATTATGTTATTATCAAAAAATTCTTTTTAAGAAAAAGAAGATAGATCGAGCGAGTTTATTGTCATGTACTTTATTTGTAAACTTACTTAATATTTTTATTATAATTCTCAAAAATGTGTTATTTTTGTAACTTTCGTGGCCCAATTTTCGTGGACATTTGACCATGAAAGTTACCTGATGCACCACGAAAGTTAGAAATGTCCATTAAATACTCCTTATTTCTTGTGATGCAGTAATTGCATTTGCCCCTAATTATACCGAAAGCTAGAAATAAAGTATTTTAGCACGTTTGATGTGTTTTTTTTCTATGTAATATGTAATTCTGTTTAAATGATCTCTCGTAGCTAATTTCATAATATAGTCAGCACAAAAGTCAGTTTTTTAATATTATTGAATGAGTAAAAACTTTCAAAGTCAACTTCAATAAGATTTACTGTAAAATTTTGTTTTCAGATTACTTTCGAACGGAAACTATGCCATCACAGAGTTCAGAGGAGCGGCGGGAGAAGAAACTTGCAATATCTCTGTTATTTATTCATTGATTTACATTTAGTAAAAACTGTATAGGTACATTGTTTTTAGGGCTTTTTTAATTTACATCTATTTATATTAAGATTGCATTATAAAAAAAAATCGCCACGAAGGTTACGCGGAGAATGTTTTCTGAAGAACTACTCAACTATGCAAAGTTGCAATGTAAAATAATGGACAGTTTTTTAAATAATTAATTTTATATAACAGCTTACAAACCATTATATTCGTAAATAAAGGTAACCTTTTCCTTAAAAAATACATACATACCTAAAGACACGGTGACTCTAACACGGGGTGAACAGAGTTTAAGTTAGCTATCAGCTCAAACCAAAATCACTTATTCAGCGAAGTGTTTAGGTTAAGATTCGGTAGGCATCTAAAATAAAATATACCGATCTCTTTGCTTCGTAGTGCATCTAGTAACAAGTTGCCTGTCGCCCATGCGGCAACTACACCCGAATAACTTAGTCGCTTCTACGACACCCAATGAGAAGACGTAGGATAGTTCTATTATAATGTCAGAAAAATAAGAAGAAAAAAAATCTTATTATTCCGTCAAGCATCAGCAGAGAGTTTGCTCTTCCAAACTCTCAGAGCATCAGCATTAAATTAGGTTTGAAGTGTTCCCAGAGATGGGTTTTTGAAGTGTTCTTCTGGATAATTCAGAGAAAAAACATGATGTTAGAAAAAATTGCGAAACACAAAACACAGTTTTTCAAACACGAATATTTCCAAAACTGTTTGCAAGACAACCCTGGCGCAAGAAGACAAGAGGGCCGACCCCAAATAATGGGAAAAGGCACGGAAGGAAGAAGAAGAATATTTGAAAAACTGTCTATTATTTTACACTGCGATACATATTTAACCCCCCACGAAAAAGAGGGGTGTTATAAGTCTGACGTGTGTGTGTCCGTCTGTCTGTCTGTCTGTGGCATCGTAGCTCCTAAACGGATGCGCCGATTTTTATCTAGTTTTTTTTTGTTTGCAATATGTCGCAATCGAGAGTGTTCTTTTCTTAGCTATGATCCAAGAAAATATCTTCAGCCATTTGAAGATTATCAGTTCTTTTCTAGTTGTTGAAAGGATTAATAGTAACGGTTTCGTGTCGGGGGTGATATTTTTTTTAATTTAATGCTATACTCGTACATTGTGATAAACTGTGCGTTTATATTTTAAAAAAAGTTCATTCAAATCGGCTGAACGGCTTTATTCATGCATTTTGTGCGGGGTTCTTTGGCGCCCGTATGTAAACCCCTAACTTGAAGACAGACGTGTCACATTAATTATAGAATCGTACAATTGTTTGTTTCAGAAAGCCAAGTTGAGAGGCGGCGTCGCAGCTGTTTTCGTGCGTTAAGACATTATTTATTCCATGAAGGAAGAAAAAATTTTACGCGCCCTTAAAATGGCGCGTAAATTTTTTTCTTCCTTCATGATTTATTCCATTTAGTGGGTAGAGTACGGTTCAATACGGCTGAGAAGGTGTTAGACACGCGTCCGATGTGGTTTTATTTTGTGTTGACACAACTTTTACGCCCGTTAGAGTGGGCGGTCGAGTTAGGCAGAGTAAAGTGAAATAAGGTGAACTCCAGAGGCAACTTTAAAACCATTTTCAGCGCAAGTTTCCTGAAAGAATAACAACAAGCAATAAATGTGCCAAGCCCACTGACACTTAGGTCACAGAAGAAAATAATAGTATACTAACCCGTACCTAAGTTCAAAACAAATTCCGATTTCTGAATTCCCGCGACAAATTCTACCTCTAAATAAGGTTAATAATTTTCTTATTATTTCAGGTGTTCTCAGTACACGTTGTAAGTTACGGGGAGGTTGAAAATAAACTTCAATTTCATATTCAGTAGGGTATGTAAAAGAGTTCAAATTAAAAAAAAAGTACACTTATTTTTACAGGGACCAACCACAAAGAAGAGAGTAAGTATTATTAAGCGCTTTTCAAACAATTCAGTATTGAAAATACAAAATAGTAAGTAAAACTGGTAGGTACGCTTCAAGTTTAACACGTAGTCTGCCATGAGTATCACCGGTGGGGTCAGAAGTCTGATTTTAAGGGTATTGTTTTGGGGCTTGTTTTAGAGGCTAGAGCCAAACTGTTAATGGTATTTTGTTGAGGATATTCCATAGACCAAATGAGGGTAGTTTTGTCTGAAATGAAATTAAATTTGTTTTTTTTTTTTAATTGACCTATGCTTGTGTCGAAAAGGTACGACCAATCAAGCTTCACCGGACTTAAATGAAATTTGGAACCGAGTATAGCCGACGTAGTATAAGCATCTCAGTAATAGACCGATGCTTTGAGCATCACCGGTGGGATCAGTAAATTGTATGGGGCATGGGAGCAATTACTGAAGGTGTATTACGGTGGGCAGCCAACGTGTTAATTTGCAACCGTGCCACGCGTTTGCTCAATTTTAATTTACTTTACTTCTTGACTTTTGTCATTCATTGTACCTAAAACTCAAACCCAGCCAAGTTGTGGAAAGATCTGCTGGCATCTGTATTTCCGAGAGCACGTTGGGGCCTCATCTTGCACGCTTAGTTGAGGCTAATAGTAATTATAAATAGAAGAAGTTGGTTTTATTTATAATTTAAACTAAACCGAAATACAATAATTTATAGATTGGGAAAGTTACAGGGAGGTTAAAAATGAAAAACAAAAATCCGTTTGATTTCATATTCAGTAGGTAAAAGAGCTTACAATTTTTAAAAAAGTAAGTATATTTATTTTTATAGAACGCCCCAAAGAAAGTAAGTATTAATAATAAGCGCTTTTCATATAATTCAATATCGTTAATCCAAAAATAGCATACAACTGGTACGCCTCAAGTTTAATTTTCATCAAAGACGACGCGTTTGCTCAATTTAATTTAATTTAATTGTAATTTATAATATTAATTTATAATTGTAATTTATAATTGTAGTTTATAATTGTAATTTATAATTGTAGTTTATAATTGTAATATATAATTGCAATTTACAATTGTAATTTGTAATTTATTGTACGGACAAATACATCAGCTCCTGCATGTCCCCACCGAGGGGCTCCAGCCTACCCTGAAATCAGGGTGAACAGGCCTTAGTCGACAAACATACAACTTTAGCGGTATTGTCTTGTGTCTAGTTCTCAACGGTAGGTATTTCGATGGTACACACATATAATATAGGTGAAGTCATGGTCCAAGAAAACAAGGTCTAACAAATAGACCACGTGACTGACACAAGCCTATGTCATTTCTACGTCATTTTGCCTGTTCATCCTTGTCGAATGCGTGTAATAGACAAGGATGAAGAGCGCAAAATGACGTAGGCTTGTGTCAGTCACGTGGTCTAATTGTTAGACTTTGTTTTCTTAGACCATGCATCGCATTACAACACAACTATCGTGCCTATAAAATGTGTGTCGTTTGTATATCGTTTATTGTTATTATTTCATAATCCTTGTTTTTTTTTTCTTTATTGTTGAGTTCCATTGTGTTTTGTCAAATAAATTATGTCTATCTCTATGCCTAAACTTAACCAAAAACAAATTCTCATTACAGAAGAAGACGACAACTACAAAACGAAAAGTGAGTTTTTTTATTTACTTGCAATTTTAAGGGTTAACAATTATGCGCTTAACGTAGATACTGAACGTATTCTAAACACATAGTTTAATAAATATACAGGGTGTTACAATAATACCCGTAAAGCTGAAAAGAGGTAAAGGAGTCTACTGGCCAAATATGTGACCGTATAGTAAGACATTTTGACTTGATAAAAATATCCTTTTTTAACTAATAGTTATAAAATTTTATTATAATGAACCCAGCTCTATTATTCATGGCCATGCATTTCTGCAGACATGTCGTTTTATTTTACGTAATTTAGATTTTGTTTTATATTATGGTTAATTATTTTAATTAAGAATAATTTACGATTTTTTTTAATATTGTTTATTAATTATTCTCCGTGAAAGACCATAAATTACAAATCGATAAAGTATTTAAATAAAAATTCAATAAGTATCTTTCAATTTTTTTTAAAAGCTTAGTGTTTTTAAAAGTAGATTTTATTTCAACTATAACAGTTTTTCAACCTTTAACGAACGGAGATATTAATTAGTAACACGTCAAAGACCACTAAAGTTAGGAATGTCGTATTCAGCCACTGTGATGAAAAATATTAGCTACTTCTGTACTTTAAAACACGGTGTTTAAAAAAATATAAATTAGAAGTTTATACGGACTAGTCTAACTAGTCTATAATAACGACCAATAGCGCAGAAGTATATAACAGTAATAGTCTAACCCCCATTGGGCATCATAGTATTGTCACGCCCGCGGCTCGCCTTGCTCCTGGACGAGCCTGCGGCGTGAACTCTTGAAGAAGGTTGAAGTTACGCGTTGTGATTCAATTACGACGAATTGAGTTGTGTTGAATTAAAACGCTGAATGCACTTCACTTTACATTTATTTAAGTTCACAAAAACGACACATTATAAGAGTTGCAAAGTTTCTAGACGATATAAAATACAATGTCACGAGGTTGAAGCCAGAAGAAGAAGTGAAAATAAAAATGGATGATTAGACGGATGATTTTTTAATGAATTCCCAAATTAAATATTCAAATTTAGAGAAATAAATGGTTAATGAGATGAGAAATGAAGTAGAAACGAGGCAACGATGCATCGCTTCCTGATAGCGGGATCGCACGAACCCCAAACAAGGCAGAGTCTGTACTATGGGTGGGATATTCATACATATATAAATATACAACATCCGGACACAGTATATAAATATATACATAAATAAATATATTGTGAAGAAAGAAATGTGATGTGATTAGCTCTGAGATTTTTTGTGCAATAAAAACAATTTGTTATTGTTACAGAAAACAACGAAAACAACAACAACTACAAGACCAGTAAGTCTTTATGTATTATTAAAATTCCTTACACATCGTCGTCGGTCGGATTCATTTCCAGAATATTACGGATTCATTTACACAATAATATTGGTAAAATAACTATTATAATTTGTCGGCGCCAGATATCGATTCACCAGATTTTTTCGCGCTCTTGTTAGATTTTTGGTCGAAAATTATAAGTAGAAACTAAGTGATTATATGCTTAGTGATACCAAATAAGACTTGGCCTAAAGATCTTGCAACCAGGTAATGAAAATAATGATAACTACAAAAAAAGAGAATTATTGCTATACTAAAATTCATATTTAACCTCCGACGAAAAAGAGGGGTGTTATTAAGTGATTTCTAAACCTAACTTATCCCTAACCCTACTGTATTATTATTTTATTGAGCTTGATTCTACGTATTACAATATATGCTCTAACTTTAATTTAAAAACCATTATGTCCCTTTTACGTTATTAAGAACGAAACATTATTATGTATCGTATATGATACAGGAAATGTATGAAATCCAGGAATTGTATACATTTAACAATTATACGAGTATATTTGGCTTAAACATTAAAATGCGTGTTTAAATTTTGGTGATCTCTATTTTTCTCTGTAAAAACAGAGAAAAATAGAGATCACCAAAATTCACAGACAGACAAAAGTCTGTCTACTATTTTTTCTGTTATATATTGTTACTATAATTTGGTGGTAAGTTAAACAAAAGCCATAATTTATTGACTCCAAGATGAAGTGTATAACATTGTCTATACTTAATAATGATGTTACTACTTATGTTAACAAGCTTTCAGTTAGATTTTATTTCATTTTTTACCTTTTAGTGTAGGCTAGGATCTTTGAAGGAGGTCTTATATTTTTTAATTATCTTTTTATTGAAAAGTTACTCACACAACACTTTAATTTGTTTTCTTTAGTATATATAGGTATGCAGATTTTCTTACATATTTCCTTACAGTCATACTTACGTGTTCATTTTAAAAACATTACTCTATTAACTTTTTGATTGGACTGGAAACCAAGTCTTCCGAATGACAAACGACTGACCAAACCACTAAAATACCGACACGGTCGCCCGCTAGTCCACAGGGAATTTCTCAATATTTAAATTTAAGAAGTTAATATCTAGATATTATATTATGACTAGTTTACAAAAGTTATAAACAAAGTTATGAACCAATACCGCATATTTCTTGCTGTTTCAATTATAACAAACGCAACGCAATGAGTGTGCTGTCGTTTATTGAAGAGTTTTCGTTTTAGTCTTCTCATCTGCCATCAGATCTAAACCAAATTTATATTGGTTGAATATCTATCAATAAAAAATGTTGAAATCGATTCATAAGAAGCCGAGATATTGCCAAAACTATTTATATATTATACTAGCGACTCGGCCCGGCTCCGGAAGGGAAAATGGTTATTGTGGGTTATCCTTAAGTATATTATGCATGTATTATACATAATAACTTTCCTCTTGAATAACTCTATTAAAAAAACGCATCAAAATCTGTTGCGTAGTTTTAAAGATTGAAGCATACATAGGGACATAGGGACAGAGAAAGCGACTTTGTTTTATTTATACTATGTAGTGATTTTATAATAATTGATAATATCTTCAAATTTTATCATCTGATCTTAGCGAAATTTTTATGGGATCACTCTGCATGTATACCTCGTTAGAAGAATTTTGAAAATCAGGTCATAATTGGCGGAGATAACATACACAAAAAAAACATACGCGTCGAATTGAGAACCTCCTCTTTTTTGAAGTCGGTTAAAAAACAAAAACAATAAAATGTCTTACAATAAATGGATTTATTATATAGTTTAGATCACCGCCCTCCACAATTTTTAAATTTGTGGTTTGACAATTTTGCATTTTGTTTGCAGATACCGGAAGATAACGTGAGTAAAATTAATTAGTCGCGTTATATCTATCAACCTTTGCCCATTAATTAGTTTAAATTAAACATTTTACAATTACCTACAAATTAAACTGAGCATACCTTTTAAAGCTAAAGATTTAAAAGTGCGAGGAAAAAGGCCACAATTTGTCACGCGTGAAGGTGTCAAATAGCCATTTTGACAGCTGTAAAAATGTGACAAATAGCTGTCACCGAGTAACAATTTGCTGTCAACAAGTGGCAAATGGCTGGTTACTGTTAAAAAAAAAACAAAATGGCGGCTCTGACCTTGACCTTTTTTTAGCGCGGCTTCAATATCTCTGACCTTTTGATTTAACCTATTGTGACCTTTTCCCATACTGACAAACAAAAAAACGATAAACAACAAATTATGTCTTATATTGTTCTGATCTCCGCCCTCCACAATTTTTTAATTTGTGGTTTTGTTTGCAGATACCAGAATATAACGAGGCAGATTACGTGGTAAAATTAATTAATCGCATTCTATCAAACATAGCCCATTATGGGTTTAAATTAAACATATTACAATTAACTACAAACTAAACAGAGGATATCTTTTGAATTTACCATATTGGAGGTTTCAATTAGCTATTTTGACAGCTGTCAAAATGTGACAAATAGTTGTCATCCAGTGATAACCATCCATTCCGTTTTTTGCCATTTGGCTACTATAGTGAATAGTAGCCAAATGGCAAAAAACGGAACCCTTGTGGATTCGTCATGTCTATCTGTCTGTCCGTCTGTATGTCACAGCCACTTTTTTCCGAAACTATAAGAACCATACTGTTGAAATTTCGTAAATATAAATATATAAATCGAGCTGTTTCACGCTGATGAGAATAGGCATAAATCAATTATTATCGGCTTCATGAAATACGCGACTTTTTTTTTTTAAAATTGACCTATGCCTGTGTCGAAAAGGTACGACCAGTCAAGCTTCACCGGACTTGAAATACGCGACATATCGCGATCTCTAGTTCTTCAATTATAGAAAGTCGTTATTGAACTAACAAAACGATATGGGAGGAGGTCTATGTCCTGAAATAACTTTAATCAGAAGCACAAGTGAATTTTATTGCTATTATAACTAATGAACATGAATTTACGGTCGAAGAGTAAATAAATTGTTCGATTGTATTAAATTTTGCAGGAGCCGATTCCGGTGAGTAAATAATATACCTACTGTCAACTGTGGTGTTCTAATAATATAGTACACTGATCAGTGGTGGCGCCCTCTCGTCAGTCGCAATCTGTCACCCGTGGTGAGCAGACGTCCCTGTTTGTTGGGCAGTGTATTACTTACTGAAAAGATATGTTTGTTTTACTGAAAACACAAGTAAATCTGTGGTGCCAGCCTTGATACTTGGACACCACATTATGGCGACGAGTAAAAGCGCAATAAGTAAAAAGAAGAAGAATAAGAATATTTTCATTTACATTTCATTTTTCATTCATTTAAGAAAAAAAAAAGAAATATACCTGCCTACAGAATTTGGTCAGCAAAAAGTGTTTTCTTAGTAGAAGGAAAAGTAGATGTATTTACAAAAATAGATTTTATTAGTTATCCTGTATTTTTTTGTTACTCAAAAAGTGTTATTTATTAGTGCAACAAGTTTAAGATGTGTCAAGTTCAATCACTTTAAGGTCTTTAAGATTATAGTAACGCGTTACGTACTTACTTACAGCTAGATTTGCATGAACTTAACAATGTGGAGTTGATGGTTTCTCAAGTCTACAACTAAATATTTGTGAACTTGGTAATTTTCGCATTTTGGAGTTGAATCGAATTGAATTCAGTAATTCAGAAATTGATAGTCTTACTCTTAAAAGTTACTGTTTTTTCATATCATTTTATGCTTTTAACTGTAAAGATGTAAAAGTACCTACGTACCTGCATCACTCGGAAGATCAGAGTAACTTTTGTTGACCAAATCTGTTCGCCAATGCCTATCAGATCAAATGATTCAATCAAGTTATAACAAAAAATCCTAACGATTTTATCGTTAAGAGCCCGTTTTAACAAATAAAGTTATCGTTAAAACGAAACAAGTATCACACAAGTGTGACAAGATGTAAGATAAGAGCTCAATTTGCACTGTCTATCGTTAAATGAAACCAGTAGCTTACTTACCTACCTAAATTAAAACAAATACAATCAAAAACATTATTTGAAAATTAATTCGTTGCTTATTAAATTGTTACTTTCGCTTTAAGGGTTATCATTAACTTAAATAGTTTAGAAATAGGTAGTTACCTACTCATTATAAATTACGGATGAACATTAAAATTAGCTGTAAATCAGTTCGTAAATAAACTTACATCCGTTTGTTTATACGGAATCTCCCTTATTTGCAGATTATCCTAACATATCGACACTAGAACTATTCGATTGTGAAGGAGATCTTACCTGCATAATATTAGAGTCTCACCAGAGAGGTGGAAAGCCGCGCTTCGCTTTTAGAAGTATATTCCCACTTCTCTGGAATATACCTACTACTAAAAGAAGCGCGGCTTTCCAACCTCTGAAAAGAAATTATATGAAATCATTTATGTGGTAATTATTACCAGAGAAGTTGGAATATTGAGAATTTGTGATTTGACAGATACTTATTTTGTTCGCAGTGGCCAGAACCGGAACCGATTGACGAGGTTAGTATAGACCAGACAAGTTGGAATATACCAGAGTGGTGGGAAAGCCGCGCTCCGCTTTTAGAAGTATATTCCCACTTCTCTGGCATATACCTACTATTAAAAGAAGCGCGGTTTTACAACCTATCTGGTATGGACAGATAAAATACTAGTCTTTTTCTGGGTTCCTGTGGATATTCAGAATTTCCTTCGCTTTTTATTTAATTGAGACAAGCGTACGTATGTCGTAAAAGTTCTACTCACCATGCTTCACCTGAACTTGATATATAAAATGTTATAATGATACCTAATATCAATTGTTTTGATTTGAGTCTTATTATAAACGTCTTAAAGGACTCGAGTGTCGAGTCTCTTTCATCGCTAGTCCGGAGGGATGATACACCGTGAAATTTTACTGGATATTAATCTGCAACATTTTTTTTTTGAACACAGGTTTAAATCTCAAAATTTAAAATTCACTTGTCATATAAAGTGGCTGGTCACGTGACTGAAGCTTATATGAAAGTTGAATATTATTTTTGAGATGTCAACGTATGTTCCTTAGAAAAGTTGTTCAGTATCATGAGTGGGTACTACTACTATGTTGCAGATAAACAAACAGTATAATTTCAGTGTGTATAGCTATAATAAAATATAAGGTCTATAATAACAACCTGTGCCACCCTGAGGAAGGGAAGTTTTGAACATTTTTTTTTAGGTAAGTATTTTTTTTGTATAAATTTTCAATTCTCCAGTTTTTGCGGGGACTGCGAAATCTGTGATTTGTATCATCTGGCGATGATACCACCATTCTTTAATATGTATAAGTATAGTTTGACAGTTTTAAATTTTGTTTCCAGGTCACGGAATATGATGTGAGTGAGACAGTTATAATAGATGCTTTAACTGGGTTAGGTACATTCAGCCCGTAGCAGTCCACTGCAGGACATAATGCCTCCCCAAGTGTGCGTCACATCACAATATATGATCCTCCGCTGCTCTCATCCAGCCACCGCCAGCCACCTTTTCAGGTCGTCGGTCCATCTTGCAGGCTTTTATTGGGTTATATAAATACAAACTTTTATTGGCGGCGGCAAGATGGCATAATAATTAAAAAATGCATCTTATCCAAATAAATAATTTGGTCAATTATGAATGCGATCGTTTAAATACCCATTAATAACTGAAAATAGTTTTGTTTGACTTGTTTTTAACCCCCGATGAATAAAAAGGAAGGGGTCTGTCTGTCTGGCATCGTAACTATTGTTATTGATATTAAAATAGTATATCAAGTGGCGCCATCTAGTCATCTAGTGCAATGTATAGTTTTGATAACTTCAGAAAAAAAAAACATGGTCCAAGAAAAAAAGGCCTTGCAATTAGACCTCGTGACTGACACGAGCCTACGTCAAATAAAAAAAAGTTTAAAAACCAAACCCGACTACTAAAAAAATACACTTATTCTTACTACTATATAATAATGCAAACCAATTTTCTAAAATTTCTTTTTTTTTCAGGCGTATTCTGTAAGTTAAGTACAGCTGATTATACAGGGTGTTTTGAAATACTGAAGGCTATGCTCAGACAATGTTTTTAAGAAGCTACCTCTAAATAAACTTTTCTCGGAAACTAAAATAAAATCGAAATAATCATATAAAATAGTCATTAAATCGGAAAGTTGGTATGGAGAAGGCCAATGATAATGAGATTATTGACTGAGTACCTACCTATGTCTTTTCAGTATTTGCTGAGCATAAAAACAGTGCAATCAAACTGGTTGTTTAACCGCAATATTGTAGTAGTACTCGTACTTATAAAACGAGCTTAAAGGACCAAGTCAGAAGAAAATATAAAGAAAGCAGAATAAATAGTACGTCGAAATATCATTGACGTCACGTTTTGTTCCACCACCAATAGAATTCGTTTTGGAAATTTGAGAAGGAATTTCGAAATAGCCGATTTTTGATGATCAAATTTTACTATTAAATTATGTTTAATTTTAAAAATAATTGTATGGTTATGTTTGTGAAACAATAAAGATTACGAAAAAAATATTTTGTTCGTGCTTCTTACTAAGTGCTTGGAATGAAAACCAATTTTTCGAAATTCCTTATCTCTTTGTTTTCAGCCGCCACCGACGGGGGTAAGTCAAGTACAGCATTTGATACAGGGTGTTTCGCAATGCTGAAGGTTATGCTCAGACAATGTTTTTGAGAAGTTATCTCGAAATAAACTTTTCTCGGAAACTAAAATAAAATCGAATCTTCTTAACAGGGATTAGTTCACTTTTACACACCGTCTCTTGATTATCCTGCATATATTTTAACTCAACATACTGATGTCGATTATCTAGGTACGACGGTTACGATCATGGTCTAAGAAAACAAGGTCTAACCGTTAGACCACGTGACTGACACGAGCCTACGTCATTTTACGCTGTCCATCCATCCATTCGAGGATCCTCCTTAAAAACGACAACGCCTTGTCGCACACCGCCGGATGAACGATCGACTATTTTGGCGACATCAGACGTGGAAGGGCCTGGCCACAGCTTCGCGCATCGGTGGCGTCGGCGGCGGCGGCGGCGCAGGCGGCGGCGACCAGCGGAATGTTGCCAGTAACCCATAGTCAAAATTAACATGAGAGAACTAAAAAAAATTTTCATTTCAAAAACCCGCTAGAAAAATGTACCACGGAAATCAAGAAATTGTTTTAAAGGCGTGAAATTACCCAAATTTTACAAAAAACGTTCAATTTTCAAGCAAAAAGTAACGTTTATCTTATTTAACTTAGAAAACTACTTCAACACTGTAATGTAGCACAAATAGGATTAAAAATACGTAAAAGTAACGTTTTAAGTCATGTGACGCAAAGTGCTCCAAAATATCGTAAACTGTTACAATACTAAAATTTTTTAAAATTAAATCAATTCAATCCACATAGTAAATTGTTCCGTTTGGCGTTGTACAACGCTGGCTCATTGGGGACTGGTCATAATGACCTCTTGGTTGCCATGACTCGATTTAATGCCGATATTGTTGCAATAAACGAGACATGGCTGCCGGCCGGGCAAGAAGCGCGCGCGCCGGCCGTGCCTGGGTATAGACTGCGGAGCACACCGCGACCGGCACACATGCGCGGCGGGCGGGGCGGTGGAGTTGCCTTCTACATAAAACGTAATGTACACGTTCGGTATGAGACTTGCGTTGATGCAAATATTGAGCAGATGTGGCTTTCTACGAGACTCAATGGGCAGCGATTGATTATTGGTACTGCTTATCGACCACAATGGGTGAATGTGGATATCTTTATCGATGCATTAACCCAATCCGTTACTTCTTTTTCTGCCTTCGACCACATAGTTTTGCTCGGCGATTTTAATATAAATTTATTGGACATGCAAAACTGTAACATAATCAAATTTCAGCAATTCTTGACTTATATGGGTCTTAAGCAGATCGTTACTGAACCAACACATTTTACGACCGATACGGCAACTCTTATTGACGTAGTATGTACAAATGCGCCGGTTCGCGAAGTGACTGTGACGGACGTGACGGGTTCTGTTGGCCACGCGATGATAAATGTAACATTATCAATTAAAAAGGAAAGACTGCCACCAAGATGTTGGACTTACAGACCTATTAAAAGCATGGACATTGATAGGTTCAACAATGACATGAATGCTATTGATTGGGAATCCATACTACTTTTATCTACAGTCGAGGACATGGTTCAAAGTTTCAACACAACCATGCTATCCCTATTTGATCGACACGCTCCTTTAAAAACAGTTAAGAGAAGTTTTAATAATTCATTGCCGTGGATTACTGATAACATCAGACATATGATAGATCTGAGAAATGAGGCTCACAGTAGATATCGTGCTACCAAATTAGACACTGATAAGAAACCCTGGAAAGAACTTGGAAAGTTGGTTGAAACAAGCATCTACAGTGAGAAACGTGCATACTTTGATCATTGCGTAAATTCACAGGCCAATGGTGGGAAAGCATTTTGGAACAATATGAGGAATAAAATTTTAACTGACCCTTGTAAAAACGACACCTTACCACAACGCTTCAGTAATGCTAATGAAATTAATGATCACTTCTTGAACATTCCTTGCAGCAATGATATACCAGCCTCGCAGTTGTCTTATTTTGGCTCTAACAGGTATGGAACATCAACATTTTCACTGAGTACAATCAATGAGGAGGATATTTATAAAATCATTGTCTCAATCACCTCAAATGCTGTTGGAAGTGATGGAGTGAGTAGGGATATGATCATTTTAACGCTCCCGAGAACCCTCAAAGTTATCACAGGAATCATTAACACATCCATTATGACTGGCGTTGTCCCCGCATTGTGGAAGGAGGCACTTGTCACTCCGCTACCGAAAGTCGATAATCCCACCGAACTTAAACATCTCAGGGCCATTAGCATACTACAATTCTTCTCGAAAATTATAGAAAAGGCTGTTCATACTCAACTTTCTAAATATGTTGAAGAAAATAACGTATTACCGCCTTATCAGTCTGGTTTTCGAAAGGGCCGTGGCACCGGCACCGCTCTTCTCGACGTGGTTGATAATATACTGTCTGATCAAGACCAAGGTCGTGGAACTATACTAGCACTACTTGATTTTTCACGCGCTTTTGACAGTATAAATATCCCATTACTCTTGAATAAGTTGCGGTACTATGGTTTGGACGACTTATCGGTCAAATGGTTCGAGAGCTATCTCGATGAGCGGCGACAATCTGTCAGGATTTCAGGGGCTGACGGAAGAAGTATTCAGTCTGATCCAAAATCAATAACGCGGGGAGTTCCCCAGGGCTCAATATTGGGACCACTGCTATTTATCATTTATAGTGCGGATCTCCTATCGGTGATACAACACAGTAGGTATCATTGTTATGCTGATGATTTGCAGTTGTACATTGCTGATAAGCCTGAAAACATACCCATTGCCCTGGGTAAAATGAATGACGACCTGAACAGGGTGACCGAATGGTCTCGTAGAAATGCTCTTCTGCTGAATCCCACCAAATCAAAATTCATTGTGCTTGGTACAAAAATGCAAGTTAATAAAATTTCACAATTAAACCCTGTATTGCACATCGAGGGCCAAATTATAGAGCGTGTCGAAGAGTGTAGAAATTTGGGAATTACGTTTGACAGCCATCTGCGTTTTGAAACGCATGTTTTGGGCCTTGTAAGGACTTGTATGTTTAGGTTAAAGGTATTGTATAAGATACGAAACCTACTTTCAGAAAAGTCCCGGATAACGCTATGCGAATCCCTAGTATTGTCTAGGCTCAATTATGGTGATATAGTATTTGGTCCTCGCTTGCTCACTAGAACGCGGCGGTTGTTGCAGCGTGTGCAAAATGCCTGTTGCCGATTCTGTTTCGTAATTCCACCACGAAGTCACATCTCTCCTTATCTGAGGTCAGCGGGTATGTTAAACATGGAATCACGCAGACAACTCCACCTCGCTAGTCTGGTGTTCAGTGTTATGAAGCATGAGAAGC
Organism: Teleiodes luculella; assembly: GCA_948473455.1. NCBI lineage: Eukaryota > Metazoa > Arthropoda > Insecta > Lepidoptera > Gelechiidae > Teleiodes > Teleiodes luculella. Next base: position 7,946,014 of record OX419607.1, read on the forward strand.
CCGAGTACCTGTTTAAGAAGTTGAAACCCACACAACTCCATGCTAGATACGGTGCTAGAACTGCACGGGCACCACTGGCAAGCAATTTGCATCGGACCGTAGCGTTTCGCGGCAGCTTTCGTTTCCAAGCAACAAAATGTTGGAACGACCTACCGCCTCCTATGAGGGTTCTGACTTCACTGGTTACATTCAAAAAACATCTTAAGTCACTGTTGTTGAATTTACAAAACCCAATTCCTTAGTTTTGGATTTAGGCTGCTGTGAAAGCGCGGCGTGAAAGCGTTTTCTTTCTTCTATGTAATTTTTCTGTATATCTTAATTATTTTTTCTTTTCTTTTTTAATGTGTATTTCTGCCACCATAACTTATGCACTGCACTGGAAGCTCTCGTATATTTTCTGTGTCACACAAAATTTTCATCTATATTACTTATCACTGTTTGGAGATGTCAAATGCACATTTAATTTTAATTTGTAAGTTGTTATTTTTGTTGGTGTACCCGCGTTACACTCCTGGGTGAGGGCTGAAAACCAGTGTTGCCCTCTGGGCAAATATATACACTGAGCCTTGACCCTTTCACATCACCACACACACATGTGCATATCTTTAGTTTGTAGTTAAGGTTTGTAGTTAAGTTAAGTTAGGTTAAATTTACTCCTTTAATGATATGTTCATGTGTGTTCTTGATGGAATAAACGTTTTATCTATCTATCTATCTATCTACTAACGTTCTGGCAAGTTTTGCGCCGCAACTCGCCGCCGCCGACGCGCGAAGCTGTGGCCGGGGGGGAATTTGCGACCTCGTAGCCTAGTTTAGACATCTGCCTACGAAGCACAAGGTCGCGGGTTCGAATCCCGCCCAGGGCAAACATTCGTGTGATGAGCACTTGAGTTTGCCTTGTGCCTGGATGTTGTATATTTATATGTGTATGTATATCAACTATCTGACACCCATAGTACAGGCTCTGCCTAGTTTGGGGTCAGATGGCCGTGTGTGAGATGTCCCACATATTTATTATTATAATTACTGGGTCACCCCCTATATAGCCCAGACCCTGCACCTTGCGTTTTTTGTTTATTCTTGAAACTTCGAGGAAAACGTTTTATGGACGAAGAGGAAGCAGTGGCTGCTTATCAAAAGAGACCCCTAAGGACGAGTGGGCAAAGTGCTTTTCCCAGTGGTTCCATCGGATGCAGCGATGTATTGATTTGAATGGACATAAATTTTGGAAAGCTTTATAAAAATACTAGCGACCCGCCCCGGCTCCGCACGGGAAAATGGTTATTGTGGATTATTCTTAAGTATATTATGCATGTATTATACATATAAACCTTCCTCTTGAATCCCTCTATCTATTTAAAAAAACCGCATCAAAATCCGTTGCGTAGTTTTAAAGATATAAGCGTACAAAGGGAGGGACATAGGGAGGGACATAGGGACAGAGAAAGCGACTTTGTTTTATACTATGTGAACTTTCAGTTTGACCCTTGAAAGGTCTGTTTATGGTAATTCGCGTTACTCGGTTAGTAATTTCATCCAATATCTTATAAATTTTAACTAATTTTGTTTTCCTTTTTTTCTAAATTGATGTATACATTTCTTAAAATTCCATATTGGAGGGATATTGCCATAATCGCCACGCTTGGCATGCGGGTTGGTGATCAACAGTGTGGTCTTAAATACACAGAAGGACGCTGCTGCCCATCCTCTGGTAGTTATCCCTCGGTCGCCTTCTACGACCCCCACGGGAAGAGAGGGGGTGGCACTATTCTATGCCGGTGCCACACGGCGAATTTCACTGTGGAGATCCTTGAGGGAGGCCTTTGTCCAGCAGTGGACGTCTTTCGACTGAGATGGTTCTTTAAATTGACAATTATTTAGATTGTAAGATATTGGATGTAGGTACCCAACCGGCGGCTCTGAAGTAACGCAAGTTACCGCGATCAGACCCTGAACATGAAATTTTCCGTCGGTGAATAAATTAATAGTTCGATTGTATTAAATTTTGCAGACTACGGTGAGTAGATACTAAATAATATCGTCCTATGAGTAAATTTGGGCGAAAATACAAATTATCACATAGTCTTTATAAAGTCTCAACGACCTCTCTTAAGTAACAATTTAGATTCTGACCAATATTGTCATATAGGACGTTATAAGGTCGCAACAAAGATGTTATAAGTACTTAATGTTATAAGTACTACCGTACAACGGTAGTATTGTGCGTGTCCTTTTCTTTTTATTTAAATAAGAAAAGGAGGGACTGTCAATTCAAGATAGCGCCAGTCCTATTCTTATTTGGCACGCATAGTACACATAACATCCTTGAGTCGCAAGGTCGCAACCACGATATACAGTGGACGTCTTACGGCTTTCGGCTGATTAATATTTTCGAGCACACTAAATAAATTATTCACATAATAACAGCAGTTATAGATCACGGCGCTATTGTTATTATTTTTACACAACAGCGCAGCGGGTCACATAAGGAAATAATAAGATAATTTACTGCGGAATTACAAAGTACGGCGTCTTTTAAAATACTGAACACGAAGGGCGTTCACACACCTGAACGTGTATAAAAATTAGGTATGTACTATGCGTGCCAAATAAGAATAGGATCGCGCTTGCAGCTAACGTCACGAGACAAATGTCACCAAATGTCTTTGTACAGTCTGCAAGAAAATGTAATAATTTTTATGTATAATAATTAATTTCAATAAATTAAATCTTATAGATAACGCAACAATAAGCAAAATAGTAATATTATTACTACACCGACAGACGCGTCCGTGTTGCTAGATTATGTAAATTTTCGTGATTTTTATGCATACCTGCATATCTAAATTATTAATTAACATAATCAAAATAATCATATTAGAATCATATTAGGAATTTTCAGTGGGGCCAACTCTCTTCGAGGTAACCTAAATCACAGAAATCCACATAATCTGACAACACAGACGCGTCTATCGGTGCGACCAGTAATAATATTACTATTTTGCTGTTTGTTGTGCTTGTGTTATCTCTATCATTTAATTCAAATTAATTAATATATTTTCATATCATTAGATTTTTTTTGTAGACCGTACTTTTCTGTCGTATTTTGACATCTGTCTCGTGACGTTAGTTGCAAACGCGATCCTATTTTTATTTGGCACGCATAGTACAGTGTGCTCTGAAAAGACGTGCAAACTTGCGAGTCAGCATGTTCGCCCTCACTGTTAACGCCCTTAGTAGAATACCCTCAGCTTTGTACAATACTTTTTGTTTTTTTTTTTTTTAATAAAACCGACAAGATGGATATTTTTTATGGCTAGTTTGGTCTCCAAATAGATATTGGGCAGACTTTAGTAATGCAAACTACTATTTCATGTTTAATAGAGGTGTGTGTTGGTATAGTATCTATTACTTTAATAAAATTGACGAAAGAAGAATCGGCGTGATTGTACATTGATTTGTTTTACAAAAAACAGATTGTAGGTGTAAAGGGGGTTCCGTATTTAGTCTCGAATATCGTTCTTGCGACATATAAAACAAAATTATGTCCAGGGTAATATTACGAGTACCTACTATAAATTACTGTAAAATACGCGTATTTTACCAGCGGTTTTGGTAACATTACGTAATTTAGCTACCCTAGGAATACCTCAGGGGGTTGATAATGATGATGACGATCTTATGACGATAGTGATATCATTTTTCAGCAACGCATACGACATCTTGGTCCATACTCTTCCGAAAGCAATGAAAAGGTAAGGTAAGGTAGGTAAGTTAATTACCTACATATACACATAGACAGACATATTATAATATCTAGCTGTTACGCCCGCGTTGATTTTTGATTTTCCCGTGCACAGTTTCCCGTAGGAATGAGATATTTTCCTGAGATAAAAAGTATCTAATATATTGACCGTGGATATAAGGTACCACCATGCAAAATTTCATTTAAATCGGTCCAATAGTTTTAAAAGAGAAACCAAAAATTTAAAAAAATCTGAATATGTTCTATATCACTTCTTACATCCCCCTGACTAGGTTTTAAATATTTTTTTTCTATGTACAGACATTTGACCTACTTATATAGATAAATTAAATATGTATCCTGGATATATGATGGCTCTGGATTTTCGGGAGTAATAGTTAAACACCGTTGGAAGGTTTGATCGAATCTGTCTATATATTTTTATGTATATCTATATCTGTCCACAATCTCATATACACTAGCGACATCTCGCCTTCCGGGTTCGAACTTATAAAAGCAATATTCGAGGCGATGCAAATTAGCCTGATCTATAGTATTCTAGTACGTTAGTTCATACAAGTACCGGGAGATGGCGCCAGTAGGAATACAAAATAAACTACTGTCTGTGACAATATAGATGTGCTAGCTTTCCGCTCCGCGGCTCCGCCTCCGCTAACCCTTTTGTCGTAGGAAGGAGGGATTTTCCTCAGGATATAGGCACTGGTCGGTCACTCCATACAGAAAACGCATTTTGACAAGCTAATTCTTTTTGAATAACAACTGAATATCAACTACAAGTCAATGGCGCTAGGCGCTATGTAAAACACCCCCGAACACCACCGCGGAGTCCCAATACAAAAGTTGTTACAATAAATAAGTTTCTTAGCTGCACCCTGTTAAGTTTCAAACAAAATATATCAATATCTACAAACCTATTAATATATAAATTGCACACACGTCTTAGGTAACTAATGACATAATAATATAATATCTGTCTGTCTATCTGTCTATTTATTTGGAATTTATTGTTTTTCATGCAGACAACAACTGTAAGTGTACCAAATATGATATTTATTATTTGTTTTACAACGTTGGTTTGTACATAAACCTATTATTATATAAATTGCACGCACGTCTTCGGTAACTAATTACATAATAATATCTGTCTGTCTATCTGTATCTGTCTATTTATTTGGAATTTATTGTTTTTCATGCAGACAACAACTGTAAGTGTACCAAATATGATATTTATTATTTGTTTTACAACGTTGGTTTGTACATACCTAACATACTCGTACCTAGCGCCAATGTTCGAAGATGTGACAGTTAATTCATTAGGCGGCGTTCATATTAATACAAAAATGTAAGGGAAAACCTAACCTTTTAAAAAATATATAAATTTAAAAATCTGTAATATTTTTTTTTATTAAACAAAGGCGCTGTCCCACTGTCCCACTCTCGACAAACATAGACTATTGCTTGAAGCAGGACGCTGGCGGCGGCGGCGACGGCGAAGACGGGGGCGGCAGCGGGGACGGTGCCGAGGGCGGCGGCGAAGACGGGGCCGTTGAAACCACAACACAACACTTAAAGGATACCAAAACAACAACATCGGTAAGTTTATAATTTTAATGTACAGAAGCCAGCACATACGGTTGGACATTCGCACTACGAATTTCACCCCTACCGCTACGAAATACGGGTGCTCTCAAGTTTAACATGTCTAGCCGCCTGTGCTGACTACTGTTCGTAGTGGATTTGATTTTTTCGCGGCTGTGCATACATACCTTACGGTGAATAGTCTGCAGAGCGAATTTGCTGCGATCTGTGGTCTACTATCACAGTAGACTCAGAACAGTAATTTATCTCCATACCAACTGGCCGCATCGGTTTGAATGTGAGCGCGCCGTATAGGCACGCGCCGTCACGCACACGCTTGCATTTTAGTACTATCATGTTAATTTTGACAATATTTCTCTGGTCGCAGGTCGCGACGCGCGTTAAACATTATTTTAACAAATCATTTCTTAGGAAAATGCTCCTATGCGACAAGACACTGCACATAATATGTGTAATTGCTAATTTGAACCTTCATTTTGCAGGAAAAACCACGAAGACCCGTACGTAATATATTCGGGAGCCTGTTGTATTTCCTAATGTTTATAGTCCTAAAGTCGATTATCCGAACATCATTTTCCTAATATTCGATTGTCCTAATGTTCGATCATCCTAAATATTGATTATCCTACCGTAATACTTGTCCTAATATTCTTTAGTCCTAATATTAATGTTACTAAAGTTTGGAATTCCTTATTTTGATCCTCCTCTCTTATATATCTAAAAAATCCTCGGTAGGTTGAATAGTAATAAAAATCTTATTATATCTCAGTTCACACGCCCAGCAGTAGTTACCGTTATGTATGAGTTATATTTTTCTCGTATACATTACTGTTCACATTTAACTTTAATTGTAATTGTCTTTTAATTGTTTTGAACACTTGATAATAGTTATTATTCGACATTATGAGCAACCAACCAAAGTTTTAACAGCGAGACCTGCGAGCGAGACTGACACGACTAACACATATTGTGTTAGTAAACCATTTTTATTTCTTCCTACAATACAGTTTTATCTTTGTGGCTGGCCAAAAATAACGCCAAAAGTTGTCGTGTATAATTTGCTAACCTGTTTTTGCTAGGTTTTTTTTAAAATTTATTTAGGACTATACATTTTAGGAATATAAAGGATTATAACTATGGACATTAGGGCTTACCATCATTAGGATGAAAAAAAATAGGGCAATGAACAGTAGGAGTTAAAAAAATAGGACTAGGATCATTAGGACAATCGATATTTAGGACTAAAATGCTAAGGAAAATAAAAAGTAGGATAACAAATTTTAGGGAATACAATAGAGAACCATAAGATATGAATATGTTACGGCTAAAGACGGGTGTGAACATAAACTTAAGATTAGCCGGCTAAACTTAGGTTTATCTTTGAGGAGCGGCTAATGTTCGATAAAATATAAAATTGCGTCGAGTTATTTCATCTTTAGCCGTATAAACTGCACATTATCCGACCCGAAGCGGCTAAAAATGTATTCCATGATGTGGACGCGCGCGGGCGAAGAGGGGGTGAAGTGGACGGAGGGGGGACGATGATGCGCAATATGTGTTTGTTTTTAATTTTTATATTTATAATGAGTCTGATTGTTTTTTTTAATACCTTAGTAGGTATCATTGAAACTAATTGTTGATTGTTGTAATGCAAATTGTAGTGATAATTTCAATTTTGAAATAATTTGTTAAAAATTAATAACGAAGAAGATTTATTTTGTTTTGATTTTTGTATTTTTAATAGAAAGGCATATAAAAATATGCCTAAATAGGTATTTCTAATGAACAATGAGACTGATTGTTTTAATAAAAAAAATTGTGGCTTAAAGAAAACATTATCAATATTTTTTTCATTTGCTTATTCATATTTAGCCGAAGGGCGGCGGCTAAACTTAAGTTTAGCCGGCTAAAGATAGAAGAAACTAACATTAGCCGCTCCTCAAAGATAAACCTAAGTTTAGCCGGCTAATCTTAAGTTTATGTTCACATCTATCTTTAGCCGTAACAAATACATTTTATATCAATAAACTTAATCTAAATCGCAGGTTGGGGTATAATACAAAACAATTGGATACAAAAATATGACACAATGCCTCAACTAAGTATTTTTTTACTTGTATTGTATCTTAGACATCTGTGCGCCGGAAGATGCAGTGTGGGCAGGCCCCCCACGAGGCGGACCGACGATATGGTGAGGGTCGCGGAAAGCCGCTGGATGCGGGCCAAGCAGGACCGATCGTTGTGGAAATCTTTGGGGGAGGCCTCTGTCCAACAGTGGACGTCTACAGGCTGAGATTATAACGATAGGTAATCACTCAGGGCGAGCCAAATTAGGATGACGGTTATTTTTCTGGAAAGTCTGGCAAACATCATTAAAATTAGTACAGTAGCCAGCACATGCGGTTGGACATTCGCACCACGAAATTCATCCCTACCACTACGGAATAAAGGGCGCACTCAAGGTCAATATGTCCAGCCGCATGAGCTGTCTACAGTACAATTGAAATGTTTTAAATATGTTTACAGGATTCATCAGAAGTAAGTGAAATATTTTCTTAAATGTCATTTAATTTTTTTATAGTAAACACATACCTATAGCCTTAGAGTATAAATAGAACCTATTGCTGTCTCTGATTATTGATGAATTCCTTCTTCAAGAAGTCGGAACACCGCAAATGGACCTGGGTTAGTCCCGACGGTAAGACTAAAAATGAGATAGACTTCATCTTGTCGACGAGAAGACAAATATTCAATGATGTCTCTGTGATCAACTCAGTAAAAACTGGGAGCGATCACCGACTAGTCAGAGGCTCATTGAATATCAATGTCAGACTCGAAAGATCTCGCTTGATGAAGTCTACGCTCCGTCCGTTGCCAATCCAAATCCAAAACCCCGAACACTTTCAGCTCGAATTGCAAAACCGCTTTGAATGCCTAGCAGAATGCGAGGGAGTGGACCAATACAATGACAGGTTCGTGGAAGCTGTCCGTACAGCGGGGTCCAAGTTCTTTAAGACCCGACGCTCAAATAGAACCAAAAAGATTTCAGATTCCACGCTCAGGCTCATAGAAGAAAGACGGAAAATGGTTCTGCAGTCTGCAGATGATGTTTCCTGCTATCGGCGGCTCAATAGACAGATCTCAAAGTCTCTGACTCGCGACATTCGCCAATTTAATACAGATCGTATTAAGGAGGCCATTGAGCGTAACAAAGGCTCTAAAGAGTACACTACATAATTCCGAATAATTTATTTACGAATTTGAAAATGACGATTATTAAAATTCCGAATTTCATACTTCCGAATGATTCACAATTCCGAATTTAAAATTTCCGAATAGTGAAAATGACGAATAGTTAATTAACGAAATTTTAAACAACCGATTTATTACAAATACGAAAGTCAATTTTCCGAATATTATAATTTCGATGTTTCAAATGTACGATTTTTTAGTATATCGAATATTCAAAATTACGAATCCCGAAGTTTTAATATTCCGAAAATCAAAATCCCGAATTTTACTTACAAGTAATCAAATATTAAGAAATATTATTAAACGCCTGCTGCTTGCAGTAAGCGTGCAAGCAAGCAAGGAAGCAAGCAAGCAAGCAAGCAAGCAAGCAAGCAAGCAAGCATGCATGCAAGCAAGCAAGCAAGCAAGCAACAAGCGCGCAAGCAAGCGTGCATTCAAGTATGCATGCATGCAAGCAGGCATGCATTCATGTCAACCTAACCCCGAAGGGTATGGCAGAACGAGCGGGCTCGCTCCGCTCGCCGCGCTCCTTTCTGCCATACCCTTCGAACCTAACCTATCCGTGTCGGGGTGCCCAGAAGTCCCGTGCTCGCTTCGCTCGCACCCGCTCCTGTAGTATTTTTGCCAAAAATCCTTACATGCATCCTAAACTATAAAACCAGAACTAATCAGGTACTTTAACCTATTATATTCGGGTACTATTTTTCTTTCAACCTTGAACTTTATTAAGCTTTTTTCTAAATCACGAATTATCACATTTCCGATCGGGATTTTAATTTTTCGTGATTATAAAAGATCGGTATTTTATTTTTCGTATAATAAAGTATTCGTAATTTTTAACATTCGTGTATTTAACAATCGGAATAACAAATCTTCGTGATTATAATATTAGGAATTTAGAATTTCGTAATTTTTATAATTCGTTATTTAAAAATTTCGAAATTACAATATTTCGTAGTTTTCAAATTCAGTATTTTCAAATTCGGGAATAAGTAATTCGTAATTTTTGGGTGTTCCCAGGCTCTAAAGTGTTCGCAAGAGATCTGTCTATGGAGCAAAGCCAACTGACGAAGCTGAAGACTTCGGACGGTAGAACCGTGTCTTCTAAGCCTGAGCTACTGGAGGAAATCGAGGGGTTCTATGGACAGCTGTACACGACAACACGGACACCTGTCAGCCAAGCAGCAACTGACCCCAGAGCTAGGCTAACCCGACACTACACCGAAGACATCCCGGACGTCAGCCTGTACGAGATTAGGATGGCTCTCAAACAGTTAAAGAACAATAAGGCGCCGGGTGATGACGGAATAACTGCTGAGCTTCTGAAGGCAGGTGGTACACCGGTCTTGAAAGCCCTTCAGAAACTGTTCAATTCCGTCATCTTCGAAGGTACAACGCCGCAGGCGTGGCTCAGAAGCGTGGTGGTCCTCTTCTTTAAAAAGGGTGATAAAACCCTTTTGAAGAACTACAGACCCATCTCGCTTCTGAGCCATATCTACAAATTGTTTTCGAGAGTCATCACGAATCGTCTCGCGCGCAGGTTCGACGACTTCCAGCCTCCCGAACAAGCCGGTTTCCGAAAGGGCTTTAGTACCATAGACCACATCCACACGCTGCGGCAGGTTATACAGAAGACCGAAGAGTATAACCAGCCACTATGCTTAGCGTTCGTGGACTATGAGAAAGCCTTCGATTCGATCGAGACTTGGGCAGTGCTGCAGTCTCTTCAGAGGTGCCAAATTGACTACCGGTATATCGAGGTGCTGAAGTGTTTGTACGATAATGCCACCATGTCTGTCCGGCTCCAGGATCGGAATTCCAGACCAATCCAACTGCAGCGGGGTGTGAGACAGGGAGACGTTATTTCTCCGAAACTGTTCAGCGCTGCAATGGAGGATGTCTTTAAGCTTCTGAACTGGAAAGGACATGGCATCAATATCAATGGCGAGTACATTTCTCACCTTCGGTTTGCCGACGATATCGTGGTCATGGCTGAGACCTTGGAGGACCTCGGCACAATGCTCGATGACCTCAATAGAGTTTCCCAACAAGTGGGTCTGAAGATGAACATGGAGAAGACAAAAGTCATGTCGAACGTCCATGTAGTACCCACTCCAATAAAAGTTGGGGACTCCGCTCTCGAAGTTGTAGACCATTACGTCTACCTGGGACAAACAGTCCAGCTAGGTAGATCGAACTTCGAGAAGGAGGTCAATCGTCGAATCCAACTTGGATGGGCAGCGTTCGGGAAGCTGCGCAATATCTTTTCGTCCCAAATACCGCAGTGTCTTAAGTCTAAAGTCTTTGACCAATGTGTGTTGCCAGTGATGACTTACGGATCTGAGACGTGGTCGCTAACGATGGGCCTCATAAGAAAGCTCAAATTCACCCAAAGAGCGATGGAGAGGGCTATGCTTGGAGTTTCCTTGCGTGATCGAATCAGGAATGATGAGATCCGCAGGCGAACCAGAGTCACCGACATAGCCCGAAGAATCGCTAAACTTAAGTGGCAATGGGCTGGGCACATTGCACGTAGAACCGACGGCCGTTGGGGCAGAAAGGTTCTTGAATGGCGACCGCGCGCCGGAAGACGTAGTGTGGGCAGGCCCCCCAAGAGGTGGACCGACGATCTGGTGAGGGTCGCGGGAAGCCGCTGGATGCGGGCAGCGCAGGACCGATCATTGTGGAGATCATTGGGGGAGGCCTTTGTCCAGCAGTGGACGTCTTTCGGCTGAGATGATGATGATGATGATGATGCTGTCTCTGATTATTTGTCTAACCTTCGCAACTTAAGACAATCAATTTAATTACTTATAAATTTAATAATTTTAATTTCATATTCAGTGGGTAAGTTTTGTAGAAAACCTATAGTTCTATAGAAAACCTATACAAAAATATATATTCCTATTCTATAGAAATACCTCACTTTATAAAGCTTTTCTTACTGAACTCTTTCTTTCCATCGAGAAACCAACATGACATAACCACGTCAAAACGATAATAAACATTGTAAAGTGGAACTAAGGAATGGCCTTCAATAAGAAATTCAATAGTGTAGTGATAAGTATTTTGGACAATAAAATTTGAACAGTATCTTTATGATTTACTAGCTTCCCGCCGCGGCTCCGCCCGCGTCAATAGTTTTTACCGTGAGAATGAGGAATTTTCCCGCGGTAAAAGTTAGCCTATGTTCTTCCGTAAGGTCTATTCTAACTTTGTGCCAAGTTTCACCAAAATAGGTTCAGTACTTTCGGAGCATTTTCAATTATTAGGAATATTATTACTTGAGTTACATTATTGAAGTTTTAGTAAGAATCCCAAATTTTTTTGAAAATATAATATAGCCTATGTTACTCAGGGATCATGTAGCGTGTAGTAGTGAAATCAGTTCAGTAGTTTCGGAGCCTATTCGATGCAAACAAACAAACAAACAATCAAACCTTTCTTCTTTATAATGTTACTAGCGGCCCGCCCCGGCTCCGCTCGGGTATATATATTTTTTAATTTAATGTTTTCTTAAATCATGTTTTTTTGTTTTTACTTTTTTATTGTTTTTTTTTTATTTTTTTTATTTATAGATTCATAGCATCCCTGTTAATTAATTTTAACGAAGGTTGTTTTATTTTGTGTCAGCAAAATAAATTGTTGTTCATCCCAAAATCTAAATTAATTTATCTCTGTGTCAAGTTTCACCAAAAATTCCCTACCGAACTACCATTTTCCCGTGGGAATAAGCTATTATCCCGCGGTTACAGGTAGTCTGTTACCTTTCCCAAGGTCTATTCTATCTCTGTATCAAGTTTCATCAAAACTTCCGACCCACCCCACCCTACCACTTTTCCCGTGGGAATAAATAATTTTCCCACGGTAAAAGGTAACCTTTATAACCCAGAATCTTTTATATTACTGTACTAAGTTTCATCTGAATCTTCTGCCCGCGCTACTGTTTTTCCAGTGGGGATGAGGTATTTTAAGAAAATCACTTCAAGGCAAAGACCAACCATGGACAGTCTGGTCCTTGGCATTTTAATAAATAGCAAAAAAGCTTTGAAGTCAAGAAATGATTTTGTAAATCTTACCTCTAATTAAAACCTTTTGATTAGTAGTTTAAAGAGTAAGAGTTTATTTACAATACAATACCTACACTTGTTAAAATAATGAAGTAGGTACATAAAAAGTGATTTTTACTTTTTATAGACATCAAGACCAAGGCCTCCGGTAAGTAGAGAGAAAATGAACAAATAAGTACCTACATAATTTTCGTTAACAGCTCATATATGTCCCCACCGAGGGGCTCGAGCCTAACCTAATACCAGGGTAAATAGGCCTTAGTCGACCACGCTGGCCCAGTGCGGGTTGCTTGGTCAACTTCACACACAACCTTTGAATTTCTTCGCAAGTGTGTGCAGGTTTCCTCACGATGTTTTCCTTCACCGTAAGAGCGTCGAATAAACGTCGAATAAACTACATAATTTTAGTAATTTATAATTTTAGTACAATGTAAAGTAGGTAAGTACCATTTTTAAACTGTTCTCCGAAAAGCGAATTTACCACCAACGATGTCTTTAAAGCAATCAAAATGTTTACAAACAAACAAATACTTAACATGGGTGTATAACATGTTAGCAAAACAATCAAACTAATGTTAGTACTGAGACGAGCACCGTTGAGATGAGACTCTAACCAAGACCGGTGAACAAAAAAAAGAAAAAAAAAAGAAAAAAAAAGAAAAAAAAAAGAAACTCTTGTGCGGAGGTACGTCGTGGACAGACTCGTTTCTTAAGGTAGCAGTTCGAATCGAGCGTCAGTGACACAAACGGTGCGACACGAAAAGTACTCGTAATAATAGACTTACGGTAATGCATTTAAGAATGAATTTACTCGAAAGTGAGTTGTCGCGACGGCACAGACACCGGAAACACGCTGCGTCACTGTCGTATGCCTCCAAAGTCCACCTTAAATACATGACCTTAGAGTACATTAATCTTTGTCGCTTCGCAGCGTCAGTGTCGCTGACGCTCGGTTCGAAGGGCTACCTTTCGGGAACAATTCGTACGAACCGGCCCAAATGGTGCGAGGCATCGCTAACAAGGAAACTTATTATATCTAATTTATTTATCATAATAAAATTTATATATCGCATTTATTCGGGATATTACATAATCGAGTTCTATACTATGTTGATAGAAAAGAAAAGATCGAGTGACACGCAGAGAGGTCTCCGATCGTCCCAAAGACAGCCGCGAAATTCAAACAGCACTATTATTTTTAATAAATAGTAAAAATGTGCGAATAGACTGCCAGAACGAAAGCGGCGAGCAAGCAGGACGCATGAACGTCACATCCCGCCCGGTACAGCTGAAAAAAATTACAATGCAATTGCAAAATAAGATACATCGAAATGCAAAATAATATGAAAGGCATCTGAAGGTATGCTCAATGCACCTCTAATGAGTCACCACCGTGATTTTTGTTATCAACATATCTAGAAAATTGGTTCCTCGAGGAAAAATTATCTGTTTTTAATTTTTTACTATCTTCAAAAATGGCTGAGATATTACACGTTAAAATACAGTCTCCGCGAAAACCCGAAAAAGCGGCCGCGCGGGCGTTTGACCTCACATATCAGGGTGCCGAGTGCGAGTTTTGCAACCAAAGTAAACGCGCTCGATAGCGAGAGCGTAAACGCGATTTTGTATGGAATTGAAACTACGCCGTCTGTGGACAGTTCGCTGAACTAAAATTTCTCCATACTAAATGCTCGTTTATGTTGTAGTTATCGAGCGCGTTTCGTGAGTAAAAAACTCGCACTTGGCACTCAGATTTCAATGAAACAAAGACTATAATTATTTGCACGAGAATTTGCATTAAATGCAGTAGATATTAAAATAATATTTTGATGTGCTGGTGTATCTCATTCATAATGTCAGCTAATTTAACTTACTTGTCTTTTATAGCCAAAGAAAAAACCGCATTACTATGTAAGTACAAAACATGTGTTTTACTTTGTAATACTCAATTTTTTACCAACTTATTGAGGATTTATCTTATCATACCTTATCTTATCTCTCTTCTCTAACAAATACTTTGCATTGATTCACAGTATTCTGATGAAGTGAGTACCTAATTATAGTTTTTTTTTCAGAAAAACTTCGAGTAAAATTTACGCGCTACTAAACCCAACTAGAAAAATAAAAACCTCGCCATTTTTAAAACAACTCCGTATTTCTGTTTTGTGCACGTTTATCTGCGACTTGATCTTCTTCTTATCGAGTGGGTTTCGAGGTTAACCTACCAAACCCTGGTGTCGGAATTGTTGAGCCGCCTTAAGGTTTCCGACACAATTTCGTATAGCGGCGGCGGCGGCGGCGCCTAGACAGATGGCCCACTCGGAACTAAGCGCCATATTTTTACGCACACGTTGATCAATGCGTTTACAGGCTTGCTCGGACTACGCTCGGAGCATGCTTGGACCACGTGCAGTCGTCGCTCTCGCAATTATTAACAAATAGCGACCCGCCCCGGCTCCGCACGGGAAAATGGTTATTGTGGGTTATTCTTAAGTATATTATGCATGTATTATACATGTAAACCTTCCTCTTGAATCCCTCTATCTATAAAAAAAAACCGCATCAAAATCCGTTGCGTAGTTTTAAAGATTTAAGCGTACAAAGGGAGGGACATAGGGACAGAGAAAGCGACTTTGTTTTATACTATGTAGTGATAGTGAAGTGTTGATGTTCGATGTGCTAAAAAAATGGATAAGTGTTTTTATTACTGTTTGGCTGTTTAAACACAACACAAAAATGACGATACACGTTTTCAAGGAGTCAACCAAGTTTAGGTAGTTAATTTCAAGCACGGCGGGAGTGGACTTTCTGGAAACTTTATCTTGTGCTTCCGACATGGCTCCTATAACGACTACATCCGTAGATAGTAGCCGGGACCAAAGACCGAGGCATGGAATCACACAAGTCAGGAGGACAATCAGGGTGCCGAGTGCGAGTTTTGCAACCAAAGTAAACGCGCTCGATAGCGAGAGCGTAAACGCGATTTTGTATGGAATTGAAACTACGCCATCTGTAGACAGTTCGCTGAACTAAAATTTCTCCATACTAAATGCTCGTTTGTAGTTATCGAGCGCGTTTCGTGAGTAAAAAACTCGCACTCGGCACTCAGGTGATTCAGCCTGCAATGTCCTAACCAAACTGAGGAAAGTCCCACAAAATGATATTTGTTCGACAAGTTCCCAACCGGGATTCGGACCCGGAGCTTGACGAGCTTTAGTCCACTCGACCACGGAGGTTGTTACTTGAGGTTGTTGTTGCGACTTCTGAAATAATAAAAAAATATATTTTTACAATGCATGTGCTCGAAAAGAGCGTTTTCTAAGCAGCCAAATACTGCGGAAAGTAGCACTTTTCCGCACTAGTGCTTTTTACTTTTCAGTTTTTTTTTTTATTTTTGCTCAGCCTGTCATTCAGCCACAACCTGACATTTAAGTTTTTGAGATATTTTTACAAATTACTCAATTACCAATTGTTACTAATATAAAGGGAACAATTAAAATAACAATGAAATAAACGCGTTACATTAGAAATTATTTTTTATTGATAAATTACGTTCAAATATTAAATAAAAAATTTCGTGGCTGAATAAATTTTATTACTCATGCCTTATAGCTATTTGCACATGCGCAGTAGATAATATTTTCAGCGCGCATGTATTTAAGAAGCCCGCCATTTTATAACGCCTTTTTAAATATTTAACTGTTTGTTTTCTTGCACAATGCATAGTAAAATCTTGTATGATACACGTGCGAAAAATGATTTCCGACTCGTGTCGGCTTATACACTCATCGGAAATCACATACTTTCCGCACTAGTATCATAAATAACTAAGTATTTTTGTACGATAGATTTATCTTTTTAACTCACTTCATTATTAAAGGTATTTTTTCTAATGACTCAATTGTATTTTTAGTCATCTTCATACGTGAGTAAAAAAATATTCTTATACCGATTCTTCATTCGGGTATATTTAGTAAATCTTACCACTTACTGAAACAAACGAAGTAATTTATAATAGGTATGCAAGTAGAGAGATTGCAACCTGGTATGTTTTTCAACCCGGCCGTGTCCGGTAACAATCGCCGCGCCGCCGCCGCCAACCCGGCCGGACTGATGTTCTAGCATAAAACCTTTAAAGTATTTTATGACAATTTGGTTTAAGTAAATGGAGGAAAAATGCAATGATTTCAAAACAGCAAATCAACAATAATCAGTCTTAATCAGCCTCAAAATCACGAGTTTTAATACAGAATTAGTTAGTTTCACTTATGAACGGAATAGTAACATGTGTTCCTAATTAATTTTAAGCAAGCATTAGTATTCAGTAATTAAGTTTAAGATAGAAATGTTCTTGCACGCGCTGATAAAATGCCTGGATTTAGAGGATTTCGAGAAAAAGTTTGGAAAATAGTCAGATTATTTAAGAAGTCGCCCGCAATTTAATTACTAATACTATACAGAGTAAAGAGAAAGACCTGCTTGCTTAAAGTTAATTAATAATACTAATGTAACTATTTTAAAACATATTATTAGAATAAGAATCTAATAACGCAGCCTAATTTACTAAACTTGTCTTATCATTATCAACTTTGATTGATAAACTTTAGTAGCTTTAAATACTCGTAAATAATAAGCTTTAGTAAAAACAAAACAAATTCTTAATAACAATATTCTTTTGATAATAACAATAATATATTGATATAATAATAATTCCGATCCGTCGACATTGAGATCTGGCGTTTCGTACTCTCGAATGCCACACTAGCGCCACCTTGGTTTCATGGCGGATATTAAATTAACTAAATGAAATCGGACATTTTGTCAACTCTTGGCGGGCAGATTTTCAAGAGCAGCGGTCTAAAATTGACTTCGGTGTTGCATAAGTTGCTTTGGGTTGAAATCGGGATCGATATTGATTTCAAGAGTGGAGCCATAGGAGTTAAAGACTTGGAAATTACAACTATATTCTTTATAATTTTTATAGGCAGGACCGTGCAGACATAAAGACGTAAGTAAACTGCTCAGTTTCATCTTTTATCTTCTTTATTTTCTTCTACTGTCTACGAGTACTTCTTTCTCCTATTGTTTCCGGTTCGCTAACACACTCGGCCAGCACAAAATAAAAATTTAATCACCCTGACAGATTTTTACATGAAGGAAGAAAAAATTTTACGCGCCCAAAAATAATCAAAGGGCGCGTATTTTTCTTTTCCTTCATGGTTTTTTATGTATAGATAGTCTGTTGCGTAATACCTTGCATTTGCTGCTAACTTTAAAATATTTGTGCTTTTTACTTACTAGTGTTATCTATCTAATTTTATTTAATATTTTTTTAGCCAAGACCGGCTTGCTATCCCAATGTAAGTAAACTGCAAGTGCAGTCCATTAACAGTGACTAACAGCGTAATATTGTAATGATAAACTAAAGCCTGACCAAAGATTGCGGATTTTTAAAGGAACTAATTTTATTACGGAAATTGTTGCCATAAACATAAAAATGTGGCGCCCCAGAGCAGGTTTTTTATTTCTTTGGTCAGGCTTAAAAGCACTAACAGACGTGCGATCGGTGCGCTCCGTACCGTGACCTTGGTGCCGTCCGGCCAATAACAGACTACTTAGACTTGCCTATTATTTATTCGAAGGATGGATGGATTCAAAGGATTTTCATAGGATTTTATGTGGAGCGGGCAGAGCCCTGTTCCACAAAGCTAAGTGATATCGTCTATATTTTAAAGGAATAGAAAGTGTTTAAAAAAAAAGGAAGCTATGGCAAAGTTCTCCGGTACGAACGCCGACGTGACCTCTTTTTTTGACAATTTTGAAACCGTCGCTGCGATCAACTCCTGGTCAAGCAGTATCAAGAGTCTCGCCCTAGCGAACTATTTGGAGGGCCCCGCGTTGTCCTATTTCAACTATATTAAATCTTTTAAGTCCGAATATGACGACATCAAGAAGGCCATTATTGACGAATTCCCTTCCAGCATAAATTATTCGGAAATATTTTATAAAGCCAGACAGGATAAAAATGAACCTATATTAGATTTTATTTACCGTATTGAAGCTCTCGGATCCATGGCAAAGATCACAGATGATCATATTTTAGTTAAACGATGTTTAAGTGGTCTGAGTTTTTATTACAAAAAGACCCTGGCCGCACATGTATTTGCGAACCTAAAGGCACTTAAGAATGCCGCTCGTAACTTTACGGAACTGATGTCTCCTAATGAGACAAACTTAACATTGCCTGTTAAAATTGAAAACGTTAGTGTTGTGAATTTTAATACCCCTTCATACGCCAGTGGAGATATGGCGGACAATTTCTCCACTCCTACGAGGAACCTGGCGCCATCGAATGTGTCCACGCCAACTCGCGCCACGCCTGCCACCACGTCACGATCCTCCCCGCCGGCGTTTGCTTCAAACAGTGCCTACCAGAGCCCCAGCACACAAAACAGTGCTGCGACGCCACGTTACAATCTCCGAAGTGCTCCAAGAAGCTGGGCACCTTTCTCCAGGTCCCCAAACATGAATCGTCGCCAACAATAGGGACGACGTTGGATGACGTAAAGACACTTGCGCGTCCCACTTCTACGATGTCGTCGATTGAAATAGAAGTTGCCGACACCAAGCTTCCAGCTATCATCGACACCGGAGCTTCTGTATCCGTGATATCGGAAGCCTGTTATAATAAATTAAGTTCTAGGTTATCTTTAAATATGTCGAACCCTGTTAATAAAAAAATTAAAGCTGTCAATGGGCATTGTCTAGAGACAAAATGCGCCGTTACTTTAAATATATTAATAAATAAAGTTGTATATTGTCATGAATTTATTGTAATTAAGAAATTAGTCCCTGAATTCATTATTGGTTTGGACTTCCTGTCCATGCATAGGGCTTTGGTTGATTTTAGCTCGTGCTCACTCGTAATTGGAAATAGTAAAATCCATTTTTCAACTAATGAGGAAAATACTTTTTCATTAGATTTAATTCAAAACGAGTCTGTTTGTTTATCAGAGGCAGAATATATTTATTTTGTTACGTCTCCCGAGTCTTTAGACGAAAATTTGAGCTCAATGATTGCTCCACAGGTATCCACGAAGGATTCTATGTATAATATAGCGGAAACATTAACTTGTCCTCAAAAAAAGTTTTTATGTAATTTACTTTCGGAATTTGATGATAGATTTGCCTTCGACTCGAAAAATCTAGGCTCGTGCTCTCTTATGGAAGTAGAAATAAATACTACCGATGAGATACCGATACACAAACCTCCGTATAGGGTTTCCCATCAACAACATTCTGTGATTCGCGAACAAGTCTCGGAAATGATGGAAAACGGTATTATTAGAGAATCGCGAAGCGCGTATGCCTCTCCGGTTGTCTTAGTTAAGAAACCTGATCAGACGTGGCGTTTTTGTGTTGATTATCGCGCTTTGAACAAAAAGGTAATAACGGACTCATATCCATTACCTAGAATTGATGATATAGTGCTCTATTTATCTGAAGCTAATTATTTTGCTGACTTAGATTTAAATTCAGGATACTGGCAAATTCCTATCAAGGAGTGTGACAAACACAAAACAGCGTTCGTCACGCCATCTGGGCTTTATGAGTTCAATGTGATGCCTTTTGGTCTAAAGACTAGCGGTGCAATATTTCAACGTGTGATGGATAGTGTATTAGGAGGAATGAAATATAAAAATGCAATTGTCTATATCGATAATATATTGGTATATGGCAGGACGTTCGATGAATTTTGTTCTGCTTTAAAGGAAATTTTGTATAGAATAAAACAGTGTAATTTAACGTTAAAACCCACAAAGTGTAAATTTGGTTTTGACAAAGTTTCTGTATTGGGTTATGAGATTACTGGCCAAGGAATCAAACCTGACGCCTCCCAGTTTGATAAAATAATGAAAATCAAACCTCCTGTCACAACCAAGGAGTTAAAGTCAGTGTTAGGTTTATTCTCTTATTACAGAAAATTCATTGATAATTATGCTCATCTAGCATTACCCTTATCTAGGTTACTTAAAAAAGGAGTTAAATTCGTTTGGAATGATGAGCAACAGAGTGCCTTTACTGAAATATTAACTTTAATACAGAGGCCACCCCTTTTACGTCATTTTACAAACAATGAAAAAGTAATAACCCGTCTTTTTGTTGATGCGAGTGACTATGCACTTGGTGCTTGTTTAATGCAAGGTGATGACTGTATGTTTCCGGTTGCTTTCGCTTCCCGCAAACTCTCTAGTTGTGAAACCAGATACACCATCACGGAGAAAGAATGTTTGGCGTTAGTTTGGTCACTCAATTATTTCAAACATTTACTCTGGGGTTTGAAGTTTGAGGTGGTTACTGTCCACAAAGCTTTGGTATGGCTACGTGAAAGGAAAGATATGAATGGTCGACTTGCACGATGGTCACTAGCTATACAGCAGTACGATTTCGATATTGTTTACTGTGCAGGCAAAGATAATATAATTGCAGATTTTCTTAGTAGAAATCCCTTAATTGATGAGGATATGCCCTCTTCATGCGTCTCTGAGAATATTGTAGATGACGGTTTACAATTATACAAAATAGAAGCCTCGCGTTTTGAGTTAGATCAAAATAATGATGAATTTTGTGTTAGATTGATTAATAGGGTTGTGAATAGTCCGCGGGGATTATTTAAAGGATTTTGTATGAGGGATAATAAACTTTATCACAGATTGAAACAGGGTACTAATTTCATTGATCGTTTGGTTATTCCTGAATCTTCTTTTTCCAATGTGCTGAAGGAAATTCATGATGATCCTTGGAATGGTGCACATTTTGGACTTTCCAAGACTTTGAAAAAGTTTAGAGAAAGGTATTATATTGCTCAGGCTGAGAGGAAAATTTCAAAATATATTAAAAGTTGTAAGTTTTGTCAAGAGAGAAAAAGAGTACATTTATTAGCCCCGTTGCAACCAATTTGTATTAATCGTTTATTTGAGAAAATAGCCGTGGATGTGTTGGGACCACTTCCTAGGTCAAATAATGGTAATAAATATATTATAGTTTCATTGGAATTTTTATCGAAATATGCGATTACAAAAGCTGTTCCTAACGCCACTGCTGAAGCTATTAGTGATTTTCTAATTAATGAGATATTCTGTAAATTCGGTTCAGTAGGGGAAGTTATTACTGATCGTGGCTCCATTTTTACTTCAAACGTTGTTAGGGATACGGTTAATTTTTTTGATTCTACTTTAAGTGTGGCTGCCACTAGACATCCACAGACAGTTGGTTTGGTTGAACGTTTTAATCACACTATTTACCAAGGTTTAGCGATGTATGTTAATGATAGGCAGAATGATTGGTGTTCGTTTTTGCCCATGATCACTTATGCATATAATATTTCTGACCAAGCTTCATCGAATATATCTCCTTATAAACTTGTTTACGCTAGGGACCCAATTTTACGGTCGGATCTTAGTGTGAATGCTTTTTTGAATAGTACAGATACAGACATTAATGCGCGTAAAATTAGGAATGACGGGTTAATTTCATGCGCGTTGAGAAATATTCGCAAGTCACAGGCAACCCAGAAATCGAACTATGATAAAAAAGTTAGATTTGTTACTTTTGAACCAGGAAGTTTAGTTTTGGTTCATAACCCTAAAAGAGTTACGAGTCTCGGTTTGAAGTTATCGAGGCCCTTTAAAGGTCCTTATCGTGTCCTTCGTAGATTACCTAATAATAATTATCTTTTACGTAAACTAAATGGTGGTTCAAGACATGATATTTTGATTCACCATAATTCTTTAAAACCTTTTAAGCTAAGATTGTAATATATAATAGGTTTAATTTTTCCTAACTTTTAATTAATGACATTTTGCATTTCTGACATTTTGCATTTTTGTCATTTCACGTTTTTGTCCTTTTGCGTCTTGAACATTTTAACTTTTTTTTCCCTTATTATTATACAATTGTTATAATGTCATAAGTTAACGGTTTGACATTTAATTTTTTTTTACAAATTGCTATTGATAGAAGTTTTATTGTATTTGGGTGAGTTATGGTCATATGTTTGGTTTTATATGTTCACATTTATCTCCAAGTTTGTATGGGTAGTTATTTGGCATGTACTCACTTATGGACATATGTATACCGGAGGCAAAGTATCTTAAGTCACAATTAGCAAATTATTCAGTAGACGCTTTTGAAGTGTCAATAATGACTAATGTCTAATAAAACTCTAGATTAAACAAAGGCATGACATTGTAGATGAAACTTTATTTGTTTCTTAGAATTATATTAACAAGTATTATTTTTTAAGTAAAAAATATTTTTATTATTATTATTAATTAATTAAATAATGGACTTAAGATATGATGCCTCTAAATAACTATGAAGTCATTTTGGTACTATGCAAAGGTGACAGGATATCATAAGTCCTGTTTTTCAAAGCAAATAGATCAATAATGCATATAAAGTTGATATTTATTAAAAAGTCAAAATGATGTTCAGAATATAACTCAGCAGTATATTGAATCGCAGGGGAACGATGTTGCTCATGATGAAGTTGAGAATGATGTCGCTCATGATTAAGTTAAGGATGATGTCGTTCACGACCACGCTGATAGTGTAGAAGATCTGTTCCCAGAACAGATGATATTTTGCGATATTTCGCGCAACAAAGACTTTGTTATGAATATAATGAGATATAATAAACATAATATGTATAAAGATGCACTCAAAGGCTCTGAGAAAGAGCTTGAGAGAAAGCCATGGACAGCGAGAGGAGAGTAGCACTTGGAAGAAAAGCTTTACCATGCAAATAGGTGTTTCGTGTAAAGTTGAACGCTGATGGCTCGGTAAAAAAAAACTGAGGCGTTTGCTCAGTGCTTAGTGTATCAGCAAGCGAAGGAATGGCGTTGCTTCAGTGTGATGTCGCGATGTCATGAGGGATCTTCATGAAACATCCAGAAGGTTATGATTATGACGACGGTTCTGTTCGAGTTCGTCTGTTAAAAAAAAGTCTTTATGGGTAAAAGCCAGCATCAAGTGCTGAAATAGGTATATTTTTGACAACTTCAAGGAAATTGGATTTAAGACAAGTAATGCAGAACCATGTTTGTTATGCAGGAAGAAACCTACTGGAAGTAAAAGTGGCTTTGTATGTGGACGATGGCTTGGTGGCTAGTCTTATCAAGAGCTGATAGATGAGTTGATTGATGAGCAACGACAATCGCCACCGGTGGAGATTCTTGGATGGGTTGGAACTGAACCATCGATGTAAGTGGCGAGTGACCCCTAAGACTATGGCCCACCTAACATCGTGTCCCGCATGCCCTGCCACTTGTTCAGCACTGAAGCTGATGAATGCTGCTGACAAAGCTATCAAGGTAGCAGAAAATTGGGCCGACAAAATAAAGTGAATCTTACTTGCCATCGACACGAAAAGAAGAAGATCGATGAGCTTAAAGTTCGGTTCAAGATTACCACAAGGCTTGCTGCCTATTTCCTCGGTATAAAGATAGAGAAAAAAGAAACGGAATTAAGATTTTCAAAACATCTTATGTACAAAAGATCTTTCGGCAAATTATAGTTAATTCATGAGAAAGTGGACATAAGCTATATGAATGATAACTAATGGTATGCACTAGACCTGGCATAGCAAATAGCAATGCTAAGATAGCATACCTATGTTGTGAGTGTTGTTTTATTCAAGAAGTTTGGAAATGCCTGTAGAGGTAGACTGTGTCAGATTGAAAAAGACGATGCGATATCTGAGATATACCTACGCCTGATTATGCATTAATGTACAGAAAGGCGTACAGGAATGCATTCTAGAATGTTACAATGATGCTGACTACGCAGAATATTGGCAAACCTGTACACAATTTGTTTGTCATTTCAAGTACCTATTTTAAAGTACGGCTGAACACAATGCGCAAAGAAAAGACAAAATACCCTCTAACACACACTAGCAACTCATTGACATTCATTATCACAAATTGTTTGCGTTCAGTTTATTGAGAAACAATCCTAATTTTTGGACTTACGATATTTGCTTTCTTAAATACTTAGAGGTACAAAATGGTAAGTCCAGATAAGATTATATGCCACTAAGACGATCTGGACTTAATACACATAATTATAATCGTAAAAACGTCGTTTTATTTTATGTGACTTCAAATAGTATACCACTAAATTGATCGTACCATTTTGATATAAATGACATTGACAGGTTGATTTTGGAGAAATTGGACTTAAGATAGTTTACCTCCGGTATACAGATGTATCCGGTGAGGTAACATTCGTTGTGTTACACTGTTGTGATGATTAGTTTTTCATGATTGATACGAGTTAGTGTGAGCATAAAGACTTTGACATTTACTGACTATTTATCTTACCATGATTGAAACTTTTTATGCAGATTTGTTTGTTTTCAGATATAAATAAAATAAATTAATTTAAATAAATTATTTTAATACCATCCACGATGACAGCGTTGAAGAATTTAAAAATTTTATATGATTAATAAATCAATGGGGTTGCTTTATTAATTTTATTTGGGAGGGGATAGAGCTTAGTGTAGGGTTGTTGTTAAGAACGTTAGTAGTCTGTGATTGGCCGGACGGCACCAAGGTCACGGTACGGAGCGCACCGATCCGGACGTCTGTTAGTGCTTTTATATATTTTTTAAAAAGAGGGAAGAACAAAAGATGTGATCCTGTGGAGTTTCTGCGGCGGGTTCCAACCTCTCTGTTTTATGAAAACAATTCAGCCAAACACATAATAAACTTTCTTTCTAAAACAAGTTTTGTTGCAGAAAGATTTTCTTGCCTCATACATATTACACCAGGATGCATAATGAAGGAAAAGATAAATATTTGGGAACACATGTCTGTGATGTTTTCTTCCAAGTCTGGTGAAGCTTGATTGGTTGTACCTTGTCGATACAAGCGTAGGTCAATCACTACATAGTATAAAACAACGTCGCTTTCTCTGTCCCTATGTCCCTATATCCCTATGTCCCTATGTATATAAAACTACGCAACGGATTTTGAGGCGGTTTTTTAATAGATAGAGTGATTCAAGAGAAATGTTTATATGTATAATACATGCATAATACATATACTTAAGGATAACCCACAATAACCATTTCTAGTTGAAAAATAAACAAAAAAAATGTTTGCCTCAGCATAAACTGGAAGAACGAATTCTTAATTTCTTAGTTAAAAATCATTTTGACAGTCCTCTTAATGTTGTTCCTATTTTCTTGAATTATGAAAACTTATTTACCCTACGATTTTTTTATAGCGACAAAAACCATGTGTAAGTAAACTCCACATACCCATTTCTTGGTGCTATTAAAAAAATGTTGCAAGCCAATGGTGCATACGATGACTTTATAATTTGACTTTATAATACGGGCTTTATATATATTATGTCGCAGGGAAATATGGAAATCAGGTATTTCACGAAATCCCTAGGGATATCACGAAATCCCGGTTGATGCCGAATTATCTTGTTTATTTCTTCTTCTTACTAAAATATTTTGTGACATGACAAAATACCAATTCATCAGTCAGTGATATGTCGTTTCACTGAACGAAATCTAGTAAAATGTCAGAAAAGCGAATACTGCCAAGCCAAATACAAATCGAGCCATGCAGCTTTCTTGCTCGCTCTACTATACACGAAAACCAATTTTAACAATGTCAATAAATAGTAATGAAATTGTCACAAATAGTCACCAATGTGAGATAAATAGTCGTATCACAACTTGGCGAGGATTCTTGGTAGAGAATCACTCTATAATCCTCACCTCTGAATGCGGCCAAACGGCTCAGAGTACCTGCTTGATTTATATTCCAAAATATTATTATTTTAATATTATCCTTTAACAATATTACATCATACATACATTTTATTATACTCGCATATTATTATTATATCTTTTTATATTATTTTTTATTTAATATATTATAATAATATAGAGGGTGTAACAGGTTGATCAGTATTTATTTCAAGCAAGTTTCCTTAGGGAAAATTAATTAGTTTCTCAGGTGGCTCCTCCCTTAAAATACTGCGCGCTAATAAAGTTACACCCTTTATGTATTATAAATAATATGTATTTACCATTGACTTCCCATGCAAGTTATCGATGACATAAAAAGGAAGTTGATTTAAATCACAGAAGAAAATAATAGTACTAACACGTACAGAAAGGACACTCACCCCCCCGTGCCAAAATGGGTTTTATAATTTACTCTACTTTTTTACAGTATGGATATGGATGTAAAGTAAGTAAATGGGTCACACCAGCACATCAAAATATTTATTTATAAATCTACTGCATTTAATACGCATTTTTGTGCAAATAATTAAAGTCTTTTTAATACAAGTTTTAATTAAATCCGGCCAGGATTGATGAAGTTACAGTGATGTAAAGTTTCACCGCTTTTTTAAATTTCTGATCTTTCACGCGCTGCGTCACCCGCTAAGTGACGTCATTACGTAGGTGTTTTTCACTTAAATTCGTACCGTTTTTTTCTTTTTGATAGTTTTTTGTTTCGACAGATTTTCTTTTCGTCGGATTTTTGTTTTGCCAGATTTTTATAATCACAAGGAGCGTTAGATTTAGGGCGATCTATTTAGAGGCTTTTATATTTTTACACAATATAAAAGAATATTATATTTTAGCGGTAACATTGTTATTACTTTTATTAAATTCTTTCCTCCTTAGTACTTGACTTCAAAAAGTGATTTGTGAATCGTACACGTAGACGCAATGTAATATTTTTTAACCACTTTAGTGATACATGATTAGGAAATCCGTCAAATTTGTAGCGAAATGCAAGAACGCAACGAGCTAAAATTATGTAGTGCCGACTCGCTACCTGCCATATGACGTCACATGCCCGCGCGGCCGTTTTTCGGATTTCCGCGGAGACCGTATTTTAAAGTTCAATATCTCAGCCATTTTTGAAGATAGGAAATAAATAAAATCAGATTTTTTTTCCAAAAGGAACCTACTTTCTAGATAATGTTGATAACAAAAATCACATTAGTGAGTCATTACACATAATATAAGCATTATTTACACCACCCTGATTAAAGGTTTCGTTTTAAAATCACGTGTAAATTTAAATTAAAAGTAAGGTGTTTTCCAAAAGCACATATTATTTGAAGTAAAATATTAAGTCCGTTACGCTGTACACGTAACACAAAAATAAATTACCAAACCTCAAGAAAAAAGTTGTTCTCTAACATCTCATATGTGCAAAATCGCTATTCCTTAACATAAAAAAACTCTTCCCTTACTACCTATAAGTAGGTAGTGTAGAAATTAAAAAATGTGCTTAGAAATAAGGTATGTTATATCCTCACAATTAATTCACCCATTGTGTTTTTTGTAGCCAACTCCACAATGTGTAAGTCTTCACAGATGATTATTTACTTACATCATCTTTTATTTTCTTCTATCTTTTTTTTCTACTTCTATCTCTTTTTCGTCTTGGAGATTCTGTTCATGTTGGTAAAAAGATCATAAAATCTGATTAACTAAGCAATCAAAATCAACTAAGAAAGATTTTATTTCGAAGAATTAAAGCACAAAGTGGTGCTAGTGGCCCGTAATACATTGGTTCACCCTATCTCTATGCAAACAATAAGGTCAATCCGTCCCTCATTTTTATAGTTTGAAAGAAGAAAGAAACACTTTCGCATTTATAATATTATTATTATTTTAAAGATTTGAAATCTATCCATTACCCTTATAATCACGAATAATGTCAAATTTTATTGACTGATAAAAAACTATAATTATATTTCATTCTTATGTATGTATTTTTATTCGTCGCTAAATAATTTATCCTATTCTTTTATAGCCTGGCGGAATTTGTAGAGTAAGTACACAGCGTCATTTATACACCGTGAAATTTTATAAAATATATAGTGGGACATCTCACACACGGCCATCTAACCCCAAGCTAGGCAGAGCCAAGCTAACTGATATTGATACACATATAAACATACAACATCCAGACACAAGGCAAACAGAAGTGCTCATCCATCACACGAATATTTGCCCTGGACGGGATTCGAACCCGCGACCTTGTGCTTCGCAGGCAGACTAATTAATTAATAATAATTATTTCTCTTTGTGAAAAATAGAATTTCCCGCTTTAAAAAATTACACACAAACTTTGTCCTGACAATAATGAAGTCTTATCCTGCATACAATTATTTATATATTGGTCACCTAGCTTTTTCTCAAAGTGGCCTCAAGCTGATCTACAAGAGCATAGAAAAACTTGAGTAAGGGTAAAAACTTTTTTTTGTACCTAGTTAATGAACTTCTATAACCGATCACGTGATTATCGTTAAGCTTTTTGCATTGCAATGCATTGTAACAATAACGTTGACGGATAATGCTTTTCAATAAATCAATTACAAGGCTGTTCAAAAAAGGCCATGTTGATGGGTATATAATACTTAATGGGATTGGATTCGTTAGTGGTTTATTTTCATACTGATGGTTTCCTCAACCAACATCTTCCTGCATCACCTCACCATAATAATATTATGTGACTACAGTTGCGATAACCTTTAACAGTCAATTACTGTACTGAGGCCAGTCTAGGTCGCAGAATATTACTAGTAGTCTTCATGGTTTCTTCATTCTTTATCGCTTATTATTAAGTGATTACTTCTTTTTAGGGTTCCGTAGCCAAATGGCAAAAAACGGAACCCTTATAGATTCGTCATGTCTGTCTGTCTGTCTGTCTGTCTGTCCGTCCGTATGTCACAGCCACTTTATTCCGAAACTATTATACCTATACTATTGAAACTTGGTAAGTAGATGTATTCTGTGAACCGCATTAAGATTTTTTTTACAAAAATAGAAAAAAAAACAATAAATTTAGGGGGTCCCCATACATAGAACTGAAACTAAACAAAATTTTTTTCATCTAACCCATACGTGTGGGGTATCTATGGATAGGTCTTCAAAAATGATATTTAGGTTTCTAATAACATTTTTTTCTAAACTGAATAGTTTGCGCAAGAGACGCTTCCAAAGTGGAAAAATGTGTGTACCCCCCTCTAACTTCTAAAATAAGAGAATGATAAAATTAAAAAATATATTATAATGTGCATTACCATGAAAACTTTCAACGAAAATTGGTTTCAACGAGATCTAGTAAGTAGTTTTTTTTTAATACGTCATAGATCGTAAACCGCCATTTACCTTTCACTATTATTAAAACATCGATCAAAGTCAAAAACTTTTATATTATTATGTTACTGGCTGCTACGGAACCCTTCATGGGCGATTCCGACTCGCACTTGGCCGCTTTTTTGTTTCAGCCGCGTCCGAACTATCATGTAAGTTAAGTACAGCAGTCTATAAAAAGTGTTTTGCAATACTGAAGGTTATGCTTAGACAGAAGAAGCTATCTCGAAACAAACTTTACTTCGATAAAATTAAATTAATTCTAAATTTTCATACAAAACAGTAATAAAATGTTATTTGATTGACTGAGTATCTCTTTTCAGTATTTGCTGAGCATAAACACCGTGTAATCAAACTGGTTGTTTATAGATCCGCAACATTGTGGTAGTACTCATGACACTGAAAAAAATTCCCAAAGTTACATAGGTTGACCTCAAAAAAAATCACAAAAAGGAAAAATAAAACACCCCGTAAATAAAACTTTTGTTTCAGCCACGTCCGAACTTTTATGTAAGTTAAGTACCGCAGTCTATAAAAAGGGTTTTGCAATACTGAAGGTTATGCTCAGACAATGTTGTGTTTTCCGAAAATATTAAATTAATTCGAAATTATCATACAAAATTTTAATGTTATTTGATTGACTGAGTATCTCTTGTCAGTATTTGCTGAGCATAAACACCGTGTAATCAAACTGGTTGTTTATAGATCCGCAACATTGTGGTAGTACTCATGAAACTGAAAAACATTCCCAAAGTAACATTAAAATGTATACCTATACATACCTTATTTGTGAGCACATTTTTTAATTTTTAAAGTACTTATAGGTAGTAAGGGAAGAGTTTTTTATGTTATAGAATAGCGATTTTGCACCGTTAGAGAATTCTGACATTTGGGAATTTTAAATTGTATAGTTTGTTAAATAAAACTATGCTTTTATAATTTTTTGTATTTTAATAATACTTTCATAAATACATCTTATCAAACCTTATTTACTTAATTACATAATCGTGAGTATTCGTAAAAAATGTGTCAAGTAATATGTTATTATGTAATCTTTTTTGGATTTGAATAGCTTATTAGTTGCTGATTATAGGGACGTGAGTAACCGACCATAAGGTACCTTTGCATGTGAAACGTCAAATACAACTTTAGGAATTTATAATTTTGGTACAATGTAAAGTAGGTAAGTAGGTACTATTTTGTTCTCTAAAAAGCTTTACAACGGGGAACCCCCAAAAATTCCGAATTAAATTTTTTCGAATCTGAAAATACTGTATTTGAGAATTACGAAATATTGTAATATCGAAATTTTTAAATAACGAATTACAATTGACTCAATTATGTCTTACAGATGTTTGTAATCTTTAGTAAATTTTCCGATTCGTTTTGCAGAGTAACAGAGTAAGTTTATTTTGATTATTTTAAATATAAAAATAATAATGTGGGGCATCTCTCACACGGCCCTCAGACCCCAAATTAGGCCAAAGCTTGTACTATGGGTGTCAGCTGATATACATACATATAATGTAGGAGATAGAAAGCAGATTGATCGTTTACATTAAATTTTAATTTTGTTTGTATTTGAATTTTTGAAATATTTCACGTATTATAATCTCATTATTATAATGCCATTAAAAATATTTCGAGCCACATTTGAGATTTCATTTAGCGTGACGACTATTTTAAGACTATTAATTTTTACCCGACTGCAAGGGAAGGGTTATTTGGAATAGAAATCAAGCAGGTACTCTGAGCGACGCATTTGTTTCGCTCCCACTAGTGCCCGTGTATACTGGAGCGAGCGAGAGAGCTGCATGGCTCGGTTTGTATCCGGCAGTATTGGCTTTCCTGTCATTTTACTAGATTTCGTTTAGTGAAAAGACATATCACTGACTGATGTATTGGTATTTTGTCATATCACTAGATGATTTTAGTAAGAAGACGTAATAAACAAGAGAATTCGGCATACACATTATATGTATAGATAAAAATACATTCAGACACAAGGCAAACACAAGTGCTTAGCACACGAATGTTTGCCCTGTTCGGGATTCGTACCCGAGACCCTGTGCTTCGAAGGCAGGCGTACTACCAACTAGGCTACGGGGCCGTCATACGCCGTATTTGCCTTCTCCAATCATAAATGATTTACGTATTCATAATCGAACTTTTATTCTACGCCCAAGAAAAAACCTGCGAAGAAATTCAGAAAGAGTAACAAAACACATCCTCACAAAACTTCGCGTTTATAATTTTAGGATTATTATTAGATTTATCCTAGTTATTATTATAAAAACACCTGTAACTACTAATTAAACATATTATGTGACGCTCCACGTGCAAAGGTACCTTATGGTGGGTTGAAACCCTCCTCAATATTGCACGTGGAAGGTCACATATACACTGACATACTAAGAAAGTAAGTAATGTAAAAAATATCAAAATCCATACAGGGCAGGCTGAGTGTGAGTATTAATTTGAACTATAACATTAGATCCAACATCAAGTATGCAGTATAATAAAAAAACGAACATTGGAAATTAGTAAGCATATCAGATTTCTAAAATTCTCTAAAACCGTATGTACTAATCATTGTATTGTCATAGTACATACGGTTTTAGAGATATAAGCGTCAACAAGAAGGGCGTTTGCCCAACTTCACCCCCCTCCCTCCGGATTCAGAGGGGGTACGACCAATGGTGGATTTCTACTCAGGACTACCTTTTCTACAACCATGCCAAGTTTCATTTAAGTGTCCAATTTCAATAGATTTTTGCACTAAATATCCTACTATTATGACGATTTAAATTTTTACAACTTTTTGAATCGTTATATCTCAAAAACGGTGGCTTATAGGAAAAAAGTATTGATATATTTTTGTAGATAATTTTTTGATCTACAATCTTTGCCTGAAATGTTTTATGATTAAACTTACCGTTTTGCTGAAAATCGCGAAAAACACATTTTTATGACCTTTGACCTTGAATAAAAAAAAACCATACAGGGGGGAACCAAGGGGAACTTTCAAATTTTATTTTTAACCATATTTTAAACAATCGTACCGATTTTCAGCTTGATGGGAATTTATATAACTTCGAATGTCTAAATTGACCGGACTAACAATCTCTTTTTTTTTATTGACATCAAACTTTACTGGACTTCTGTCTTCACTCATTCTCTCCACGTAACCTAAACAAAAAAAAATTAAATTATTTTAATGCATTACCAGTATAGTACTCTTTGATCTAATATTAGATAAGCGACAATTTGTACATAAACTTCTTAATTTCGTATAGTTCTAATATCTTCTAAAAATCACATAGTACAGCCCCTAATATTTGTCGTATTTTCTAGCTCCATCAAGAATTGTGCATACTAACTGACACGTCACTGAACTGTGGTCTAACGGGCGATAAAGTACAGGTAACATTTCATAAATTTTCAGTCCGACAAGGATCTGAGGGCGCTGCTTGCTATACAAGATACTATAGTGAGCAAGACGCAAGGTGTTAGTTCCTTTACATGCCACGTAATTTTAGATCCTTGTCGGTCTGTTATGGTCTGTGAGTTCTTTGTGTAAAGCAAAGTGGTAAGAATGTCTACGGCGTAGATATTCCGTAGACCACTGCTACGGCTACGCAACTTCGTAGCAGGTGCTACGCAACTTCGTAGCAGGTGCTACGAAATGTAGTATCATAATGTGACGTCATGGTTAATACGATCCGTGGTGGATCTAAATGAGTGTGGCCTCGGGTGCTGCTCGCTATATAAGACATTGATTGTCAAACACGACGCTTGTGTGTTCATCAGTGTGGTCCTTACTGTTCAGGATTAATAAAATCACTATCTAATTTAAATATTTTTGCTTTTATGCCATTCTGACGTACACTGTTTAACCCACTGTTTAACACAGTGGTAGTACTCATACAACTTTCCCCAAGGAACATACCTAGGTTGAAATCTCAAAATAAAATTCAACTTGTCATACGAAGTGAAGTCAGTCACGTGACTGAATTTTTTATTTAATTTTATTTTTTGAGATATCATTCTACATTCCTTAGGGAAAATTGTTCAGTTCCATGAATACTACCACTTTGTTGCGGGTTACCAACCAGTTAAAATTCACGGTGTATACCGAGTCGTTACATCAAATCTAAATGTTGTGGTATTTTCCTTTCTAGAAGAAAAAACAGGTAATTATTGGCAGCCCTAATTCGGGTCCTCTACTTCTTTCATTTACTAAATGTTAATATTATTTTGAGGGTTCCGTACTCAAAAAGAAAAAAAAACGAATGGAACCCATTAAGTCACTCGTATAATTGTCAGTCCGTCCGTCCGTCTGTCAATGCCAATTTCCTGCTATGCTTTGGCTACAGCACGAGTTTCTCTCGCATTTAAATGTCAATAACTGCGAGGAATCCGCCATATTGTTTATTCTCCAATAGACGGGATTCAAACACGCTGCCCAGTTGCAGAGTATTACCACAGGTCGGGCACTCCATACAGCAAACGCATTTTGACAACCTACAGCTTTTTTAATAACAACTGAATATCAATTACAAGTCAAACACTGAAACGCTATATCAAACACCTTTGAACACCCCTGTCGTCAGAGTCCCGAGGCGCCTGCGGGGTGCGGGGCGTGGGGGGCTCAGGCGAGCGTAGAACGCATTTTAGTACGGGGCGGTGAGTGTCCTTTCTGCACGGGTTAGTACTATTATTTTCTTCTGTGATAACACATAGATTTTCGCCTGGATATCTAATTCTAATTCAGGCTGTACATGACTACTCTAGGATAGAATCCTCCGCTCCCCGAAAGTCCGGTGAAGCTTAGCTTACGGTACTTTTCGGCACAAGCGTAGGTCAATTAAAAATTAAAAACGCGGTTGTCTGTAAAGTCGGTTTAGGGAGGTATTTCACTGGCGGCAGCGACAAAAGACGAAAGGGACGCAGTTATGCGCAAGAGTGAACGCGGTATTTCTGTATCTCATTCTAACGAATAACTGCGTCTCTTTCGTTTTTTGTCTTCGTCGCCAGTGAAATAGGTGCCTTACTGACGATAGTTGAACGTGACAATGATTGTGCCTCTGATTGTCGCTCGTTCCGCGCTCTCGCTTGCACTTCAATCTATGTCTCCTTAAATGGAATGCCTCAGCCGCGCGGTAACACCGCATTGCGTCATGTTTTTTCGTGCAGCCGGCTCCATCAAATTATAAGACGTTGTCACGTTAAAAAAGAATGATTTCCTTTCTCTCTTCCTCACAGCTGAATAATCAGGTGGAGAAGCCGCCGGACCGTAAAGTCTGCATATTGACTGCTGACCTGGAGCACTGTAACGATAAAGATAATTCGCAACTCAAGCGCAAGAAACTTAACAAACATAATCATTTCATACCTGTAAAGGGCTAATACTTCAGTAATCACTGTATGAAGTTAACGTGCGCACGATTACCAAATTTATTTGCAGCCAAAGGCGCACCCGTTCCATACAGTGCGAAAGCAAATTAGAAAATCGAAGCGGTAAAACTACCTTTGTATTGCAAAACTGTTTTGCAGCCGCTCTACAACCACATAAAACATAACATAATAATAACATAATAATTTATTTCAAAAACATAATTTACAAATAGTGATACTTAAGGACTAAACATAACAATGGACTAAAATAAATTAAATTAAATTGCGTGCCCAAACTAGGGTAAATTCCTGTGTTATGGGCAAAATAAAGGACTTAAATAAAACAAAACTAAATAATAATTAATGATAAACAAGCAAGACTAAAATTAGTAAAATTTATAAAAACAAAGTTTATCTTATAAAGTAATTTTACCGAAACCAATGTGTCTTTGTCGGATAAATTCGTGAGGATTTCCATTACTCGCATGTGGCGAAGCAAGCACATTTCATATAAGCCATCATAACCCAAACTAAGCTGAGCTTGTATTATGGGTATTAGACAGCCGGTATGGGTACAACAAGCGCAAATAAATATGTAATCGTTTACACGTTTACTTGAGACAGGACAGATTGTATTTTCTCATGTGTCATAAAATAAAAATGTATTAAAAATCGTGCATTTTGTTTTTTTGCTAGTGTGTCTCATCTTTACCTAAAGTAGTAATTTATTTTTATAATATCAAAAAATTCTTGAAGGGTGGCCGATTTTTTGATGGGCTCGCACTTGGTCTCAATCAGGCCCACACAGTGCCCTACTCGTATTTACTGTCTTTGAAAATAGATGGAAAGATACAGAAGCCAGAACGTCCTGCAATGGGCAGGCTGAAATGATGATAATTATTTATAAGCAACGAGCACATTGAAAACTATAGAAACGCAATAAATCTGCTAACGAGGGCGAAACCGCTAGGCATAAGGGTGTTTTTTCCACAAGAGATGCCTATGTTGATATGGATGGGTTTTATATCCACCAATCATATCCATTGGCGCACATAGCACAGCACAGGTGGAAATGGTTTCTGCTAAGCTATGTTTCTTTTATGGAAGGATGCGTACTATTGATGTGTGCTGGCTGTGCCGTCGCTTCCCTACTATCGATACATGCATCTTCCTCGCTCTGCTAGTCGGCTGCGCATCTTCATAGCACATCACACTCGCACAACTACATAGCATAAGCCGCGATTAGACTACACAATTGTTAGCCACCGACAAATTGGCGTTCTACAGATTGGAGTAAGTGTAATTGCAGTAAGGCTCCGATAATTAGGACGCTAAATGCAATTACACTTGTCCTTACTAAGGATCCTAACGAAAAAAGTGTCCTACAAATTGTGTAGTCTAATCGCGGCTATTGCATTGGTGGAAACGCTCATGTAGTTTCACAGATTAGCTCTCACATCCTCGCAGTATAGGGCCGTAGCAAGTTCTGGTGGAAAAGCACCCTTAAGGTAGTTGTTCAGCTGGATAACTTAATAATAATAATACTAGGGCAAATAAAATACGAATCCACAACATGACGAGAAATCTCCATAGATTTTTTGGAAAAATTAGAAGTGAACGCGAAGTAAAAGAAATTTGAAACAATTGATTGAATTTTTCACATGTCGATACCAATAACCGATTTAACTCGTGTTGCTGAGCGAAAATCAATTATGGCATTAATTAGGAAGAAAAAATTAAAATGTGAATGTGATGTGAAGGAAGGACAAACAAACAAGCACTCTTCGCATTTATGTTAAATTATGTATCGTACAAGCAAAGAGTAAATCTAACATTATAGAGGCGTAAATATAAGGCGAGCCGATCGTGTCAACCAACACATGTGATTTTGCACTGATATATATGTGTTCTCCGTCAGTTTCAAGACACACCAATAGAAAGCTGCATTATGTATCCTCAGCTTTATTAATATGTTTTATCATAATTTATTATAATGTAATAATACTAGCTCCGCACGGGGAAACGGTTATTGTGGGTTATCCTTAAGTATATTATGCATGTATTATACATCACTCTATCTATTAAAAGAAACCGAATCAAAATCCGTTGCGTAGTTTTAAAGATTTAAGCATACATAGGGATATAGGGACAGAGAAAGCGACTTTGTTTTATACTATGTAGTGATTAAGATTTGATATACCCTGAATTGCTAACCTGTCCTGTCCTTTCAAAATTATTCCGATTTTATTTTTTAGCGTTTAGTTTCCCAAACTTTTGTTTATTTGTAAATATTTTATTTGCACACTGGCACAAAGAATAACTAGTGCCATAATCACAAAAAAAAGCTGCATCCAAGGATGTACAAAAACTGTTGTACGGTAGTAGTTAACATCCTTGGTTGCATCGCATTATTTTGTTTGGCAATCAATCACAACCCCGCGAGACCGATCGTTGTGGAGATCTTTGGGGGAGGCCTTTGTCCAGCAGTGGACGTCTACTGGCTGAAATGATGAATCACCCCCCCGCACCTCAGCTAATAGAGAGTTTTTTTCACTAGCTTAGCTTTTGGCTTTGTGCCAGAGTCAAGTAAAAGGAAGGGAAACATAGCGCGTTAGAATTTCTTGTATGTTTTTGATTTTTATGTATTACCTACGTCTCTATGCTACCCAAAAAACAATCCTTTACGCTTTGGGTACAAGAGTTCCTGAGATAACCATCGTAAGCGCTTGTTACTTCAAATAAATTTGGCCTCATTTAATACTAAAAATGTGTACATCTCACACACGGCCATCTGACCCCAAACTAGGCAGAGCCTGTACTATGGGTGTCAGACCGCTGATATACCTACATACATAATTATACAACATCCAGACACAAGGCAAACACAAGTGCTCCCGTAGCCTAGTTGGTAGTGCGTCTGCCTTCGAAACACAGGGTCGCGGGTTCGAATCCCGTCTGTCTGGATGTTGTATATTAATATAAAGATGTATACACGAGCTATCTGACACCCATAGTACAGGTTCTGTCTAGTTTGGGGTCAAATGGCCGCATGAGAAATGTGCGAAAAAAATTGCAAAGTTTTTACTCTCTCCCTACATTATTGACTTTTGGCATACCTACATTACTAGTTTATTTATTTATAAAAAGAAAAAATATATTTACCTAAGTCGTTTGCACAGACCCGTCGCACTACATTATGTATTTCCTCACCCTATGGTTGCCTGGTAGAAATTGCTACTTAGTATTAAGGCCGCCTACATGTACACTTCCTATAGCTTTTTGTAAATTTTTTTATTGTGGGTACTCTGTTTTGTGTGCAATAAAGTATGTTGTATTGGTTTTTTTAGTATACATTATTATTATTATTTTATAACTATTATTATGCGACCGGATCCTGTCAACACTTCAGCGATTTGGTACTGAGATATCTTTGTTTTCTGTCAGTTTCGACCAATAGAAAGCCGCATGCCCTACGGACCAATCACCACGCAACCCTGAGACAACCCCCCTCACTTCAGCTGGATGCGTGTATTGCGTATCCTCTATGGTGCTTAATACTCTTTAAAAGAATATTTTTTCTTAACTGTCTATAATATTGAGCAATACATAATATATTTATAGATTTACCTACTAGCTTAAGGGTGCTTTTCCACCAGAACTGTGCTACGGCGATAACGCAGCCGATAGCGCAGTATAAACTGCGAGGATGTGATAGCTAAGCTGTAAAACTACGTGACCGTTTCCACCAATGCTATGCTATGTAGCTGTG
Source organism: Teleiodes luculella (assembly GCA_948473455.1). Classification (NCBI taxonomy): domain Eukaryota; kingdom Metazoa; phylum Arthropoda; class Insecta; order Lepidoptera; family Gelechiidae; genus Teleiodes; species Teleiodes luculella. The sequence goes on from OX419607.1 coordinate 7,985,082, forward strand.
CGAGTGAGATGTGCTATGAAGATGCGCAGCCGACTAGCTGAGCGAGGAAGATGCACACATCAATAGTACGCACAGCACGCATCCTTCCATAAAAAAAAAACATAGCTAAGCTGAAACCATTTCCACCTGTTCTGTGCTATGTGCACCAAAGGATATGATTGGTGGATATCAAACGCATCCATAGCAACGTAGCATAGGCATCTCTTGTGGAAAAGCACCCTTAAGCCCAGCGGTTTCGCCCTCGTTAGCAGATTTATTGCGTTTCTATAGTTTTCAAGGTGCTCGTCACTACTTATTATAAAACAAAGTCGCTTTCTCTGTCCCTATGTCCCCATCTATGTCCCTTTGTATGCTTAAATCCATAAAACTACGCAACGGATTTTGATGCGGTTTTTTTTAGTAGAAAGAGGGATTCAAAAGGAAGGTTTATATGTATAATACATACATAATATACTTAAGGATAACCCACAATAACCATTTTCCCGTGCGGAGCCGGGGTGGGTCGCTAGTTGTTTATAAATAATTATCATCATTTCAGCCTGCCCATTGCAGGACGTTCTGGCTTCTGTATCTTTCCATCTATTTTCAAAGACAGTAAATAGGGCACTGTGTGGGTTGATTGAGACCAAGAGCGAGCCCATCAAAAAATCGGCCGCCATTCAAGAACTTTTTGATATTATAAAAATATTATATACCTATATAAATACTACTCTACGTAAAGATGAGACACCCTAGCAAAAAATAAAACGCACGATATTTTTAATACATTTTTATTTCATCACACAAGAGTAAATACAATCTGACCTATTTCAAGTAAACGTGCAAACGATTACAAATTTATTTGCGGTTGTTTCTTTTATAATAAGTACTTTTACCGCTTCGATTGTCTAATTTGCTATCGCACTGTTTGGAATGGGTGCGCCTTTGGCTGCAAATAAACTTGGGAATCGTGCGCACGTTAACTCGATACAATGATTACTGAAGTATTAGCCCTTTACAGGTTTGAAATGATTATGTTTGTTAAGACTTGTTTTCTTGCGCTTGAGTTGCGAATTGTCTTTATCGTTACAGTGCTCCAGGTCAGCAGTCAATATGCAGACTTTACGGCCCGGCGGCTTCTCCACCTGGCTATTCAGCTGTGAGGAAGAGAGAAAGGAAATCAATCTTTTTTAACGTGACAACATGACGCAATGCGGCGTTACCGCGCCTGAGGCGTTCCATTTAAGGCTTGAAATGCAAGCGAGAGCGCGGAACGAGCGACAAAGAGGCACAATCATTGTCACACTATCGTCAGTAAGGCACCTATTTCACTGGCGACGAAGACAAAAAACGAAAGGGACGCAGTAATGCGTTAGAATGAGATACAGAAACACCGCGTTCACTCTTGCGCATAACTGCGTCCCTTTCGTCTTTTGTCGCTGCCGCCAGTGAAATACCTGCCTAAACCGACTTTACAGACAACCGCTTTTTTAATTTTTAATTGACCTACGCTTGTGCCGAAAAGTACGACCAATGAAGCTTCACCGGACTTGCGGGGGAGCGGAGGACTCTATCCTAGAGTAGTCATGTACAGCCTGAATTAGAATTATATATCCAGGCGAAAATCTATGTAATACCACAGAAGAAAATAATAGTAGTAACCCGTACAGAAAGGACACTCACCGCCCTTCACTAAAATGAGTTCCCCGCCCGCCCGATCTCCCCACGCCCCGCACCCCGCAGGCGCCGCGGGACTCTGACAGTTGTGTTCAGGGGTGTTTGATATAGCGTTTCAGTGTTTGACTTGTAATTGATATTCAGTTGTTATTCAAAAAGCAGTAGGTTGTCAAAACGCGTTTGCTGTATAGTATGGAGTGTCCGACCTGTGGTAATACTCTGCAACTGGGCAGCGTGTTCGAATCCCGTCTATTGGAGAATAAACAATATGGCGGATTCCTCGCAGTTGTTGACAGTTAAATGCGAGAGAAACTCGTGCCTTTGACAGACGGACGGACGGACTGACAATTATACGAGTGACCTAATGGGTTCCATTCGGTTTTTTTTCTTTTTGAGTACGGAATCCTTAAAATAATATTAACATTTAGTAAATGAAACAGTAGAGGACCCGAATTAGGGCTGCCAATAATTACCCGTTTTTTCTTCTAGAAACGAAAATACCACAACATTATTTAGATTTGATGTAACGACTCGGTATACACCGTGAAATTTAACTGGTTGGTAACCCGCAACATAGTGGTAGTACTCATGAAACTAAATAATTTTTCCTAAAGAATGTAGAATGATATCTCAAAAAATAAAAATTTCATAAAAAAATCAGTCACGTGACTGACTTCGCTTTGTATGACAAGTTGAATTTCATTTTGAGATTTCAACCTATACTTAATTAGTGATTTTATTAATCCTGAACAGTAAGGACCACACTGATGAACATACAAACGTCGTGTTTGACAATGTCTTATATAGCGGCAGCACCCGAGGCCACACTCATTTAGATCCGCCACGGATCGTATTAACCATGACATCACATTGTGATACTACATTTCGTAGCACCTGCTACGAAGTTGCGTAGCCGTAGCAGTGGTCTACGGAATATCTACGCCGTAGTCATTCTTACCACTTTGCTTTACATAAATTAGAAAACAGACCATAACAGACCGACAAGGATCTAAAATTACGTGGCATGTAATGGAACTAACACCTTGCATCCCACTCACTATAGTACCTGTATAGCAAGCAGCGCCCTCAGATCCTTGTCGGACTGAAAATCTATGATTTGTTACCTGTATTTTATCGCCCATTAGACCACAGTTCAGTGACGTGTCAGTTAGTATGCACAATTCTTGATGGAGCTAGAAAATACGACAAATATTAGGGGCTGTCCTATGTGATTTTTAGAAGACATTAGAATTAAACGAAATTTAAGAAGTTCATGTACAAATTGTCGCTTATCTAATATTTGATCAAAGAGTACTGGTACTGCATTAAAAAAAAAATGTTAGGTTACGTGGAGAGAATGAGTGAAGACAGAAGTCCAGTAAAGTTTGATGTCAATAAAAAAAGAGATTGTAAGGAAGTGCTGCAAGGGGAAGACTAAGGCGAACGTTGCCAGATGAAGCCTTAAAATTATTGAGTTTACTACTCGACCAAAACAATTAGACACATTTCAAACATGGCGTCACGGCCGGTCACGGGGATTAGTGCTGGGAATAAGGGCGAATATTGTACAAACCGCATACCTATCATGTGTCTAATTGTTTTGGTAGAGTAGTTCAATAGTTTATTAGTGTGTTGAGAAAAGAGCACGCCTTGGTTTAAGCAAGCCCAGCGCACTTCGCGCCAGAGCTCCAGAATGTACCTACGCCGGGCGGTCCCGATTACGCAGTTGAAACGCGCGCGCTTGTGAAGACGCTATTATTTAGTCTGTGGTAATACGGACTCTCGCGGCGCGATCTTAAGGTGCATTTTGTTTTAATACGAGCGCATCGACAAACAGTAGGCTATTATAGCCAGGGTCACGTTCGACGCGTTCAATGTAATTTGAACGTTAGTGGCGTGGTAGCTACAATTAAATTTGCACGTTTGCTATCAGAGAGTGCGCCTTCTGTATCTAGTACTATCACAGAATACCAAATAGTAGTACTATCTACTTACTTAGGCCGTGTAGCATTAACGTATGCCGGCTACACATGTCTGCCGTGTATGCCAAACAGAGCAAGACGCAATTATGTGTTAGAGTGAGCGCGGTGATTTTTAGAATGTGTAATCGATTTCAATACATCTTCCATAATATTTTCAAAGGTTTCAAAAAAGACTTCTACTCTACACATAACTGCGTCTCGTTCGCTCTGCTTGGCAAACACTGCACGCGTGTGCAGCCGGCATCTGATACTGTATCAAGTGAGTACAGAAGCCAGAACATGCGGCTGGACATTCGCACTACGAAATTCAGCCCTGCTGCTAAGGAATAAGGGCGCTCTCAAGGTCAACCTGTCCAGCCGCATGTGCTGGCTACTGTACCTAACAAAACAGAAAAATTAAATCGAAGTAAATAAAAGTTATGTAATTGCATGAGCCCGCTGCGAGCAGCTCTACTTTTTTATTTATTTTGAATTGACCTATGCTTGTGTCGAAAAGGTACGACCAATCAAGCTTTACCGGACTTGCGGGACCCTACCGCTCCTCGAGGGAGCCTCGGACCTCGGCCTAGCGCGTTGATACTGAAAAACATCGCTCTACTATCACTACTAACACAAAGGCGGCTAGACGAGCTGTACACATGCAGCTTGATACAGTAGGTATCAGATACGTTGCATGTCACAGGGTAAGTGAGTACCCACCCTAATATTCCGACGTCTTTTGGTGTTTTTTTGAAAACCTTTGATGAATAAATATGTTGACTTTGACTTTGAAACGAAAGATGTAAGTATGTCTGGCTGGATCGTACGTGACTTAATGTATGTAATTTGTACTAATTTGCAAGTTTTTCTATTATACTGCATGTTTGACATTCTATCTATATAGTTCAAATGGATACTCACTTTCGGCTTGTTCTGTTTGGATTGTAATATTTTTTACATTCAATACTCAATAATGTTTAACGCATTCCATAGGTTTACAAGATATTAATAATACAATAACCAAAAAAACAATAGTTTTAGTTACTATGTTCTAATGGACCTTGTCTTAGGCGGGAGCCTGTTATGTTGTATTTCCTAATGTTTATAGTCCTAAAGTCGATTATCCGAACATCATTTTCCTAATATTCGATTGTCCTAATGTTCGATCATCCTAAATATTGATTATCCTACCGTAATATTATTCCTAATATTCTTTAGTCCTAATATTAATGTCACTAAAGTTTGAAATTCCTAATTTTGATCCTCCTCTCTTATATATCTAAAAAATCCTCGGTACGTTTGAATAGTAGGTAATAAAAATCTTATTATATCTCAGTTCACACGCCCAGTAGACATTACCGTTATGTATGAGTTCTATTTTTCTCGTATAGGTACATTACCGTTCACATTGAACTATAATTATAATTGTCCTTTAATTGTTTTGAACACTTGATAATAGTTATTATTCGACATTATGAGCAACCAACCAAAATTTTAACAGCGAGACCTGCGAGCGAGGCTGACACGACTGACTGACACATATTATTTTGTAATTTTGTATTTTAGTAAACCAATTATTTCTTCCTACAATACAGTTTTATCTTTGTGGCTGGCCAAAATAACGCCAAAAGTTGTCGTGTATAATTTGCTAACCTGTTTTTGCTAAGTTTTTTTTAATTTATTTATTTAGGACTATACATTTTAGGAATATAAAGGATTATAACTATGGACATTAGGACTTACCATCATTAGGATGAAAAAAAATAGGGCAATGAACAGTAGGAGTTAAAAAAATAGGACTAGGATCATTAGGACAATCGATATTTAGGACTAAAATGCTAAGGAAAATAAAAAGTAGGATAACAAATTTTAGGGAATACAATAGAGAACCGTCTTAGGCACAGCAACTCAAGAGAGGGTGATTTCTTAATTTATCAATTTTAATCATCATCATCGTATCAGCCGAAAGACGTCCACTGCTGGACAACGGCCTTCCCCAGGCGCTGCCCGCATCCAGCGGCTTCCCGCGACCCTCACCAGATTATCGATCCTCGTGGGGGGCCGGCCCACACTACGTCATCCGGCGCGCGGTCGCCATTCCAGAACCATTTTGCCCCAACGGCTGTCGGTTCTACGCGCAATGTGCCCCGCCAACTGCCACTTAAATGTTGCGATTCTTCAGGCTATGTTGGTGACTCTGGTTCGCCTGCGGATCTCATCATTCCTGATAATAGTAAATTTTAATATAAAATAGTAATTTCAATGGGCTAATTTGTATGGAGAAGTCGTTTTTTCGTTACTGGTAAAAAAGTTATTCATATCCAATAGAATGAGTAAGTCCTTTCTCCTATTTGCTAAGTCACTTCACTTAAACCCTGTATAAAAAAGTAAAAATGACGAAATAGAAAACTTACTGCCATCTAAAAAAAAGAAGAGATTTTTTAAAATGGATATTTTTAGAGGTTAACATGTGCAGATCTTTACTTTCCTTAATGAGGTCGGTATATAATCGACACATTCTGCTGAGAGGATTGTAATATGAGGTCTTAGGCTGCTTTTCCACCAGAGCTGTGCGAGGTAGCTAAGTGGTGTGCGAGGAATAAATCCACCAATAAAATCACATCATTTCCATAGCCTAGTGATTCTATTGGTGGATTTCTTCCTCGCACACCGCTTAACTACTTACCTCGCACAGCTCTGGTGGAAAAGCAGCCTTATTTTTGTATACTTTAAGTAGGAATGTCTGAACGTGACGAGGGTTGGACTTTATGTTATTGATATCTATCAGACACAAGAGGTATGGGAAATCTATACAATACAATACAATATACTTTAATGCACACAGAACAGAACATTACAGTGAAAAAATTACAAAAAAGGTATAGAAAGTGTACATGTAGGTAGGTGGCCTTATTGCTAAGTAGCAATTTCTTCCAGGCAACCTTAGGGTGAGGAGATTTAACCTCTATGTGAGAGTGCAGTATCTTGTGTAAGTAAATAAGATCGTGGTGTTTACGTCGAACATTAAGTCGAGGTCCTGCACTTGAAAAATTAAACTCAATTTACACCGCCCTTCATGCATCGCGAATAAAGACGAAATTGCCTTAATTGATTTGGGCGTCCGTAAACGAGTTTTCAAGTAGGTCTTCGCCTTAAGGGGTGTAAGGTGGAACTTTCTACACCTAATATCGTATGGTAGCATCTGTCGACGGCCGAACATAAGGTTCCTAAGGAGTCTGTCGTTGGATGCTTTTCTATTTGAGTGTAGTTGGCATTATAAAATGGAGACCATACTACATCACCATATTCCAGTGGCTTTTCACTAAGGTTTTTTTTTTTTCTTTTTTTTTAATTGACCTATGTTTGTGTCGAAAAGGTACGACCAATCAAGCTTCACCGGACTTGCGGGAGAGCGGAAGACTCTACCCCAAAAAAGTCATATAGGTACCAACGCGTCTAGGGGCGGCTCAAGGGAGCCTCGGACCACGGCCTAGCGCGTTGATATTGAAAAATATCGTGAAGGAGTAAGGAATTTAATAAGTAAATAAAAGATGCAGGTTTTTTAAAGGTTTTAGTAACATGAGTTATGAATGAATCCTAGGAGTTGATATGCTTACTAATTTCCAATGTTCGTTTTTTTGTTACACTGCGTATACTTGATATTCGATCTAATGTTATAGTTCAAATTAATACTCACACTCAGCCTGCCCTGTTTGGATTTTGATATTTTTTACATTACTTATACTTTCTTAGTATGTCAGTGTATATGTGACGTTCCACGTGCAAAGGTACCTTATAGTCAGTATTGAGTTACGCATATCCCTGTTATCAGCAACTAATAAGCTGTTCAAATCCAAAAAGATTATCTTATACTGAAACCCACCATAAGGTACGCACGTGGAGCGTCACATAATTGTTTAGTTAGTAGTTACATGTGTTTTTTTTAATAATACGAGTAGGATATATCTAATAATAATCCTATAAATATTATAAATGTGAAGATTTGTGAGGATGTGTTTTGTTACTCTTTCTGAATTTCTTCGCAGGTTTTTTTCTACGCAGGTGTTTTACACAATGTTGGGCGTAGATTAAAAGTACTTATTATGAATTCGGAAATCATTTATGATTGGGGAAGGCAAATACGGCGTATGACGGCCCCGTAGCCTAGTTGGTAGTACGCCTGCATTCGAAGCACAGGGTCTCGGGTACGAATCCCGCCCAGGGCAAACATTCGTGTGCTAAGCAGTAGTGTTTACCTTGTGTCTGGATGTATATGTGTATGTATATCAACTCTCACAGGCTTGACCTAGTTTAGGGTCTGAGGTGTGAGATGTCCCCACATTATTATTTTTATATTTAAAATAATCTAAATAAACTCACTCTATTATCCTGCAAAACGAATCGAATTATTTATTAATGTTAACAAACATCTGTATTTATTCTCCTCTACACAAAGAGATCCACCAGTGCTATGCTATTTGTACCAATGAATATTTTTAGTGGACATGGTCTAAGAAAACAAGGTCTAACAAGAAGACCACGTGCCTTGACACAAGCCTACGTCATCTACTGTTCATCCTTGTCGAATAAGACGCATTCGACAAGGATGAACAGCAGATGACGTAGACTTGTGTCAAGTTTGACAGTCCGATTGTTAGACCTTGTTTTTTTAGACAATGATTAGTGGATCTATAAGTATATTTTATAAAATTTCACGGTGTTTAAATGACGCTGTATACTTACTTTACAAATTCCGCTAGGCTATAAAAGAATAGGATAAATTATTTAGCGACGAATAAAAATACTTACCTAAGAATGAAATATACTTATAGTTTTTTATCAGTCAATAAAATTTGACATTATTCCAATCTTATTATTCCATTATTCCATTCCAAATCCAAAGTGATTATAAGGAAGGGTAATGGATAGATTTCAAATCTTTAAAATAATAATTAATATTATAAATGCGAAAATGTTTCTTTCTTCTTTCAAACTATAAAAATGAGGGACGGATTGACTTTATTTTTTGCATAGCCCGCAGGGATGGCGAACCTTTATGTACCAACGTGCCATTTTTCTATAGAAATGTTAAATGAGGTCATAGACGCGTCATGAAATAATTTTAACTTTGTGATTATCATGAAAATAATAATAATAAATACTAAATAGGAACTTATTGCAATGTTTCAATCATACGCGTAATTTAAAAAGTAAAGTTAGTGTGACTTCTGTTTACACTAACATTACTTTACTTGGTAACCCATTCCATGTTTGGTATTTCACAACTTTTTCAGTAGTGCATAATGAATTTTGTTATTAGTGACGTGCCCAATATATTGTGTCGCGTGCCATCCATGGCTCGCGTGCCGTTGGTTCGCCATCCCTGAGATAGGGTGAACCAATGTATTTCGGGCCACTAGCAGTAACTGGCCACTTTGTGCTTTAATTCTCCGAAATAAAATCTTTCTTAGTTGATTTTGATTGCTTAGTTAATCAGATTTTATGATCTTTTTATCAACATAAACAGAGGCTCCAGGACGAGAAATAGATAGAAATAGAATAAAATAAAAGATGATGTAAATAATCATCTGTGAAGACTTACACACGGTGGCATTGGCTACAAAAAACACAATGGGTGAATTAAATGTGAGGATATACCATACCTTATTTCTAAGCACATTTTTTAATTTTTAAAGTACCTACTTATTGGTAGTAAGGGAAGTGGTTTTAATTTAGCGATTTTGCATATATGAGACTTTAGAGAACTTTGAGGAAATTAAATATTTTCTTTTGATCCGTGACCTCATTACCATTGGCCTTCTCCATACTTCTCCATGAGAATCTCGATTTTATTTTGGTGTCCGAGAAAAGTTTCCTTAGAGATAGCTTCTCAAAACCATTGTCTGAGCATAACCGTCAGTATAAGGAATTTCGGAAAATTGGTTTGCAATTTGTATCGTAAGCATTTAGTAAGAAACTATAAAGAATTTAATTGGGCTTGTACCTACTGACTCATGCTCTTGGGCACAATTGGTAGTCCGCCTGTATGGCTCGGCTAGACGTGCTTTTTATTTCTCGCTTCGATTTAAAATAGTAAATACCTATATAGACGGTATCTATCAAAAAGTAAAAACCATCAGTAGTGTGACTATGTTGCCAATAAACAACCAGTTTAATTTCACGATGTATATAGGTACTTACTTTACAAGGTCCGCCATACACATTCTATAAAAGAACAGGATAAATTATTTAGCGACAAATAAAATACCTACATAGGAATGAAAGATTTAAAAATATACTTGTAGTTTTTTATCAATTAGAAAAGTGGATACTATTCGTGATTATAAGGAAGGGTAATGGATAGATTCCAAAGATTAAAAAAAAAAAAATATTCTAAATGCGAAAGTGTGTTTTATTGGCTTTCTTTCGCACTATAAAATAAGTGAAAGAGATAGAAGTGGAAAAGAAAGATAGAAGAAAATACTATGCAAATGATAGTCTGTGCAGACTTACACATGGTGGCTACAAAAATACACAATGGGTGAATTAAATGTGAAGAGCAACAGAACAAAAGAGACTTAATCCATTTTTACATATTTTACTATTTTAGGTAGGAGAGCTTAAAATGTATACCTATATATACTCTATTTGTGAGCACATTTTTTAATTTTTAATGTACTTGTAGAAGGAGGAGCTTTTTTATCAAGTTATAGGAATAGCGAATTTGCATACATTACACGTTAGAGAACTTTGAAGAAATTAGATATTCACTTACTGTGGATTAATCCGATTTACGAAACTATTTGGATTTATACTCTTTTGATACTGAATGTCTTAAACCTACTTTGAAATGTAAACCATTAACCATTTATTATTGCAAATTTTAATAATCTTTAGTTTTCTTGGAAATAATTTAAGTTATTTTGTTAATTTTGGCTTATGTTATATAACAAGTGACCAGAGCCACAAAAAAATAAATTTGAATGCATGCTTATGCTGAGAAGTGTTAATTTTTAAGTTTTCTGTGGTTTTTCACTTTTTTTCAGAATTATTTATAGTAATAGTGAGGGTAATGTCGGTGCTGGCTGGAGCCTTAAGCAAAGACTTGCACGTACCATCATCATCACTACTCAGCCGAAAGACGTCCACTGCTGGACAAAGGCCTCCCCCAAGGATCTCCACATTGATCGGTCCTGCGCTGCCCGCATCCAGCGGCTTCCCGCGACCCTCACCAGATCGTCGGTCCACCTCGTGGGGGGCCTGCCCACACTACGTCTTCCGGCGCGCGGTCGCCATTCAAGAACCTTTCTGCCCCAACGGCCGTCGGTTCTACGTGCAATGTGCCCAGCCCATTGCCACTTAAGTTTAGCGATTCTTCGGGCTATGTCGGTGACTCTGGTTCGCCTGCGGATCTCATCATTCCTGATTCGATCACGCAAGGAAACTCCAAGCATAGCCCTCTCCATCGCTCTTTGGGTGACTTTGAGCTTTCTTATGAGGCCCATCGCTAGCGACCACGTCTCAGATCCGTAAGTCATCACTGGCAACACACATCGGTCAAAGACTTTAGACTTAAGACACTGCGGTATTTGGGACGAAAAGATATTGCGCAGCTTCCCGAACGCTGCCCATCCAAGTTGGATTCGACGATTGACCTCCTTCTCGAAGTTAGATCTACCAAGCTGGACTGTTTGTCCCAGGTAGACGTAATGGTCTACAACTTCGAGAGCGGAGTCCCCAACTTTTATTGGAGTGGGTACTACATGGGCGTTTGACATGACTTTTGTCTTCTCCATGTTCATCTTCAGACCCACTTGTTGGGAAACTCTATTGAGGTCATCGAGCATTGTGCCGAGGTCCTCCAAGGTCTCAGCCATGACCACGATATCGTCGGCAAACCGAAGGTGAGAAATGTACTCGCCATTGATATTGATGCCATGTCCTTTCCAGTTCAGAAGCTTAAAGACATCCTCCATTGCAGCGGTGAACAGTTTCGGAGAAATAACGTCTCCCTGTCTCACACCCCGCTGCAGTTGGATTGGTCTGGAGTTCTGATCCTGGAGCCGGACAGACATGGTGGCATTATCGTACAAACACTTCAGCACCTCGATATACCGGTAGTCAATTTGGCACCTCTGAAGAGACTGCAGCACTGCCCAAGTCTCGATCGAATCGAAGGCTTTCTCATAGTCCACGAACGCTAAGCATAGTGGCTGGTTATACTCTTCGGTCTTCTGTATAACCTGCCGCAGCGTGTGGATGTGGTCTATGGTACTAAAGCCCTTTCGGAAACCGGCTTGTTCGGGAGGCTGGAAGTCGTCGAACCTGCGCGCGAGACGATTCGTGATGACTCTCGAAAACAATTTGTAGATATGGCTCAGAAGCGAGATGGGTCTGTTGTTCTTCAAAAGGGTTTTATCACCCTTTTTAAAGAAGAGGACCACCACGCTTCTAAGCCACGCCTGCGGCGTTGTACCTTCGAGGATGACGGAATTGAACAGTTTCTGAAGGGCTTTCAAGACCGGTGTACCACCTGCCTTCAGAAGCTCAGCAGTTATTCCGTCATCACCCGGCGCCTTATTGTTCTTTAACTGTTTGAGAGCCATCCTAATCTCGTACAGGCTGACGTCCGGGATGTCTTCGGTGTAGTGTCGGGTTAGCCTAGCTCTGGGGTCAGTTGCTGCTTGGCTGACAGGTGTCCGTGTTGTCGTGTACAGCTGTCCATAGAACCCCTCGATTTCCTCCAGTAGCTCAGGCTTAGAAGACACGGTTCTACCGTCCGAAGTCTTCAGCTTCGTCAGTTGGCTTTGCCCCATAGACAGATCTCTTGCGAACACTTTAGAGCCTTTGTTACGCTCAATGGCCTCCTTAATACGATCTGTATTAAATTGGCGAATGTCGCGAGTCAGAGACTTTGAGATCTGTCTATTGAGCCGCCGATACCAGGAAACATCATCTGCAGACTGCAGAACCATTTTCCGTCTTTCTTCTATGAGCCTGAGCGTGGAATCTGAAATATTTTTGGTTCTATTTGAGCGTCGGGTCTTAAAGAACTTGGACCCCGCTGTACGGACAGCTTCCACGAACCTGTCATTGTATTGGTCCACTCCCTCGCATTCTGCTAGGCATTCAAAGCGGTTTTGCAATTCGAGCTGAAAGTGTTCGAGCTGAAAATTTTCGATTTAATTAATATTTTGTATGAGAATTTCAATTTTATTTTAGTTTCCGAGTAAATTTTATTTCGAGATAGCTCCTCAAAAACATTGTCTGAGAATAACATTCAGTATTTGCAAATTAACACCCTGTATAAACTGCTTTCAAGGGTATCTCTACTTACCTTTGGCATTGGTCGAAATGTTGACTGAAAAAAAAAAGGTTTATCTTTGAGGAGCGGCTAATGTTAGTTTTTTCTATCTTTAGCCGGCTAAACCTAAGTTTAGCCGCCGCCCTTCGGCTAAATATGAATAAGAAAATGAAAAAAATGATAGATAATGTTTTCTTTAAGCCATAATTTTACTTATTAAAACAATCGGTCTCATTGTTCTTTAGAAATACCTATTTAGGCATATAAAAATACAAAAAAAAAAATCTTCTTCGTTATTAATTAGGAACAAAATATTTCCAAATTTAAATTATCACTACAATTTACATTACAACAATCAACAATTAGTTTCAATGATACCTACTAAGTTATAAAAAAAATAATCAGCCTCATTCATTACAAATATAAAAATTAAAAACAAACACATATTGCTCATCATCGTCCCCCCTCCGACCACTTCACCCCCTCTTCGCCCGCGCGCGTCCATGGTTAGCCGCTTCGGGTCAGATAATGTGCAGTTTATACGGCTAAAGATGAAATAAATCGACGCAATTTTATATTTTATCGAACATTAGCCGCTTCTCAAAGATAAATTAGCCGGCTAAACTGTCTTTAGCCGTAACATATACATCGTGAAATTAGACTGGTTGCTTATCCGCAACATAGCGGTAGTACTCACGAAACTGAACAACTTTCTATAAGGAACATAGGTTCAAATCTCAAAATTAAAATTCAACCTGTCATACAAAGGGGCCTGTCACGTGACTGAAGTTTATAATATGAAAAGTTGAATATAATTTCTGAGATTTCAACGTATGTTCCTTAGGGAAAATTATTCAATTTAATGAGTACTATTTACCAGTTTAATTTTACGGTGTCTCCACACTTTTTTTCAGTGTATGCTCGAGTACCTTAGGGGGATAATAATAATTATGAGCTGCTAACGAAGCAACGGCTCAGCAAATACTGAAAAGACATGCTCAGTCAATTGATCTCATTAACTGTAAAAAAAAAACTCGTTAATAAAAAAAATGCTTCCTCCGTACAAAATTTTCTATTTTAAATAATATTTTGTATGAGAATTTCGAATTTATTTTAGTTTCCGAGAAAATTTTATTTCGAGATAGCTTCTCAAAAACATTGTCTGAGAATAACATTCAGTATTTGCAAATTAACACCCTGTATAAACTGCTTTCAAGGGTATCTCTACTTACCTTTGGCATTGGCTGAAAAAAAAAAATTCGGGAAATTGGTTTGCAATATAAGCGCTTAGTAAGAAGTAAGAAGCGATTAAAAAAAAACGGAAAATTGGTTTGCACAATAAGCACTTAGTAAGAAGAGAAGAAGTAAGAAGCGATAAAAAAAATCGGAAAATTGGTTTACAATAAATACAAGTACTTAGTAAGAAGAGAAGAAGTAAGAAGCGATAAAAATGTTGGAAAATTGGTTTGCACAATAAGCACTTAGTAAGATGAGAAGAAGTAAGAAGCGATAAATAACAATAACATTCAGTATTTGCAAATTAACACCCTGTATAAACTGCTTTCAAGGGTATCTCTACTTACCGTTGGCATTGGTCGAAATGTCGGCTGAAAAAAAAAAGAAACAAGGAAAATTCGGGAAATTGGTTTGCATTATAAGCGCTTAGTAAGAAGTAAGAAGCGATTAAAAAAAACGGAAAATTGGTTTGCACAATAAGCACTTAGTAAGAAGAGAAGAAGTAAGAAGTGATAAAAATATCGGAAAATTGGTTTACTTTAAATACAAGCACTTAGTAAGAAGATAAGAAGCGATAAAAAAAGTCGGAAAATTGGTTCGCATTATAAGCACTTAGTAAGATGAGAAGAAGTAAAAAGCGATAAAAAAATCCGAAAATTGGTTTACATTAAATACAAGCACTTAGTAAGAAGAGAAGATTTAGTAAGAAGTGATAAATAATATAATTGGGCTTGAACCACAATTGATAGTGTGCCTGCATGGCCCGTATATCCAAGGAGATGCGGGTTTCTGCTTGAGTTTAATCTTTTTCTTCTTTATTCCAGACTTTTCCCATGTTAATTTGGGGTAGGGTCTCCTTATCTTGTTTCTCCAGATTTGTCTATTATAAGTCGTTTGAGGGTCTATATTTTTATTGGCGAGGTGTTTATGTCACCTCGTTCCTACCTCATTTCTCATCTCATTTACCATTTCTTCTACTAAATTTGAATATTTAATTTTGGAATTCATTCTACAATCATCCGTCAATTAATCCATTTTTATTTTCACTCTGCCTTCTGGCCTCAAGACACACGGCCATGTCTGGTTATGTAAACTTTTATATTTGCTTAAGACTTAAAACTGTAATAACCGTAATGTGCGGTTAGTGTTTGTTACAAAAATAATTGTTTCGGAGTTTATTATAAAAATTAATCCGTGCCTTTTGCGTTTCTTTTAAACGCTCAGTGCGAGTTCTCATCATCTTTATCTCCATCTTCGTGTCGTCGCTTCGCAGGCGCCTAAGTCCTGGGCGCGCCGCAAGCGTGACATGTTTACTACTGTCATCCATGTGTGTCGGTATGCCACGGTTTTTGGTCCCAAGTCCAGTTTTCGGTCTTGTGTTCGTCAGGACGTCTTCTCGTCCGTACCATGGTAGGCGTGACTCCCTGAGTTTGTCTGGTCGAACGAAATGTTTTTAATTTTTTGCTTCAATTTAAAATAGTAAATACATCTTAAAAAACAAAACCACCACTTTTTTGCGGTTAAACAACCAGTTTTTCCTGAATCAGATCCATTTAAAAGAGTGATTGTGTTAGTGTGTGTGTGTACGTATGTGTATGTTTGTAAGCATAAGTGTGTGTACTCTTATGGTTTAAATGAGTAAATTATTTATTTTAATTTGGTAGATACTCGTTATTGTTTAGCCACTGAATCACACTGGTTTTAAGTTCACAATATAATTTATCGTTTATATCCACCTCTCTATTAAGTTAATTGTATAAATACGAAGATCTCTTTTGAGCGAGAACGGTGTCCTTCCGTTTAAAGTTTTTTGTATACAAGAGGCGTGAGTTTATGTATGTATGTATGTATGTATAGCACATATTGAAGAACATAGTTTTTTAAATGTTTTCTATAAAGAGTCTCAGTTGAGAATTGTTTTTTTCTAAAAATATATTACTTTGATTAATGACCTATGCGTCTCTGTAATCCTAAAAAGTGTATCTTGGCATCATCCTTCCAAGTTTTTATACTTTTTATACTGTCAAACAACTTTTTTCTTTTTTTTTCGGTTTGGTAAATTTATTTTTGTGTTTTACGTATACAGCGTAACGGACTTAATATTTTACTTCAAATGATATTAATGTGCTTTTGGAAAAAACGTTACTTCAAATTTAAATTTACACGTAATTTTGAAACGAAAACTTTAATCAGTGTGGTGTAAATAATGCTTATATTATGTGTAATGTAGTGACTCACTAATGTGATTTTTGTTATCAACATTATCTAGAAAGTAGGTTCCTCGATAAAAAATAATCTGATTTTATTTATTTCCTATCTTCAAAAATGGCTGAGATATTGAACTTTAAAATACGGTCTCCGCGGAAATCAGAAAAACGGCCGCGCGGGCGTGTGACGTCATAATATAGCAGGTAGCGAGTCGGCACTACATAATTTTAGCTCGTTGCGTTCTTGCATTTCGCTACAAATTTGACGGATTTCCTAATAATGTATCACTAAAATGTTTAAAAAATATTACATTGCGCCTACGTGTACGATTCACAAACCGCTTTTTGATGTCAAGTACTAAGGAAGAAAGAATTTAGTCTTTGTTTCATTGAAATCTGGCCAGGATTTCCACAGTTACAGCGTTGTCCTCAATCCTTACGGACGTAAAGTTACCTAGCTTCCACCTTTTTTAATTTCTGATTTTTTGCGCGCTGCGTCACCCGCTGAGTGACGTCATCACGAAGGTGATTTTCACTAGAATTCGTACACATAGGCACAATGCAATATATTATAATAAATTTTAAAAAAATCCTTCAAAAGAACATCATTCACGTTTCATACAATGTTGGACCAAAAAAGTGAAAATGCCGGCCAAGGAAAAAAATTGTAGTTTTCGGATAGAACACGTCGTAGTTTCTATATATATATTTTTTATTTTTTTTACTTTTTTTTCATAATAATAAACAAAAAAAAAGTCGATGAATGATCATTCTTATGCATCAAAATAATACTTTAATAATATATTTTTTAATTATATTAAACAAATACATACTTAATCCATATTGTGGGCACCTATTATAATAATAAAAAAATAAGTTAAACTACATAAAATAAAGGAATATAATATATTCAATACAATATGACTAGATGCGCTGTGACATGCGTCAAAATAATACTTTTATAACAACATTTTTATTATTTAATTAATAGCTTCTAACTATAAAACCATGGGGTGCACAGGATTAGTGTCATAGTAAAAGAATACAGGAATTGTGTGTTCTACCCGAAAGTTATACTTTTTTCTGCTGGCCGGCACTTTTACTTTTTTGGTCCAAAATGAATGATACCCTTTATAACGAAATACAAGAACGCAACGAGCTAAAGTATATTATAGTGCCGAGTCGCTACCTGATAATAATATGTGAGGTCAAACGCCCGCGCGGCGGCTTTTTCGGGTTTGCGCGGAGACTGTATTTAAACGTGTAATATCTCAGCCATTTTTGAAGATAGTAAAAAATTAAAAACAGATCGCTACCCCAGCCGAATAAAGCAGCAAAGTGCTATTACTGCCTTTTTATTTTTATTTCATTTTCGGATTCCTCATATTCAGCTCCATCTCTGTGATTTTTTTTGTAATTATATGCCTTATGGGGCATATTTTATTGAGGAAAATATGAATTTGTACATAAAAAAGGTTTGTAAGAATTGGGGAGAATATAAACATTATAATACAATGCATCAAGATACCAAAAAAAAGAGTTACGTACACATCATTTACTGCTTTTTTCGGCCAAAATTATTAATGGCCTTTGAAGTAAGCTTTTTTGCAACTAATCTTATTGCACAATTTATGTGTAGTAGTCTAGTACCTAAATAATTACATATTTTAAAAAACGTTATAGTATTTTACAGCATAATGTTGTTATGAGTTAGCCATGGTTTTATCAAATTTTCGCCATATAAGTTTCATCTGATGAAGATAAAAATTAACTGTTTGACCAGCTAGACCAAACACTAAGTCCGATCTTCCTTAAATTCTATAGAAGATGAAAGTAAAATCAAGTAACTCTTAATGACATGATGACAATTCACTTGTTCATCTTTCGTTTACCTAAAAATTCTAATGCCAGGAATGATAAAGACCACACAATCTGGGCGAAGTAACAACTTTGCTCGAAAGTAAACCAGCACTAGGGATCTGCAGATATGGGGAAACTTAGCGGTAATGACACAGGCATTAAAGAAGACGGATCATTTAAATAAATAGACAGTCCGGTCACGGGATATCGGCACTACCGGTGTTGCTATCTTTAGATGGTGGAACTGTGGCCATTATTGGGTTGTGATAGTTTTAATCTGTGATTCAGTGCTTTCCTCTCCGACGCTTCTTGCCGGTAGTAGCTACCTGGGGAGAGCCTTGGCTCTTGTATCTGGTGGGTGGCTGTGTAGTGGGGCCATCCCGCGAATGTGTTCAAAAGAGGACTGGTCTGCTCTTTAGTACATGGTATCTTCCAGGCGAGTGATGAAGGCATTCAACCCTCGTGTTCTAGATCCCGCATTATGATGGAGTTTTGCACAAAGTTTAAGGCTCCCATAGCCGACAATCATTCTTAGTGTCAGATTTTCTTGAACTTGCAGGCGTCTTATCGTCGTTTCTTTTGCCAACGCGTCTGGTGCGCGACTAGTCTGGGGCGCGGAATCAGGTGACCCATTCAGAACTAGGACTTGTATTCGTGCAGCCTTCGCTTTTGCAGCCTAAGAAATGTACAGAGCATGATTACCTCTGTGCATGGAGTTCGTGTTGCTGAATAAGGCTTTACAAAAAGCAAGCAGAGGACTTTTATAAGTTTTAGAAAAGATAGTTGTGTAGTCAGTTGTAATATAAAATCTTTGACGTAGACATATCTGATCAGTTCGAGATACGCTGAAGTGTTTGTCAAGCTGCCTAATGCCTCCAACTCAGTTCTGTTGTCTTCTTGTCATTGGTGTTAAACGTGGCTTTCGGTAACATCCAACAAAGTATTCATCTCTACACGAGGATCGACGGGAAGCTGTACAACGTCACGCTTCTCAAATCCAAATACTACTGTGAGAAAACACCATCGTGCTAATACAGGGATGCACAGAACCACTGGTAATATCACTGGGAGACGCATCATTACAAGTTTTTCTCAAGTATTGCTACCTAGGGTCGACCGTGACTTACAATCTTTGCTGATATAGCGATTGATACCCGTATAGAAAACGCGGTGACGATATTTGGCATTCAAAGATACAAAAGCATGGAATAATAACATCTCACAAGAAAGACAAATTTTATGGTATTCAGACTTGTGTCCCGTCTAAAGCATACATTTTGTGCGAAGCCGTAGCCTAACCTCGATCATCGTACGCAAAAGATGAACGTTGACTCACACCTTCCACTCAACATCTTCGACTAACACTTGCGAAATGTTACTTGGGTTCTGGAAATAAGTTGCCCAGCTTCACAGTATCGCTCAAGCATAAAACTTTAACGATGGCTAGGGTCCTTCTCCTGGACCTTTCCGTCTCACCTGTGCTTCTTGATGCCATAAGAGACGAGAAGAGGGATGTGGGGAGACCAATGCTGGGCTTTAGATTGTGCCAAATGGTACAAGACCGCGTTTGCAAAAGACGCGGGAGAATGGGATTTTTTTTCTAGTATAGAGACTTTTAGAGTAAGAGTACAATGAAGGGGTGTAAAGTGGACGACAAATCCTTGTTTGCTACATTATCTAAATACAATACGCAGCACCTTTTTTAGAAAATTAAATATCCACAGTGCGTGCGGATCTTGTCGCCCCCGAATAGATTTAAACAATTACCTGTAAAGTTTCCTCACTACATCTCCTGTTTGAATCATATATGATGTCATCGACGGAAAAGGCCATTAATTCATATTGATCTAATTATTAAATTTAATGACCAAAATAAGTGTTATTCGTATAAAAAAGCTGAAAGTCTATAGTAATTTTCATGATTAAAAATATCAGTTCTACTGTGCTTTTTTATTATAGTCAAAGCGACTAGCAAATATATCTAATTTTTATCTTTAATCTCATAATAAAAGTTTGTTAAACACATTATTTTCTACAAAGAAACTAATTAAATTTAAAAAATATTATTATTTGATACAAATGTGTATTTTTTTCTGTGATGTATTTGTACAATACTACAAATAGTAAAACTATTCAAGATATGTAAACGTTTCATACTTGAACCTTTTGCACATAAAAATAGGCGAATAAAGCAGTAAAACTTCAATGCGTAACACTACAACAAGAAGCTGAGTATCGTAACCTACGCCTTGCGTTACAGAAATCGTATTGAGTTCCACCGAATAAAGCCGTACTAATTTGTTACACCACGACCTCAAACCGAAATGGTAAAAGAATATAAATTTAATATGTTTTTTTATTATATCTTTTATATTAAAAGTACTATTAAATATATTTTTTTATAATATTTACCTGATTTTTTTCTGCTTATTTTGGTATGCTATACATTAAAATCGATGCATCACGGGCTCAGTAAACAGGATTTGAACGTATTTAATTCGCCCTGTAAAATTTACTTTTTTATATTGCTGCTTTATTCGGCTGGGGTAGCGAGATTATTTTTCCTCGAGGAACCAATTTTCTAGATATGTTGCATTGAGCATACCTTCAGATGCCTTTCATATTATTTCGCCTTTTATAAATTTATAAAATGAATGAACTAAAAATATATTATGTTTTCTTTTTTGTTATTTAAATATTTTATTTTGACTGCTTTTTTTCTCTCTTAAAATGATCTTCAGTTATACAGTCAGCTCCATAAATTAAATTCCATTTCTTTCACTTCTAAATAAGAAAACACCATGTGACAAAAAATATTATGATCTCATTCCATTCCTTATTCTCACTGTTTTTTGGAATTTCATTAAACTTAAAATGTCAAACAAAGACCCATCAGACTTAATGTCACCTCATTTGGCAGCGCTATAAAGATCGAAGTATCCAACGGTAGCGCTAATAAGATCCTTTACAGTATCATTTGTAATCAAATTCATTTATCTTCTGTCCTTTTCAATTTCCGTATGAAGGAAGAAGACCGCGACTTATTTTTTTATTTAATACACTGAAATGGGAGATTTCAATGTCACAATAAGCTTCTTGAGGCGGCTTTTTCCCACCTTCCTTGTTCTTTGGGACAATTCTTTTTGGATCTATTCCACATCTTCGTCTAGTAGGTTTCCAAATTTTCATAAGAGTAATTGTAAACATATTTTCATAGTATAAAGTCGAGTAGGATAAAAAGACAAAGGGAAGATATAAAAATAAGAAAAGAGTACTCTACGAATTAAGTCGTCACTTACAAGCATTTTCTGTAAAAACGTTATTTATTAAATATTTGTAAAATGCGATATTTAAGAGAGTGTGAGGTCAGAGTGAAGGGATATTATATAGAAAATATAAATAATATGTGTATGTAATTTATTATATAGAAAATATGTAATATATAGAAAATATAAATTAATTTATTGATGAGTTATTGATAAGTTAATATTATGTAATTCATAGTACCCGACAGGTTTAGTGAACTTTTCATCTATTTGGATTAAGTAGACAAACATGCTTGGCTGTGTTAATTCTTTTTATGGACGGTTTTAGTTGCATAACAATAAAACACCAATTATTAGCTGTAGCAGCAGTCAGTTTTTGACATATCTGTGACTTTGTAATGTTTTTGTCCGTCCTTAGGCAGATAGCATAGCTTAGGGCGAATCTTCGTAACGAAGTATCGTTAAAAAAATTGCAATAGCATTGTTTTTTTCAGCTGTACCGGGCGGGATGTGGTGTGCATGCGTCCTGCTTGCTCGCTGCTTTCGTTCTGCATTCTGCAGTCTATTCGTACATTTTTGCTATTTATTAATAAAAATAATAATGTTGTTTGAATTTCGCGGCTGTCAGTGGGACGGTCGGAGCCATGAAAGAAGAAAAAATTTTACGCGCATTTTTTTTTATGGGCGCGTAAATTTTTTTCCTTCTTGGTCGGAGCCCTCACTGCGTGTCACACGATCTTTTCTATCAACATAGTATAGATAGTACGGCTTGCTAGCTTAAAAATATAAGGATATCGGTCCCATCTGGCAGAAAGTACGAAACTTGGCATGAATGTAGCTGTTATATATGTGCTTCAATATCGATATGGAAACACTTCGATAAATGATTGTTTCCCCCCTTTCCCCCCCCCTTTTATCTCCCTCATTCTGGTTTTTTGAATTTTATACTAAAACGGTACGTCTGAGGAGTTTACTTTTCAGAGATCAAATCATCGTCGATAAATTGCCTACAAAACGATACTACATTTTATAGTGCTAAGATTAATATATTTCTATATACAGCCATCAACGTTTCATGAAATTTTAAAAACAGGCACACTTTTTTCTTCCTTACTTCATTTATAGGAAAACGACAAGAGTGGTGATAAAATGGACTAAAGAAGTCAACTACCTTATACATTAAGCTAAAAAATGACATTTATTTCATAGTCGTAAAGGCATTACTTCTAGAGTTACAGCTCACCGCGTCTGACTCAAGTACTCTTTTTTTTACCTTTTTAGAATACCATCTTTCTGTTAACTTTGTTTCGCGTAGATTAGATTCAGATTTTCCAATTAGAAATAAAACAGTCCATGTATTAATCCAGGCCACAGTCTATTTACATGTAAAACTAGCTGTCTGCCCGCGGCTACGCTTGTTTTGTGTTTCGACATTTCCGTAGTAATTTTTAACTATCCCACTTTTTTCTGTGATTTTAAAGTATCCAACATGTTGACCGAGTATATAAGGTACCACCATGCAAAATTTCATTTCAATCGGTCTAACAGTTTCGGAGATAAGCCCGTAGAATGTACTGCGCCGTATGAGTTACTAAAGTTTTTTAACTATCCCACGGGAACTTTTTAATTTTCTGGGATTAAAAGTATCTAAGATGTTGACCGGGGATATAAGGTACCTACCACTATACAAAATTTCATTCAAATCGGTCGAATAGTTTCGGAGATTAGCCCATACAAACAGACAAACAGAGAAACAAAAATATTAAAAAAAATCTGGATATGTACTATATCGCTTCTTACATCCCCTTGAATAGGTTTATAGCTTTTTTTTCTACGTACAGATTTTATAGATTTTTTTTGTTTCTCTTTGTACTGGCTAATCTCCGAAACTATTCGACCGATTTGAATGAAATTTTGTATAGTGGTACCTTATATCTCCGGTCAACATCTTAGATACTTTTAATCCCAGAAAATTAAAATGTTCCCGTGGGATAGTTAAAAAACTTTAGTAACTCATACGGCGCAGTATATTCTACGGGCTTATCTCCGAAACTGTTAGACCGATTGAAATGAAATTTTGCATGGTGGTACCTTATATACTCGGTCTACATGTTGGATACTTTAAAATCACGGAAAAAAGTGGGATAGTTAAAAATTACTACGGAAATGTCGAAACACAACGCAAGCGTAGCCGCGGGCAGACAGCTAGTTTTACATGTAAATAGACTGTGGCCTGGATTAATACATGGACTGTTTTATTTCTAATTAGAAAATCTGAATCTAATCTACGCTAAACAAAGTTAACAGAAAGATGGTATTCTAAAAAGGTAAAAAAAGGAGTACTTGAGGCAGACGCGGTGAGCTGTAACTCTAGAAGTAATGCCTTTACGACTATGAAATAAATGTCATTTTTTAGCTTAATGTATAAGGTAGTTGACTTCTTTAGTCCATTTTATCACCAATCTTGTCGTTTTCCTATAAATGAAGTAAGGAAGAAAAAAGTGTGCCTGTTTTTAAAATTTCATAAAACGTTGATGGCTGTATATAGAAATATATTAATCTTAGCACTATAAAATGTAGTATCGTTTTGTAGAAAATTTATCGACAACTATTTGGTTCTTGAAAAGTAAACTCATCAGTCCTACCGTTTTTGTAGAAAATAAAAAAAAACAAAATGAGGGAGGTAAAATGAGGGAAAAAGGGGGGGGGAATCATTTCTCAGCGTGTTTCCATATCGACATTGAAGCACATATATAAAAGCTACATGTATGCTAAGTTTCATGCTTTCTGCCAGATGGGACCGTAATTCAGGTTAACAAGCCGTACTAAGAACTCGATTATGTAATATCCCGAATAAATGAGATATATAAATTTTATTATGATAAATAAATTAGATAAATAAGTTTCCCTGTTAGCGATGCCTCACACCATTAGGGCCGGTTCGTACGAATTGTTCCCTAAAGGTAGCCCTTCGAACCGAGCGTCAGCGACACTGACGCTGCGAAGCGACAAAGATTAATGTACTCTAAGGTGATGTATTTAAGGTGGACTTTGGAGGCATGCGACAGTGACGCGGCGTCTGTGTCGTCGCGACAACTCACTTTCGAGTAAATTCATTCTTAAATGCATTACCGTAAGTCCATTATTACTTTTCGTGTCGCAGCGTCATTGTCACTGACGCTCGGCGAGTCTCTCTACGACGTACCTCCGACGACGAGGCACATTAGTCTCATCTCAACGACGCTCGTCTCAGTAATAACATTAGTTTGATTGTTTTGCTAACATGTTATACACCCATGGTAAGCATTTGTTTGTAAACATTTTGATTGCTTAAAAGACAACGTTGGCTGGTGGTAAATTCGCTTTTTGTAGAATAGTTTAAAAATTGTACTTACCTACTTTACATTGTACTAAAATTATAAATTACTAAAATTATGTAGGTACTTATTTGTTCATTTTCTCTCTACTTACCGGAGGCTTTGGTCTTGGTGTCTATAAAAAGTAAATTAATCACTTTCAATTTACCTACTTCATTATTTTAACAAGTGTAGGTATTATATTGTAAATAAACTCTTACTCTTTAAACTACTAATCAAAAGGTTTTTATTGAGGTAAGATTCTTACAAAATCATTTCTTGACGTCAAAGCTTTTTTTG
The DNA here is from genome assembly GCA_948473455.1 of Teleiodes luculella. NCBI lineage: Eukaryota > Metazoa > Arthropoda > Insecta > Lepidoptera > Gelechiidae > Teleiodes > Teleiodes luculella. The sequence continues at coordinate 8,010,228 of OX419607.1, forward strand.
CTATTATTAAAATACCAAGGAACCAGACTGCCCATGGTTGGTTTTTGCCTTGAAGTCTTTCTTAGCAATAAGACCGCCTGCTGACTTAATCTATTGTATTTTTTTATGTTTTGGTGTCAATATGTTAATAATATTATAAACTGATTTAAAAAATGAAATTAATCTATACTAATATTATAAAGAGGACAGGTTTGATTGTTTGGTTTGTTTGCATCGAATAGGCTCCGAAACTACTGAACCGATTTCAAAAGTTCTTTCACTGTTGGGAAGCTACATGATCCCTGAGTACATAGGCTATATTATATTTTCAAAAATTTAGGGATCCTTACTAAAACTTCAATAATGTAACCCAAGTAATAATATTCCTAATAATTGAAAATGCTCCGAAAGTACTGACCTATTTTGGTGAAACTTGGCACAAAGTTAGAATAGATCTTGCGGAAGAACATAGGCTAACTTTTACCGCGGGAAAATTCCTCATTCCCACGGTAAAAACTATTAACGCGGGCGGAGCCGCGGCGGGAAGCTAGTAAATCATAAAGATACTGTTCAAATTTTATTGTCAAAAATACTTATCACTACACTATTGAATTTCTTATATAAGGCCATCCTTAGTTCCACTTTACAATGTTTATTATCGTTTTGAACGTGGTTATGTCATGTTGGTTTCTCGATGGACTACAAGAAAGAGTTCAGGTAAGAAAAGCTTTATAAAGTGAGGTATTTCTATAGAATAGGAATATATATTTTTGTATAGGTTTTCTATAGAACTATAGGTATTCTACTAAACTTACCCACTGAATATGAAATTAAAATTATTATAAGTAATTAAATTGATTGTCTTAAGTTGCGAAGGTTAGACAAAAATCAGAGACGGCTAGTAATGTGTTTACTATAAAACAAATGACATTTAAGAAAATATTCACTTACTTCTCTGATGAATCCTGTAAACATATTTAAAAACATTTTCAATTGTACAGTAGACATCTCATGCGACTGGACATGTTGATCTTGAGAGCGCCCTTGGTTCCGTAGTGGTAGGGATGAATTTGTGGTGCGGTCCAACCGCATGTGCTGGCTACTGTAATAATTTTAATTTAAAAAAATAATTTTGATGTTTGCCAGACTTGCCAGCAAAAAAATAACCGCCATCCTAATTTGGCTCGCCC